>OZ023175.1:15520712-16153212 GCA_963678695.2 Diplodus puntazzo
GACTCGTCAATGAACGTTACACAATTAAGAGTCACCCCCAGCTCGTCTGCGAGTGGGCGGCCGCGGTGCCGGGCTTGTCACTCACACACGGAGTGGGCTCCCTCCGTGCGTGCTTTCGCTTCGGCAGTCTTCACGACTTGCGTCAAAAAAAAAAAAAAAGAAAAAAAAAATGAGTCGAGTTCCCACAGGTACAATGTTTGGCAACTTTAATCAGATAATTAGTCTGGTCCCTGAAGGCAACACGTTGAGAGGCAGTTGATACACGCTCACTGTCGTCTCACTCATATGCTCTAAAGATGACTAATCTGATTATAGTTTGATTTCTGCATTCACTTTTCACAAATACATACATATTTATTCATCAATGTATTCAGGTTAAAAAATAACGCAGGCTCCGTGTCTCCTGTGGGTCCCAGACATGAATAGATGCAGAAAACTGTTGGATGTTCATCCCTTTTGTAGTTTACCAAAGCTTTTTGTTTGTTCAGTCTGCAGCACAGGAAAAGGGTGGACCTTCCTCTGAAGATAACAACGGCAGCAGATTCCATTATGGCTCATATGGAGGATAAAGTTATTTTAGCCTGCTGTAGGTGGTCCAAGAGAGGATGTTTCCTGAAGTCTTTCAACTGCTTCGAGAAGTGAACCGAGTCTTATCACAGGCATCCGGGTGATTAGGGATTCATGTGGACGTTGTGCCTGTGGCTAACAATAGTTTTAGATAAAGGGGAGGTTCACCTAAAATAATGAAAAGTATCAGTCAGTATCTGTTCACCATCACGCCGATGGAAAGTCTGGCGAAGTTTCGTGGTCCACCAAACATTTCTGGAGCTTCGCAGCAAAAAAGCAGTAGACGGGGACTTGTATTAAAAGATTAAAGCTACAGATTGTTTGGCATAAAGTAAAGCCCAGAGGTCCAAAATGTATTTGAAAATGTAATAATGCAATAATACAGTAATGTACACTTTTAGCTTAGCAGCTAGAGTCAATATTTCAGCTTCTAAAAGGGAGTAAATAACATCCATTGGATCTTGGGGCTCCCAGAGACTTAAATGAAGTTCAGTTGTTCGAGAGAATGCCGCAACGCTGCTTTGCTGGGTGGCTCCAGAAATGTTTTGCAGACTGCAACTAACTTCACCTGACTCGCCATGGCCGTGAGGGCGAGTACACAATGACTGAACTTTCGTTTTTGGGTGAACTTATCCTTTAACATTTGATTGCTAAAGTGACAGCCAAGGGCCATTAAATAAAGCGCAACGATGGATGCTTTCTTTTTTATTTAATGGTTTAACACGTGGTGTGTTACCCTCCCTCAAAGAATCACTGACACTCCTTCTTACTTCACATAGTACGCCCTGATAGCGTGAAAGGTCTTTCAATAAATAGAGCTGGAAATTAACAGTTTTTCTTTGATGGTAAAACATCCAATTTAAGCAAAAAGGAATGTAGTTTTTCACCTAACTTTAACCAAGTACAAACTCAGGAGGAGCAATTCATATAACAGGACAAATGATAAAAGGTGCTCACAGTTTCTGAGACTGATCCGGGACTCCCCCCGGAGCGTCCTCCCTTTGGTTAGGTGCCTCCCTGTCCACAGATGAACAGTAGTTTGAGTTAATGTGTTTCCACAGACAGGGTGAAGTCATGAGAACCTGTGTATTAGCAGCTGGTTACTTCTGATAAGACAGCTTGACTGTACCGCTGCTGTTATCAGTCCAGTCGGTGATGCCGTTAAGCCTGCCCCCATGTGGGCTGAAGGCACATCTAGATCTGATTGGGTTCCATTCATAACATGAAGCCCACCACTGCTGGAAGAAATCCACAGCGTAAATGACAATAAATTCACAAAAAAACACATTTTATATGACATTTCAAGGAAATCAAGGAAGGAACTAGCATACAATGCCATTTAGTGTGTCTCCACCCTCATGAGCCTCCACCCGACTGCAGTCAAAAAACAAACACACACTGATAAGGAACATTTGAAAGGTAGATTTCACAGATGAGAAATGTACTGCAACTAACTTATTCCAATCCAGATAAACTCTTCTCGCTGCAGCGTTGTTTCGAACGCTATTGTGAAACATTTGGGAGGATTATAATTCCACATCCGCTTATGATTATTCACTCTGAATGAGACGGTGCAAAGTTAATTTCCTCAAATCTCTGAAAAAAGGGGAACAAGGGCAAACAAGTGTCAATGTTTAAAAGAGAGAACAGTTTCAAGATTGCAATGTAAACATCACCAATGACCTTATTTTGCATTTCCTATTGTAAAAATATCTGACGCGTTTGCCATTTGGATTCAGAACATTTAAAGATGATCAGGTACCATTTCAGTCTTCAGTGCTGTGGTCGGATGCAAAATATGCAGAATGGCCAATTAGTAGTCAGCCAGTCACTACTGCCACCAGGCCTCATGCTGATTTATGTCTTTAGGCTGTATGTAAAAAGGGCAGTGAAGGATTTCTTGATAAATGATCAAGGTCTAATTAAAGTGTATTCAAATTTTCCGGACAAAGTGCGTCTCTCAACGCCGGGCACTGACAAGCCCTTCCCGGGCAAATTAAAAACGGTCACGTGCACATATATGATGTAACGTGGATCAAAAAAAAAAAAAGGAATTTCTACTTTTACACGTCACCCCAAAATTGTCACATTTTTCAGTGACACACTGAAGCCAAAAGACTGAGAGACCTGAGACTAACAGCAATTAGGCTCAAGACTTGGACCGTGACCACCCCCTGCTGGATATTCTGAGTTATCTACTGACCAACAGGGAGAGCTGGCATTTTACAGTTACTAAATATTAGTTTCAGTAGCATGCAGAGTAGCCTACACAAGAAGAAATAGATTGAGTATTATTGGTGCACTATGTATTTTTGGGGAAGAAATTTTAATCAGAAGAGAAATATGCCCCCAAAAAACTAAATAAACAAACTCTTTGTGTTTATGACTGGATGAACTGAAGAAATAAAAGTTACTTTAAAAGGACAACACAATTTCATACTGCTTTATTGTGTTTATATGTGGCGGACCCTGCCACCATTCTTGCTTCCAAACAGTGTTCTGGGGACTTTATCATCCCCTGAGAACAGCTTAAACAATACATATTTCCAATGTTGTATTATAAACTCATTAATATTGTAAAATATTCAAATTCTGAGTTTGAATTTCCTCTGGTAAACTACACAGGGGCCCTTTAAAGTACTTACTGTAGGAGCTCTGTCTGCTAATGTTGATCTTCACCAGCAGCCTCCATATTAATCAGGTAACAAAAAAAGGACTTGGAACAGATCTCAGCAGTAACTTCTGTAGAGCAAAAACGTAACAAGCAGACTTTAAATTTCATTGTGTACTTGTCTAGCTACCTAACCTAACAATTTGAAGGTGGGTACCAATGTCAAGGTATTTACATTGTAGCTGCTGCATGCACATTACGCAAATGTTATGATTGTGAAGCAGAACATCTGCAATAATATACAGAACGTTCTCTTTTGGTAGTTCATATTGTCTTCAAGATTCATGTTAACAAACTGTTGTTGTTGTTGCTAATTGTGATAGTGTAGTGGGACGCCGAAGGTGAAATTAACGAGGATATTGTGAACGCAGCGTTGATTTGCGCCACATGGCACGGCGGCCTCAGCTAGCAGCTAGCTACTGCAGGTTACCTGTACGTCGAACGACAGACTATATGCCGAGCTGGTTACCGCTAAAGCTAGTTACAGCCTGACACCCATCACCCAGCAGCTTTTTGATAGCTTGTAACAACTTTCGCAGAACGCGAGATGGCGGCGGAAGACGTCCAGTTCTTGAACGTGTTCAAGGGGAAACGCATCAAGCTGACCCTGAAGACTTCGTCTTACCTGGGCGTCGTGCAGCGCATCAACCCCAACAAAACCTTGGTTCTGGTGGACGGTTAGAAAAACTTTGAATCTTTAAGACTGTGTAGTAACTTTCGACCGCCCGTGTTCTTTCAACTGTCTTCAACTTGTGTGTGTTGTTTTCAGTTGTTAGCTGCAGTAATGGCTGCAAAATCCCGGGCTCCAAATTGTTCTTTGGGCGAGAGATTGAGAACGGTGAGTGTGTCTGACACTGACAAGTTCAATGTGGAGAATACTTCTTTGTGTTAAAGTTGTTTTTTTTTCTTTTTAATTGTGTATAATACAGTGGAATTAACCAATGAAGCTGACAGTAGGTAAGTAACCAACCAAGGAACATATTATGTCACCGTTAGCATCTCATGGCCTGGCCATGAGCCGTAACATCCAATGTGCTGCGCAGAAATACTCATGACCCGGCAGCTGAAGAGCACTTGAATGTGGAGAGGTTTCAGCCCTACAGAAAGAGCATCGCTTTGGGTAAGTATAATAACGACGAGGGACACATTTTCTCTTTTTGTCATACTTCAAATGCATTTCTTCCATATGTGTTTTTTGAGCATTGAGAGGTTCCCTTCACACAGATTATGATGAGGAGCAGGAAGAGGAGGAGTTCATCAACTTTGTGGTCATTGATGAGTTTCACGAGAAGTTTGGAACCGCTGTAAGTTGATTTTTGAGTTTCTTTGCTGTTGTGTACATCACAGACCTGCAGTTTTATCTGCTCGGTATGCAATGGCGGTGACCTGTTGACTTAAAAGCTGATTTGTAATATCCCGTGCTCCCATCCTGCAGGTGATGCACATCAAGAAGCATCGTGTGATCGGTGTGGGAGCAGATGGAGTCGAGGCCTATAAGCTTGGGAGGTTGTGTTGGCTGCAGGTGAGGAGCTCTGAAGTCCTTCTCTTCCATCTGGCTTTCTGCTCATGTCTTCCTTCTCTTCCCTCGCGGCAAGCATGAAAAGATAAGAAAATAACTGAAACTGATCGTCATGTGTCTAGATTGCCACCACAAACAAGGTGTACCTGTTTGACATCCTGTTACTTGGAGCTCAGGCCTTCAAGAATGGTCTGTCCATGATCCTGGAAAACAAGCACATACTGAAGGTGAGCGGCGTAAACAGACCAGTAAATACATCTTCTGTCGTCGTGATGATTATTACCATGACTTCTGTGTTGATTGTACATTTGGTACAGGTCATTCATGACTGCAGAGCCATGGCTGGAAGTCTGATTGCGCAGTTTGGAGTCAAGCTAACCAACGTCTTTGACACTCAGGTACATGTAGAGTTTGTACGGTGGCCTTTGAGTCTTTAATGTTTCACTCCTGTATGTCTGCCTGAGCTCACTTATTTTCTTCTCTTATCTGTGTGTGTGTGTGTGTGTGTGTGTGTGTGTGTGTGTGAAGGTAGCAGATGTCATGTGCTTCTACTCGGAGACTGGAGGTTTCCTTCCCGACAGAGTCAGCACTCTGCAGGAGGTGGTGAGTCTCCATCTGAAGGTGCCCTCCTCCCAGCTCTTATCCCTTCAGATGAAGTCACAGTTCACCAAGGTACAGCACAACCTGTCACCTGAGATGGTTTTATTTACAGTATACAGTATATGCTGTAAACCCTGGTGTGTGTTTCTATACGAGGAACGGGAGATGTGGCAGCAGCGGCCCTGTCCGGTCCCCCTGCTTAAAGTGATGGCTCTGTCAGTGATCCACCTTAAGCCCCTCAGGCTGGTGCTGCTGGATGCTCTCATGATGGACTACATGGCCCTGGTGGATTCATACATCAGCAGCAGCCACTACAAACCTGATGACTTACAGCATATTAGCATGGTGAGTAATTCACAAATTTCTTTTTTTAATTCCTCTTTGCCCCAAAGGAAAAATCTTGTCATAGTTATATACATCAGCCTTAGATTGTAAAATCCTGCACAATTTGTCTTTGGTGAGCAAATAACTTATTAAAGTTCAGCTTGTTCCTCTACAGTCCTCATTCTGTGTAAAGTTACATTGTGAAGAGTAGCTGAACTTGTTGAGAAAGTCATCTTATTTTTGAAGTATAAAGTTGTGCTGTAAAATAGAGTTGATTTGCTCAAACACCTCCTGGTCACCTTTCAAATTTTCAGTAGATGTGAACTGCATTTTCTAACCCAGACCCCATTTCTGACATTGAAATTGTGTTCACAATTATACAAGTATAAAGGAGTTTATTCTTCCTATTGTATTTCTTACCGTTTTAAATTATTCTGTTTATTTCGCTCTATTGTTATTGTTTTTTAAAGTACTACTGTCCTTTTGCTGCTGTAACAAAGAAATGTCCCCGTTTGTGGGATAATAAAGGTATACTGATTCTGATGACTAAGGAATGACTTTAAAAAAGATGTAAACCTATACTTAAAATGCATCAATTGTTTACTTTTCGTTCATGCCTCAATCTTTAATTCAGCTGTTATGTGGTGCCTTAGCTGAACCAAAACTGTCTGTTGTATAATATGTAGTAGTTTAGACGCGTACAGATAAGCATTAAACAGTCTACCTGTTGTCCAGGAGGATATGTTGGAGATGCCCAGGGAGCTCAAGGAGCTGGAGCAAATGCGCCGTGATCGGCAGGAGTGGGCGGCCAACCACTACCCCGTCACAGAGCAGGGTCAGCTGGCTCGATTCAAACCCCGAACTCCACCCGAGACCTCACCTGCAGAACAGGAGCAAAGCCAGACACCGGCAAAAAAGTCCAGTGATCCTGCAGCATCACCTTCCTCAACACAAGCAGACCCTCAGCGCTCACCCAAGGGCCCTCTGAGTGCAGCCAGTGTTTCGTCTGTGGATGTCCGTGCCTCCCCTGACCCGGCAGCTCAGGCTCCTGTCCCATGTGCCACTCCAGACCTCAGAAAAGAAATGCCTGTGAACGGTCCCCTGTCTCTAAGTATAGGCAGAGGCCGCACAGAGGTACCGATGATGGGCAGAGGAAAGTCCTTTGGGAAAGAGCAGTCATCCGTCCCGGCCTTACCTGCCATGGGAAGAGGCTTCCTTCTCCAGATATCACAAGCTCACAAACCCGGAGAGTCCACTGGGGACATAGAAACTCCTGGTAGGATGGGGGTGACTCCATCATGCCCCAACCAGACTCTTACCCAAGACGTGACGCCCCAGCATGGACAAAGTGCTTCTAACAACCTGCCAAAGGATCCTTCAGGGTTGAAAAGAGACATTTTTACACCCCAGCCCCCCTCTTCATCTTCACTCAGCCAGTCATTCAATTCTTTCAGATATTAAAAAACATACAAAGCAATGTGAGGTCACATCTTACATACGTTTGCTGTTCCATTGTTTCTAAGTGTGTCCAGTAGATGGCGGTAAGTGTACTGTTTTGTGCAAAGGTTTGTTTGACACCAGTTGTTGTATGTCAGTGGAAAAAAAGAAGAGAAAGATTTTGTTGACTGTTGCATGCCATTATAGTTAAATACATTTCTGTTGTTTTTGAGAAAAAGCTGGTGTGTGTCATTATTTATACTGGAGTGTTTGCCTCAAGATCTTTCTCAGTTTTTGTTATGACTGAGTTGTAATTGATTGCACCCTTCACAGTAATCTAGATAATCTGTGTGATATCCAAAAAATTCAAGTGTACAGTTTGCTTTTGCAGTGCAGATAACTGATTTTATATATATATATATATATATATTATATAAAAAAAATATATATATATATATATATAAAATATATATATATATATATATATATATATATATATATATATATATATATATATATATTATGCAGAGTGTGTACAGGTCTTGTGTTACAGTGTCTTGAGGTAGTGAGAAATATTATCGTTGGCTGCTGAGACAAACTAAAGCCAAAAACAGCTCCTCGTGCCCATTAAACCATAATGGTGCAGAGCTAAACTTGATTGATTGCTAGTACAGCTTGGCTTCTGTGTTGTAGCTAATTGATTGTGAAAAGCAGAGAAGGACATTGATGAATCTGCTGTTAATTGCGCAAAAAACATTGCTCGCTGACACTTCTTTTGATTACTTATGACCAAAAAAAACCAACTCAATCAGACTTGGCACGGGCTAGACAGTGAAACTGACTCCGCAGCTTCAGTCGACGTACGTGATGACACGTGGCCAGCACCTGCCTCCATCTATAAATCCAGAATCTTACCCATTTAATTTGCTGCTCGAGGTGCCATGCAGACGTAGCAATGAGACACTTTTTTTTTTTTTTTTTTCTGGATGGCTCATCAGAGGTCGATGCGAGGGATCAAAACAAGGCATGCACAGAACAGCGGGGCATTTCTGCAGCCAGCAGCGAAAAATGCCCCCCCCCCTTATTAATCACATCTTATTGCTATGGTTATCTACATGCAGAGGCTTGGGCCCTTTCCAGAGCTTTCTAATTGAAAGCACGAAACAGATAAAGTAGGATTTTAATTAACTGGGAGGCAGCACGGCACAAAGCCTTGCATCTCTCTTAGCAACCAGCTCCTCCTCGGCTTCTGCTGAACACAAGCAGGGTGGATCCTACCCATATGCCTCCTTTAACCCTTTGAAATGCTGTTGTTGCGCTGTATGTGGGTGGGTTTAGCGGGGAACAAAAGGTTTAACGCATCATCTCAGAGCTGCTGCACTGAAATCTTCTAAAGGAGTTTCCTGTAGCTTTGAATGTATTGTTTTTGTTATTATTATTTGAAGGTAAAAGTTCTCTATGGCTAGATAATGGTTGTTTTTATATATCTGCGTCACTCAGCAGCAGTGAAGTTGTGGAGGGGGCGGGGGGCTGTGCAGGTCTCCGTGGGGCTGTGGAGGACAGGCTCCTGTCACTGACAACCAGATCGGGGCTCTTATTTTAGAGGACCTTGCATTTCCTCTCCGTCACAATAATGCCTTATGTGCAGCACTTCCTGTTTCTCAGGCCTGGGAGGAAGGAACAGGGCGCTTGTCACACGGTAGTCACCGCTTCCTCCATCCCTCCCCCACCCCCCCCCGCTCCCAAACTTCAGACAGTGTTGTGTCCTTCACAGGGGAAAGATGGCTGCACCTTCAGCATCACAGCAGGATGCTGCTGAGCTATTTTTAGACGCAAGTCGGAAAGGTAGCGCACAGACATAAACACAAACTTTAGGATGTCCAGCTGTGTTGATTTAGCATCCGAAAATGGAGGATCGACTGTGTAAGGCCAATTATTGTTTTGACTGAGCAGTGGGACACGGGAGGCCTGCAGTTTGCCGAAGGTGTAATTTGAATAGGTCACCCGTAAACAATCATTAGCACTTTAAAGATGTTATAAACGTTCTCCTATGGACTGTTTTGAATCACACAAAAAACTGCAGATGCTTCCGCACCAATGTTCAAAACCACCCGGACACGCGCAAGACTGCATTATTAGTCAGCTCAGCTTGTAACGGCCCTCAGACAGACCCCCACCCCCCCACCCTACTGCCTTATTTACTTTCCGCCATATTACTTTCATAAAGCAGGGGCTCCAATTACCAACAACACCAAAGCTACAAGGTATTCAATGCTCCTAGGCAACCGTCCCTCCTCTTGATGAGTGTTGGGCTGCAGATTTGTTCATAATTAATAGGCTTTTGTTAATTATTAAGAGGACAGGAATAATTTACCAAATACTTCTCCCTTTGAATGGGACCGTGTCAGAATTGTCGTGCTGTTTGTTGGTTAACAGTCATTAAAATTCATCGTCGAGTTTTGCTGACCCGAGTGCTGATTCGCCTCGCGGTGCGTTTCTCTGTTAATGAGGGCAGGGGGAAAAGCTGAAAACACGGTTCGGACCACTGCGCTGTCAATGATCCGATTGTTTGCGAGCTTCTTAAATTTGCACTCATGATCGAGTCCTGCCACACTGACAGTTCTTTCGCCACGTGGGAGTCGCTGTAGCCTGAGGTGGCAGACTTGGCCAGAAGCGACTTGTTTGATTGGCTTGTTGAGCGAACTCGATCCGTTTTTGGTCTTACCTGAGTAATGCGGCACAAAGAGGGGAGACTGATGGGCAGCATTCATCGGTTCACGACTGTGGCACAACAAATTAGACACGTGTCAACAAAATAATCTCAATTTCATTATTCATGTAACCACATGTAATCCCTTTGTATTCATCAGGCTGTGGGGAATATAATCTGATATCAGGTTCCACTGTGACACTGAACTATATCCCTTGCAGCCAATCTTCCATCTGTTAGGAAAAACCTATTGTTGTATCCTGCTCAGCAACCCTCCCTCTCCCACCACCAGCTCTCCCCTCCTCCTTTTCTATCACATTACAAAATGACCCTCTTTTGCTCTCGCCTGGTCGTGTTCAACGTGAGAATGAATATTTAACGTGAGAAAGGCCGACCTATCCAGATGGCCCCTCAAGTACAGCAAAAAAAACGAGAACAAAACACCATCAATATTTCAGCCAGCCTGACTCATGGTATGTAGCCTATGTGTCCCCGCAGTCAGGAAACCCAACTCAGGAAGACCCCTCAATATGCACACGTTGATTCGAACACATGGGAGTATGCACAGATGCAGGCACACAATATGCGTCTCTATGAGCTGCTGCGCCGTGTTTGCTCAGGCAGCATGGAGCATCGGGGACCTCAAGAGCCTCTCCAAAGGGAACCCGCCATATTGTGACCTTCAGCTGGGGCCGAGGAGCTCAGACGGAGGATGAGTGACAGACGAGGGTGCAGATGAGAATGTGTTTGATGAAGAGAGAGTGGGCCTCAGGAATGTCCGTCCTCAGCTGGTGTGACTGTGCGTGTATAAGCACACCGATGAACACTTTTGGCAGCAGCTAGCAGCTTGGCCACGTGTATGTAAATGTCGGTCAGTCGGTTGGTGTACCATTTCGTTCCGGACTGAAATATTTCAACGACCATTTGATGGATTGCCTTGAAAGTTTGTGCAGACATTCATGGTCGCCAGAGGATGAACCCAAATGACTTTGGCACAAGCAGTTGGAATTTTGTTCAGGGAATTACTCAAAATTGGAACAACTAACAGTTTCGGCATGATGAAGTCTATATATTGTGTTGTGGCAATGTCTACTGAAGTTAGCATGCTATCCAGTTAGCTCCTGCCCCTCCCAGCCCAAAGATCCTGTGCTAGCAGTGTAAACACTAACGCTGAACTCCAAGATCCCAGTGATTGCTAGCTACACAGCTAACTGAGCTAACTAGCTAATGCCAGCTACAGTCAGCAGCAGTTAGTGGTTACTCTGGTTATATGTTGCCCTCCATTTGGTTAGAGTATGAAAAGTGGTGTCTAATTTTAATGTATTGAATCCTCAACCTCAGCAGCACTTTGCATATCTAATGACCAAATATTAGCATGCTACAAGCTAAACTACGGTTGTGAAGTGGCTGCTTAATACCGGCGAATCGATAGCATGTTAGGATCGTCAGTATCCGTATGTTAGCATGCTGTTCAATGCACTGCTGTGCCGTAGCACAGCCTCACAGATGGCTGTTGACATTCTTGATTAAAAATGTGTGTCTGAGAGAGAATGATAATAAAGCGATATGGTGTAATGTTTTTACATCTAGGGCAGTGGTTCTCAAACAGATGTCCGGAGACCAACTGGGGTCCTTGGGTGGGATGTAGGGGGTCACCGGCCAAAGGAGGAAAATAAAAAATATTTATTTTTTCATCATCATTGGAAGATGGAAATAAAAAAAATAAAAAAATATTTATTCAGATATTTGTATTTTCATTTATTGTAATTGCTAGTGATCCATTGCTGCATCAGAAGCAGGTATTTCCTCAGCCCACAGAAAACGCAATCCGCTCACTCCATGTAGAGAAAAAGTTTGTCCTTCCAACCGCAAGCTTAGCTCAGGGGGGAGAGGCCCGGGACGCAGCAGGACGTACCCACAAAAAAGTCTTCATCACATCAGAAGAGCAGCTGAACGCTTGTGAGCATTTTGGCCATCGCTTAACCAACCACAGAGCAACTGGCCCGGCCACGGTCCCCTGGGCTCAGTGACTGCACTCTCATTCACAAGAGATAATGACAAAACGGGCGGGATGTTAACGATTTGTGCAGCGAACATGGACGTGTCAGTGGCAGGGCGTGCACATCAATGATGCGAGTCCCCTGTCAAGCTTGTAATGTTCAGAAATGATGATATTTTTTTATTAGTTGAAAAAAATAGGAATATTCATTCAGTCGCTGTCGGTTGGATAACTTTGGACACAAATGGTCCCATGTAGCTGCGATTAATCTTCTACACAGCATCAAGCAAAATTTTTCTTGCATCGATGGCTTTGAGAGATTTTTCAGGCTTTGCTTGATTGAGAAAGGCCACTGTTGGTCAAAGGAAAAAGGTGTTTATTCACCAGAAATTCTGGTAATTAGTTATTAGAATACTGGCAACCCCCTCAGCTACAAATGTCTTTGATTAAAAGGATGGGAGATTAGCTTTTGGCAAGTTTGTCATAATTACAGCCTGTATTGTGTAAGGTATGTGTGTGTGTGCAGGCACAGATGAGGGGGTAGTTGTAGCCACAGGGAGGGCCTGGATGAACAAGGGATGGGGTGGGGTGGGGGGGCTCCCCGTGGCTGGCTGAATTAGTGCCCGCTGGTTTGGCCTGGCAGCTGCTCTCTGGGCCTGGCACAGTGACAGCCTGGCACTGTGGCACTGTGTTGTCAGGGCCAACCAGCAGACTGTTGGGTAGGCAGCAACGCCAGGCCCACCAAACACAAAACTCTTTCACCAGGGCGGGCTTTGTCTTCCAACCTGCTTGCCATACTTGCGTTACTTGTTATGGCAATATCGTTGGATTAGTATGAGATTAAGTTGGGTAATTAAAAGGGGCAAATTGCACTCGTGTCATCGGGGGGGGAAAATGTAAATGCCTTCCTGGGCTGGTTATGACATTTAGACATAATGAAAAATGTGACCATTACGGGGTTTTTTTTTAAAGCTGCGTCTGGCTCCTCAAACAGTCAGGTGTCACATTCACTGTGGTGTGCCTCGTCCTGATTGGCTTGAGTAAGGACAACGTTTGTGTGATTCACTCGCATCAAATTGAATTGAATTTAATCTGCTTTGTCAAGAGTGCTCAACAAAAGGAGCCTAAATGGCAAATTAAGTGCGCTACACAAAGCAATGCCATCTGTTTTATCACCTACTTGTTACTGCAGTTGCATAAAATCCACTCTGTCAACAATATCTATTTCATTTCATGGTTTTATGGATGATGGAGGACGTTTCATGACACCTTTTAATCACTGTCTTGGGGGGATGCTTGGGCAAATGGAGATAATTAAGCTAACAGCCATTTCAGACACTCAATTTTAGTACCATTCATTCATTCAACTATTTCATCACCATCGCAGTGACATACTGAACATGTCCTCTTCGATCTCCTGCAGGCTGCTAATGCTGTTCGTTGAGTGTTTGACCACCCTTGCGTGGAGGGTGTGACTGGTGGGATTTTGGGCAGATTCGGGGGGCCTGGATGGGACCTGCCAGGGCCGGCTGGGCCTGCCTTGGCCCAGATGCAGGGGCTTCTGTCCAGGCATGGCACTGGGATATCTGTGGGGCCCAAGCACACCAGCTGCTATCTCCGTGTCACAGACAGCTGTATCTGAATATTCATACAAAGTGCAGATTAATGTGAGCTTGTTTGGCTCCCCACATGGTGTGCCGTCACATTGGCTAAAGTGTGGAAGTAACCAAAGGAAGTCATAGGTGTAGAAGCACTGGGCCAACTGCAGTGTGAATGGAAAACTCCTACAGTCCCTGAATGTGACCTCTGCCTGAGAGAGAGGGAGAGTCGAACTTACAAATGAGCCGTTTACCACCTATGTGATTGAAAACTAGAAACTAGAAACCATTCTGGGATGCTAGCTCATACACTTGTGTATATATTGGCCCTTTCGTGGCCCACAGAGCAGCTGCCCATCTTTTTTCTTTCTCACCAGTGGCTACTGCCATGGCTGTAATGCCTCAGCTCGAGCTCAGTCCAACTCCTCCTTTGGTCGACGCCATTCATCTCAAGCCAGTAGTAGACGAAGGAGCAAAGACTCATTCAAAGCCATGGCCACCTTCCACGGCCGTGTCTTGATCAACCTTCACTGGGACGTGGCTTGGAGGGAGATTTGGTGGATGTTTGGTCAAATAATCTGCTGGCGGGCCGCAATAGAATCTGTGAATGTGCATTGGTGGGTGTTTTGAGAGCAGAGTTGTATAAAATGAGCAGATGGTCTTTACTTCCCCGCCTGAATAAGTGGAGTGAACCAGTGGGCACACAGAGGGAGATTTGTGGGTAAACTGTTTTACCTCCCCTTTCTTTGTGCTGTAATGGGGAAGGCAAAATGGTTGCTAACTGCTGACGGACAATGGCTCGGCCCTAATGAGAGTAAAGTGTTTTGGTGCCGCTGGTATAATGAGGATGAAGTGGGGCAGCTAATTATTGCAACCAATGAAGGTATCAGAGCCAGACGAGCCTATGTTTTATTTCCAACATAATGCAATACGATTGATGTCGTTGTCCAGTACTGTCACATTTACCAGTGTTCTGCCTTCATATAGTGTTGAAATGTGCCTTTGAATCAGTACACCATATGTATTATCATTTTTACACCAAGATAAGCATGTTTATGTGTTTTTTTGTTTGTTTGTTTTTATATTTATATGCAGTCTATCAACTAAATATAGCCAATTGACTCCTTCCTATTACTGCTTTCTTAGTTTCGTGTTTTTTTTTCTGGTGTGTCTCATTCAATGTCCTAACAGGAAACAGTAGAAAGCAGTCGATAATTAAAAAAAACCCATCTGACTTCCAGGCGGCGTAAATTTTTAATAACATTCTGAATGAGACACATTGTTGAATTGTCGTTACCAATCAGTCCCACACCAATCACAGCCCTTCGCACCGCAAGGCTGTCCGTTTAAATATGGCTCCCTCCTCACTCACTAACTGCTCGTACTCAAATACTGCCACCTGCCCAGCATCCACATTTTTTTCTTTTTAGAGTCCTTTCTGGTCGCAATGTTATAAAAACGTAATATGTTGTTTGCTTAGGGCTCGCTCTCACACACCCTAGGGTGTTTGCTGCAGTGCAACGAACGGCTTACCAGCTCGAAAAATTTAGACCATCCGAGCAGCATGTGAATGCAGCATAACATATTTGAGCCATGTGTGTGTGCATGTGTGCTTGTCACGCAAACCGAAACAGAAGCAGTATCTTATCACTACAGTGAGCAGTCTACTGTATGGTAATCCATCACAGGGTAGTAAAACCACGCTGCGACTGGTTGTATAGTTTATTTGCTCGGCCCTTATCTGCTGTCTGGGCTGTATGTTGGGGTAACCTAACAATGTCAGTAACACGAGCCGTAAAACTCACAGGTCGCTGAAATCTTTGGTTTCTCGGTGAGGATCTTCTTGGCGGCCATGTTTGTCCTCTGGGTGTCTTGGTAATTTATGGAGGAAACGGCGTGTGGGTGTTCTTTTCCCATTCTACCCAGTATCCTTCACTCATCCACAGCTGGATCCCTATCCATCAAGCGTCTTAAAAGGACATCGGGAATTAGTAAGTGCACTCAATTAACAAATATATTTTATAATAAAACCACTTTTTTTCTGTGCCAAAGAGCGTTCCAAAAAACACTATTTTGTTTTTAATAGCAAAGCCTTACATCATTCCACTGTAAACGCTCCGTAATGATCTCTGATAACGAGCTGGATTTTTACTTCCAGCACATGATTGGCTGTTGGTTGATTACAGAGTGGATTCTCTCCTTGGGGTAAGCAGTGTACACTCTCCTCATCAGCAGCAAGCTTGCAGTGATTGCTGAGCCCGTGCCCGGGCAGAATCCAACTGGATGGTGGTGATTGTCCTTGCAGAGTGGGTACAACACATAACCAGCTCATTTGAAAATAAAAGGGATGAGTTAATTGAGCTTGTCTTGAGATTCTCACAAGTGTACTGTCATGGAAGACAATGACTTTGTGTGAAGACAAAGCAAATCACATTTATTTTACTTCAATTTTAATGACATTACAAGTTCTTAAAATGTGCCTGCGTATGATGAACCTGCAAGAATTGGCATAATTCCGTTGAAATGTCAGTGTTGTATAAATGTCACCGTCATATTTCAATGTGTTAAGACTGCCACCATTGACTTTGGCGCAGTGGACATTGGACAGTGTTAAACAAGAAGGAGAAACTTTGCATTTTTTCGAATTAAATTATAGATCAACTTCTGGGAAGTTAGACAGCTAGAGGTCACTTTTCTCCTTCTCCCTTACAAAAAAAAGTCTTTATATTGTGTAAATAAAGATAAGAGCTGCAATGCTATTTCATCTTTTTAAATTTATGGTGGAGTGTGGGTGTAATGGAGCTCACAGAGCCCTAAAAGGAGACATTTTTGCGGAGGCTTTACAGTTTCCCATCGAGCCTGAGCCTTTGCTCTCTGTGGCAGCAGGGCCAGAGCACTTTTCCCGTCATTACCAGGGCTCCAGAGGAAAAAGAGAAGCAAAATGGTTTCCAGGTTTTACTGTAATCTGAAGAGGGAGGGGGTGAGAGGAGGTCGGGGGCTCAGTCGCAGGTAGGGAAGGGACTCTGGGCTGTGGGAAACCAGTTCAAAGTAGTAGTTGGTCACAGTGACATGACACAATGAAAAAACTCTTCCCTGCCTCGCCCTGCATAGACGAGTGTGTCTGCAACAAACCCACGACCACATATGAGGGCATATTCAGTGTATTTTGGACTAATAAATCTCACTACTGAGATTATCAGTCCTTCGAGCACAATTCTCAGGATGTCAGCCAGTGGCAGCCATTAGAACAATGAGCATTGTGATGTCTGACAGTGACAAACCCCTGCAATTCTGTGAGTTACACCGGGGGATGACACCCATATAGAGGGGAAGTGGGTGTAGATTAGGAAGGAAAATGACACAATTTCCAAACTGAATTGTGGAGCAGACAAAACGACAGCAAGGGTCTTTCAATTTCGTGTCAGCAGGTTTTAACAGCAACATGACATCCTTACATTAGTCGTTTCCAAGGTGCTGTCCTTTCTCTGTTGATGTTTTCATGATAAACTGTAAAAACAGCAGTTTAGGTAATGATGAAACATTTTGAAATGCATTAAACACCGCGTTTGAATCTCAATTTAGCATACTCAGCAGGCAAGGTGGTCCCTCCGGCAGGATTCCCACGTTGTCCCCTGTCTGGAGGAGAGCCTTATTGTCTGAGGAGGAGTCATGTTGTCTGCAGAGGGTCCTATTCTCCTTTGTGCTCTGATAGGTTTACCAGCAGCAGCATGAAATAAGTAGTCACTCGCTCCCATACGACAAACAGGAACCGGCCTGAATGTGGCTCAGATGCTTATCTGTTTCTCCCATGACTACTAGCTGCGCTTTGGAAATTAAATGCCACTAAGGCTATTTTGAAAGTCTTTTCAAGTCACTGATAAAGTCGGACCTGGGGCAGGAAGAAAAAAATAGAAATATGTTGCCATTTTACATTTTTACCTTAATACCTTTTTATTTATTCATAAGTTAATATAAACCTGCAGCCAAGCAATTGTTAGCTTAGCTTAGCACAAGGGCTGGAAATGGGTTGACAGCTAGCATGGCCCCATTCACTGGTCACAAAATTAACCCAACAGCAGCATTTTACAACCGAGAAGTATAACATTTTTGGCTTCATGCGCCCCTGTGCAGCTTTTATAGGAACATGGGAATGAGTCTTGCACATGTGTAAAAGGACTTTGCTCTGGTTACATATTTAACATACAGACATTAGAGCGGTAACAATCTCATCTATCTGAGCAATAAACTGTCAATCTTTGTACAGTTTAAACAAACCAGGCATAACATGTTAATCAGTTAGCGTTGGAGGGGCTTTTATGCAAATTATGTAATGTCACTTTCAGTTATGGTAGTTCTAATACGATACCAGTATCAGAAAAAAAAGACAGGCTAGCCGTGTCCACTTTCCCAGTCTTGGCGCTAAGTTAATCTATCCAGCTGTGGTCTTAAATGTTAGCTTAGTATTTACTCTAAAGACATTAGAGTTGAATACATTTCATTTAAGACTTAATAAGAGAGTGTGAGTATATTTTCCAAAAATGTCTTTTCCCCCTCACACACTTGCTGCATCCAAAGAGATCCGAGCCAAACCAGCCTTCCTGTTCCATTTGAATCTCTTGTCTCCAACAGAAACACCTGCAGCACGTGAGCAAAAGAGACCCAACGAATGTTTGTTGGGTGTCCAGCATCACATGAAACACCACCAGCTTTCATGTTGTCATCCAGACATATCTTGTGCAGAACACTGGGTGCCATGGTAACAGTTTTTAAGGAGATTGATGATGGGACAAAATAAGCCTGGCAGGAGGGAGCAGAGGATGACCATCTTCTGCCATCGAGACCGACATGGGACATTCCACCTTTAATAGCAACGTTTGTGGTTGTCTAGACTCCCTCTCTCCATACGCTATGAAGGATGCCAGACAAAGTTCATCATTTATAAGTTATTTTCATGCCATTTTGCTTTAACTTGACAGAAGAGAGACTGACGTTAAGGTTAAATGGTTTTGTGTTGTAGGTCGCGAGCCAAATTGGACAATCCTTCAAAATAAAACCCAGCCAAGAATAGCTGAAGTGTATTTAGAAAAAACCCCAAAGAGCACCGGATCCAAAATGCAGTCGAATGTCAATTGTCGTGCTGATGATCTTGTAGTGTTTTTCGTGTCCCTAAGGGTTAATTTTTTGCTGATAAGGAAATCAAGAGATGCAGAACTAAACAAATGCGCAGTCATTCCAAATGAGGCATGCAGTATTTGTTCCTGTACCGAACTGGAAGCACTCCTGTGATACATTGTGACATAATTTAAAGCAAACATGCTTAGGTTTGCATAAACAATCAGAGCCGGAGAACAATCCACTCTCCTATAAGGCAGGAACTTCCTTCTGATTCCCCCTACACTTGCAGGAATATTGTTGTTTTACGGTGGGGGGGAGTTGTTTTCGTACGGAATCGCAGTCATTTTTCACGCTCCTGATGACTGCCAGGGTCCCTTTTTCCCTCGCCTTGCAACATTGCCTTATCAAAGCAATTTTCGTAAAACGGTTACTTGTCTGGCTTTATATCAAAAGCCGTGTGAGGCGCTGTGTCTATCGAGGGCTGATCTCAAGGTTGTGTGCTTAACTTGGTTGGTTCCCAGCATAGCTGAGCCTGGCATGAGGTAGCAGGGAGCAAACCCAGCTGCTCAGAGGGCCTCATGTGTGACCTGCCCCTGCTGCCCAGGGGGGAATGACTACAGGCAGTTTGGGGGGGGGGGGGTTCCCATGTCACAGTTAGGGCCATGCTGATGTTGTAGGCATACTTTACAGCATTTTTTTTTTTTAATTTGTACGTCTCTGAAAACCCTCTTGACTCTTCGGAGACCTTTAATTCTTGGTCCCACTCTGCTCACTGTCAATCTCTACATCCCCGGGGGTCGTTCCCATCCATGGGAACATTGGTTGTAACAGTAGCATTCCCGGAGGGCATGGTACAGGGTAGACCTCAACATAAAATCACCAGAATGGCATTATTTTATAGTTCAAGAATTGCTTTGCTGCAGCCAAACGGGAGCCGGGTTGAGGCTACAGGGAGGGCCATCTCGTAAGGACTGAACAGTGCCGGCCTGCAGCTCCCCGTATACAGACAGGCCACATTCTCCTTCCGGAAAGCAGTGGGATGCGTCACTTCTCCCAAGAATAGATCACTGCTGTGGGACCTTGGTGATATAGGTGAGAGCATGAGGGCTGATTAAGGGCCAGGATGTGTGTGAGACATCCTCTGATGTTCAGGAATTCCCTCATTAAAGAGGGTCATGTTGACGGTCAGTCGGAATCAGCCTGCGGAATAAACAGGGGTGGTGCCTCTAGCAAAATTCAAATAAACACACTTTTCATTCGGTCAACATGGAAGCGGTTGTCACAAATATGTACATTTCTTAAATGCACCACTTCCTTTTTGGTAGGCCAGAAAATTGCGCAGTTCCGTTCACGTTACAGGGCAAAACACCTCCTCTCCAGTTGCACATTGTGGTGTGATGTATATCCGCTTTACAAACAGCACGTCCTTCTGCTTCCGGTGCTGTTGTTACAATCAATAGTGATCTCTGTGCTTTATCATCTGTAACTTAGTTTAAAAGAAAACTTCACTTTTCACAGTACACTTTGTATTTATTGTTAATAGTTTACTGTTTTTGGTTTTGTTTTTTTTTGTATTTCTAGCTACGTTAGCCGTTTAGGATAAGTTAAGCATTCTGGATAATTCTTTTTTTTTTTTTAAATGTCTGAATTACAGCAATCAGAGAGACATCCAATGTGTCTGCTCAGTGTGCGGTTCATTGCTGGGGGGACATTGCAGCCCTGATTCTGTTGTTGTTTTTTTCCCTTTCCTGGCCCCCCTCCCTCCCTCTCCTCCTTCTCCTGTCTGACAAATCGTTTCCAGCTAATTTACGGTGGTCAAACTGTGGGAGAACAATACACCGTGGACGTAACACGGCGCAAGCTCTACCACATGTTCCAGAGAAGAGCGAGGTGCTCGCAGGAAACACTTACTGAGATAACAAGATAGTACGGAAGGCAGGGCCACCGAAAGGCCATGGAGTAGAAAAATGGCCAGCTCGAGGAGTTTGCTTTGGGCGCACGTTTGCGTTCACCATTCTGTGTCTTGTGTTTTTTTTAAAAGTTCCATGAAGAAAAAGGACGATGCAGCCTGATAATCGGTGGAAGAACAAACCGTTTTCTGAGTCATAACTCAGCTGATTGAGATTTGAAATTACAGCTGTTGCTTCAGTGAGTCACTTGGCCGACCGTCAGAATCTATGACGTCAGACCGGCTCGACTCTCGCCAGAACAAATAGATCACCACCACCATGATGGGGCAGCTCGGGTACGATCTCTGCAACTGAGCGGGGGAACCACTGTCACATGTGTGCGTGTACACAGACTGCTTTCACCATCTCCCATGCACACACACACACACACACACACACACACACACACACACACACTCAGCCCTGCCTCCTGGTGAGCATGAACATTTAATAAAACGGTTTACATGCGCATCTGCAGAGGTTGATTACATGTATTTAGCCCGGATAATCATTTCTGGGTCTCATGTGCACTATAATTACAGACAGCACCTGTGCTCGCCCCACCTGCAGTCATTACCGCGAATGCCGAGCGGCAATTTAACCGTAATTATATCAACAGGGGGAAAAGGAAACGTTCAGCAGCGGCGGTACAACTCAATAACTTTGCTATTAAAAATGCCGCTGCGCTCTCATCACGAGAGGAAAAAGCACTGTCTCAATAGGATTCCCGGAATAATGAACTACCAGAAACCGCTGCGTGAACACTTT
Source organism: Diplodus puntazzo (assembly GCA_963678695.2). Taxonomy (NCBI): domain Eukaryota; kingdom Metazoa; phylum Chordata; class Actinopteri; order Spariformes; family Sparidae; genus Diplodus; species Diplodus puntazzo. The sequence goes on from OZ023175.1 coordinate 15,541,970, forward strand.
AAACACCCTGACCCCTCCCAGGCGGGTCGGTGTTTAAAATATCGCCAGCTGGGTTAGGGTTGAGCAATACAGGTGACACGGAGGACAGCAGGATCAAGGTTATCGGTCAGGCTAATTGATGAGCCTACTTGTTTTGACTGAGCCCAAGTATAGGCGCGAAGAGGAAGAGGAAAGCAGTCGTCAAGGCTGCCTTGTTTGTGCTGCGGGGACAGAGGTGAGAGGTCGAGCACGGCTTTGAGTTTTTCGGCGTATTAAGCCGATCATTGTGTTCGTGACGGGTACATTTTCTCCTCCGTATAGTTGCTCTGGTGGGAAAAGAGAGTACGAGGAAGTGGCAGGCCCTCTTAAGATCAATGAATTGTGGTGGAAAAAGGAGTGGCCCCGGGCAGCCAATAGGGGCCGGGCCACAGGGAGCTGCAGGGGAGATAACGTAAACAAGGAAACCACCTGATGTGAGCGGGGTCAGATAAATGCTCAGTCCTCCGCGCAGGCAGGTGCTTCCTGAGTCCCGCTCCCTCAATCAAGTCGAGCCCGGCTGCCCTCCTCACTTGCCTTTTCCTCATTCGTTTTTTTCCCCTTTTCTTTCTGTTTTCTCAATCTGCCACAGAAGGGTTTCCTAAAAGTTTCACTCACAGCACGATAGCGAGGTGTAAGATCAACCCCGCAATCGCCGCCTGTTTTCCAAAAAGCAAACATTGAGGGACAGTGGACGGCAGTGCGTGTCGAGATTCACCCAAGTGATGACAATCGCCCGGGCAGTAAAGATAAGAGCAGCTTGCTGTTTGTCACCGGGACAGCAGACGTGGATAATGGTTAGCACGTTCGGCAGAGGTCTGTGTCTGCAGATAAAGGCCCTTTACCTTTGAAAGGGACTGTCAGGTGAATACTACAGACATTCTGTGTGTGTTTTCCAGCCCCAGATTCGCAACCTGCACCAACTGAGAACACCTCCTCAAACCCAAGCTCCTTTCTCCTTCTCTTTCTTTCTTTTCCACTTCGCTGGTTGGTCTGGGATTGTTTTGCGCTGTCCAATGAGGAAGGAAGTCGGTGTGAGAAAGTGCCTGTTTTTTTGAGACCAACAGGAATTGGCCTCATCACAAGCGGTTCCTTTTTTTGCCGCTGGAACAATGCACTGGCGTCACACCCCTCGACTGGACCTCGGCATTTCACATGGAAAAATGTTCCCAGAATTCCGCTCCCAGGATCGGTGTAAGGCCGAGGATGGGGTGAGGGTGAGAGGGCGGGAGGTGGAGGGTGGAGGGTGGCGGTTGTTAGCGGAGGGGGTGACACGAAGTGACCGCTGGGCACTTGTCACTACCACAACCAGGGAAAGTGAAGTGCAACGAACAAGTTATGGCATGTCAACAAAAACACAAATCTTTATACCCTCAGTGGAAACATTGTAAGTGGTAGCTTTAGCTTCTCTGTGCTACCCTACAAAATAAAATCGTGATCAGTTCTGATGTAAAAAAAAACAGGAAGTAGCTGTATGCTCATAACATCATGCCTTCTCCCATGATGCAACAACGCATGAAACAGTTGCCAAAAGTGTCTGCACTCTCATACTTCTGTGGACCAAAAATTGACCAAAATTATTTGAATTTGAAGGAATAAAACGTATCGACTTACTACTGTGAAGTCGATATGTTTTGCAGAGGTGAATACTGAAGTTAGCATGTTAGCTCCAGCCAGCCCCGACCAAAAGCTCCTCAGCTTGCAGTGTAAACACTAACCTTTGTTCCCCTGAGCTCCCAGTCCAGACCGCTAGCTGCATGGCTAACTGAGCTAACTAGCTAACAGCAGCTACAGTTAGCACATGTGTTGGTTATTGCCTTATTCCGACCACTGGCCATGTCATGCATTTTACCTGCTGCAATGGTCATTAGAGCTGCATCAGTGTGGAAGCTGCTGAGAAAGATCCATTTGGATGTAACTTACTGGTTTACTCAGATTCTTGGCTGTAATATTGGCTAATGTCCAACTATTACCCAGCTACTAAGTTTTTTCCCTGCAGATGGAAATGTGGACAAGACGAACCATATTCTATATTGTAAAACGTGTGTTTGATTTGACCTTGCATGTGTAGAATTAAAAATACACACACTTTATGTAATATGGTTAGTATCACCATATTGCACTGCTCAGAGTGTTTATTTATTTTTTTGCTGTAGTCCTGCAGCGTAAGGCTGCAAGACAAACAAATGACCCCCGCTAAAATGTGCAAGGTCGGCACTTATGATATCAGTGTCATTCATCACCCTGGCTAATAAATCAACATGGAGTGTATGAGAACACGGACTCCGAAGAGAAAGATTAATTTGCACGGTCCAGTTCACTATTCATCTAAATCCATTAGAAGTGCCCGAGCTTCGAAAGAAAACATCAAAATGTCCATATGTGTGAGTCGGGGAGCAGCACAACGTGCATCCCTATGTTACCACGCCACCGCCTCGCCGTGAGTAATCACTTCTCCCACACGTTTGTTCTTCCACATAAGGAAGAAATCGCTTGTTTAAGATGTGAGGTAGCGGCAGCGTGATGCATTTTTTTTAAAATGGGGAAATATTAAAAGAATGACATCCATCCCACGAGCGTGGTTGAAAGAGCGCAGAGTTCTTGAGAGATGTCAAATATTGGACAGAGATATGAAAATTGCCTAAGAGAGCCAAGCCAGAGGGGTAAGAAGCGGGGCAACTTGGGACTCACAGGGTCAAGTTGAAACAACACTCCACGGCCATTAGGGCCTGGCAGCGAGGGAGCTCCTCCTGGGTAGAAAGTAGGCCAGATTCACCGCCGCTACAGAACGTATTCATCATGAAACTCTTCTGCAGTGTCATCGGTGAAGATCCAACCTCAATGAGCCTTTACTAGACAAACACCATGCTCACCATCAAGCTCCGACTGAGAGAATTAATCAAACGGCACCCGGTCAGCCCCTGTTGTCTCGGTACGAGGCTGCATGGACAGAGGCCCGAATGATGTCAAACATGGCGTGAAGCCCACTCGCTCGCAGGAACACAAACCGGCCGTGGAAACGTATATATCTTCCATCTGTGCGGCGCGCTGCTGTTAATATCACGGCCGGGGCCTTAAGTTGACTTGGGCAACAATCGCTCGACACAAAAGGATCTGCATCTGTTGTTTGTTCTGCAGCGTGGTGATGGGTTTTGTGTGTATGTACACAGTGAGCAGTTATGAGGTCAGCTGCAGTTCAGCTCGCTAAATGGAATTCAAACAAAAGGTCACATTTCACTCTCACGGCTGCAGAGAGCTCCCAATGCCCCTTGGTAGGACACGGAAAAAAGCGGGTTTCCTCGCGCTTTACCCAAAGACATAACACTCCCGCACGCAAGAGCAAAATTCCCAAGAACTGAGCAACCAAGTCTGTGAAAGTCGGAAGCAAAGGTAGGAAACTCAAATGGGAAAAGGACAAAATAGGAATTTCAAATCGTCAAAGGAAAAAACAGCGGACCCTCCAGAAATACCTCTAGATCCGTCTTCATAAATAAACAATAACAGGGTGTAGTGTACTGCGGAGGTCATGTGCCCCTGGTGAGGAAGTGGAGGATGAAAAAGGCAGATTAGTGATCATTAAGTCTCGGGATAATTAAACCAGAATCACAGGCTCTTATCACGCCGAATCACAGCATCTAACAGCGGGGAATGCCAAGGTGAAATTACTGGACGCTAAACACGCTGATGGTGTTCAGTGATTAAGCTGAACACCATCCCCCCCCCCCCCCCCCGGTGACACTGAGGCCAAAAAACCCCTTGCAACTTTGAAGATTAATAATTGGCTTTTACTTTGATGGAAATTTCCCCTGATTCACAAAGCAACTTCAATAAAAGACAATTAATAGGAGCTGTTCCAAGCTCTTGAGGACATGGAGATCACCCGCCGGGCAGCACATAAAGGGAGTGCACCTGTTCGCGCCTCATCATAATGGGCAGATCAGTGTGTGAATTGCGGTTGAACCTGCGAGAGACCACAAGAAAAAACCTCGGGCTGGTCTTCCTGATAGGCCTACGGGTGCAGTTTTAACAGCCCTCTTCACACCAGCACGCTCTTCCCACTCCTCCATTTATCTCTTTCCTTTTCCTGCTGTGAGGTTTTGTCTTGCGTGGAGCAAAGATGCTTTGACTCTGGCAGGGGGAGGATTTCCTCCGGGGCGATGGTGGCTTCTTCCACTCGCACACAATTAGCCCGCGCGCTGGTAATCACTCAAGACCTGCGACAAAAACATGTTTGGCTTTCGTGCGAGTGTCCTTCACATATTTATTTTTCCCTTTAGCAGACAGAAGGACGCTACGGAACGGAAATGCATCTGCTCAAAATGGAGAATGTGGCGTGGTTTCGGACAGAGCGACAGATGTGGTAGTGGCCGCTCCGTGTGTAAAAGGTGGAGCAGGTCTGTTAGGATCAATATCAAGTGTTGTTAGGGAGGGGTGTGTGTGTGTGCATGTGTGTGCTTCTGTCTCCGTGTGGCACACTGGCACACACACACACAGCTGTCACACACGTAGCCCCAAATCACCCTGGTCTGATTTACACACTTCACCCTGAGCAGAGGCCTTCGTTGTTGAGCCGTAAATTACGCCGAGGGCATAAATGATGTCATGGTGCTACTATCCACGACCCGCCAGACGTCTTTTCACGAGGCGCGCCGGCCTCACCAGTAGCACCTACATGCATCACAACAAGGTGTCAGTGACCATAGTGTGTTGCTGGTTGCGTCCTGAGGGTAGAGACGTGCTGACATGGCTGTGTTTTGTCAATAGTTTAACAAGAGGGTGGCTGGAAAGTTCCACAACAGAGCAGGGCTCTTATTAGGCAGCCAACATAATGTCAGGGTGTCTAAATTCAGCCTAATGTCAGCTGAAGGTTTGAAGGTTTACGCCGAGTGGACACAGACATCCGTAACAGTTTTTATACAAGGCGCATGCAAGCTTGATAAATCAATTTGAGGTCCAGAAGTTACACTTTTAGTCACATCGGTTTAACATGACATGTCTCATATTGATACGATTCAGAGCAGATGGAAATGACTTTGCTTCTAATCAGCTGGCTCTGTCAAAGCAATGAACTGCAGCTGACTACAGACATACGGTCACGTTTCCTCCTTAGCAGCAGGAGATTTTTAAGAAATGTATATAAATGTATATCATACAAATAACTAAGTACATTTACTCAAGTTTCGTTCTGAGCAGGCAACTGTGGTACTTTCCACTCCACTACATTTATTTGGTAACTTTAGTTCCTGGTTACTTTGCAGAAGAGCTATAAATGCATCAATACAGCGAGGGACATCAATGGGCTTCATTATATCATTGTGTAAGTGATCACACTGAACAGGAGGGTCACTGGATGTGTTGTGTCTTGAATATCTCACCGATTTCTCCCATCTCTCTTCAAAATACATGAATTTGTCATCTAAATCTATTTTTAGTATGTTTCATTTACAACATCCTTCCACTTTGAGGTAATTGATTCATCATCTTTTAAGCACTATCTTTTAATTTGAGTAATTACTGCTTCCCTCATTTGAAAAGGAAAATGTAATATTTAATGCGTATCATTTAAGTGCATAACATATTCCTGGAAATACTTTTTACACCCACCCACACATATTTCAGCTTTCTATGTGCACACAGTATTTGTGTGTCTGCAGGCAGTGTCGAGTTAATACAGCGCAGCGGCGGTGCTGCGAGAGAAGGCAGCCACCCCTCGCCTTTTCAAATTGCGGCCGCAGCAGGTGATTTCTCCTCCGAGGGCGACATGCTCAGACGCCTCAGATCCATTGGCAGCGCACATCAAAAGCCCCATCGATTGGCCGGACAGATTGGGGCGTAGAGATCAAATGCGCTGTAAAGAAGTGTTAAACTGCTGTGCATTAAACGGAGCAGATCTCAGGACTAAAAGGAGCCATCTGATGGCACTGTAGCTAATTTCCTATTGCACTCACCCAGATTGTTGCTGTTTTTGTGCTGCTAGAAGAGTGGGCCGGAGCAGGTCCAAATCAGGCCGGGCAGCATATCAAGCTAAAAGCGGGGGAATCTATACAAAGAATATAAGAAAGAGAGGATTGTGAACTGAATGTTAGCATGGCTCAGCACAATTTCTTCACATGTGACAGTAGGTCGACTTTTTCCAGGGCGTCACCACTGTTTTAGTGACCTACTGTCCGATTCAGATTAGCAGTAAACACATGCTGGCATTTAGAAGAGGACAATTTAATTTTAAAAGGTCTTTGATCCCAGTTTTATTGATGGGGGAGACAATATGATTTCCCTTGTTTTGGAAATAGATAAGTATCAACAGTGTGTTGGTGTGACCGTTGGCCAACGTTTCTAGTAAATGTGATCTGAGGTGCTTACATCCTACAAAGCCCAAAGCGCATTGGATTGGATTGGAGTGGATTCAATTATGAGTGTTTTGAGTAATAAAATGTCATCTTGTTAAAAATCCACAATGTTGAGAAGGGTTAGCTTTCCTGGGAACAAACATCAGCCTGCCAGACAACCAAACAATTGCATCAGGCGGTTCCTCATAAATAGCAGCTTGCCTAATAAGTCCCAGTCCAGAGGCACTTTCATACCTCTTCATTTCCCAATCAAAATGTTATGTTTGGGGGGTTCGGATGCCAGCTGAAAAGCCATAGAACGATCAGGAGTTGGCTTTACAAAACAGTGTCACGAAGAAAAATGATGTCCCGCACCAGAGCGAGATGGTGCTGCGGTGGGCCGGTGTCTGTTTCCAGGGCTTGTGTTTATTCTAGAGCTACACAGCAGAAAAGAGCCTAGATTGAGAGTTAGATTGTTGTTTGCATTGGACCGAGAGTAAATAACCCATACAGCTAAAATGTGCTATTATTCCAGGCCAGGCTTTCTCTGCTATTTATATACACAAAATTAAATAAGAAGAGATCAAATCGGGAGATTAATAGGTAAATATTAAGACAGCCGGGCGAGTGCATCATCAGAAAGGCACTTCTCCATATTGGGTCCAAGTTTTTCCTTCATGCTGCGGTTCAAGCATCGGTGCTTGTTTAGCACAGTCTAAAGCTTTACAAGGAATTGTAACCTGAGGCGCAGTTAGGAAACCTTAACTATGGTCCATCAAATATTAAAGTGTACGGATGTTTTGACGTGTATGAAGGGAGCGAGGGAGCACCATTACCCTGCACACTTCTCCCTACAAAAGAGATTGATTGGGCTCTAGACTCCTTGGCAGCTATTTAAACGAGCGAGATGCCTCATTGATAAGTGAAATACAGTTGTTCCTTTTCACACTGAACTCAGCAGGAATACAGGATTAAACTACTGTGCAGGGCTGCATTGATCCTCCACAGGATCTGTGTGATTTAGTCAATGGTGGGAACGCCAAATGCTTCAATACAGCAGAGCTGTGAGATGTCCGGGCCTCTTAGTCACACTGCTCCAGACTCAATAGTCCATTGTCTCTCCCTTAAAGTGGAACCTCAAACCTATAAGTCAAAGGTGGGGGCTAAGAGATGAAGTCATCTCGGCAGGAGAGCCGTTCAGCCAGACACCTTCATGGCCAGGGAACAGTTCCTGAGTCCTGTTCCCTCACTGTAAATCCTCCCAGACAAGCTGGCCTGCTGCAGGGAAGATAAAGGCAACAATGCCCTTGCCCAGCGTGAGTTTACATGTGATAAAAATGTATGTGGCATCTGAATTTATTTGCTTAGCAGCCCTTATATACAGTTTTGACTTCATTTTTCTTTTCCCTCGTGGAACAATTATATATACACATGAAGGGGGGGGGGGGGAGTTTTCTCAACGGGCTCAAGTGGATGTTAGTTCAACAAACACTGTTACGCTGCGTGTAGGATACAATCGCCGCTTTAATTTATACAAATTGGCTTCCAATTGAGGGTATCATGAGTTATGATGTTGAATAGAGTGGCTGAGCAGTTGGGTGCCGGCCCTTATTATAAAGCATAATAAACAATAATTTAAGTAAAATAGATGGTCTGACTTCCTCTCCTGTGTGCGGCAGCATGCATGCACAAATGCATTGCACGTCTGTCCTTAAATAAGCTTTCCAAACGTATGTATGTTGACATTTTTTAGGGGAATCCGTTTATGCAGCCTATTTTTGTGTTAAGGAGCCCCTTGAAAATGAGATGGTCCGTCTCAAGGGGTTTATCCTTCAAATAACAAACCTCTGTATGTACCCAGTTAAAAGATATTTAGATAGTGGAAAACTATGTTAAAGGTGCACCATGTAGTTTTTAGGAATACATTTGAAAGGGAAGAGAAAAGGACTACATTGACTAATTTGGGTGTATGTATAAACTGAAAAAAACAAAATTTGATTTGACTTTAACTACATTTGGGGGACCTTTCTAAGGAGCCACCTCTGGGACCTTATTTCCCTCTGAGGGCAGAGGATATATGATATTAATCAAAAATATTTTTTTATTTTGTATTATATTGGTTTATATATAGAGAGAGAGATGGCATCACATATTTAAATCTTGTGTGTTTGCATTTCTTTTTTTTTTAAAAAAACTACATAGTGCACCTTTAATATTCGTTTCAAACATGCACAGTCAGCCGCGGATAGCCCATCTTTACTCAATTACGCGCCAGATTTTTGTAAAACGCGGGTTCCTCCGCTGATTTATGAGTGGGACGGTGTGTTTGCAATAGAATCCATTATCACACAGCTGTGGGGTTATCTCATCTCTATCTAAAATAAACACGAGACAGAAAGCTTCGAGGTCACAAGGCACTTGAAGCGGCCAGGCGCGTAAAGACGCACAAACTGTGGAGACAAATCATTTTTCCCCGAGCTCACTGTAGCCAACAGTGAATTTACTGATCAGGTCAACTTGTATGTTTCACGTTTAATTATTATTACTTCCTGCATGGTTCTGTATTTGGGTTAAAATCATGACCAACCTGCATGAAAACACCTCAGAAAAAGCGCGTTTTTATTTCCGCACCAGGCGCCTCAAGGACGCAATAATAATGATAACTGATATTCCACGCATAAAGAAGGTGGAGAAGGGGGGAGTGGGCGGTGTCTACTGACGGACAGTGTCTGTAATGGCACTACACTGCGGTATATAAACTGGGAGGGACGTCAAACATCCCTCACTGGCAGTCACTATGCGCTGATGCTCCGCCACACGCCCGCATCACTGTTGGCAACACGAGCCTCGCATCAGCACAGCAAACTCAAACCACATCTGACCGGCACGATGGATGGGCAACAGAAAGACCGCAGACAGAGTCACTTGTGGATATTGACGTTACTGATATTTGTCTAACCTCCTGCACTTGGATAACTCGGTCTGTTCCAACTTCTCCGTCTGGATACGGATTGCGGAGCTGGATCTTGTCTCAGGCTCTGGAAGAAGGATTATATTTATTTTTTTGATCACGTTTGTTTGCCACCACTCGCCATCAGCACTTGGATTAGGAGCGTTTTTTGGTTGTCGTTGGAACTGATTTTTTACGGATACGCACATCAAACTCTAAAGGATGGCCGTTTGGTTCACCTCTGCAATAGTTATGACAATATTCACTCAGGTAGCATGTTTGTTTTGTTTTGATTTTGATTTTTAACCCTACAATTTAGGAAATATTAGTTTAGGGGAAAACATGTTGCATTATTTTGTTGTGCTCACTTTCTGTATCCTTCTAGGTTCTGGGATCAGGTGTATTCGAGATAGATCTCCATCACTTTCAGAATACTAAAGGTTTGCTGGCAAATGGACTCAGCTGCGGCATGACCGGCTGCAGGACATATTTCAGGGTTTGTTTGAAGAACTTCCAGACGGTGGTGTCTCCTGGAGGCTGTTTATTTGGCAGAGTCGTCACACCTGTCCTGGGCACCGACTCGTTCAGCATCCAGCAGCAGGACGCCAGGCTGCGTCTGCCGCTCAACTTCACCTGGCCGGTAAGAGGCACCTGTCTGGACTAATGGCTTTCGAAGCAAACGAATGTGTACACGCCAGACTTAACGTCATTTTTTTTCTCTCTGAATTGAAGGGATTCAAAAACATTATCCGAGTTACAGAAATATGCTTAGAAATTATTTTAATTTAAGGAAAATTACTAATATTCTGTTTTATCATTTTATGTTGTACATCGGATCAACACGAGTAGTCATATTATATCTTAAATGCCCCAGAAACGTGTTGTTTTCTTAATGTCATAAACACTGTAGATCCGATTATAAATTGTTTACTGCATCCCTCTGTGCGAAAAAAGAGATTTCATCCTCATATTATCTCTTAGGAACAGTTTCTAGCGACTTAAACTGAAAAATGGCTGTTGGAACCACCCGCTTTCGATTAAACAAAGTCGAACGCTTTTAACTGAATGTGCCTTTTATTTATTCTCATGTTTTTTTTGGTGACGCTCTTCTCCTCATTTGTCTCCGCAGGGTGCTTTCTCACTAGTTATCGAAGCCTGGCATTCTCCTGCAGCGGACCTGCCTGGAGGTGAGGAGACGTGTCCGCCACTAGAGGGAGACATCCCATGCGTAGCACACACACACACTCCGTAGAGTAGATTACACCTATGATACCTGTCGCACGTTTCATCCATAACCAAACAGTCGAGGCGCTGGCAAACGCATCTGGGCGCTCTGAGCGTCACGGGTCCGTGTTTGTTAGGATGCCTCGTGAGTCACACGGACAATTCCTTCACAATCGAAACTCTCCCAACACAATCGCGCTTCCCTTGTTTTATTTTTGGCACGCATGGGAAAGTGCACAGGCTTAAGTGAGAACGCAGAAGCCTTGCCAAAAAAAAAAAAAATCCCATGACAGCCCTTTCCTGGATTTTACACCTTTTTTGTTAGGTCCTTCATAACGGGGGAATAATGGTCACATGAGAGAGGAAGGGGAAATTTCCGTGCGCACAAAGTCACCAAAGGGATAAACTGTTACATTTATCAACTGATGTGAGATTGAAAGAAAAACTAACAAACATAATCCCTACATGCCCGTTCGTTCTTTTTTTTTTCTTCACAGACACCACCAACCCTGAATTCTTGATTGGCTCTTTTGCCATCCATAAACAGTTGGGAATAGGGCATGAATGGTCCCAGGGTGAGCCGAGCCGGACGCAGACGGAGCTAAGGTACTCATACCGGTTCATCTGCAAAGACAATTACTACGGGGACACTTGTTCCAAAATATGCGCTCCGAGAGACGACCATTTTGGCCACTACACCTGCAAGACGGACGGGCAAATAGCCTGTCTGCCGGGATGGAAGGGAGAATACTGCCAAGAACGTAAGCAAGAGTGAAAGACACCATATGGACACTGTGTTTTGTGTGTGTGTGTGAGTGGTTAAAGGTCACAGGGCACACTTTAGAGGAGGGTACGTGGCATAATGTAAGATAAAGACCTGATATACAGACATTGTGTTGCTTTTTTTAAAGACTATTTTTGCTTATTTTTCTTTTTTCCCCTTTTTTTCCTTTTTTTTTTTTTTTTTTTTACAAATTGTGGTTATTTTTTGGTTTTATTCTTCCGCGAAATAGGCCCTATTTTTTTATGACATTGTGCATTTTTAAAACGACGCAAGGTGTTCGGCCTGTCTGTAACACCTGTCACGGGGTCACAGGTGTGTTCAGGTGGAAATGTGTAGAACAGACAGACACCCACTTTCTCTGCGGGCGCGTGCGGCTTTAATCCAGGGCGGTGGTCGCCCGGCAGAAGCAGCGCGCGCCGGGGTTAATCGCGGCATTATCGGCCGCCACGCGCCACTAAACTGCGGGCTCTATTGTTGGGGCGGCTCGGGGCAGCAGCTGCAAACGGGGCCTCGAACTGCCCACCGATAACAATGGGGCAGCTGTCCTGTTTCTTTCTCTCTCTCTCTCTCTCTCTCTCTCTCTCTCTCTCTCTCTCTCTCTCTCTCTCTCTCTCTCTCTTTTTTTTTGAGAACAAGCATCTGCTGCTGCACTAACCAGCCGTTTAACACCGCAAAACCAAGGCAGGATAAATGTCACATGGGCAAGCAAATTATGTTTTTCTATTGGGTAACAGGTTTTGTTGTGCGTAGAAAAGCATTTAAAGGTGATACAAGTCTCCTTAACAGCTTCTTATAAATATAGTGTTGTGTTTTTTTCGTTTGTTTTTTTTTAAAACAGCAATCTGCCTTGAAGGGTGCAATGAAAGGAATGGAAACTGCACACTACCTGGAGAGTGCAAGTGAGTATTATTCACCTGTATCTATTATTCATTGATTGAATGTTAATTTGCTATAACAAAAGAGCAGAAAAAAAGGGGATTGTTTATTTAATTTCAGGATTGTGTTGCTTCTGTTTAAAGGGGCACGATGTAGTTTTGGAGAATAAATTAATTCTCAGAATTTTGAATGAAGTAATATATACTTTTTTTCCCCTATAACTGAATAAACAAGCTGTTCTCAGAGGATAATAAGTTCCCCAGAACTTCCTCCCTGTTTGAAGCTAGAAAGGTGGTGGGGTCCGCCAAATACAAACAAAGTAAAACAGTATGAAGCTGTGTTGTCCTTTAAGGTCAGTTTGTTTATTCAGTCACGAAAACACAGTTTCTTTATTTAGTTTATTAGTGGTAGTAGTTAGTGTTTAGGTGTAAGCAAAAAAAAAAAAAAAAAGAAATCAGTCATTTTTTCTCTTCTGGTTAAAATGTCTTCCCCCAAACTACATACTGCACCTTTAAAATAATCTCTAGGAATATGAGAGGTGTGACGTGGTGGATAAAGAAAATAAGGCGTGAGCCAGCAGTCATGTTTTTGCTGTTTTATGTGTGAACAGATGCAGAGAGGGCTGGCAGGGGCTCTTTTGTGATGTGTGTAAACTCCATCCATCCTGTAAACATGGTACCTGTACAGAGCCGTGGCAGTGCACCTGCAAGGAAGGCTGGGGGGGCATCTTTTGTGATCAAGGTGAGTGGCGAACCTCTTTCCCTCGAGACTACAAGGAAATTAAAATGTAAGTGCTCTGCATGAAATAATGTTTCCGTTCGTTTGTTTACAGATCTGAACTACTGCACCCACCACAAACCCTGCACCAACGGGGCCACGTGTATGAATACGGGCCAGGGCAGCTACACCTGCGCCTGCCTGCCGGGCTTCACCGGGGTCAACTGTGACATGGAGGTCAGGGAGTGTGACAGCCAGCCCTGTCACAACGGAGGCCACTGCCTGGTGAGTCCGGAAGTCTCTCTCTCTCCTTTCCCACAACACAGGCTTTCCTGTTTTTGTTTTCGCCTCGGTCTATCTGCTGCTCCAGGAGGATGCTATTGATTGTCAAGTCGGTGGATGACCCAGTTCACAGAGCGTGGACTGTAAATAGAATTCAAACCGAGGATAATGGGGTTCATTGGGGCAGTCGTGAACAGGATGTGATAGCACAAAACATCTGACAGTGAGCTTTCTGATAAACTTTATATCTTTCCCCCCCGCAGGACTCTGAGAACGGCTATAGGTGTGTGTGCCCGCAGGGGTTTGAAGGGCCACAGTGTGACCCTAAGATGCTGACCTGCGCTGATAAACCCTGCTTTCATGGTGGCAAGTGCAAGGAGAGGGACAATGGGCATACGTACATATGCGAGTGTCCGGCAGGCTACACTGGACTGAACTGTGAGAAGAAAGTGGATAAATGTACCTCACTGCAATGCACCAATGGTAAAAAAAAAAAAAATTTTACTTTCTGTAGATTTGTGCTGGAAATAAACGCAAGGACAGCTTCTATAATGCTGTTTTTCTTACACACAGGTGGACATTGTGTCTCTTACGGCAACCTCCCAAAGTGTAGCTGTCGCTCAGGCTTCACAGGTCTGCGCTGCGAGATCAACATCAACGAGTGTGCCAGGAACCCCTGCGCGAACGGCTCCACCTGCATAGACCGCCTCAGCGACTACACCTGCATCTGTCCTCCAGGGTACACAGGCCACCACTGCGACAAGCCAACAGGCGGCTGTGCCTCTCATCCCTGCCAGAATGGCGGAACCTGCACCACTGGAGCAAAAGGCCAGCCCACCTGCACCTGCCCGGACCATTACAGCGGCCCTCAGTGCCAGTCCAAAGATGTGCCCTCATCCGGCACGCCCAGCCCCAGCGACAAGTTGAGCTTGGCCGCCATCAGCTTGGGAGTCGGCCTGGTGGCTGTTCTGGTGCTTTGCTGCATGGTAGTGGTAGTAGTACGTCATGTCAGGAAGCAGAGGAACAAGGAGCAGGACGTGGAGACCATGAACAACCTCTCCAAGAATGACTTTCAGAAGGAGAACCTTATCTCCACTCTGGAACTCAAGAACAACAATAGAAAGATGGATCTGGAGGTAGAATGTCCAAGTGAAAAGTCTAATCACAAACACATCAACCACTACCACCTGGAATATAAAACCTCCACGGGGTACAAGGATGAACTGTCGCTTTTGGACAAAGATGAAAACTGTGAAAAGACAATAGAAGAAAAAAAGCATTTGACGAGAATGTACAGGTAAGAGCACTTGAAAGGGCTGCATGAGCAGTTGTCATTATAGATTGGTTTGCTGAATATTTTCATGATTATTGGTTCATCGTTTTTTAAAGAAAAAACATCTAAAAAGCTCTTCAGCTCTTTAGAAGACCTTCAAATTGCCTCTCATGTCCAATAGTCAGTCCAAAACCCAAATACAACTCATTGATACTTTTGCTTGAAAATGACCGAAATTATTAAAGGAGACTATAAAGCTCATTTTCAGGTTCACAGTTTTAATCAGGGTTATTTCTAGAACAGGTTTACATGCTTAAATGCTCAAATGAAAGATTTTTTTCAGTTTAGGCCCCTCCTCCTGAATGCCCAGTCAACTCTGATTGGTCAACTCACACACACCTGAGCCCTGCTAACACTGCTAACTGCAACAGTGCAGCTGTGCTAAATTAAGTTTCGCTTGCTGAACTTCCCACTCGACATAAATAATGCAAATGTATAACATGGTGACGTAGCGTGATGTCACAAAGTCTCAGAATTAAAGGCGGGGCTGCTGATGAGGCGTTTCAGGAGCAGTGTGTATTGTGGGAGAGAGGAGCTTCTGAACCTACATAAAACAATAAAAGAAAGGAAAAAAACACACAAAAAAGCGTAATAGTTCCTCTTTAATCAGTTCCTAAAATAGTTGCCATTTGATTTAATTTCGATCGACTAATCGTTGCAGTCTTACTGTGTGGTGGTCATCTGGTCATTGATGATTTTTGTGCTATGTAACTAATATAATGTATCTTTCCTCCACAGTGAAAGGCCCGACTGTAGGATATCAACAATATGTTCTCCCAGAGATTTAATGTACCAGTCTGTCTTTGTAATAGCAGAGGAGAAAAATGAATGCATCATTGCAACTGAGGTAAGCTTGTTTTTTTCAATCAATCTATTTCCCTTGTTAATGTTATTTCAGACGTAATGATGAATTAATCGATCGTGTCTTCTTTTTCAGGTATAATAAATAGAAGATATTATTCACTGTCAACGTTGGATTTCTTGTGGACTGTTTACAAGCGTGGAGAGACTGGGATTTATTTAAATGCAAGTTGCTGCTCTTGAAAACTTGATAACTGGATGGAGCCGGTGTGCTCTTCGAACTCAACAAAAACTAAAGCTACTAATCTTAGTGAGAATGTAAAGACAGAATAAAAAAAACTGCGGGAAATAATGAGAGAACCCTGACTTGCGGATGCGCCTTCGATGCTTTCGACTTGACCAAGTTCATCCAAGGGCTTCGAGGCCGAGACGTTTATGCCTGCGTGTTGATTAGAAGATGAGGACTATCTCGATGTACTCCTACCCACCTTATTGCAGTAATCAGCAATCAACAAATCAACTTACTGCCAACAAGCCTGTGGAGGGAGCCAGCCTTTTTTCTTTTTAATTTTGTTTTTTTTTTGTTTTTTTGTGGCCTGCAATGCGCTATGCAAACAAAAATCAGCATTGCGCTAAATCAAAAGAGGGACAAAAACTACTGAAAACGGTTCATTTTTGAAGGATCTTTAGGGTCGTCAGTTTTGTAAATCCTTTTTTTTGTTTTTAAATAAAGAATGTATGCAGCCTCGATCACAAAGCCTTATATATGTGTTGAAGACAAACGTTGTGCCCCGCCTTACCTTGATGCCCTTGCACAAAAAAAAAAAAATGGAGGTGACATATAAAGATCAAAAGATGCAATACGCTGTAGCTCCATGCAGGGATCTCATGATAAGGCCTTGTTTTACCTTATGCAAGATCACCCTTAAATAAAGACAAAGAAATACATGAAGTGACTATCGTACCAAGGACGCCTTCAAAGGAAATTACTGAACCAATAATGTTATTTTGTAAGATTAGTATTTCACTAGTAATTTAAGAATATGAAGCACTGATCCTTCTCTTTCTATGTTTTGTAAGATTATTTTGTATATACTGTATATTTATATGTCGAGATTAGAAGTATGGACATCCGTTTTGACGCCCAGAAAAGGTGAATTTATTTTTAAAGTGTCGTTGGTGTTTTATTTTATTAATATTTTTTGTTTTGTTTTGTTATAAAAAGAAACAATGGATACATATCTGGTACACTGTTTGTTTGTTGCTCTTCAATGGTTGAGTGTACATGTGGTCAAATAGAGATCCTAATTTAAATGTTTGGAATCATCTAGAAACTTTATATGTGTCAGCCGGTGTGGAAGTGGCTTCATTGTCTATAGATACAGTCATATATATTTGGCCTGGTAGCATTTCGAATGATTCCACGACTATCTGTGTCAGTGTGATGTGAAATCAATGTGCTAGCAATCATTCAGTGGACAGCGTTGTAATTGGCAGCAATGTAAGGAATTACTCAAACAATAAGACATATATTTAAAAAAAAAATGTCTGTATGTGAAAATAAAGAATCCTTGTGGTCTCTCTACAGAACTTAACTGTTTCCCTGAATCGCTCATGTATAAATATCATATCGCTGAGTAACTGAGGGTCTTAGTTCACTGTGATCTCTGATGATAAGTTATCTCTCAGGGCAGGAAGCTGAAAATGGGGGAGGGTGATGGATTGAGATGAGAGGAACTCAACACAATTTGCCATATGCTTGGACATGTGTCAATGAGAAAATCTGCATATGCTGTTTTATTATGCTGTTACTAGTGGAGCGAGGGTATAGCATACAGGGGCCCCACAGCCAGTGAGGCTGAGGACCATTTACAACCCAGCAGACAATTTACGCTCTCACCCGTGCAGGGATTGCAAAGATTGCGCCCCCCCACCCCCAGCCCTCTAGAAACGTGATAAAGTACCCTTCCAGTGGAGAAAACACAATTCCTACTCACATGTTTCCTGGGGAGGTTACTGGAGAAAAAGTTATGGGTGATACAAAGTAACAAAGTGTCATTACAACTGATGCTAAGCTAAGCGAGCTAAGTAACAATATTGGTGTTGAGGCTGATTTTTATAGTTGCAAGTAGCTGCTACCCAAAGCCTACACCATAACCTGTGCAAGTGGCATATGCTGTTGTGAGCATTTATACTTGTGCACTGGCGCATCTGCTTTGCTGATGTAGGTGATACAGCAGAACACCAGCTGCACTTTCCCAGGTAAACAAACCAACCTCTTCGGCAGGCAACTGTGTCTCTAAGCTAGTCAGAGTGGATGGGCTGAGTGTCCACAGGGAGGGCTGCCCCTGTAGGGGAATAACTTTCAATGATAATACATATTCCATTTATTCCCCCAAGTCCCCATAAAATCCAACACACTGGACCTTTAATAATGACCTGTGTAGTTTGTTTGTTGTTGTTTCTTATCACAGAAGTGTAGTTGTGTTGTTTAGTAGTACTGTTTCACCATAAATGCATCTCAACCTCCACCATAATGCAGCTGGTGCCCCTTTTATTTCTTTCACCTCTGCCCCCCTCAGCCTGACAGCCTGCGGCCACTTGACACATTTGTATTTTATTCACCTGAGCTCCAGGTGAAGCTAATATCAACACTTCAGGTCTCAAGAATGGAGCAATGCATTTGAGCTACCACTTGGGGGCAGTGAGCTTCGTGTGAAGTTGGAGGAAAAAGAGTTTTTCCCCATGCGGCTCATCAAATATCATGCACAGTCAGTGACAGGCAGAGGGCAAAACTGATGTCAGGCTGTCATTCATGACTGATCGGCCCATGGTGTGCTAGACATGCCTCAGCAGAACACAGACACTTAATGAGCTTAAGAGAGCACAGATATAACAGTCCCAGCTATTTATAGGTAATGTGATTACCTGCTGGACTATTGCTGCCTGTTTGACACTCAAGGGTACAAAAGGTGCTCCCACATTCAAAATAATGATGATAATAATAATAATAATGATGGTTGCTTAAATACAGGCCTTTAAGCGTATGGCCGTGATGTGAAATATCAAATATGTTGCTAAAAGAAAAATTAAAATAACTTAATGTAAAAAAAAAAGTATGTGAAAGGGGTTTTGTGAAAGAAAGAAAGAAAGAAAGAAAGAAAGAAAGAAAGAAAGAAAGAAAGAAAGAAAGAAAGAAAGAAAGAAAGAAAGAAGAAAAAAGAAAAGAAGAAAAAAGAAAAGGTAAAACTTACACAATAGTAACAAATGAATGTTTTAAGTAATTGATCAGTTCATGTATCATGTAACTTTTTGTCTGGAGAACACTGTTTTCCCAACGTTAGCATTGGCATGAAGCGTTACCACTGAAACGCCCCGATTGGTTTAACTGTTGGCTACTCCCGCCCCTTCTTTGATCCCATTGGTCGATACTGTGTGGCTCTGACGCGCTCTGAACAACAAATACACGTGTTTCTGCACATCCACACAAGACAAACGGGACACTTTCCACCCATCCAAGCGATTTTTTTTTCGGCGACACTCCTTTTGAGGCCCCAAACACTTCATAGTAGTGACAGCAGATGTATTGGAATGTATAGAACAACAGAAACGAGAGAGGAAACACCGGAGAGCACCTACTTGTTGACAACAGCGACCTCGTCTCGTTTTTAAAACACAGCCAAAGCGCTTTACAATGAAACCTCAGGACATTATCAGGGAGAAGACCACCGCGTGGATCTTTGGATACGGCTCCTTGGTGTGGAAACCAGGGTTTGCTTACAAGAAGAGCAAAATCGGATACATTACAGGGTACAAAAGGCGCTTCTGGCATGGAGATGATTTTTACCGAGGGAACAAGGACAAGGTGAGACCTGTGGCACTCTATCACATCCATCCACCATAACATTTTATGCTCTCTAATTGGTTAAAATGTTTGTTTTTTTCCATCTTTTCCATCACTGTTATTATGTTTTATTCTGAAGTGTAAAGCTGCCAGTGATTATGCGGAGTAGTCATGTTCTCACTGTGCGTGTGTCCTTGCTCTCCACAGCCAGGCAGAGTGGCCACACTAGTAGAGGATCAGGAGGTGAGTGTTCCCAAGTCTATTTCGATACTGTACACAGCATGCGGCTCCAGAAATACACCCCTCGATGCTGTGAGAAAAAACACAACAATATATCCTTAGCCTGGACTTTATTCTTATATCATTCACATCAGTTTGATACAACATGTCTACCAGTATTGTACTGTAGTGACTTATTATAAAAAAATAAAATAAATAAAAAACAGGTCATGAAACGTTTATATCAAGCCAAGAAGATACTATAACTAAGACTAGCTAAGTCTGTATTTGCTCTCTTGCAACTGTTGAAACTGGCCCCGGGGGGTTTAAGTTGTCACAGTGGCAGACTTTAAAGCTTTGGTTGACACAAAAAAAAACAACAACTTTTGATGCCATGGGCAAAAAGAAAAAGAAAGTCCTACGCACACAAATAGGATGACTTGTTTTCTTCTTCTTTTTTATTAAAAATCTGCACACAGTGCTGGTACAGAAAAAGCCAAGTCAAATGTGAATATCATATCATTTTAAACGCAGAGAAGCATCCCAGTTATGGGACTTTTGGACAACTTAGTGACATTACATTGTTATTGTTATTTGTTATAAATATATAGTCTTTTTGGGTGTTATTATATCGTGATTGTCTTTTTCCTGTTTTCAGACTGTTCTACAATCTGTTTTAATATTTGTCTTTACCCACGTAGTCACTATATCCACAAACTTAGGAATTAGGTCTATTGCATGTTGTACTTTGCATGTGCGGTGCGTGACATTTTTTCTTCCATTGACATTTATTGAAACTGTGCTTAATGCTCCACTTTATTTCCCCCTCAGGCTTGTACATGGGGAGTGGCCTACGAGGTGACAGACTCCCAGGTAGAAGAGTCTCTCCAGTACCTGAACATGAGAGAGGTCATGCTTGGGGGTTACAGGACCAAGATGGTGGAGTTCATCCCGAAGGAGCAGGGTCAGGCTCCTCTGTTGGCCCTCGTCTACATCGCCACTTCTGACAACCCCATCTACCTCGGTCCGGCCTCGGACAAGGAGATCGCCGCCCAGATCGCCGCCTGCAGGGGCAGCACGGGCCACAACAGTGAATACCTGGTGCGCCTGGCGGAGTTCATGAGGCTGTACTGTCCTGAGGTAGAGGACGAGCACCTCTTCTCTATTGAGGCGGCTCTTCTGAACATTTTCAGTGACTGTGGAGGGATCAAACCCTTAGACCAAACACCCCTGCTGATGGCAGGTACATGAAAGACCTACCTACTGTACATATTATTAAGATTTTTATTTTTATGCTGGGTGAAAGGGAAATCTTGCAACACATTTTAAGGGTATCCGCCGCTCGAATAGGCAATACCCCGTTTGACGTCAAGGAAAATGTAAAAACTGCTGACATTTTCTATTTTAAGGTAGTAACATAACCTCACAGAGTGTTCGTCAGCACTCTTCTTTGACCTTCTCACTTGACATTTTCGGACTGCGAAGACGGAGAATTCATCTTACACACGCACACATCACTGTACAGTACACTGAATGAAGATTCCAGGAGCATGTGGTGCTTTGAAAAACACACACCGGGAGATGACGAGTTCTCTCACTGAATGTCTTACACCTTTGTTGTAAAAGGATTTCAGCAATGATTGTATACTGTGTACCTTTTTGAAATAAACTATTGAAATCTGCATAAAGAATACATGTTTTCTTTTTACTCTCCTGCACGCAGGAGTTTGCTTGCTCGAGAGCATACAGACCCCCCCCTTGTCTCACGGCCTCTCATCACGTGGCAGAGGAATGTACAGCTGTGGCCTCTGGCCTAAAGGAAATGCAGACTTTTCCTCGGGGAGCTGTTAACTGTACAGGCCGTGGAGCTTTTAGCTTTTTTCTTTGCATGTTAACTGTATTTTATACATGCGTGTGGACCTCGTAGCAGCTCTGTGCAGTTCTTGAGACAAAGATTTAAAGAAAATACTGCATGTCACAACCAGCTATACTGGCTATATAAACATTCTCTCTCATGGTGCCCGGATCACCGGGGTCTCAGCACAGTGGTGGGTCCATCTTTTAAAATTCCTGATGAGCGGCCAAGCTTTTCTAAAACACATAAAAACTTTACTTTCAAATCTATTTCAGATCCCAAAGAAAACACATGTGTCAGGGTGAATTTAATGGAAATGCATCTAAAGTGGTCCACAACCATCTAGAGTATTCCATTTGATGTTATTGTAAGGCCATACATTCAGATATCTACATATATCACTCAGTAGAGAAGTCTCAGAGGACATACAAAGGTGCACTGTGTAGTTTTGAGAATGCATTTTAATCAGAAGGGACTGTTTTTTTTTTATATGCCTAAAAAAAACAACTAAATAAACTCATTTTGTTTTCGTGACTGAATAAACTGAATAACCTTAAAGGAGAACACAATTTCATACTATATTTGGCGGACCCTGCCACCTCTCTTGCTTCAAACAGTGTTGTGGGGAACTTATTCTTCCTCTATGCACAGCTTGAGATCGTATTAGTACCAAACATGAATTTCCTCTACAAAACTATATATGACCCCTTTAAAGATCGAACAAAAAATCAAGCATATGTCATGCACTACTTGGCCGGTGTGATGTCCATTGTGCTGACATTGGGAGAAATCCGTGTTTTCGAGTGCACACAGTCAGCTGTAGCAGAACACGCCCGCCCTGGATGAGCTCCTCCTCTTACACTATAGAGTGTAGAGCATATGGGGGCTTAGCTCGGGGGCGGTTGGGCAGATAGGGTTTCTTTGCTTGTCTGAGCTTCCATCACGTGACCATAACATGTGCGCATGCCACATGTCAGACTTTTTTTTCCTTCTTTTTTTTCTTCAGAGAAATAAGTTCTAGCCTTGAATAAACAAGCCAAGACTTCCAGCTCTGCATTTTTGCTGGAACGCTGCTCTACTTTCCAAGAAGCCAGCCGAAAACTAGGGCAAAGGTTTTGCGCTGTGAAAAACGGAGAGCTAGGAACATACATTTCGCAGAGAGCTCACATGCACAGAAAGTGGACAAACAAAAGCATGGGCTCCTGATATAGATCATGATAACCTGTCATTACGTAACCAAAAAAAGGAGAAAAAAACGTGTCCAGTGGCTGCCCTTGTGATACATGGAAGAACTTTTTATGGCTCCTGCTGTTGCCAAATGGCCATTGAAAAACAGTACACAGAAGAGTACACCAAGTTCTCTGAGACACAATGTTCTGTTGGCACTGAAACCAATAAGATCCAGACAGACAGCAATAAGTAAGCTGCCACCAACAGACAGGTTTGTTAGTAGCTTCGGACTGCAGGACGTGGTAAAATGTGTTACATTTTCACAAGTTTTACCACATGTCGTCCGCGACAAGAATGTCTGATGATTCAATTAATTTTGCTGACTCTCCGCCTACATCCCAAATTGAACTGTGTTGTTGTTCTTTCTTGTAGACGCTAGGACAGATAATCCTGTTTGCGATTTACATCTTCGCACCGACAATAACAAAGCTCATCTTCCCCACCCATACAAAGAAATGACTCAAGCTATGCAATCCAAATTCAGGCCCGTGCCAAGTCACTTTTCTCGGGCAGGTCAGGACAGGTCAGGTCACAGGCTACGTCTAGTTAAGTCACTTTTATCCCACCCAAGTGACTCCAGTCTTACCTGCAGTATCCGGTCTTTCTAAAAAGAGACAAGACAAGCTATAAGTACCTGTCTAATAATGATATCATTGGCCAATTTATCCAACCTGTTCAGAAATGATGACAATAGGCTCATAAATAGAATAATAAAGAAAATGAAAATAATACTTATGTGTTATAATTACTGATATTCAGTCAAATATATTTAATCATCATTAAACTAAAAAACAATCCCTCTCCATCACATTTAAAGCGACATTACGTAGGAATTTAGATTTTGTACGATTTGGTGCTCCCACCAGTTCTGAGTGCAAAACAACTGTCATGAATACAAATACCAGGTTTACCAGAGAGAAAACCAGAAACCGTTTTATTAATGTAAAATACGAACCAGGTTCACCAAAATCAGTGATCGGTTGTGTTGTAATGCAGTACCAAAACGTTTTTTGAAGGGGCTGCATAATGTTACTTTAAACAGTGGAATACTCACAGCCAGACCATGAAGAACAGTGGAAAAACTAAAAATATGAAATGAACACAGTCATCATGTCTCAAGCCAAGTCATTATTCTATGAGATCAGTGGAGTCAAGCCGCTCGTCATCAAGACGGTGACTCGAGTTGACTCACGTCCAACACAAAACGACCAGACTACACGGAAAACTACAGCTGTAAAAACAGATTTTCCACTCTAGAAAGGCTGTAATGAGATGTTTACTGGGGCGGATCTAGAATTTCTTAATCTATTTGCAATTATGTTGCATTAGAGCATTGTGATTTACAAGTCACTGTGACACCTCTCACAAGAGACAGAATGATAAAGAAGAGCTAAATCAATAAATGCCACTTACCACACTGCTAGGGCTCTTTGGAGACATGCAGAGACAACATGAAACCACCATGTTAGAGGTTTCCAACTCACGAGAAGAGGTGCAAAACATACAAACATATGTCTGACTTTGAATGTTCACGGTGAATACACTCTAACCACGTAAAGTCTCATATAAAAAGCTTATTCTGTTGACATAAGATTCGAATGTACCATTAGTATACGTGGATGAACAGTGGTCCCTATCCACTTTGGGGCCCCTAATCAATATTATTACCCTTCCTGAGGTCATGCACACTCCAGGAAAAGATGTCAGTCATCATCTTCTGAAGAGAGCGCTCACTGATTATGAGGAACGTGCACAAAGCGGAGATTGGGGTCATGTACTAAGGTGGTGGCCTATCGCTTCCCATGATAGTGTTTCTAGAACCCCCGAAACACGCATTTCAGAGCTTGCACCTGCATGCTAATGTGCACCTAGTCTGAACCCCGACCCTTGACCTTGGCTCGGTCGGTGCATGGCTGGAGGTCACCCTGGAAGTGTGTTAAAGAGAAAGCGATTGGCCCGCTAATGGAGTCCATCCGCCTCAGAGCCGCAGCCCTCTCATATTGGGAGGTCAGCTCCCTCCGCGGAGGGGTCACCTCGGCCCTCGCTTGGCGGCTGCCAGTGGACGTGAGTGCTTTCGGTCATGTAGGCCACTTCACCGCAAGAGGAAGAGCGTCCATTAAAGAGGCACAAACAATGGCTAATGATTTGGCAGTAAACCACGTGCCTTCTTCTGAACCACCATCAATCAACAAAACAGAAACTGAAGCTAATGTTACATACGTTTTTGTAAAAAAAAAAAATAAAAAAAAGATTATTCCCGTATGATCAAAAGACTGAGCTGGTTTGCGGTTTGGGCGTGAACTGCTGCTCATCTTGTTTTCTGACTCATCCATCATTGTGCAATGATAAACACCATTCTTTAATCCATTCATCTTTTGTCAGTGGTTGATGTTAAAATTTGTTTCTTCTCATCCAAACAGAGCATGACTCACACCCGCTGGATGCCTTAATCCAATCTGCCGGGAGCAGGACACAGGACTGAACCAGGCTTGACAAAATTAAAGCTCCAGCCAGAGAGCTGCCTCCTGCTTCATTAGGCCGATCTATCCCTGAGGAATGGCACTTTCGGTGTTCTTAATTTCATTTCCCTAATCTCTTTTACACTCAAACACATCACAGCTGCCCGAGTCTGGCCAAAGGGTGTTTGGCCATGAGGAGAAAAAGACTCTGAGATAGTCTATAGGCTAACTGAACGCTTTATCTGTTCTGATTTAAACAGAAGACCTATTTAGAAATTGTACACATGCCACTGCGTCCTTAAAGTGGTGGAGGTTTTTTTTTGTTGTTGTTGTTTTTTTTAGCATATTTGAGTATGGGAGGAGAGGTGGCGGGGTCCGCACATGCTTCCTGGTCTGCTTTGCAGGAATGCCAGGAAACATCTGAGTCGACTCAGTTAAGCAGCACAAAAGCCTCTTTCACTTCTGCAGATGGCTCAGCACGAGCATCAGGTGCAAAGGTCTAAGTGTGTTGTTCAATGTCGTCCCGCTGCACTTTTGCAGATACATCAGCGGCTGCCGTAGTTATCACACGTTTGGAAGCCAGACAAACCTCTTGTGGTGTGAACCTTGCGAAGGCAGAACAATCGGGTGAAGCAGGTGGGTTTTTTTTTTTTCAGTGGCATCCAGTGCCAAGTATGGTGCAACAGTGACATTTGGCAAACCAGCCCTCCCAGCTGAGGATATGGCCTGTTTTTCCCTCCAGTAACACTTTGAAGTCCTATTTGTTATTTTTTTCATCTCCTTAATCAGTTTACTTTTTTTTTCTTTCTTTTCCTTTAAGACATATCCCAGCTGATCAGATACATTTGGAGGAGGGAAGAGACACTGAGGTTGTCGATGCCGCGTGCAGTAATGCAGAGGGACAGGTGTCTGTTTTTGTAAAAACAGCACCCAGTGTTTGCACAGCAGCCTGTGCCCCAGACCGATCAGGCAACTCGACAAAGGTGTCTTGCAGATAATGCCTCTGCTCACTCGAATGACACCGTGTCATCGCACGGCAAAAACAAAATGATTGTGCAATGTTTACCTCAGAGGATGACACCAGAGCTGTCTTGAGCTGCAGGCGGCGGCTATGCATGTGCGCCAGTGCGTCAGCAGACTCTGTGGAAATACAGAGAGGTGTGGTGGTCTTGTGTTATTCCTGATTTCCTTACGGTTTTCCGTGAAGACTATTCATTTCACTCGAATTTGAATGCAGTCAAAAAAAAGAGGGCAAAGCGGATGTGTGTCCTGGTGGGATTATGGCCTTCAGTGGAAGTCATACAGATGAGGCTCCAGCCCCCCCTGTTGGCAGACACCAGCTGGAACTGAACACCACCAAAACTTCATTAAAGTTTGATATGTGTGACCAAAATTTAACTACGTCTTTGGCAAATCGAGGAACACCATTTGACTGGAATCATCCTTTATAATGCATGCTCTGTCAATGTTTTCTTTACTTTGAATAATTTACTTAAAATGGTGTATCCAACCATGCGAGGGTTTTCAAGGAGAAGTAAAAAA
Source organism: Diplodus puntazzo (assembly GCA_963678695.2). Lineage (NCBI taxonomy): Eukaryota > Metazoa > Chordata > Actinopteri > Spariformes > Sparidae > Diplodus > Diplodus puntazzo. The sequence continues at coordinate 15,568,427 of OZ023175.1, forward strand.
AAAAAAAAGATCCTGTGAATTCTGAATACCCTGGACCCTCCCTCACCTACTGCACGACTTTCGACGTTCGCCTTTAAAGACAGCCTTGACATTGCGAGGCCCCCTCCGCTCTCAGGTACTCTGACTCACTTTCTTAGCCCGAATCAAAAGGCCCTGGAGGTTTCCTGCCATTTTTCTCTGGAGTGTTTTCTCTCAAAGAACAGGAAAAGGCAGCCTCTGTTTCCCACACACTCGCAGAGCTTCAATACCGATGCCATTTTATGCCGCGGCACACAATCAAGCAGCTGCGGAGTCATTGTGAGGGCCTCGGAGGCTTTGTGCTGGAATATCACGCCGAACGAATAATGCTTTGTACTTTTTGAGGCACCATTATGATCACGGCCTCTACTGGCTTGTATCACTGATTGTAAGGTCAGTGCATGTTCTTCGTACAGGATCTGTGTTCAGTCTTGAAAATCTTTGATTGAGAGTAAGAAACCACACGTTTATCTGGTCACATGCCTCACTCTGGAACATTGTGTTATAACCTAGAAACCCAAGCTTCTGCGATGACACGCCACTTATTCAACAATTCAGCAAAAAGCCAACGTTGCGTAACAATCCCATCAACATGTCCCTGAAGGCGTCCTTCTCTTGAAAGCGTTGACCACAAACAAGCTCCACAATACATTTTCACTCTGAGTCAAATGTTTCCAAAGTGTGTAATGGTGAGCAATGATGCTTTGTGTTTGTTTGGAAAGTTTGTACTCCCTTTGAAAAGATCGCGTTCTCATGTTAATCAGCCAATTGCGGCACAGCTTCCTGTTTAAAAAAGATCCAAATCGGGCTCCACGAGAACATATGCTGCTGTGTGCATTGAAGCGGAGCCAATTGAAACTAAAATAAGACGAAAACACAGATGCTTCAAAGGCCAAAGGGTGAGACGCCCGGTGATATTGTCATCAGTTCCCTGTAACGCATCAGATCAAAAAGACGTTGAGGGACTGATGTGACTTTGTCTCAGGATGTGGAATGGTCGTAACTTGAATGCCTTCTAAAGGAAATCTCTTCAGTTCCTGTAACATCTGGGATTTATTTTTTGTGTGTGTGTGAGTGTGTGTGATTTCCAGCGAAGGATCAAATGACAAACCAAAATGCGTGTCATCGCACCTGACCCAGATGGGAACCACGTCAGGTTTCCCATGGAAATGTGTTTACGTGTATGAAGGTAGCAATCAGCATTCCAGACATGGGCATTCACCATCTACGTGTGATAATGGAAAAAGACATCCGAGTTCAGACTGGGCTACTTTAAACAAGGGAAGTACACTGATATGTTTAGTGCTTGCGTGACAGGAACCAGTTGACACACCTGTCACCTGAGGACAACCCTGTGTGCGAAATGGGGAGAAACAAACCTGCAGGGATGCATTTATGTGTTGCATAAAAAAAACCTTTCTTTTATTTCTGCGTTTTTTTTACGTCTGCTATCAGCTGCGCACGACGTGTTTGTTAACATTAAAGCAACATTATATAGAAGTTGGCATTTGGAGTTTCAGGGGTTTCGGCAAAGCCACTGTCGTAAATACAAATCCCAGGTCTGCAACACTTTATCAGGCGTTATGTAGTCGATAACTACAAAAAAAAAAAAAAAAAATCATTAAGTCATAACGATGTGTTGTTTTGACAGATATGAATTGTGTCCTGTGGTATCCCGTTGCACATAGTGAAAAGCTGGTTTTAAAAAAAAAAAGTGCATTGAATCAATCCATTATATTAATTTAATGGCATGTTCCCATGACAGTCATCAAGCGGATCAAGTGGAGGATACTTGTGTGACTGTTTAGGAGCCGGGCTACTGTATATCCCACGAGGCGCAGGGGACAGACCCCCTGTGATGCTCTCTGGAGGGTAAAGTGGGATTAGTCCGCCGCTCCTGGACCCCTGCCAGGGTTTAATGGAGCAGGAGTAACTAAATTGACGGGGATGCTTGCCGGCCAACAAAAGCCCAAAAACACTTAGGCTTTACTTAAAAATTGGGACATGCTGACTTACCCTAATCTGGTTCGCATCCAAACGATACAATGCTGGTTATAACATTAATTCAGATTAACTGACAAATGCACTGATCCAACAAAAAAAGGCAAAAGCGTGTACATCCTGATTCACACGATTACAGTGTATTCACAGACGTGCTTTATGCTTTCCTGCAATAACTGGCCACAAGTCAAGAATGTGAACAACAGGGATCAGATAGGAGGTAGGGCCGGGCGGGGGGGAGACTCACAGAGGTCTGAATTCCCATGAATCACTTGGTGCAGTGACCACAGGGTGCTAGAATTCTAGTTGACCTGGGAAGGGGGCTGTATCCTCATGCAAATAAACTGCAGAGGTACGCGGTAGCTCTCTCACATGATATGCTTGGCGTTGAAGTGATATTGACGTACCACCCAACGAAAAAATGAAGTTCCGTGGCCCGGCGTGACTTCCGAAAACTGCGACGCAACGCCCCACAACTTGTGAACTCGGAAAATGTTCACTTTCGAGGTTGTGAATAGCACAAGAGGGGGTGTTTATATGGAGTCTTGACTCTTTCACAGCCACATTTGAAGGCAGTAGCTCGCCTCAGACCAAAATACAGCTAGCGCATCAACAACCGGATGGATTTGCATGATTTCTGAAACCGACGTTTATATTGATCAGAGGATAAATCATCTTGACTCTGGTGATTCCCTGACTTTTCCTGTAGCATCTTAATAAAGTTTATATTGTGTGTTTTTAAAATGTCTGAACAACTATCAATGTTTTTGCGATTAACTTCAGTACACACACATTTATGCTTCCCTCAGGATGTATTGTAGTTGTGTTGTGTCTTTGTGTTTTTTCTTATTTTAATAGCATGCTATGTCATTGTCCTATAAGAATGTGAGTTAGTTGCCCGTTTATTGTAATATGTAGTCGCAGAACACGCCAGATTAGTCAATAAAGGGGTTTAAAAACTTCACTCTATGCCCCAAGGTCAATCACTGCAAGTCATCAGTGAACAAAAAGCACGATAATCCGCCACAGTCTATGTTTCGTGTCAAATTCGAGCAAGCAGGTCAGCACCTTTGACACCAAGCTGCAAACCACATCACAGAGATTATGACCGATATATGTATAGAAAGTGACAATGTGTCCCCGCCGTGATCCCAAAGTCACACCTAGGAACTAGAGGAGGAGAGGGCGAGGGTTTCCATTATGTGAGGTCCCAGTGATGGAAGCACCCATCCTCCTCTAATCCCCACCACTTAAGAGCCTTGGCGATATCTACTTAAAGAGACATTATGCAGGAAATGCTATGCAAATGGCTTGTTTATCACTTCATCTCCGTGCCAGCCACTTGTTTTGTGGCCAGTCTGCAAAGCGTGCCACGCTTATCTCTGGCTTAGGGAGCGGCATAATCTCTTAACACCTATCTGGCAGATATCTCTATTGTTGTCAGATTTGATATGTGACGGGAACCCGAGTCGGTCCCCGTGTTTTCTTTTCAGCAACCAGAGCAGTACTTCAGGGCCGTACCAGGGGCATTTGACTCCATCTTATATAGTACTCATTTGCATGAATTCACGGGAGAGTCGGAGAGTCGACGAAAAGTGGGATGAATTTTGAAGTGTGCCGTGCGCCTACTGGGGGCTCTCTCTAAGCTGCACGCATTGAGACACCCTTACTAAGCAGATTACCTCAGCAAATCTATGTCAGGATACATTTCTGAGGGGAGAGCGTGAGAATACGGACACAAAGCATGTTTACAGTTACAGATATGCATCCAAACTGAGTAAAGTCACCGGTGGGCTGCTGACATCTGCTGCACAACTTAAGGTACGCCGCAAGAACCCTGCAGACACACAGTGCCTGTGTTTGCGGATTGTTGCATTAAAAAGCAGCTCGCCGGTCGATCCGCGATGATAAAAGTGGCTGTTCACAGGAAAAAGAATCTTTGGATGTGGAGATATTTAAAGACCATTTCCTGTGTTTGACGTTTACCTTGGATTAAGGAACAGCATTGTGACTCACAGCTGCCAGAGGTGCAGCATGGGAGCCGAGCGGGCAACGTGACGTGTGTCGGTAGGGGCGGGGGGCTCGGGAGGGGGTGGGGGACCAGATGTTGTCGTCCGACCATGGGGAATAAACTCTATCGGTCACACTGCAGGTGGTGGGAAAAAGGGGGAGAGAAAGGGAGAAGAGAACGAGTGAGCGAGAAACAACGGCAAACAGGAAGCAGAGACCTTACAACACAATGCTCGCAGAGCTTCCTGCAGGCTCAGACAGATAAGGAACAACACTTTGTTTAAAGCTGTATTTTCACCCCCAAACGTTTCCCGATCTCTAAAACCACATCTTACAGCGCCCGCGCAGTTCTTCTGCACTTCAGCTGCGATAACGCGTTGCAGAAAATGTGGATTCTGAGTTCTTGAAATTGAAAAGAATACGTGAAAACCTGTATGCCTCAAGACAATATAACTGCAAGTGAGTCCGACTGAATTAAAAAAGAAAACAATTATCATTACAACCACGGCTATTCTTGCCATCATGACACCGTAGGCCTGCGTCATGAGGTCAGAGGCCAGACACAAGAATAGCTGTGTGATGAGGATCTGAAGGCTCGCTCTCAAACATCGTCACCTGCACATTTCCTGTCTTCACAAAATTATACATCCTACAGCTGTGCACCAGATGCACTTCAATGCAAGAGATGAAGAAAAGAAATACAAGGTCGAGGTGTCGGTATTTCGGTCATCGGAGGTATTTTGGTGTCTCCTGATGTTGAGCAGAGAGTGGGCGTCCAAGTCTTGCATCTGTCTTCAGCACAGCATCATTGCGATGACAATTTGGTGTTTTGATGCACACATGCAAATGAAATGTACAGTGGAAATTTGGGGCATCAACAAAATAATGTTGATCAATGCAAAAAAAAAAAGGGGTGAATAGACGTTCTCTGGAAGGTAGCCACATTAAAAACCTGGATGTGACATTCACAAGTCAGAGGCAGATGTTACAAGTGCACTGTGGCTCGGGCACCACTTGGAGATGCCTTGGGCTTCTCAGTCGTCCACCTGGATGCACAAATATTTTATATAAGCTGCTCGTATCAGATATTTGGTTCCCTGAGATATCTGTTCACTCTGTTATTTTGTTCTATGGCATGCCTGTCTGGGGAGAGGGATCTTGGCTCTGTGGCTCTTCCTGAGGTTTCTTCCATGATCCATCCATGATTATCAGCTATATTAATAAAATTGACTTGCCTTGACTAGTCACTGGTTATTTCACAGATATAGTTGAACAATACAAAATACTAAATGAATACGTGAATAAATCATTGAGGAAAATTGTGGATTAAGGAAAAAAAACCTATTAATCCTCAAAGGGATAGAAGCATGGAAATAAATGTTTATTAAAAGTAATTAAACCCCCTTTGACGTTGATTCATTGTAATGTTAACCTGGGGGTGTTCATTTTTCAGCAAATATGAACCCGGTCACCCTGAAAGAGACAGGATGAAACATGGAACATGAAATTTCTGCTATAAACTGCAGCTGGTGACAGTCTAACAATGCCACCTCAGCTGTGGCCTTTGCCCCTTTCACATGGGAGAATAAAGCTGCCTGCGAGGGCTTTCACAAAATTTAATTTATAGACGGAACAACAGGAAAACGTGGCAAAGAAGTCGGGGAAATAAAAAAAAAAACGTATCTGGAAAGAAAAAGTAACTGTGCTGTGCAATTGAGCGATTGAGTGATTGAAACCAAAAGCACAGAGGCCACTGTGCAGTTTACATGCATGAGTTGATTACGTGTCTGACTAACAGAGAATACTCCACATCTTGTTGCACGTAGACAGTTTGGGAGATGAAACTTGTCATGACACCAAAGAGGAGAGTGAGAAGCAGCATCTTGATGAAGCACTGAGGGGAGACGCCAACATGTGTAATCCGATCCTGGAGCAACACCTCCCTCTAGGGATAAACTGTGGTATTACACCAAATTATTGGTTCATTCAGTAACTGAACTGTGAGGTGCAGAAGCATTTTTGGTACATGGTACAGTGGCCTGAAAATAGTATTTTCTAATGTAAAATGCTACACAAAATACACTTTTAAAGAATATTTTTACATTATAATATTTAAATCTTTTACGGTAGGAGTTGTCTACCCGAGTCTATAAATGATAGATGGTACTTTATATAGTTACTGTACCCCGTTTTCTCATGATCAGTCAGCTGATCTTTACCAGTGGTCAGGCTCCTCTTTGTGGGAGTGACTATGTTAATCTACATCAAATGGAAACAGTCAAAGTGTAGGCGCATCCTCTGATTGGCTGCCTTTGTTCTTTCAAATCGAGGTGTCCTCTCCCCTTTATTGGCCCCAACTGACCTCCCTGTGGGAGAGGACATCTTTTACAGTAATGCTGCTGCTGCTTTTGCTGCTGCTGCACAGACTTTGGAGCTGCTGGAAAAATGATTGAATTATAATCTGAGGAAAAAAAAAAAAAAGATGGCACAGGCCTGTCAGAGACATGATAAAGCACACAGGCTGAGGGAGGAGGTGAGCTGCATGTTGGTCGGTGATGGAGCCGTGGGGAAGACCAGCATGATCATCAGCTACATCTTCAATGGATACAACAGCGAGTACAGACAAACAGCTTTCGATGTTTTCACCGGTGGGTGCACGTTCTTTCTTTTTAAAAGTGACTGACTGCTTGACAGAGCAAACAAACTTATTTCGACTTGACTTTCAGGTTTGGTCCATGTGAATGGTGTTCCAACTCGTATCAAGCTGATAGACACTGCAGGACAGGTAGAGATTCCACACCACCACAATTGTAATTTCTCTAGTTGGACTTTCCCCTCTGATCTCTCTTTACATCTGATCTGACAGGAGGAGTTTGGCCATCTCCGCTCTCTCTGCTATGCCCACGTGGACGTCTTCATCCTCTGCTTCAGCCTGGTCAACCCAGTCTCCTTAGAGAACGTCACCTCCAAATGGATCCCGCAGATCCGTGCTGGAAACCAAACCTCTCCCATCCTTCTGGTCGGGACTCAGTCAGACCTCCGCCACAACGTGGATGTCCTCATCCATCTGGACCAGCGGAGCACCAAACCAGTGCACTTCAGCCAGGCCAGGAGGCTGGCACACAGGATCAGAGCTCTTTGCTATGTGGAGTGTTCGGCTCTGACACAGCACAACCTCAAAGATGTGTTCGACCGGGCTATATTTGCTGCCATCAAGCACAAACACGCTGGCACTAACTGTAAAAAGCTCAGCCTACTCAAGCGTTTGAAGACTTTTTGTGATTGTGGATGGAGGAAAATCATCAGGCTCATCTGATTTGGAGTTAAAAGATTGATCGATTGTACTCAGGCTGGTGGACACAGACTACTTAAGGATTTTTGGGACAAATCATGCATTTTTATCGCGCAGTGCACTAAAACAAGATCATTTAACATGACAGAAACCTGTGCTGATTTCCATCCTGTAACATTATGTGACAAACTTTATCCAAACTTCAGCGCAAGAAGGCTACATTCTGCTCTTTTTTTTAATCTTCTCCTTCCTTGGTTTCATTGCTTTATTTGTTGTTCCTATTTTTATGTGTGTGTGTTGAGGTTTTGTAATAAATGCACTCCAGTGTAACACATATTTAATGGCCAGTTGCTTTGTTTCCTGCAAATCAGAACTTTAATGTAAAAAGCTAGAGAGAATTACAGTGTAGATCCCGCAGTGGAAGGTACTGTCAGTGAAGAAATGGAGGGAAAACACAAAGTACCATTTGGGACAAATGGTCACCTGCTGATGCTTTGAAGTGCTACTTTACAAGACAAAAGCTGTTTAAATCCACCCTGTGTTTGAAAGCCTGTGCTGAGGCACGTGTCTAACAATTACCTTCGAAACAGCCACCCACGTGGAATTTTCTTTAGTGAAATCATGATCTAAAAAGTTTATTTGAGGGTTTGCCAAAAATAATTGTCATAGCAAAAGAAACCATTCCAAACGATTATATATTCATTCAAATGTATTTGCTTTGCTTGGACCAAGATCCTATTTTGCATTTTCTGGATCTTAAGGGACCACAAACAATCTCATCAATACAAGTACTTCATTTTATGTTGAAAAGAGGTGGGGGAAAAAATACAATTCAAGGACTTTTCAAAATTAGAGGCCTATAGTTAGACAGGGTTTGGAATTTTCAATAATTGATGGATAAATTGTTTGCAAGTATTTGAAAAGTAAAAAGCTTTATATTGGCCCAGCTTACCAACCGGTAACACATCCATGTCATCCAGCTGCAGAATTCTATCATAAAACATATTTCTGTTTGTTTTTAAAGCAGAGGCACATCTGATTTATGGTGCTGAATTGAAAATGTTGTTTTGAGTGTGCTTACTGTGTCTAATTATGTAATTCAAAGCAGCTGCAAGGTTCCAGAAAGCTTGAAAATGCTTGAAATGGGCTTGAATTTGACCATGGAATAAATGTAGGAAGCCTGTACGGACATTATACCAGTCTAGCCCAGAACAGTACTCAAAGGTGTCACTGTGTGTTGAAAAGTGGTGGGGACATGGATGCTCAGATCTAAAAATATATATACATATATATATATATATATATATATATATATATATATATATATATATATATATATATATATATATATATATATATATATATATATATAACAAACCAAACAAAAAATAAAAAGAACAATTTTAAAAGGTTTTTTTTTTTTGCATGTTTCGCTGTTAGAATTATTTTAAGTGACGAGGACAGAAATGGTCATTTCAAAAAGTGGTGATGTGTCCCCAGAATCCCTCACGTAACATCTGTGAGACACCCATGTATAAACAACATTTTCTGCAGAGTAATCTTATATGCTTCATGCTTCCTGTCCTTCTACTAACTGCTGGTATTTTAAAGTGCTTCAGGGTAGAAAATGTCCAAGAGGTTATGCTGGTTTGAGTTCCCAGCTTGAAGGACTGGGTGGGAAAACATGTAGGCTGCACCTCCCCTCCTTAGAAAATCATTTACATGCAAACTTTAGTCTTTATATCTGTAATCTTCAAAAACTTATATGAAAACGCATATAAGCCACAATTCACTGAGCTTATCAAACCATTTCGGAAGGGCTGCACAGACATCGCAGACTCGGCCCTGGGCGCTTCCGCCTTGCGTGACTACGTTTCCCATCATGCAACCGCACTTTACCCTCCTCTGACCCTGTGACTGAAAATAAGCTGATCAGCTGATCTGACCTGGCAACAAAATAACGTAGCTAGAGAAATCTGCCAGGGAGGGGGCTGCTGAAGAACAAAACAATGACACTGCTCGGAAGGATTTAGACACAGGAACACTTTTTTTAAAGACTTTGTAACGCCGTCGAGCGGATTTTCCTCCCGTCGCAAAGTGAAGAAAGAGTCCGCGGGTATACGAGCTGCGGACGTCGGCTGGCTGTTGTTTTTGTTGATATGTTGTTACAGCTCAGTTGACAGACTGGAGGCTAGCTGCTCGTTAGGACGTGCTACGTACTATTAGGACCCGCTGGCTCGCTCATTGCAGTTGTTTCTTCGAGGGAAAAAAAGTTGAAACCGTCCGTCGAAGCCGAGCAGCTGTGAAAGTGCGTTTTGCGGCTCATTGTTGCCAAATTGTCCACCGAGTTTGCCTGCGAGCTGCTGAGGGGTCGTTACTTGCCTGCTAGCCTGTTGTTAGCATCAACATTTGCACAAACGTCTTATTCAGGGAGAGTTCATTGTCTCGGTTGTTAGAAGCTACCTGCATATATTAGCCTGTTTTATTTTAGCGTTGTCCTCTGGCATTTGGATATATTTTATGTAACGCCGCGGCTAAGCGCTAACTTTATTACATGAGCAGGCTAAGTGTTGGTGGCACAAAGATATCAGGTGTTCGTCGAGGAGACGGCTGTTTCTGCTCCATTGCCTCACTGTTCAGTTGCACTAGATGAGATTATTAAATTCATGTTGAAGTGTTTTTCAAATCCATGCTGCCAGAGTTAATTTGATATATTTTTGTTGTATACAAGTCAGTGGGATACTATGCAGCTGTTTTAAGTTGATTTGATTGTTGTTGTTGTTTTGGGTCATTTCAGCCTTCAGCATCACTGCATGTTGTGCAATTTGTTCATTAACTGCTACTGTCAATTGCTTGGTGCTGCTGTCAAAGGTGATCCAATAAGCACTGCTCTGTATTTATCTTGCACGAAACGATGAGTGGGCATGGCTCATCTTCAGAAAAGGGAGTCAATACTAGTCTAATATGTCAAGAGAGTTACGCCTGCGGTGGCTCTGAGGAGGCTGCGTTTGAGTGCGATGAGTGCAAGAGCTTGCAGTGTGTCCGTTGCGAGCTCGAGCTCCACAATCAGGAGCGTCTGAAGAACCATGAGAGGGTTCAGATAGGCCCCGGGCACGTACCTTACTGTGACAACTGTAAAGGAGGTAACGGAGACAGTGGCAAACGCCATAGATCTGTGGTCCGCTGCCAGAACTGCAAGGTCAACTTGTGCCAAGACTGTCAGAAGCGCACCCACAGCGGGGGCAACAAGAAGAAACACCAGCTCACATCTTACCCTCCGCCACCCAAACCTGCGGTGGTCAGCCCTGTCCAGACGCCTCTCCCTCTCCCTGTCCCTATCCCTGTCCAAATCGCCGATGAGACCAAATCTCAGAGGGCAAAACTTCTGGAGAAGGTTTCCAGTTTTCTCTTGGTTGACGAGAATGAGGAAATGCAGGTGAGTTGTACCTAAAATACCTACACATCAACGTTCCTTGCCATTGCCACTTGACATTTTGTTGTTTAAATAGCACATTTTCACCTCTTATCTCTTGTTCCCCCAAAGATAAAAGACGATGCTTCGTTCATAAAGCGCCTGAGCTGCGAGCCCGACCAGCTGCTGAAGGTAGTGTCCATCTTCGGCAACACAGGAGAGGGCAAGTCTCACACCCTGAACCACGCCTTCTTCATGGGAAGAGAGGTGTTCAAGACCTCTCCCACACAGGAGTCCTGCACCGTGGGTGTGTGGGCGGCGTTTGACCCCTACCGCAACGTGGTGGTCATCGACACAGAGGGGCTGCTCGGGAACAGTTCCAAACAGGGCCAGAGAACCCGCCTCCTGCTCAAGGTGCTCGCTGTTTCCGACCTCATCATTTACCGCACCCATGCTGACCGCCTCCACGATGACCTGTTCAAGTTCCTCGGGGATGCCTCGGATGCTTACTTGAAGCATTTCACCAAGGAACTGAAGGCCACGACGGCCCGCTGTGGCCTGGATGTCCCGCTGTCCACGTTGGGCCCTGCGGTGGTCATCTTCCATGAAACGGTCCACACCAAGCTGCTTGGTTCAGGTAATAAAATCTCAGCACTTCTGTCATGGACTTCTGTTATTACACCTTCTGTAGACACATAGTCACAACATAAAGTAGAATTTTACTTCAGGGACGAGCGACCTGCCTTTAAAGTCAACTGAGTGTTAAGCGTTTGCAGATAATTACAGGTTTAGCAAATATTAGCCCACAGTCTTTCTCTGTCTTTCTTCTACATCACCAGAGGTAGCAATTGGCATTCTGCCTTGTCCTGAAATGTGTAAACACTGCTTTTTGGACTTAAAAGAAAATTGTGCAGACTGTGTAGTTAGGTCAAATATGTGACATATCTGTAGTTGTTGTTTTTGCCAGTTTTAGAGTTGAGTAGCTGCGACTCATACCCTTTTTCGATTTAAATGTGTATTCCAAGCAGTCAGGCAGCTACTGGTTTGTTTCTGTTCTTTTTCCATCAACTTCCAGAGACTAGCAATTTTCTTTAGAAGGACACACCCCCCCCCAATATTGAGCATCATGCCTAGTTTAAGTATAAGATTTCCGTTATCGCTGCTGCTGTAAATACTAATTTCATTATGAAGTCTGTACTCCATTGCCATGCAATAATTAAATAACAGAAGGACTTGACAGACCTGATATTAACCTCAGTGCATTACATCACTCAAGTAAGCCACAACTTCAATAGCCTCTACAAGCTCTTTTTTCTCACTATGTAGAAATGTATGGAAACTGATTGCATATTCAAATTGGGGTTGGTCTTGGAGTGCAAATATACTACAACTTAAAGGAACGCTGATATCAGCCTTTAAGACTTTGGACAACAAATGCAATGGAAATTGTTGAGTGACATGGGTTTTCCAAAAGACTTATTAAAGGAAAGGTTCACCCAAAAGTGGTAATTCAGTCATTACCTACTTACACCCATGGTGATGCAAAGGCAGGTGAAGTTTCGTAGTCCACAAACATTTCTGGAGCTTCGCAGCAAAACAGCTTTGTGGCATTCTCTTTAACAACTGAAGTATTTCAGGACTCATTTTAAAATGTTAAAAAACAACCCGAAAGATAGATAAAATGGCTCCATACGGTTCGTCCAGCGTAATCCAAGTCTCTGAAAGCCCTGAAATCCCAAATTCATTTGAAAAGATGTTACTTACACCCTTTTCGAAGCTGAAATCTTCACTATAGCTACTAACTTAAAACTGTTAACGGTAACCCATATGCAGGCGGTGCACAAGCTTAATGTCCCAACTGCCTTGGATTAGATTAGCTTGGATGAGCTTTATGAACCTGTTACATGTATGATATGATATGTCTACGATAGATGAAAGCTAACGAAATATCCACAGTGTATTGTGATTACACTCTATACTAACAGCTCCATCCACGTCTCGTTTTAGACAAGTCATCTGAGTCAGTAGATCGGCTGCTGTTGGAGCGCTTCAAGAAGCTTTCCCGTTTCCCAGAGGCCTTCAGCTCTGTCCAGTACTGGGGCACGCAGACTCTCAACCCCCCTACCGACTTCCGTGGCCTGCAAAATAAACTGGAGCAGCTCCTGGATAACAACGCCACCCGTTCCCCACGCACCCCCGTGGTCATCTTCAAAGCCCTGCAGGTAGGGCTGTATAAAGTCAGCCAGCCGCAGACCTGCTTCAGACCCGCCTGCTTGCATTTAACGATGTCCATGCGATATGTGTGTATACATGAAGAGGTGGCGCAACACAATGTTTTGTCTAGGTCCAGCTGATTTGTACTCTTCCTTGCCTTTCCTACAGGCGTTGAGTGAGCGCTTTAATGGGGAAATTGCAGGAGAGCTTGTTGCCCACAGCTGCTTCTTTCCTGATGAGTACTTCACCTGCTCCAGCCTGTGCCTCAGTTGTGGGTCAGTACCCTCCTGCCATTTAATAATAAAAAAAAATGTAATCATTGTTATCACTCCTTTGTTGTCAAACCCCCTGCTGTATTACTTTTATCACAGATCTGGCTGCAAGAACAGCATGAACCACTTACGAGAAGGGGCTTGCCATGAGGCGAAGCATCGCTGTCGTTATTCTGTACAGTATGATAATCGCATTTACACCTGTAAGGTAAGCACAGTCTTACTCGGATAATACTGAGCTGTCTCTCTTAGTCACTGACTTTGTACCGACTGTTGTTCAGTGGCTGATGAATGTAAAGTTGAAGTCTTTGTATGGTGCATCACTGTAGGCCTGCTATGAAGGGGGAAAGGAAGTGATCGTTGTCCCTAAGACCTCAGCTTCCTCTGACTCTCCATGGTTGGGCCTCGCCAAATACGCCTGGTCTGGGTGAGTTGCAGCTGAATGAGCTGCAGTGTCATGCTTGACTTATGTTACCTTTACCAGAGTCTAAGTTTAGCTCTGGTTTTCCAGCCTCTTACATAAAATCTAAAATGTCTATCCACATCGAACCTACCTATTCCAAATAAATACCTTGGATACCAATAGATTAAGATTGATATCTTCATGGAGGTTCGAGTTGTACATTAATGTGTGTATTGTATGTTCAGGTACGTTATTGAATGTCCCAACTGTGGAGTGATCTATCGGAGCCGTCAGTACTGGTATGGGAACCAGGACCCTGTGGATACGGTTGTCCGCACTGAGATCCAGCATGTATGGCCAGGGGTAAGAGAAACAAGCTTTTTAATTCATTTATCCAATGTAGATTATATTTTATAATTATTTGTGATCATACAGATGTGTGCTTATTGCTAGAGGTAACCTTTTATTTACTTATGTAACCATTTATCTACTGCTTTTTGCAGTCTGATGGTTTTTTAAAGGACAATAGCAACGCAGCGCAGCGTCTTCTGGACGGAGTCAACCTAGTGGCCCAGTCTGTGTCAGAGCTCAGTGTCAAGCCTGCCAAGGCCGTCACCTCTTGGCTGACAGACCAGATCGCCCCAGCCTACTGGAAACCCAACTCCCTCATCTTGGTGAGTGACATACACAGCCCCACCCTGTGCCACCCGCCACCAACAGCCAAGTCAACACTTTCATGTCCAGAGGGATGTTTACTGGCCGGTGCTCTGCAGCTATTACACAATCTTATGTTTGCAGGTCACAAGATAAAACTTAAATACACACAGATTGCGTCCTCTTCCCTTTAGTACACTCTTATACAATAACAGCTTTTCATGTTATTGTTTTTTTTCTTCTCTTGTACAAGGTGTGCCATAAGTGTCACACAGTCTTCCAGGACAATGACACCAAACATCACTGCCGTGCCTGCGGGGAGGGCTTCTGCGATGGCTGCTCTTCCAAAGCTGCGCCTGTCCCTGAGAGAGGCTGGGGTCTTGCCCCTGTCAGAGTCTGTGACGTCTGCTACGAGCAGAGAGCTTCATACGCAGGTGCACACACTCTCAATAATGTCAAATGCTCTTTTGTGTGTGTTATGCAGCCATTTAACATTCGGGCGAGCTTTGGCTTTAGCAGATATTTTTCTTCATATTTATGCAGAGATGCTTGAGGCTGAGCTCGAGGAGGAGGAAGGTGGAACCCTGGCCAGGAAGGTTGGAGAAGCAGTGACCAACACTATAGGCGTTGTGGTCACTGCTATTGACATCCCACTTGGTGAGTGTTGTCCAAAACAAAACCTAAAGAACATCCTTATGTAACAGGAATTTATGACCCAGTAAATGTGAGGGGGATGTATACAGTGCCCTCTGGTGGCAGACATGTGATGTGCCTATTCACAATAAGGAAGAACAATAGTGAGGTCTTGTTTCTAGTTTGAACTCTCGAAGATGTCATGAAGGAGTTCGATCAGCAAAGGCTTCCTTATAAGGGACATGTAATGCCCTCATGGCCCAGTTATAGTAGAGACTGTAAAAGTAGTAAAACTCAGACAGTTTAAATCCAATCAGTTGCCCAGTTGAGTGACTCAGATGTGTGATCAAAAGCAGATCTTCAAATACAGATTTTTTTTTTTATTTGTCTGTAACTTTCTTGCAAACAAAAGGTTTAGAGACTAAAAAATTAAAATCCTCCTACACACACTGGCTACAGAACCTAAGATTTCCTTTGACAATGTCTTCAGATTGGCAGTGCTTCCATATAGAGGGGGTTCTGCTACTAATGTCCAACATAGTCTAGTGCAGAAGTGCGATTGATGGCCAGTTATCCTGTTTACTCATTTAATTTTTGAGGCTTATTGCTGTAATATTTGTTTAAGAGTCGGTGTTATAAATGTTTTGCCCAGTGTTTTTGAGAAGAACAGTTTTTATAACAGCCGATGTGACACATTTCTGTCAAGAAAATCCAAAATGTGTTTTAGATTGAGAAAACTGGCTCCGCTGCAATGTGTTGGCAAGAATAAATACTGCACTCACTTAGAAATCACAGCCTTTATTTTTGAATGTGGTTGTAGTTTCATGCATGTCTTAATCATATTTATATAACCTCCAGGAATGTACTTAATCCAAAGCATAAGTAGTATGTTAATGTATGTTAGGCTGCTACATGAGTCTACTGTAGATCTATAATTACCAGTAAAGGGCATAGATGAATTTTTGATAATGTGATATCCTGCTGAAAACCTCTCCGTCTCCATCACCACCCCAAAAATACCTCAGAGCAGGGTCCACACCAGTCACAGCATAATACTTATTCCCAAATACCAAATCTTGTTACCATGTTTCCATGGCTACCCGAACCAAGTCAGCCAAGGACTTTATTTTACCTGAAGCAACGGGGTGCACTCCAAACAGTAGAGAGGAAAAATAAGCAAAGTAAAGCAATGGTAAACAATGGAAACTGTTTTGGTATCAACAGTCTAGCATTTTATATAGTCAGTAAATGCAAATAGATTTAGGCACTACTGCATTTAATCAGCAGGGGTGGAAGGTATAATGAATGGGGCCCACAGAGTGTACATATTGTTCCAGGAGACTCCAGGAAGTTGTTGCGCCCTGCCAAGTCCGGGACATAACCCCCCCCTCATAAAACCACATCGCGCCATTTTTATAACATGCTAATTGGTGAGATTCGAATTGTGCAGTGGCAGGATATCAGGTCATCGCAAAGTGTTGATGAAGGTTCTCAGTCATCCAGGTCATGGTAATTCCAAATGCTGTATTATAGCTGCAGCTGGACTTATTTCAAGTTTTTGGAGACGTTTCACCTCTCATCCAAGAGGCTTCCTCAGTTCTAACTAATTGGAGGGTTATGAGTATGTCGCTAAGGTCATCACAAACATATTTCTCTATACCCTTTGTCAGTCAACATAGTCTAGGAATGCAGTATCATTTGGACAGAGCAAGGTTACGAGTTTTCCCACTGGTCCAGTTGTTATGCTAAATGTAAACGATGTAACTGTTAGCTTATGTTATAACCAATATGTGCTTGTGTATGTGTGTATTTGTGTGTTTAGGTCTCGTAAAAGACGCAGCCCGTCCTGCCTACTGGGTGCCCGACCAGGACATCCTGTCGTGCCACAACTGCCAACGCGAGTTCACTGCCAAGCTGTCCAAGCACCACTGTCGGGCCTGTGGCCAAGGAGTGTGCGATGACTGCTCCCCTGAACGCCGGACGGTTCCATCGCGGGGCTGGGACCACCCTGTGCGCGTTTGCACCAGCTGCAACCAGAAACCCGGAGAACTTTAACAGGGACGGCCTTCCTTCCTCAGCGCACCGGAGAGAACCACTGGCTCACTCAGCTCGCAGTCTGTCACTGCTTTACCTCTGTTACTCTAATGGTTCTGTCTCGTATCTGTGGAAAGGAAGTTTGTAGGCATATACATATATATATATATATATATATATATATATAAATTTAGGACAATTAGTAGATTTGGGATTTCAGAGTTCCTGTGGCCTTTGTAGAACAGCCAGAACATGTGAGTTACTTGACTGAGTGTGAAATTTCCACTCTGATTATTCACAGAGTGAATATTTTGATTCTTCTTGACACAAATCCCTAATTTTATGTTAAATAAGGCTGTTGAGCTATTTTTCTACTATCAGAAAATATTATTAAAAAAAAAGTATCATTTAAAGATATTTGTTAGCTGAGAACCCTGCGGGGTCGGTGTGAGTAGTTTCCAGCAATTCTTATTAATAAGCATTGTTTCTCTGATGTCGTACGTGTAATGGCGAGGAGATATTTTATATCCGTGCAGGTATAACTGCAGGTTCCATTGCATGCTGTACTGCAACATTTTTAGTTTTTGCACTAAGCCTTTTTCAGCTGTTATAGGCTGTTGCTTACCATGGCCAAAATCCAGATATCCCCATGATCAAGTAGTCTGTCCCAACTGAGCTGAAATCTACTCAAGCAGGTCCAGGCTGTGGATATCTGGTGTGCCAAAAAATCATTCAGGTCACTGTGTCTGTGCTGGTATAATGTTTATATTTTATCATGTAATTTGTGGTTGTATGAAGACATAGAACTATGTTAGAGGAGTGTACATTTGAATTGTTGAAAATTATTTATGTATTGAGGATACAAAAAAAAAAAATACTTATTAGCACTCTGGCATGCATGACAGTCTGATAAATCCATGGCCTTTTACTTGTTCAGAGGATGGTCTCTGAACTAACCTCACTGTCTATTTTACCGAGCGGCATTTTAGTGTTCACACGTGTCATAAAATGTATGTATTTCATGGTCAAATTTGTTTTCCTGACACCTTGGTATTAATTGTTTGTCTTGATATTGATTAGCTGAACTTGAAAATACCCAAATTGGTCTTTGAACCAGTTTCATGGATAATATTCACACTTCTGTAGGTACAATCTGACAGGATAATTGTCCTGACCAAGGTCAACACATTTTTTGTTCCGTTTTAGCTTGACAAAGCTCGTTTTTCTGTTATCTTGCATCCGTTATTGAAACACATTGTATATGTTCTTTTTTTGGGTTTTTGTTTGACATGAGTAACTGTATTGATATTTATATACTTTTTAATGCCTGTATGTGAACCACCCATTCTCCCATTATTGTTTTTGTCTTTATTTTCTTTTGTCTTTCAGCATTACACATAAAGAATTGATGCTCAAATGTGACAGTGAGGAGATATTGAACCATATTTTCGTGACCGAGAGCTTTAACTTGTCTTGCATCATTGCTAGTTTTGAGTTGCTGAGTAATGAGACCGTCACATCTGGATGTCATATAAAGCACAAGGTGATGCCTTTAACACATATGCTTGTATTTTGTTGTTAAAAAATGAGAGAGAAAAAAAAGGGTGTTTGTCGATTGTAAGCCTTGTAGATAAAGTTAATTCTCCCTTTGCTCCTAACGTGGAACTTTTTGGTTCTGATGTCTGATGAGAAAATGTTGTGTCTGCCTTGTCTCAAAATAGATTTATCTGTCTGAATGTTGCATCACACACACACACACACACACACACTCCTCTGAGATACTAATTTTGCACAGTATAGAATTGCAAACACGTCATGCCGGATTACTTGTACTGGAGTTCATTCCAATGCAAATTTGTGCCGTCTGTTGCTACAGATATACTTTGTGGTGTCCAGTTTTTTTTCAATAAGATTTGGGTGCTATCATCAACACTTCTCACCTACACACACGCACACAAACATCCTACAAATCAAGCAAGAATGATTGATGCATTTAAAACTGTTGGAAACTAACTTGAAGCGATGATGATGATGATAATGTGTGATGGAAGATTTGCATAAGATTAAAGATGCATCGGCTCCCAACTGTCAAAAAACCTAATCTGGAATTGCCTCCATGTTTTTAGCGTGCATGTGCGTGTTTGTTTGTGTGTGTGTGCTCAAACCTCCCTGTGTCAAGCCACTTGCTTGTACTGCATGTGGGAGGAATAGATCGTGTGCACGCCTGTGTGCTGGGAGCCTCGCTTCCATTCCTCTCCAGCACTGCAGCCTCGGAATAAAGTGAGGGTGAAATTATTTGCTTGGTGCTTATTGATGATGATGATAAATGATTTATAATAATTTTAATAAATAATGTCACCCAAGCTTCCATGTTGATATTCTGTGCCACTTTTACACTTGCACAGCCTCAGCACAGCCGGCAGGGAATCGCACTTGACATGTATCCAACCTCCTGTACGGGTCTCTTTAAAAAGTGCTGTTATTCTGTTAGTGCACAATATAAATACAAGGGAAAACCCTTTAAAATAATTTTGACAGTTTAGCCCATAAGGCCACGCCCCGTCCGAGTATGCCGCAGATGTATTGGTCCACGAATTCCCCCCGCGCCGCGATTGGTCCGTTCCTGTAGGTTTCCCTCAGAACTGCAAGACGCCGATATTGCGTTACACTGTAGCAAAATGGCGGCTGTCATTCAGAATCCACTAAAAGCGTAAGTAATTTAGACATTTGGGAAATTTGTGAAGAATTACTTTGCTGCCAACTTGTGCGTTAAAGCTGTCCGCTCGTGCATGTGATTTCCAGCCGTGTGCATGTGACAGACTGAGCTGTCCCGAATTCATTTTGTGTACTTCTTGCATGCCAAAGTAGCCCTCGTATACTTCTTTTTTTTTTTTTTCTAATTCCACGAGATGTTTTAACATTCGCTCTAGAACGTGCGAGCAAAAAGGCTGCCTGACATTTCGACTGCACGGGAAGAGCTTTTTTTTCCCCCTCCACACGGCCACACATTCAACACGGAGAGAGTGTCGTCTTTCCTGGGCTGTGCATTTATTTGAAAACTGTCGACAACGTGCCTTCAGCGGCCGCTCCGGATAATTAAAAGCCGATTTTCTTCGTGCTCGGTTGGGCACAGCGGCGGCGTTATCGTCTGACATCGCGAAAGTCGCTCATAGTTGGTTTGGTGAATTGTCGACATGTCAACTTTGGCTCCCTTCGAGCGCAGACGTGGTCAGGACCCGGTAAAGCAAAGGGAGGAGGCATTTTGTATTTGCATGCTCGCTGGGCGAAAAATCGACCAAAAAGTGACAGCAATTCCAGTCTGCCGCTGGAAACGGACTGTCACCCTGCGCCCAAATAGCCCGTGCAATGGTCGTTTTCATCGCTTAACTTGAGAGAAATGCTCCACCTTTTTCTCCCTTTGTTCTTTCTGTATTGTTTCCCCCAATTCCCCCCTTTTGCTTAACACGTTACTGTAAGTTGGGCGCATTCAGAATCAGCCCTCCTGCCAATTGTCATGTCTGCGTGTTAAAACTAGACAACAACATGGCATTTCTTTGACACGCACGCCGAGCCGGACGTGACAGGAGCGTCCGAGCCTGTGTCGGTGTGTGTGTGTTTTTTTTTCTTCTTCTCACCATCATGGCTCGGCTCAGCTCGGCTGGGACCGTGGAGGTAGAGAGCAGAGCGCAGCAGGCGCTCCACTGTGCCTTTAAGTGGAGGAGTGCTGGAGATTAGCTTGGTCCAGGATCCTGGGCCCATCTGTCAGAGAGATGCTCCGACAGAGAGGAAGTGTTGGGCACAGGCAGGAGAACCATCTGCTCCTCCATATAGGTACCCTGGCACCTCCGTGGACAGTAAAGCGCAGGGAGTGGACCACACAGCACCTTGCACGTCACCCACACTGTTGCCATTGTTATTGTGGCATTGTTACTACACCGAGGGGAGGATGTAGAATGATGTTTATGAGACCTGCTGATTGTCCACTTGAAACATTTTTTTTTGTTTGCATGTGCTGGGGATTATTGCCTATAATAATTTAACGATTTAATGGGACTCAGAGGATGGATCATGGGCAAAGACAATAGGGATAGAGCCATCATGGGGCATATATTCTGCATATTTGTGTCTGATTGCAGGAAAAAATATGTTTTAAAAATGTGCTACTTTCCCTCTGATGCAGCATCCTACTTCTTTCTTTAGTCACCGTCTCTGCTGTGTCTCTCAATGTCCTGCCCACAACACTATCTGACTGGTTACTAGGGCTGCAACGGTATGAGATTTTCACGGATTGATAACCATCTCAGAAAATGTCACGGTATTACGGTGTGTGGTATGAACAGCGATGGAAAAAATGAAAACAGTAGGGGTGTTTTTGGTTGAACGAACACTTCCATATAATTTCACAAAATATCATGTCCTGACTGATCTGACACTTGACTTAAACCTGATATATGCAGTTAAAAGAAAAAATGCTAGTACAGTAGAATTCAGTAGCAGAGATAAGCAAAGCATATTTAGACATTTTTAAAACTGGAATATAGCTGCAATCCTATTGGATACACGTCACAAACAATAGCCTGTCAACGCTGAATGATCTGAATCTGCAACGTAGGTAGGAATGGGATGATAAAAGATTTTGCTGCGTATCACAATAAAACATTCACAGTAAGTCGATTCGAGATAATCGTGAAGACCTTCACATAAATTACTTGACCGCGTCGTTCAGCTAGCTGATTTATTTTGAATTGCCTAAGCTTGTCACCATGGCTGAAGGCATGGCTTGCTCATTGTATTCCCCACAAAAACAACGTGTGTAAATACGACAGATTCCAAACAGAAAAATTGACAGGCAGATGCGGTTAACAACTATTATTCCTCCGTGTGAATGGTTGTTAAGCTGTTTGTGGAGGGAACTCGGTACAGCATTGTAGGTGGGTGATAAGTAGTGTCGTAGGCCACCTCGTTTGTTCAAAGATGTTTGTTCCAGTTTGACAGATGGATTCTTTTACTCCTTTCAAACCATCTGTCTTCTCTGGCCAAGATGTTCACATTGTTGTCCCCAAAGGAATGATTTTTCTCCTTCAGATGTTAGTGGAGAGCAGAGTCTGGACATGAGGAGTTGGCCCTCCTGTGTTGTGCCATTTGGTTATGGAGAGGTTGTTTTGTCTCCCCAGTTTACAAATCTGTGCAGTCCTCGCTGCATTGAACATGATAAACTACATTACTCTGTTCATGCCTGTGTGTTTTGTCCTAGGTGTGGACACGTTTCTGTCTCGGCGTCTTGCTAGGTTAGAAGTGAACCAGTATTTGATGTTTATTGAAGATCCATCTGAAGTAAAGTACTGGAAAATTGAACATCTGTACAGTATATTTGTATATATTTGATATACTTGAGTATATTTTAGCTTACAATCCATCACTGGTTATTCTGTTGTAACACTTAGTCTTTCATTTTTGATGCAATTTTTTATTGGTCACACATATTGGTAATCAGTCTTTAATAACAAATAATAATGATCTATATTAGCACTAAAAACATTTTGGTTTCCTTAAAAGACAAGCTGCACAGTCATTGCATGTTCATGATGGTGGCTAAATGCAAATTTTCTGTTGAATCTGTATTTATGCTCTAGTCGACTGAGCGTGTTTGCACTTTTCACGAAATGCCCTGCTTCACAGTTTCGCCGGGCTCCACTGGGAATTGCCCAATACAATCACAGCCACCTGAACAGCTCAGTGAAGCACTTGATGCTAAAGTGGTCAGTGTAAATGTTTAATGAATGATCAGCTTCCTTGCAGCTCCTTCCATTCTCTCATCATGTGTCTGTATTTTCTCATAAGAGAAGCGGGATCATTATTGGGAAGCACATTTCATTATTACCTTTGTTGGATTGTTTCGCTCTCTTGTTTCCCAACCAGCTTTAGTTTTGCGTCTGTTGTCAGGCTGCTGTTTCATCTCGGCGCCGTTTTAGCATTCTGATGTGGAATATCTCCTTGCCATAAACTGTGCTTAATGAAGTGTTTCAATGTGCTATAATTAGCCTCTGTCTTGGGTTTCTGACTTCATTTCACACGTTTGTCAGATTATAATT
Organism: Diplodus puntazzo; assembly: GCA_963678695.2. NCBI lineage: Eukaryota > Metazoa > Chordata > Actinopteri > Spariformes > Sparidae > Diplodus > Diplodus puntazzo. The sequence goes on from OZ023175.1 coordinate 15,591,462, forward strand.
AGTCACACTTGACACTAATTGGATGTCGCTCCCGTGGACCAGTTTGACCTTTTTTTTGTATTAAGATGATTCACTTTAGGGAAATGAAATGCCGGTTTGACTTTGTTGGGGAGATGTGGAGGATGGAGCTGCAGTGGCGACGTGCAGGCCCGCGCACGTCTGTGTGTGAGGTCTGTCCCTCCTCTGAGCATGGGAGGACAGTAATCTCCAGAATCTGCTGATTAAAATGGAGTCTGGAATATTTGATTAATAAAGAAGCTCATAAAGCTGCTCATTAAAATTTTAGCCACAGCTAGAGCTTTCTGTGGGTCAGACACATCCTCCATCCTCCCCCATCGCCAGCTACCTTGTCACTGGTGTTGAGTAGACTTTGAGTGAGTCAGGCCTGCTGTTTATTGGCACTGCAGTGTGGAGGTGTATGGTCTGGTTTTGCTCCTGCCCTCAGCCACACTGTGTTGTTCTGATTGGTGTAATCAGAGGTTGTTGTCAGGATGCAGTCACTGTGTAGGCCCACCTCCTCCTCCTCCTCTTCCTCCTCCTCCTCTCTTGTTATGTGGTAGCTCTAGCTTCCTGTGCAGTGCACCTGCAAATTTGAGAAGCCTCCTGATCACAGCAGCTGAAGATCTTGAAGTTGTGTTTTTAAGATCTGACTGACTGTTCATTAATTCTTCATGCAACTCAGATCGGTTGAGTTCTGGCCTGTGTTGGAGTTTGGTCTTGAATGCAGATCATTGTGCCTCTACAAAGCCGCTCTCCTGCAAACTGTAGCTTGTCGTCAGATATGCAAAATGAGTGTTGACACATGCTCACATTACCGTCGCAGCCATGTGACACGGCGAACCGTTGACAGGAACACGCTGATAGCGGAGGCCCCACTGGCCACAAGATTTGCTTTTGTTCCTCGCCCTCATGCATACACTCACCTTCTGTATTCAACTGGAAGATATTGAGGATGTGTAGCACATACCTCTGTCTGAGGCACCGTTTTAAGCCAGGGAGTGTTTGTTCATCTGCCACTTCTGGGCGAGTATTGTGTACAATGCAACCTGAATTACAGCAAATAACAAGGCGGATGAGCTTATGGCAACAAAGAACAATCTTTAAATCTTTAAATGATAGGTGGTTGCTGTCACATTCAAATTAATCGATAATAATTTATAATGTATTAGATGCATTGGACGTTTTTCCATAGAACTGTTTTAACAGCACATTAGTCTATGTTCGATGCAATGCCATATGAATTACTCCTGTCAGACTCTATCCAACAACTGTCCCAACAGAATCCAATCCATAACGACGCTACTGAATTGCTAAAAATGTAAGCTAATAATATGAGGGGTCACCAAGGAGTGATATAAAATAATTTTAGTTGACAACATTAAAAAGTGAACTAAAATGAAAACAGAATGTAAACAAGTATCAGTTTTGACATTATGACAACAGATTGATTTTAATCAGTCAAATTCTTAATGGTGATTAATGTTGGTCCACAGGGCATTTTGAAATTGAGAAAAATACATTACAGTTTATATTTTGGGGGAAAAAAAAACAGTATGTTTTTGCAACCAGACATTGTTTCACTGGGACCCCAAGCCAAAATGTGAGAACCACTGATCTTCAATGCTTAACATAGAGGTGAAACTGAAAGTGAGTGCACTTGAAATTGTAGTCATCATTCCTCACTGATGTGCACGCATTTATGATAATTATGGTAGGTCGAAGTTAATCAGGAGCCTGCTCTGTAAACTGGACGTTTACAGCAGAAAGAGTAATTCAGCTGTTTTCTATGGAATTAAAATGTGCAAGAATTTCGGATTGCTTGTGTTTTTTAGTAATGAGTATAAAGTTATCATAATTAATAGGAATTTTGGTGAAACTGTAAAAGCTGTAGTTGTAACAGTTTGTAATGAAGTAGAGTAGGTTAAAGGATGGTGCAAAAACACGTGCCCTTGAAGAAAAAAGAAAGGGTAGGGGTGATGTGTGTGTCAGAGTGACACTTTCCACCTCGTGTGACAGCGTTGGTGGTGTGGGTCTTGTCACTCATTACAAGTGTCAGAAAGATCTCTCACCTAAGCCAGTGCACCTGCTGCTCGGGGCTGCGGGGGCCACTGATGGAGAGCTTGTCGTTGCACAGACAGCCAGCACTCACCACAAGACTTTCACCAGTTATTTGCTCCCTCTCCCTTTCTCTCCCCCTCCATGTTTCGCCCCAGACTGATCAGAATCCTCTCTCGGTTTCTTCACCTCGAGTAACTGCTCGGGAGCATTTACAGCTGGCGCGCTTTTAGTAAATTGATATGTCACACTGCGTCGCAATCACATTACGAACGGCAGTGAAGCCAACAGGTTCGTTTGACGAGGATCGACTGTACGCTCGGCGCACATATGGTATAGATCCAAGACGAGCAATTTAGACGTATCACTGCACAGCTGTGTGTCGTTATTTTTTTACGAGCCGAGTATTTATCTTTTCAAAAGAAAATCCTTGATCAGGCTACTGGTGAACATGTTAAACCTCTGATCTTTATGGCCAATCTGTTTTGAGTACTTCTCTGTGTGATTCCTCTTGTAAAAATTCCTGCATCTTAAAGGGTGAAGAAGTGCCAGTGCATGCCAGAAATAAGTGTTTTCTTTGCTTTGTATGCACAGAAAAACACTGTAGGACATCTTTATAGGACAGATGGTAGTAGTGATGTGAGTATTACCTGCAATAAAGCTGCTATCTTGTAACACCAGTAAGGAAAAACAAAGTCCCACAGTTATTAGACATGATCTGCTTGTTAGCTTTCGACCTTCCTTCTCACCGTCATGCCTTTTTGAACCCTCCCGTCTTGTTGTTTTTATTCCTCTCTTTGTCTTTCTCACACCTCTCCACCCCTGCACTCGCTCTGTACCTGTGACTGTTTACTCTTCTCAGTCTCACACACCGACACGAAGCCTCTCTTTCCCAGAAGCTTCACACACACACACACACACACACACACACACACACACACACTGTGGCTTTGTCTGAACCGCAGAGCTGTGGGCTTTGTGCGGGACAGCATTCCTAACACGGCTGTTCATTTGCTGGACGTCGGCTCAACGAGGGAGTAAAGACGAAAGGGAAGGAGTGCAGTGCAGGATCTGGGAGACAAATTGGGCTCCTCCACTTTCCAGTTTAAGATTCCATGCTCGACTCGCAGCCCCTCAGCTCATTAGTCTCACTTCAAAATGGCCGTCTTCCTAATGTTGTAATTGAGAACACGTGGAGGAACTTTGTTACGCTGATGTGGAGATGTTCGTACGAGAAGAGTCGGGAGCTATTATTTGCTCCGTTCAACCTGTGATATAACAGCAGCTTGTGAAAATCACATACAAAGTACTTTGCCATGATTTCAGAGTTGCAGCATTTACCACCATCTTTGATATAGTCAAATTAGAACCTGCCCTTGTGCTAGGCACTCTGCTGAGATTAATTAAGTAGGCTAATTACCATACCAGGCGTGTGGCAGCGATTGAGGGCTTGAATGTGAAGTATCCTCCCCCATTTCACTCTGAATATTAACAGTGAAACCCTGAGGGACTGCCAAAATCTCAGTGGTGCTAAGAAAAGTGGAACTAAAGTGTTAGAGTCTGAGCCGCTCGCCGACTTCACATCAGACCCCAGCCTCTATGTCGATGGGGTAAACTAAACTCGGTCAGCGCCACTGCACCTCACAGCCCATCTAGAATCAGATAAGACAAAGAGCCCACAGAGGTAATAATACGTTTAACTTGAGGTGTGGGAGCAGCAGAGTCATGTCGTAACTGGGTTGCATTGTGTTTTTTTTCTCCCTGCAAATTCTTCCCGATGGCAAGCTGGAAGAGGAGAGAGAAGCTCAGCTGTCAGGTTGAGTCTCGCGTTAAACAACGCTGATAAGAAGTTTGAACAGACGTTAACAGCATTATGTGGGTTGAGGAAAGTTTCTGAGGGACTTGCATACGCAGCTCGTGTCTGCTTCAGCTTACAGATTTCATGATCTATAGCCGGCAGAGCAACAGGCCATTATTAAGGCGTTCATATATGATAAAAAGGCTCGTCTCCATATCAGAGATTCTGCAAATACGTTCACATCACGGTTGTTCTCCGAAAGCAACTGCCCCATGAGCGACTCAGCTGTGTAAACCATGTCATCCGGTGTCACTGACCTGACGTTACCCCGCTGCAGGTTGGGCGACCAGTTCTATAAGGAGGCCATTGAGCAGTGCCGCAGCTACAATGCCCGTCTGTGTGCTGAACGCAGCGTCCGCCTGCCATTCCTGGACTCACAAACCGGCGTGGCCCAGAACAACTGCTACATCTGGATGGAACGACACCACCGCAGCCCCGGTGGGAAAACACACACACACACACGCATACAAAGATTGTTTTATGTTTAGGTTAGGAGTGTTTATGGTCCATTAAGCTTTTGAAAATGGTGTTTCTTTGTGATGAAAAGGTACTAACTAAGATAATTTGATTATTTGTTGCCAAATAGATAAATTTAAAAGTGAGGTATTTGCTTTGTATTTGCATCCAGCATCTGTAGTCAACCCTCTTTGGTCTCACTCAATGTCACTGGGTCATTACCACTAAATCATGATAGTTTTAGCTGTTTGAATAAAATGATTATTGCCAGTTACATCTGTCAGCTGTTGGCAACCTAGGTATATGAACAATACTAAAACAAAGTTTACTTTGTTTACCTTTCCGTATATTAGTTCTTGATCTTATATAGCCAAGGCTGTGCTTGAAAAAGAAGAATTGTTGTTGTTAAAAATATGTTGCACAACAGGAGGCAGTGGTGCTCATACCACTTTTGTCCACAGGGGCTGCCGGTGTCAACAAGAATGGAAGTTCCCTCTAGTAGCTTTAATGTCATACATGTTAGCAATAAGAGTGTGAGCGTGTTAGCATGCTGACATCAGTATTAAATCCAAGCACCATTGTGGGTAAATTCAGCCTCACAAAGCTGTTTGCATGGCTGTAGACTTGTTAGTCTTGGTGCTCTATGAATGAGTTAAACCTTTAATCAATCGTGAAAATCGTTGCTGTTTAATTTTCCTTTTAATCATCAAATAATTTTGGAGCTACTCATTTAAGTCTCGGGCGGCCATCATTGTGTTAATCCACGACAATCTAAATAATTTAAATCTCACGATAGAATCTGTAAAAAAACAAACAAAAAATCAATACAATGAGTGTTATAGTCTGACGCTTTTCTTATCTGGGAAGCTTTTTTAATTTTATTTCTATTTTCATTGCATTTCAGTTGAAACTCTTGTTTGCATGTTATTGTACAGGTGTTGCAGCCGGGCAGATGTACACATACCCCGCCCGCTGCTGGAGGAAGAAGAGACGGCTGCACAACGCCACAGATCCACGTCTGGGCATCTACGGACTCCATCTCGGTGAGACCCTGCCGCCTCTTCACCTCAAACCACCTGCCTACCACTTTCTCCTCCTCTCAGTTTCCCCTCCCACTCAGCCTCCCGTCCACCGCCCGTCTCCCACCCACCTCCTCCACCTCCTTCAGCTCATGTGATTACTGGTGATGATCTGGAATAATCTAGCTAAAAGCATATCGCTCTGTCTCAGCGCAGCGAGCAGAACAGGCTGCCAGTCATTTTTCAGAGGATGAAATGTGTCTGTGTTCACCCCAGCTGGTAAACTTGTTTTGCGAGAAGTAGAACATGTAATTAGATTTACCACTGCTGGGAGCAGCGAGACAGAGTTCGGCCACTGAAGACAGTATTTAATAAATGTTATGGAATAGAGTTTGGCCTTCGCTGCTGCTCACTCAACACATTTACCTTCTCGATCTCATTTTCTCCTCACCACCTCCCTTGCTGATGGATTTTGTCTCTTTCTCTCTGGCAACTCTTTCATCTCTCCATCTCTCCCTGTTGTTGGCTGTGCAGTCTGTGAGCGTTTTGTCACCAGTCTTCCTAAGCTCAAGTAGTCCATTCTGCGCCCAAGGCTTGCTTACCCTGCGGGATGTTACACTACCCTAAGGAATGAACATGACAAAAGAGGGAATCTCACACAGAAACATTGTGTTACACCTTTCTCTTTCTAGTAGTTTCTATAAAAGGCTGTGACAAATCAGTTATGTTTTGATAGAGATCTCCATGATTGTGATGCCTTCAGTTCAAATTTCTGCAGTGCGTGGTGAAGGACAAATGCTTGGGAAGTTAAGAGAGAGAGCGCGAGAGAGAGAGCAAGCGAGCGTGGAAAGAGAAGGCAAGATGGAGTGATAGCATATGAACCAAGTCTTTGTTTCCCAAACACATCCCATTGTCGCCTATTGTTTTCCACTGAGCTTGCGCTTGCCGAGACCCCGCCGCCACCACCCTGCTGTCCCTTCCCTTCTCTAGAAACAGCGGAGTGCATGTGCTGTCTGCGCGCGCCCAGCGGAGGGGAAACGTACCCTGATTTAACCTGGCGTCTCTTATACGGAGCACGTTGTGCAGCTGGCCAGAGGTGGCCGGCACAGGGCAGCAGAGTCTGTCTCGCTGCCTCGGCTGGCTGTCTAACTGATGGTGTGCTAGAGACTGGGGCTGCATGCAGAATCAGCTCCCTGCTGCAGGCTGCTGCCGGCTCTATTTTTAGCCCCCCAGCTCCCATGGGTTGGGAGGGAGGGGTGGGGAGGGGAGGAGGGGGGTCTGTCTCGTCGCGGAGAGTTGAAAGTCAACGTGTGCAGACACAATGGTGAGGGGCTGCCGCCGCATGGTGGAGAGGCCCATTTTGGAGGAGCGCGTTGTATCTGCTCCTCACGCCTACTTCCTATAGCTGCCTCTTACCTATGCAGTCTTCTCTTGCTCCAGCACTCCACATTCAATATTCTGCAAAAGTCTGTCTGGTGGGCGCAATGGGGAGATGAAGGGCTCATAGAAAGCTCGAGTCAGGGGGCTTTGAAGTGTGTCCTCTTTTCAACCGTGCACAAAGCAACTGGATGACCATGAAGCTGACTGTGTAGAGGAGATTGTGTAAATAAGATCCTGCAGATCCAAGTGACTATCAAAGCTTTTGTTTGTACTGCTTTGTCTGCCCAACCTGCTCGCCTCCTACACTGTTTGTTTAGATCTTGAGCTCGCTGTAGGAGGAGACAACTGCATGATGTGTTCGGGTTAATGTGACAAGCCACTTAACTGTATTGTACCTCCGAGATTGCTGTGGACAAAGTCGTCCCAGCTTCTGCATAGCTCAGCATTACTGAGAGCTCATCAATGACAATGCACTACGGCTCAGAGTGACATGTACATTTTTTTCAGTAATATAGTGCTGTGAAAATAGTTTTGATGACCCATTGTGTTGCAGACAAAGAGAAAATAGATGACAGCCACTATAGCAAACAAATGCTTCAGCAATTTGCCACATGCTGTTATTAGAACTAGAGTGGAAGAGACATAATTGAAATGCGCTGATAGAAATCCGCTCACAGAGTAGAGATTGTAGCACTGATGCTTCTTGTCACAATTACAGCTCTTGATGGTGATTCAGGGTCTGTAACACACTGCAGCTCATTCATCATCAGCAGTAAACAGGTCCTATTGCTTTGATTTTACACCTGTGGGACTATTATCTAAAGTGAGCAATAGACAGATGTTTTCAAGCACTTTGAAGTATGGACACTGAGCTGGTATTTTGGTGATTCATCACATGCTGCCTTGCTTTTGTGCTTATGCAGAAGGTGGCCTCATGTCCAAGGACACCTTGCCCACCCAGAGCACCACGCTGGAGGCGCTGCTACGAGGAGAGGGTCTAGACAAGAGGAACAACTCTAAGAATGACGAGGAAAGCCTGCTGGAGATCCAGGTGGGTTCAGTCGGAAAGGCTGGAAACACCCTCTGTATGTATTTGATTCAATACTACTACAAAAAAATACATTATCAATGTTTGATACTACAGTAAAAATGTACATTGAAGGTATACAAGTTTATATTTTTGATAAAAATAAATATAACATGGCTTGCGTACTGTATGTTAAGCACAAAACAATCTAAGTTAATGGTGCAATATGTAAGAAGAAGTGGCATACTGTCAAATTCATAATACAAAATAGGGGGGCAGAAAATCACCAGGGTAACAAGCTTACTACTTCTAACTGTAGCTGCTCTTAGCTAGTTAGTTCAGTTAGCTGTACAGCTAGCAGCGCAGACTGGAGCTCACTGCATCGGGACAGTTTTAATGTTTAGACTGCTAGCATAGGAGCTTTGGAGTGGGCCAGGGCTAGCTGGTTAACATGCTAACTTGACTAGATATCTCTGCAACACAGTTTATAGACAGCATAATATGAACTGTTATTTCTTTACATCCTGTTGATAATTGTGCTAATAGTCTTACATATTGCACCTTTAATTAACATCTGACTATTATCAGATGAATGAGAGTGAGAAGGCTGGCCTATGCGGGCCTGACGGTATGTGTGTCAACACAATACCGAGAAGGCGAGAAAGTGCAGCTGGTACGAATGTATCGATAATGCAGAAAAGAGTAGTAATGAAACGGTCAGATATTCAGAATGGATATGTATTGGTATTGCGATACCTTTGACAACACGTGTGTGTGTGTGTGTCTGTCTGTCTGTGTGTGTGTGTGTGCGTGTGCGTGTGTCTGTGTGTGTCTGTGTGAGTTGCTGTGGTTAAGAGAGTCAGCCAAACGTTTAAAATGTAAATGTTCAGCGATATCAGTCAAACGACTGAGGGTCCTGGCACAGAGAGTGAAGTGTTGCGCCCCAACAGGGCAACTTGCCAAGTTTTTCCAGCTGACCTGCAGGGCTCATTAGCTGGCTGCTGTCTCACTGAGAGGCATTTGAACAAGTAACTTTGAATTCCCATTTACTGATTATTATGTATGAAAATGTTCTCACATTAAAGCAGAAGAAAAATATCAAACTTCATTATCTCAGTTGTCAAAAGCAGTCGCACCTTCCGCCAAATACACATGTACACATGTATATTTACAAGAAGAGAGGGCTCGGAGCATAACCGCTTATTTTCCCTCTCTTCATGCTCCTGGTACTAAACAAATTACTACAATAACGTAACTGTCTCTATCCTTTAAGCAGCTGTCTGAGCTGTAAACATTTCATTATTAAACAGACGTTTATAGCAATAGAGAACATGGACTACAACTGTCAAAAACACCCAGATATTATGTTGAGAACTGAGAAATAAATTTTTCCTTCCGCTCTGTTGCTGCCGCTCAGTGTGTTTTCAACAAACTGCTACATTAATCAGAGATGAGGAATGAACTGTTTTTTTCCTCCCTGTCTCTCTGTGTCTCAGAGGGTTCTGGAGGCAGACGCAGCAGAAGATGCTTTCAATGATGATGACGACTACGAGGTGGACACTCCCAAGAGAAGACATCGGGGCAAAGGAAGAGTAAGTGACAGCATAGACTCCAGTTGTCATGTTTCAAATTTTAAGTTGCACTGAAGTCGAGGCAATGAATTTTAGTTTCTTTTGACAATCTAGTTTCTTTATAAAACATAGTGTAAGCAAGAGGGATGTCAAGATTTTCATTCTAAATTGAACAGCGATAGAAACATGCTTTCAATTGTAATCACCAAATTAAACATAGTAACTTTTTATCTTTTGAGAATTTTTGTTGCACTCTGGAATCTTTATTTTGAGTGAATATTATTCTAGATTATCTAACCTTAACCTGCAAAAAAGACATCAATATAGAGTCAAACTGTTAAAATAACTCCAACCAATGATCTGTTGATCTTTTCAAATTCAGTTACAAACTCTAACAATGGCATTAGACAAAATCACGCATTTGGAGAATTTTGACATCCCTAATCAGCAATAGCTTGGTCATATAAAACTATGTTTGATTTGTGTGCACTTCACACACATGTGATGTAAAAGTCATGCCGCAGTGATATATGCATGTTTGAAGGCTCTGGACACATACGTTACTGCCGACAGTCAAAGCATCTGGATGTTTTTCCCCTCAGGGTCGTGGTTCAGGCCGCAGGAGGGCAGATGTGGATGACGACAAGCCATATATCTGTGACAGTAAGTAGAGATGAAACATGAGGTCTATTTATCATGGCAGAATACAACGATATGTTTGGCTCTTGAATACATTGTGTTTAATATGTAAAATAGGTAGTTGATTAAAGTGACTACGAAGAACTTTAGTGTTTATGAAACTGTCATGTGATTCCTCTGATGATTATAAATGACCTTTAACTGCAAACGAGCCATCAGCAAAAAGACTGCTATTTTTATATAGTTAATAGAAATGCCTGTGCTTGGGTCCAATCAGATCTAACCCATCACATATAAAATCGCACTAATAAATTATCTTAACAATAGCAGGCACTGGTGTCGTACCACTTTTGTCAAAAGGGGCCACTAGAATCGTCAGAAACCAAAAATTTGTCGTAGTCACTTTAATTTCTCAACCACTCACTTAGTTGTTTGATCTACAAAATATCATTCATTGTTCTCAAAGTCAAAGATGATGTCCTCAGATGTCTTCTTCTGGCTACATCCCAACGATTTAAAATCTTAAATATATATATATATATATATATATATATATATATATATATATTATATATATATATATATATATATATATATATATATATATATATATATATATGAATTCACATTAAAGAAGCTGGAATCTGAGAATTTTTTGTGAAAAGTTGTCAATTTGATGGCTGACAGCTAATGGATATATGGATTAAGTGATGAAGGAAACATCTTGAATCCCGCACTTACACCACAGTGACATATTTGCATAGATACAGGTTTTCAAGGATTTTAAAAAGATAATAGAACTTTTTTTGTGGAAAACCAGTAACTAGTAGATTTCTTTTTATGTACCTATAAATAATGTCTGAAGGAGATCTTTGAGCACTTTGACTCAAAAATTTTAAACAAATGAGGCCCAGAGTCCGACTCTGTTCTCATCTTACTTAGTAGCTTTATGCTGTATATGTATCAGCAAGTTATTCCAAAAATAGCGCCTCAGTTGACACGCTGTAACTCAATCACCAACACAGTTTGTTTGAGATGGAAGATGAAATAAGGTAAGCAAGTGTCACCGTAGCCTCCAGTATCCCTGTACATGCAAGTTGCATGTGGAAAGGGCAGGTAGGAGGGTATTGGATTTTACTCTTTTTGTTGTGACTCGTGTTGAAAGACACATGCTCATGCTGTTCTCTCCTCGCTCTGCGTCTTCTCTGTTTCAGACAGATACAAACAAAAGCAGAACTCAAAATCTTCGACCTCAGGTACCTCGGTTTGTTGACTCTTTTCAACATAGATTGTTGAGTGGTTGTTTCGCAAGTGCTGTGATTATTGATCTAGCCCCTATGTAATCCTACTTTTCTCGAGCTCAAAAGTATCCTTGGTGCAGGGAGACATGGTTATTATGATGTCTGTGTTTGTGTTTTATTTGACTGACTATTGTAATCAGACTGGAAAGTGCTTCCTTTTGTCGCTTTTGGACTAACCCTAGAATAGCTACCTCCGTGAAATGCCATGAGTCTGTTTATTTTTCTCCCATTGACTCAAAAACTGTCTGTAGATATTTTTAGTACATTGCTTTATAATGTAGAGACATTACCGTCTCACCAGACACCCACCCTGGGTGTTTGACTGATTTTTTTTTTTTAGGTCTGATTATCGAAGTCTTTATTCTGAGCAAATGGTCAGAAAAGGAAACAAACATCCTGCATTTCGAAATGTTGTTGCCAAAAATATTTTTTATGCAAGCAGTTATAGTAGTAGAAGTGAACATCTGCTGTCTGTTGCAGTCTGTGCGAAGCGCTACAGGAACCGTACGGGACTAAGCTACCACTACACTCATTCCCACCTGGCAGAGGAGAACAGAGCCGGAGAGAGAAGCACTGTGGCGTCCAGATCCCCCTCTGCACAACCGACCGACAGACACAAACGTGAGAAGTGTTGCACCTCTAACATATCATAACCTTTTGGTTTCACCAAACAAACCATTATTTATTAGAACATGCCATGTGTATCCGTCCCATTTAAATCCCCTGCTGACAGTTTGGATTTAAAAAATGTCCCATATGAAATCTTAGTGCTGAATGCTTTGTCAGATTTTAAGTCTGATTTATTCTTTGATTAGATTTAGCTTTTGTAAAATCATTATTTTTTTGTTTGTTGTATTTTTTTGTGAATTAGCTTTTAATGGACCAAATGTCTGTTTTTTACTCAAACGAAATCCTCAATTTGAATAAAAATGATTCATAGGATTAAATGGAGCACCAAGCGAATTATCTTTTTTAATGAGATGGCTGAAGTAGTTTACTGAAAGTTGAAGTGAAAATGAGAATGAAAATCAAAATGTTATTTTTGAAAGGCATGAATGCAGAATAATACATTGTTTTTTTTATATCTGGAAATGATTACGACGATCATCATTTCATTTCATTCACTTGTTGAAATATTTTTATCACAATTATTGACACAATCATATAATATATATATATATATATATATATATATATATATATATATATATATATATATATATATATATATATATATATATATATACACACACACACACAAATAGTATTATACTAATAATATACTGATGATATAGATATGATGATATAAAGTAAAGTCTAATGTGAAACAGAATGAATAGACATGCAAAAAAATAGTGAAATAGGCGAGCACAAACCAGAAGAATACAAGACAAAAGCACATGACGTTTAAACTACAGAGAGAATCCACAATATACTGATTAATATTTTTATAAACAATGCTTCAATATAAGATTAAAGATCAAATGAAGGAAAATAGTTTTTATACTTTAATGAATCATGTTTTAATTATATTGAGCAGACTCGGGCGCAATAGATACATTTGATATTGTGCTTATAAAGTCTGACCTGTCCAACCTTTTCAAATGTCCTTGTAGGTCCAAAGGCTCCAGGTGGGACCAGCATTCCCAACAACTACTGTAACAAATGCCAGGGCTCGAATAAGAAAACGGGTAAAGCGGGGCCTCCATATGCAGTCTGCCGATGCACAAGTGAGTCCACATACACCAAAGTGTAAAATACATTGCAGAAGAGCAAGTGAGTGTCCACGACTGTGTGGACACTCGCTTGTTTTACCCATCACCTGACTCCTGTCTTCTCCCGTCCAGCTGACTGCGGGGAAGAAAAGGAAGACGGGACTTTTACTGGAGCAGAGGAGCTGTTCGGCACCACCTCGGAGAGCGACACTTCCACCTTCCACGGCTTCGAGGACGACGAGCTGGAGGAGCCCGCCACAAACAGCAACGGAATATCCAACCGACACAGATAGAGAGAACCTTTCAGTTTTGAAGAGACAATTTTTTTTTTAATATGGATTAACCTCTGGCAAAAATCTGCTGCTTCTTTTTCAATGTTTTTTTTTTTGTTTTTGTTTGCAGAAAGCACAAAGTGATCATTTCAGGACAGAAATGCAAGTGGTATTTTATCTACTGAACATTGTTGAATAATTTATGAACACCTTTTTATATATAAATATATATATATTAACATTTAAGGCAATGAGCAACTGTCGGTGTTTCTTGACAAGTGAACTTGGTCTCCATGCAAAACAGAAGATGTTTTTGGAGTGTTTTTTTCCCCCTCACTGGAGCAGAAGGAGCGTAAACGTTATGAACAAAAAAAAAAAACACTGGAGACATTTGAACAACTGAAACGTTTAAAGGCATTGAATGGAACAGTCCGTTGGGGAGATGATTGAATGTCATTGCAGACCAATACTTGAGCCACTGGACGTGTTTTTTTTTAATCAGAAGTGGCTGTGACGATGAAGGTCTCTTTTTTTCTGCTCTAACTCTGGATTAAACTTGTGTGAAAATGAAGGAACCGATGGAAGGACTGCTACAGGCTACTGGAAGTGTTTTAAGATGAAGAAACCTATGGATATAAATCGTTAGAAAAGTAGGGGACTAAACAAATTAAAGGTAAGAAACAGATTTGTTCTTTTTTTGTTGTTTTGTAGAAAGATAAGAAAGCAGATGAAGTAATTCTGCAAGGGATTGATCATTTATACTTCCACTGAGTTATACTAGCTTACGAAACTAGTCTTATTTTTTAGATTGAAGCAATAATACAATAGTAATGCAGTTAAAAGAGGTGTTTTTGAGGCATTCCAAAATGTTCTCAGTCTTTTGTCGCCCACGACCCAACTTGTTTGAAATGTCTCGCTGGCGTCAAATTCAGACTAAGCATTACAAATAATCAATGGATTTGATGAGGTTAAACATTAGATAGGTCGCCGTTTGACTGTTTACCATTGAGTGATTGTAAAAGATAATTAACATTATCACATTCTGTCATAGCTGCAAGAATCAAACACCATGCTAGTCCATAGCCATGTTAGCTGCTCTCAGGATGGCAATGTCTCAGTCAGTCCCCATTTTCCTGAATCCTGTTAACTTTCGAGAGCCACTGATGTTCCCTCTTGCACTCTCTCAGTGGGTCACCATTTCAATTTGTCCAGTATTGATTTATGTCCGACTAACTGCAAAACCAATGTCATCCTCAGCTGTGCTGTACTTTGTGTTTATCAGCAAATGTTACCATGCTAACATGCTAAGTTAAGATGGTGAACGTGATAAATTATTTACTGCGAAACTTCAGAATGTCTGCATGCTGATATTGGCATTTAGTTCAAAGCGGCTCTGTCAGAGCACTCGTAGGGCCTCACAGGGCTGCTGCCACAGCTGGAGACTCTTGATCAAACATATAATGTGTGAGTCTAACCCATGTTGTCTGTCTTAAACACTGTAGGAGCAATCGGCACATTGGCATGTGGCCCAGGAGTGGGGGCGACCGGTGAAGAAAAGGATTTTACTCTGAGAAACTAATGAGCCTTCATGTCGCTCCCGATTTTGGGCCTGAAATAACTGAAATGGATGAACGGACATCCAACACGTCTACAGGCCATGTGGCTTAATTGAAGCAACTGCTCCCTCGACGATGTGTATCGATCCCCTCTGAACATTTGAAATGTGAGTAGATCCAGCTTTGTTGCGTCCCTTCTTCCCTGCACTGTGCTGGAGCTCCACTGGACTATGGGAACACTAAAGGCCAGGCCTTTTTTATTTTTTCGGACTGTTTGTGCCCCAGCGGGAGCATTTGGGGCCCCAGCGGCCCAGCCTGCCCACTCCTGCTCTGTGACTGTGTGTCTGCTGCGTGATCCGATGTGACACTAAGACGTCATTATCCTCATCACTGTGCCAGCCTGCCGCTCTGCACTGGAAACCAGCTCTGACAGCCATGACCCTCCAACCTGATTGGACCAGTGACCCCCTGACCCCCAGCCATAGAGATGGTGCTCAAATCCACCACTATTACATGCAGACCTCTGGACTACTGTATGAATACTCTGACATGGTTTATCTCTCTGCTTCTGTCTCTTCTCTGTTTCTTTTTTGCTCTTTATTTCCTGGGCCTCTCTGACTCGAAATGCGTCGCAGTAATGTTTTCGTTTTTTTTTCTTTGTTGTATAATATTTCTATGTTTTGATCTCTTCAGAGTTTAATAAGTATGACTTCTTGGGTTTGTTCAGACTGTCTTGATACCTCTGTCCTGATCAGGTGCACAATAGCCACAACTACTCAGGCATCTTTCATTTCCTCTGCTGTTGATTGTTCAGCCACGCAGCCCTGATTCATGTGATTGTATTCAGTTGGCACGGAGGGACAATAACCCCACACAAGGATCCCATTCTAAATCGACTCCCAGGAGGGACGTCGGGACGCTGTAGGAAAAAAAAACATCGCAATAACAACCTTCAACTCGTGTATGCTGATTTTTTTTTTTTTTTTTTTTTGGCAAAAACCTCTCCTCTTTCTGTTTTGAATCATCTCAGACGCATTGGGAAATAATATTGTTGCTAGAGAGACACAACTCTGCCCAGATCCACATACTTAGCGAGAAGTGAAATCTGTATCTGTGACATTTCCGTTGAGTGCTTTAGAGGGCCTAATTGCTTTATGACATTTAGAAGGTGCTTGAAGTCTGGTATCAAAAAGCCTTTTAGGTACATAGGTTGCACACACTGTGTAAAATGTCTGTGTCCTTCCATGTAATTATTCAGTATCGCTGCAAACTAATAATAGCCACTCCATTTTGAAGCATTAATCCTACGTGTCTGGTATGACTTGGGTATGTGCTCGTGCATCCACACCATATGTCTTCACTTCCCTCAGGGACCCTCCACACAGCAGTTTATCTCCTCCAGACAAAGAACGGATGCGAGACTTGTCAGTTATCTCGTCTTCTTCTCTTGTGTGGTGTTTCCACAGTAGGAAAAAAATAAATAAAAATGGGTCATCTTGTCATTTATCTTCCAGAGTCATGCCAGTAAGTGAAAAGCATGCATCATCAATCATAAACCTGCTTATTAATGTTACCTGCCGTATATACGAACAGGCCTGGCGTTGGCGCAGTTCTGAACAAAAAGGAGACGCTCCTAAAAATGCAAAAGTCAGTGATGTCCGCTTCGACTTACGTGTCACCAATCATTGAATAGCCTGTATACCTCGTCAAAGACACAGCAATAGGCCCCTGGTACTCTCTTGTCATGCCTGCCGGGGGGTTGGAGAGGGACGATCAGGGTGGGAACGGAGCCAAGAGTGAGATGAAATGGACACGACTAGCCGTTTGTTTCATCCTCAGCTGTAAATATGAGTCGAGATGGAAAGAATGAAGAAGTCTTTGTTTGTTAAACTATTTTTATTGTTCTGAAAAAAAATAAAGAAAAAAAAATAAAGAACGGTCGGTGATGCTTGATGCTATTATTCGCTCTCTCTCTCTCTCTCTCTCTCTCTCTCTCTCTCTCTCTCTCTCTCTCTCTCTCTCTCTCTCTCTCTCTCTCTCTCTCTCTCTTTCTCTCTCTCTTTTTGTGTTTTTCTCTGAGAAAGACCAGGGGTCATTTTTGACAAGGCAGTTGATAAGGAGAAGAATCCGAGACTGGATCGATAGGTTGGAGTGACCCTCAGACTCTGTGAGCAGACGGAGAGGGGGGAAAAAAAACAGCACTCGAGTTTGAGTTTGAGCGGTGGCAACTCTGGACTAGAAATAAGAACAAGATAACAAAAAAAAAAGGCTCAGACACAGGGAGCTCTTATTGATCGGTGGGTGCTGCTTGAGCCATCACAAGTATGTCGGCAGAACTCGAAGTATGAGCAATAGAGTCTGCCTACAGAGAGGGAGACTTATGATAAGCAGTGTATGGGCTCTGAGTGCTAGCTGCAGGCATAAAGTAGGACATCTTAAAGGAGCAATATGAAAGAATTTGGGTTAAAAATATTTCCCAGATCATCAACAAAAATTGGACCTAAAGAGTGCTGCATCCCAGATTTCCAAGGCACAAAGCGTTTTTAAATTTGTCCAAACCCTTTTTCAGACAAGGCTTTAAGAGCCACAGATGGAATTATACAACTGGTTCCAGGCCACCCTTTAGCCCCACCTTGAGGTGTACTGTGAAATATATCAAGGCTATTGGATAAAAAATGCCCTGAAACTGGGTGAGAACAGTTTATGATCAAATACCTGCAAAAATAATGACGTCTGGCACTTGTTGTCATACTCATACTCTAATCTAATCAAAAAATCAATCAGGTAAGTAGACCAGAAATTATGAGTTTGTGGGGCGCCTTGGTTAGCAGAGCTTGACAACGCAACAGTTGCTGGTTCGGTTCCAGACTGACCTTTGTTGCACGTCATACCCCTCTCGCTTTCCTGTTTTTTCAGTCTGCCTCTTTACTATTATTCTTCAGTAAAGCAAAACATTGTCATAATAAAGCCAACGAAGTGTTTTGTGATTTACATTCACACATGCTATAACCTCCCTGCAGCCTTGTGTTGTTATATACCAGAAAAAGGCAAAGCCAGCTTGCGTCGGGACCTGGCTGAAGCCATCAGATGTCAGCTGACAGACAAAGGAGTCACTTCTTTTGTCTCATCACACAAAGCAGCAAGAAAAGAGCGACACACACACGGCAGACAGGTCCAGAGTGTTTATTATTTGGTACTCACGGATAGATAGCAGGTGCTTGAGTGTTTTGGAGTGCCAGTAGTTATCTTGCTGATTGAAAAACTAAAAGCACAAAATGCCCTGAATATGTTACATGCATAGTAATGTGCCCATATCATAATAAAGTGTGCTTTTGGATAAATGAAATGTAGCCAATTTACAAGGACAATGCACCCTGTACATAGTGTCATCGTGTTTGTGCTGAGAATAACATTTGGTACATCGACTCAAGTTAAGCGTCTGTCTCTCTACCTTATAATCAAGAGGTTATTGGTTTATGGTAATAATGGTGGTTAATAATATGACCTGTACAGTGCATTGCAACGACTCTAATAATAGAAAATGATAGATGATTGACTCGTTCAGCAGTGTGGTCTGTAAATATAGCAGTCAGTGGCCTCATGGGGGAGCCGTGAGGCCAAGATGTCCTCTGTCTGGGCACTTTTCCGTCTGCAGAAGAAGTTGGAGCACAGAGGCCTTTCATGTTCAGTGTGCGGCACCCATGACGGGTCAAATATTGTCCCCAGTTGCATTTCAGGGCTTTGATGTCCATTCACCGAGGAGGGTCGCTCCACTTCAGGGGCTTTTTTCCACCAACTGCGTGCTGTCTTTGGAGAGTCAAGCCACCCCGTCACGGTCCAATAACATGCACCACTTTTCCTCACAGTCACCAAAACACATGACGATTATTAAGATGGAGAGTCACGGCATACACTTTGCCAAACAAAAGTGAACAGCTTTCATTGTTTTCAGAAAACATATGACATATTCATGCAGTAAAAAAAAAAAAGCAACGAAACTTAAGTGATCCCATATTGGGCAGCAGGCCTTGAAATGAGACTAGTTTTGACATCATGATATCCTTCGATATGAAGTGAAGACAGCTTGACACAGTCCTGTAACACTCTGTTGTGTGGTCCTGTGGTTTCACCACCACTAGATGGACCCATGGCACTGGAATTTTTTTTTTTAAAAACTACACTACAGTAGGAGCCCATAAAGCACATGGAGGCTATATCATATATGACTCTGCACGCTAGAGCTGTGACTAAAGTAAATCCTCAAATTACTGTGATTCACACAACCACGTGGGCCATCGCTTGTGTCAAAGCTTCTCAGTTATTCACACACACACACACTTTTAGGCATTGGATCATTTGAACGTACAGCCTGATCATTTTGGATCTTGAAGTCGGGGGAAGTTGTGAAAGCCGGGGGGGGAGTCAATTGGAGTCACCCTCGCCACACGTCACATTTACAAAGCACTGTTGTCGAAACACACACTAATCCTCGACAAAGACATTTGGGTGAGACATGCGACGACGTTCGCAGTGTGGATGCTACATTAAGCCCTTATGCCAGATCTTGGAATGTAATGAAGCATGAGAAACCATACCATCAAGAATCCGTGAACTTCAGGGACAACCAACCAACTTTGTGTTCTTGAATACTGCCAGAATTACGTTCACTATTTAACTGCCGCGACATGTACTTTATAAGGAACAGATAGAAATTTCAAGGATATAAAAGAGGTTGGATATATTTTTCTAAAAAAAGGGGAAAAAAATGGTCTCACAATTTATTTATTGCTGGCTGCCTGCAAAAAAACAACTGTAGATTTGTGTCTGTTGATGTGCTTCTTTGACCATTCAGCAGTCTGAGTGTGTCTGAGTCGGGACTGGCCCCGGCTGTTTTTTAGGAGACAACTAAACTACTAGTTCATTCACTGCAAATATTGTGGCAAATGGAAATGTTGTTTAATTTTGAATTTTTTTTTTTATCAAAGAATATTGTTGCAATACCAGATATGTGCTTTTAATACACAATAAACCTTTATATAAAAACAAAATCAAAACCATATAAACCGATCAGCTTAGTCGACAACAAGCCTCACCCGCCGGCTTGCCGACCAAGTGATGAAAAAGAGGGCAGCCCTAGTCTGAATGTGCTTATACTGTACGCTGCATGCCATGTGTTGTGTCGGCTGAGGTTCCCCTTGTCAGCATCGTCTGTATGGAGCGTTCACCCCCGTGCGCCCAGTGCCTCACCGCCAGTGCGGCGGCGGCGGCGGTCCTCGGAGCGGCGTCTGAGTGCCTCCACAGCAGCTCCGCAGTCTGTGCCCATGCCCCGGCCCCTGTGTGGCGGTCACCCCCCCAACAGGGTCTGGCTGTGCCCCTGCAGCACAGGCTGTGTCAGGATGACTGCATCAGGCCTGTCAGGCGCTTGCCCGTCAATGACTTGCCCTGAAAGGTCAATGAAAAAAACATTACTAAACAGAGACACTGACAGACAAGTACTTTAGCTAGAACTTTACATTGAGGCCCTTGTAATAAGCAATAGTTAATAGTTAATAAGGTCCTTAAAGTCCTTAGTAGATGCTTATTAACATAAAAAAACTGTATAAGTGTTAATAATAGTCTCATAAACATGTTAATTGTTAGATTATACAACATTTAAAAGCACTATAATAAACTTTTTACCAGTTTTAAGACACAGGAACTCTAATAAAAAACATTGTTGAGTTGATCATATTAGCATAGCATAGCAGCCCGGGTTCAATTCCAGTGTGGAGCCATTGCTGCCTGTCTCGCATTCAACAAAATGTTAAGAAGTAGCTGCTTTTGAAGTTATAATATGCTGAAGAGATGACAACACCAGCGGTGGCCCCAAGCACATTTCAGTTTGATACCTCTGCTTTAAGATAGTCTATACACCGTTAACAAGTTTTCTTTAAGTGCTTATAACTGTCTTTTAATATAATATCAATGTGTTTATGATGCTATTATTAACACATACAACTTATTAACCAATAAGCATCCCATAAGGACTTAAAAGAGCCTAATTACATTTTAACTAACACTTATCACAAGGACCTAAAGTGTTACTTTACTTTATAAATCACACATCACATGGTACTATTTGTAAAAATCTAAAATGTTCGGTTGGACTAGGTGTCATCTTTTTCACAAGTACACATCCTATTACATGTACAAAGAGCCATAACAGAGTGTAATATGGTTACAATTGCAAAAGCCACTGATAGTGAGCCAGCCAGTGTGGTTTGTGATATGATCAGCCCAGCTCCAAATGACTTACCACACTGCGGGTGAACTTCTCCAAGGAGGTGCGGCGGCCCTGCTCAGTGTCTGCTGGCTGCTGTTTTGGGAGGGGGGGAAGCAGGGTGAGTGTTTGTGTCAGGTACGGGTGTTTTGACGGGGGGGGTTCAGGGGGGGTGATGTAGTTAGCGAGGGGGAAAAAAGGGAGGGGCCAGGCAATTGCAAAAATGAGGGCCAGGGGACAATGTGGGGGTTGCAGTTTTTTTTTTTTTTATCAGGAAATGGAGTGGGGGGGTCAGTGACAGGCCAGCAGGAGGAGCAGTGTTCAAATGGGAGAGGGCAGAAAGGCTAGCATGAACAGAGGCAGCTGTGATTTGCTGGAAAGCTCCATATTACACGGTATCAGCTAAATGACTGTTTGTTTAGCTGTGCAAGGCTAAAACACTTACAGCCTACGGGAAGGAGAATAATAGCACTATATTGGGATACACACATGAACTAGCTGCTTATTAGCATGTATGTTAGTAGAGTACTGGCTATTTTTTAAAGTCATTATAAAGTTCTTATAATGCCATCTTCTGCATGGTCATATTCTAAAACTGTACAGTTTTAAAAGTACATGAACTATGATGTTAATATGCTTTGCTCAGTATATAAGGTAGTATAACCTCAAGAACATGAAGTAGATAAAGGAGCTGTTAAATGTATCAATAGTAATTATCAATAGTATAAGTAAAAGTAAAATATACATTTTTTTGTGTATACTGAAAAGTATTAGTAAACCCACCAGGCTGATTATCTGATGCAAAATTCAATTAGATTTATTTTGATTATTGGAATCCGTGTTTTGGAGATGTAAACGCTCTTAAAATAGATTTTAATAAAGTAAAATGTACAGTAGAAGATGGAGATATTCAAGTAAAATACCTCAAATTTGTACCTAAATACAGTACATGAGTAAGTGTACTTAGTT
Organism: Diplodus puntazzo; assembly: GCA_963678695.2. Classification (NCBI taxonomy): domain Eukaryota; kingdom Metazoa; phylum Chordata; class Actinopteri; order Spariformes; family Sparidae; genus Diplodus; species Diplodus puntazzo. The sequence goes on from OZ023175.1 coordinate 15,613,539, forward strand.
ACATTCCATCATTGCGAGTGAAGAGGTGCTACCACCTTATAACGCCCATTCCTTAGTTACAATCAATAAGCAGTAAAGAGGATGTTATTGAGGGAAAATTCTTAATTAATGACCTACTAGTTGTAGAATATGACCATACAGAATGAGGCATTAATAACAGCTTTATTAATGACTAATAAAGACCCGAGAAGCTAGTAATATACATGTTAATCAGCAACTGGTTAACGTGTTCCCTAATATAACATTTTTACCAATTAAACTTTAAACCCCACTCACTGCTACAACACTGGGACCTATTAGGCTGCATCAGTCAGCCATTTGTTACACACTGTCTCTTCCTACTTACTGTATGGTGGTAATTTGTATCCACAGCACGACTCTTTGTCTGTGTTTGGCATATGATGTCATGTTTTCTGAGTCTCTTCGCTTGACATTTTACATAATTTAGCAGGTTCCCTGCTCCTGTATCTTGGGTGCAGTTGTTTTGCCTTTTTTTGGGGGGTGGGCTCTGTTAGTAGACCCCCGAGTGTGTTGAATAGCTGATTGCCACCCCTTTATAAGAGCTGACAGATTGCATTAAAGGGACCCACTTTTGTAGGATACATTGAGCTATTTGATTTCTTTCACTTTCTGGTGGTGAAAGGATTACTCAGAAATATATACATATATAATACCTCAGTGTAGGAATGCTGTGTTACAAGTAAAAGTCTTGCATTCAAAATAAAAACAACGCTTGTCCTATAACTAAATACTGACTGCATACAAACAATAGATATGAACCTGGAATGTCTTTCGGAAAAAAAAAAAAGCTAATCATTTTGAGAAAGGGAATAGGTTGAGGTGACACGGGGGTCAGTGAGTGCAGCTCACCTTCTTTCTGGCCAACAGGAGGTCTTGGTAGATGTTGGATCGCAAAAAGCGTGCATAGCTGTCACTTTTCATTAGCTTGAATATGTGCTCCTGCAATAGAAAGAAAAAACGCCGATGAGAGTGTGTGCGTCGAGAATGAGAAAGTAAAAAAGGAGTGCGGAGCAGTGAAGGAGGTCTGATTATGCTAATGACATGCATGCATGTGGGGTGATGCAAACAGAGCGTGCCGACATGAGCGGCGGGGTCCTGCGAGACGGAGCTGAGTAATGTCCTGCCAGTGAGAGGCGTACCGCGTCACACATCACCTACCCGCTTTAAAGCAGAGGGAACCATGGTGAACCGAGCGAACAGCCTATTCATGGCATTACCCGCCTCATTAGGCCCTGGCACAAACACACTCCGTCATTCTTCTCCTCTCCTCTTGTCTTTCTTGACACTTGTGTAACATGAGTGGGGCGGAAGGGGTTCAGGTTCTCTGTGTGTGTGTTGTGAAACGGGGATGTAGTGGAGGGCAAACCTGTCTGAACTCACTGAAAGGAGCTTTTAATGTGGAAAATAGAGCTTAAATACCACAGAAAGTACTGCTCAGTCATTATGAGGTATAACGAGGAGGTGTCACCACCTTTTCCGCACAGCTAAACTTTCTATGTAGCACTTGAGATGCATTTGTAGTGTCGATGCGTTGCAGGCGCAGGCGTGTGGGCACTTTGTTCGCCCGGTGTCTATCAGGACTAGCGCGAGTGTGCGTTCGTGAGAGCGCGAACGTGTAGCCACGTGAATTCATCCACGAGGGCGGGAACAGCTCAGCCCACCTGAGCGTCCTCGTAGCTGTAGCGTCCGGGGTCTTTGAGGTTCTGGCTGGTGCGCTCGTAGCTGTGCGAGTCCAGGTTAATGGAGCTCGGCGCTCCCTCGGCCAGAAACTCCTGCCAGATCTCCTGTGCCCGGGAGGCCACTTCCTGGAGCGGCCGTCGCTTCAGATCCTGCACCGCTAACCAGAACCTGCAAGCGGCATGATATCTCATCAGTAACAACTTCACCTAAATATGAGATACAGCGCACAAAACGCTGGTGGTAAGGCTGCGGCCATTTTGTTGCATTCACTGTTATCATGTTGTACATGCTGACAGTGCCCTTAGTAAGTTGATAGCAAAGGTGCATAAAAACACTGACACGTTTGCACTTTCAGCAGATTCGGAGAAACATTAGCATTCGTTTGGAGTCGTGTTCACCTGATGAATCCAATACTCACAGTTCTGCTGGCTTTGTTTTGCTCTCCACTAACCCCTGAGGGAAATAGCAGGCTTTTTAGCAGCTAATTGCTCCACCGTGTTTCCCAGCTTTCCACTAACTTCGTCTGTCAGCTATCGAGAGCTTGGCAAGTTTGAAAAAAAAGGTGTTTTGTTTTTTTTTCCAGCATTTTTTTTTGCTGAGAGCAGCAAGGAGCAAGCCAAAAACAAAACAAAGAGCTGGAAGACAATAAATGGCTTCGCAGAGCCGAGGGGAGCTGCAGGGTCGGGCTACAATTCTGATTAATTCAACCCGTTTTTACACACAAGTATTCACGTGATCGCTTGTTGAATTAAAAACATGTACTACTGCTGCTTTAAGAACGGTGGATGAGCTCCAATGACAGCCTCACCGCAGGTTCTCTGAGCTGAACTCGGACTCCAGGAACTTCAGGAACTGGTCGCGTCCGGCCGGATCTTTCAGCGCCTCCTCCAGAGAGAAGCCCCATTTCTTCACTCGCTGCTGGCTGGGGTCACGACTGGCCAGAGTAAAACAGATTAGAGTAGAATAAAACAGAATCAGATAAGAGAGTGGTTTGTTGTTTACAAGTCATTTCCCCTCTTGGTCTATAGAGAGCTGAGGCCAGGAAGTCAGAACACAGGAAACCATCTCGTCCCTTCTGAGTTAGCACAAGAAAAGTTTATCAGCACCGAGGCGTCTTCACTCCACCTGACCTCGGCATGAGTCTGAAGTACTATCCCACATCCCAACATGGTCCCTCACCTGGCCTCCAGGTCCCAGAAGGCAGTGTCATCACTGAGCCAGGGGTTGGAGGGTTCTATAGCAGCCACGAAAGGGTCGTACTCCATGAACTGCTCTGTGTAGCTCATCAGACTGTCGGCCACTTTGGAAACCTTCATGCAGTGTCTGTCCAGCTGGGTGTTCAAGAAGGTGATCTGATGGAGGGGAAGAGAGAGTGATGAGATGGCTAAATAAGGTAACAGCTCATCAGTCTGCACCCCTGACTGTCGTTATGACGGATGGGCGAGGCGGACCGGTGGTAATGACCTAAGGAGAAGACGGTGACACGGCGATTTACCTCCTTCTGAACGTCCTCTTTGGTGGGCTTCCTTGTCGGCTGGGAGCTGATGTGGACGGGACTCGGCTGGCTCTGGCCGTCATCCGGTACCCCGTAGACCGACTGGAGGGCGCAGAGGGAGAGACGTGCTAAATCTTGTTGTTTTGATGGGATTGCATAAACCCTGACAGACCGATATTGCAGTTTGATGAATGTGAGGTAACGGTTGCGGGACCGTTGAAGACACCAAGGTCACGGCCTCAGTATTGTGTCTGGGAATTTGGGGTTTAAATAACCCGAGGAGGAGTTTTGCTTTTCATCCAATACAATTTGTTACACTTTTTATCTTTAGAGCTTTAGATTTGAAAGTAATACATGGAGATTTGTAAAAAAAGAAGTATTGATTATTATTTATTTTGTTTTTCATTTTCATTGCAAGTGTCAAACTACTCCCTTTACTATTAAATAATTAATCATCTTAATATTTTGTAGTAACAACAAATAAATATATATGCAAATACTTTACAGCTTAACAAAGAAATGCTGGTTCACTTTTAGAGAGATTTGAAAGACATAAATAAAAGGAGGACATTTTGAGTTTGTCACAAACTGTCCTCCCCTCCTCACCTTCTTCACTCTGTGTGGGTTCTTCTCTCTTCGGCACTTGCGGATGTCCATCTCTGTGGTGTTGACACAGCCTGGCTGTGGGAGGCGGCGGGAGACACAGCGTATTTCTGGGTCAGACAACAGTGTCTCTCCTGCATGTAAGTTCTGCACTCATACAATACAGTGTTGTTCCCCTATTCAGCAATGTCAGGCTTACACAAGGCCTGTCTGCAAAGTGACCTACTCTGTTTCTGCTACCAACAACAAAAAAAAAATCTCTTGGCTGATCAGTGTGCGGAGCTGATTCTGCTCTTTTCAGGCTTAAAGTATAAAAAAAATGTGACCCTCCTTTCCTTCTCTTTTTCGCGACTATTGTCCCAAACTCACCACCGGCCGATGGACATCCCAGAATGCTCTCTCCTGGCTGTCCAAGATCTTCCTCTCTGCCTTGTCCTTCTTCCTGTCGATCCTGTCGACAGAGGAACAACAAGCCGCTCACACAGAGAGCGCACGCCTTTGAAATACCAGGTCACACACGATGAATCAGTCCCTAGAATAACGTTACTCCCTCATAAAAAAACACACGGTTACACCACTGACAGGCTGATTTGGGGACAAAAAGCTGAAGGGTCGGGGGGGTCTCAACCTGTCTGCCAGACTCAAAAAAGGAAGTCTGGAATTGCCTCCGGTGGGGCCGAGCTCTTTCATAACATGACATTTACTGATCGGCCCTTGCTATTGTACGGTTTATTCCCCATGTGAAAGACTTGTTGTTGTCCGTATCACCCTCGCTTGTACGGAAACAGCAGCATCTCCACTGAATGCCGTGAGACATAGGCGCTGCACTTACACATCTAAGCCACCAGATGGAAGTCTCACTGAGAGATAAAATCGAGGCAGAAAAAAAAAAGCGGTGTGTGTGTTCAAATCCATAGGGGAGTGCTTGCTGTATTTAATGCATGTAACCCTTCAGTCAGAGCAGGGCATGAAAACAGAGCATTGTTAATGAGACGAGCGTTGGCCCAACGCCCAGCTGACACTGCTGGCTAAAGCATCCTCTGTGTTCCTCCTCGGGGGGAAAACAGCATCAAATCATGCATGTGGCCAAAGATGTAAACCTGATTTCCTCCGCTTCTCCGTATCCCCACAGCTCTCTCCAACCAGCGCGTCACGTTTGAAACGACGCTGACGTCACGAGGTGGCTTCTGACTCACATGTGCTCGTGTGTACTCACTTGACTTGCGCCTCGGCTTGCATGAAGATAAATTCCCACTTCCTGGCGAAAGCCCTCTGCAGCCGGGCGAGGTTCTCCTGGAAGGGAAACCAATCGGGGCGGCGTTAAAGGGAGCAGGCTATTTGAATTCAGGGACTTTAGATGATTACATTATACTGTTCACTGCGATGGCGTGCCTTTACTTTTGGATTACCTGCGCTGAGAGAAATGATGTTAAAACGTCACTGAACTGCAGTTACCACACAGTGTTTGGAGTTCCATGCATGTGTACTATTATTTAATTAATCCGTGTACAAACTGTAACTTATCAGTGTATTCTTAACACAGTAGTTGCAGATTTCGGGGAAATGCGTGTTTTTTTGCTCACTTGACAAGCGTTAACTGAGAAAATGACGGAACTCTCATGTGTGTACAGTAAATGTGAAGCCACTGTAGACAGCTGGTTAGCTTAGCTTAGCAGGAAAACTAGAAACGGGTTCACGGTTAACCTGACTCTAAACAAAGCTAGCAGAATCTGCTCAATTATTAGCATGCTTTTCTCTTATTTGTTTAGGCGTTACAAAACCAAAGGGTAAAAACTAAAAAAAATTGGGTTTTTTTGGACTTGCCCAATAACTTCTTTCCTGAAGTCTTGACATTGGTTTATAATAGCATGAAATGAATATAGACTATAGACTATAGACTATAGAATATAGAAATAATAGTATAGACTTAGAATCCAGAGATGCATTTTTAGATATAATCTTGGACGTGAGACCAGCAACATAGCATCACGGGATACATTTTGCTAAAAAACTGATCTCTACCAGCCCTTGAAAGCTCCATAACGCAATTATATACAACACTGCCAACTAAACAACAGTATGTTCTTAATAACGCCATCCGAGCAAGCATATGTCATACAGTATATGACCTCATTACATGGAGAGAAAGATCTCTGAGTACTAACTAGCTGGGATGTAAACAGCAAGCGCAATGAGGCCTTGAGGCATAAAGTGACCTGAATCGGAGACAAAGGAAGTCAACTGGACAATAGTTGCAGAGTAGTTTAGAATATTAAAGTACAGCTCCTTGCTATTGTATAACACCAAGAGATCAGCACTGCAGTAATGCCCCCTTTCGAGACTGTATCGATCTGCTGATGCCATGTAGACCTAAAGATACTTTCGCATACATTATGTGGCCAGTAAATGACACTTAACAGATTTGTATAAAAGTCTGTAATTTGATAATGGCTTTTTGCCGAGGAAGAATGGATTTAGGCATCTCGGGGCCCCAGAGGACACCGTTTCAGCTCTTTGGTTTTTTTCAGCAAAGTGAAAGAAAACAGGAAATTTGGAGTGTCATCATATTACGGCCGGCGCGCAATGACGGCATCGGAGCAAGAGCTTCCCGGCATTCGCTGAAAACAAAGTGACGGTGTACTTACAGCCTCGTAGTCGGCGAGCTCAAGCCTGGCCTTGTTCTGCATGGTGCGCTTGCACAGGTAGATGGCTGCAGGGGGAAAAGAGAGACGGGGTGAGACATGAAGAGGGCAAAGGAGTTAGTCTAGCGGGTTGTCTGGCTCTTGTATATATAAAAAAAAAGGAATGTCTCCGACGGATCATGCTCTTCTTTTGACTGAGGCCTCAGCTGTCTGAAGCAACACTAATGAACGGAGCAGGGCGGGAGATGTGTTGTCGTCTGAAATAACAAGCCTCCAGTAAATGCCATGCAGAGAGCTGGAGATGCTCCTCCATCAGTAACTGTCCCTTCTTGTTGTTCGACTAATCTTGGCCCACAGGATTCTCTCTTGTGGGGTCTGCTCGGGGGGCCCCAGAACCGTTACAAGGAACGGCCCCCTTGGATCAATGCTCAGTGAGTGTCAACAACAGATCTACAGTGTGAGATACAGAGACAGCCGGAGGCGGTAGCGAGATCTTTCCTGGTTTGGAGAAAGAGGCAAACATTGAGAGACAAGCGCGTGACTCACCATAGTCTGTGTTCTCAGGCTCCCAACAGTTAGAAGGCCAGAAGTACGGAGACTGACGGAAAACAGAGGGGGGTGAAACAGACACAGATTTTGTTTATTTACTAATCAGGATTACATTCTTGTCAAGATGAACAGTAATAGGTTGGTTTTCTCCCACCGCCCACGTCCCCTGAAGTCGGAAAGTCTGTCGGATGTCGGATGATGATCCCTGAAAACCATCTGGGGAGCGATGGGAGCTATGTTCTTCGCTATCCATTTTTAATTGTCTGTTGCAAATGATATTACACATTCAAAGTTCATTCCCGAGTCCGTTAATAATGGATCACTCACATCTATCATGCATTCTTAATGAGGGGGCAGAATTAGAAAGTTGGTGGTGGTACTCCACATATTTCATCCGCGCTGTTACTCACGGCGGTGATCAGCCCCGAGAGCAGAGGGGCTGTCGCTAATGAACGTGCTTGTTTGAGTGTAACGAACAAAAAAAAAAAGGTTAACACGCTCTCATTTAGCATTATTATTATCTACATTTCCAACTCCGGGAGGATCGAGTCGGGTCTGTGAGACTATGCCGCTGCAAACTGAAGACACTTGTCATTAAATCTGGTTCTCCTACCAGAATAGTATCTATTTATAGACGGGCAAACAAACGTTCCCCTGTCGCTAATCCGTGCAGCGCGGCTATGAAGGCCGGCCAGCGCATTTGCAATGCACCGTGGACTCTTTATAGATGTTCTGATGACGCGGGCCTGTTGCATCACGACAACATCAGAGGGGGGTATTTTTAGCCCTCTGCTGAATGAGCAAGTGTGACACACTCTGCCCTCCCTACGCAGGCACAATAATGGCTTTTAATCTTGAGCAATAGAGGTGAAGATAAATGCATTCAGAGTTAGATTGAGGGGGAGGAGCGGGGTGGGGGTGGGGGAGGCAGGTGACGGTGAAAAGTGCCGAGCCAGCGTGTGGCCAGCTCAGTGCTTCCCATAGGGGGAGCCTGCCTGCCTGCCTGCCTGCACGCCTGCCTGGCTGGCCGGCTGGATTAGGATGCTAATGGCCCAGTCACAGTAATGAGTCATCGTGGAGCCCGTAGCCATCAGAAGAACCTGTCAAAGTTCATGCCGGATCAGATGGAGCGAGGAGAAAAAACACCCCTCTGACAAGCTGCGCGGCTGGCCCGTGGGCTTTGTTCCACGGCCCACCTCCTGCTCTGACGCAGCGTCCAGCAGGGATATACAGTATCGACCTTGGTGCGATGACTAATAGGCTTAGCAAGGATTGCTCTCATTAGCATCACACAATAAACACATCCCTCTGATAAACTACCATCATCTTATTGTTCTGTATTCAAAGGCAGCCCAGTGCAGGACAAGGACTCTCTGGCGGTGGAGCTCTCTGTACCTGAAAGCGATAAAGAGTTCCATCATCTTTTAGTGTCAGGACATGGTCAGAGATCGGGAAGATGTAGCCATGGGCAGCGACAAGACTCCCAAGGTGGATGGCTTCAGCTGTTGAGGAAAAATGAAAGCGTCATTTGAAATTGCCCTCCTACCTCGGTTGAGCTCTATTGTGCTTACATGTAATGACAGATTGCTCAGCGGGCATACCTGGATCCTCAATGGAGAGGTTTTTCATCAGCCACTGAACAATGTCCGCTCCTGGTATTCAGAGAAGGACATTTGTTAGAGGCGGCGTCACAGTTCCACATCTGCAACAGTTTCAACAAAGGCCGCAATCCACAAACACAAATGAGCTTCGAGGAAGTCTTTGTGACTCGTCTCCGTTTAGAGCTGTGGGTCAGAGCTGTCAAAGCTGACTAAGCGTCTAAATATAACATAACGTTAACAGATTTGCAGCCGTTTCTCTCTTCCTGCTCCTGGACAGCACAATATTTGGCCCGGTCTATGTGCTTGGCGGAGGCTGCTGGGAGATCATTGGGGCCAACAGGCCCGGGGGTGCCACGTGAGGGAGTGACTCCTTAAAAAAAACAACCTCTGGGAGAGCAGGAGCGACCCCCTTGTCCGACGCTGGTGACTCATCTCATACACAAACAAGAAAGAGTACAGTGCATGCACACTCAGGGACACACACACACACATAACTAAGAAGGAGAAAAGCAGCTTTTGTGGGGTAGCATCACACCACAGGCTGTTTTTCTCAGTGGCCGAGGTCTTATTGGGAATGACATCATTTGCCTCAAACTGCAGTAGTAGCAATTTAAATAAGAGCAAAAGGTCATATTTGGTTTACTGATTCTGACTCGTCCACTCGCAGAGTGAGACAACAAAACACACACAAACAATTATCATCCCATCACGGAAGATAAGGCCTTATTAAGGGGGATACGCACACATGGAACACACAGGATATGCACATTTACAACCACATCCCGTACAGTAAACAGGCAGGAACACACACCTACACACACAAACACTAACCCGATACCACACTGGGGATCTTGGAGAGGAAACTTTTGACAGTCCGGATGGCAACACCGCCTGCCTTCTCATCTTGTATTCGTGTAACGATGTCTTCAATCTGCAGGGAGGCCAGAGGGAGAGCGTGTTAAAAAAAACGGAAAAAATAAAAAATAAAAAAATCACATATTCACAACACAGCTGGGGTTTTTTTATGCATATTTTTTTGTTCTTTTTTTCTGGCAAATTAATTTCTAAGAAGATTAAAACATCCATTTTCAGTAGCTCCCCCTAAATCATGCAGCTGGTGGTCTATTCAATTTAAACGTAAGATTTAGAGTTAAAGCTGCAACAACTGACATTTTGGCCAACTGGGTGTAGCAAAACAACTATTAAAATGGCAAAGCTGTTAGCAGTTCAGCAGTTGCCTATTTACTCATTCTGCAGGGACAGAGAAACATTAGCATTCATGTTTTTGCACCTGCTAAATGCAAATTAAATATTTTCCTCTCCTTTTAGCTCCGTTTTTGGTATTTTTTAAAAAAAAATTGCTTATTGTGTCCTTCTGCTGCTCGGTGCCGGTCAAACACTTTGAGTGGGTTTATGGAAGCTTTTTCATTGAGAAAAAGCTGCCGTCCATGTCCGTACAACATGTTGATGAGAGCAGTGAGAGCGGATCAGAACAGTCAAATCACCTGTAAAACCAAACCAATTAGCGTTAAGGTGCTAAAAGGCTCCATAGAGCATTAGTTTTGTTTGAAGAAAGAAATCACATAAAAAGATGATTCAATACAATGCTTTTGACCCATTTACCACATCTGCATTTTTTTTTTTATCTACTCAGACTGGTGAGGATCAGGGTTGAAGCCGGAAGTTGAATTTGAAGTAATAAAAATGGACATCGCTATGAAGCTTGAAGATAGAACAGGCTCGGGTCAAAGGTTCAGTATTGAATTGTTTATGAATCATTAGTAATCATTTGCTCAGTGATCTAGTCGCACGTCGTGGGTGACTTATTTAGCCGTAACAAGGGCTTTGGCCGATTGAATAAAAAAAAAACAGCCTGTCACAGCCATTCCCCAGAGGCAGAGATAAACATCACACCTCCGACACTGCCAAAGCCCCAAACACATCACACATCAGCAGCCTAAAATTAGGGCCCAGCGCGGCACAGATCGCCACTCAGTACACTCACTTCATTGGGGCGGGGGGGCGCATACAGTAAACACATGAACATCCGGTCACTGAAGGATGCGGACGCCCACGCACAAACGTACAGAAATCCATGTAGAGAGAGCGAAAACACACAAACCTGCAAAAAAAAACTGTGTTTGGTCAATCCTTATGTTCATAAGCAGTCGGGTCAGGTCACGTATTGATGTGAGCAGTCAGTGCTCTGTTACCCGATGGAGTCTCACTAGGAATCAATATACGTCAAGAAGATCCTGATTTTGCACACTTCGCTGTATTATCAGCAGCCAAACATATGCAGTGCTTTAGCGGCTAAGGTCGTCGTGCCTGGCTGTTAAATTCTTTATGGCTCCCTGAGCATCTGTCTGGTAAGTAAGCACGCTCAGAGGCTCGAACGCATACACACTCACATGCATATGCACAACGGGGCCCCACACTCTGCTACAGTCTGACAAAGCTGATTAGGTGAATTTTTCAAGGGTTCAACTCATGGGCCCGACACGCTCCATATTTAAAGAAGCCTTTTCTGTTTTCTCTCATCCGAAGCAGGCTGTCTGCAGCACGTGCCCTCCTCACCCCGACACATTCACAGTTAACTTCAAGTCACGATCACAGGCGCACAGCATCGCGGTGTGCTCTACATCTAGATCTCTCGTTCCTCCTTCCTCCACCGTTCATTCATCATTTAACACAGCGTATCTGTGAGTGAACTCCCACCACTGTGGCGGGTGGAAAGGCTCTCAAACATTTCATGAAGGTATGTTCCGTGCCTGTTGATGATACAGCACCTGGTTACGGGTTTATTTTCTATTTTTAGCCACGCTGGTCTGTTGGAATGTCTGACGATCGGTCGGTCCACCACTGGTCCGGACTGACAAATCTCAACGGTGACCGGATGAATTATTATCAAATTTGGAGCACAACTGGATGTTTCCCTCAGGATGACTTGTAACAATTCTGGTTTCCCCTTAACGTTGTATTTAAGGCCACCACCAGTTGCATTATGGTTAGCAACATTACCATCAGCTTCAGTTGTGGTTTGGGTTTAGTCGTTATTAGCATACTTTAGCATTGTAACACACAGTAAACTAAGATAGCAAACATGGAAACAACTTGCTGACATTAGCACCTAGCTCTGTTCTGAAGCTACTATGTTACCAGGGTCCCGTGTTCCCATCACCCTACATTGCCAAGGTCCCAGTGTCCTATGTTACCAAGTTCAATGTTCTTTTAACCCATATCAACCCTAATATTGTATTTGGGTCAAAACCCTAAACTCTAACCCTGAGAACACTGGATCCTGGAAATATAAGACCATGGGAACGAAGGACCGTTTATCACGTTCCCATAACGTGACATATAAATCTGAGTAAGGACCCAAACATCATATCAAAAGCTCCCCAGTAAAACATGCCCACAAGGTAGACTGTTGCATTATGTTAAAAACCTTTCTATCATCTTTACATTCATAGATATACTGTATGTCGTCAACCCATTGCACTATTTAATATTGTACTTCATAGTAAAGCAATAATCTATCAAAAATCTACAACGTCTTTTGGAAGAAGTGGATGGCAGTGTGAAAAGAAAACAGCAGGCAGAGTGCAGCATTTACTCAACCGCCATTACAATCACAGGTAATCATCCTCCCTGGAAGAGCATGAAACGGATGATTCATCCGCACGCTCCATCTATCTACAACAAAACACCAAGATGTATATGGATTTAATCACACACAAAATGCAGAGCAGGGAGGAAGGGGAAGAGAGCACTGCGTGGCAAGACAATTACCGATCTCTCACCATAAGCTTGAGAGAGTGTCTTGGCATGAATTATTGAACATCCACTATGGAGAATTACCGCCTCAACTCTTGTTGATAAATCTCTCTCGCAGTGAGGGGAGGGGAGGGGGAGAGAGAGCTCAGACCTCTGTGTTGTGAACAAAAGCCACAGTATTTTAGGCCCTGCTTTTCGCCTACATGTGAGCATGAGCGGTTTCACACGGGAACAATCAGGTTCATGGCAGATTAGCGCCGAATACATGGGCATCTTTCCCCTTGAAGACAGACCTTCCATGCAAAAAGACAAACACGGGGGGGGAGCTTGAAATCAGCTCCGTTCAATCCGGCTCTGAAGGACTCCGCAATCCCCCAAGACAACAACAACACACGAAGGATTAAGCCCCTTTTGTTCTCGTGTAATAATGGACCCTGAGATGGGTACACTGGTATAGAAAGAAAGAACTCATTATCTCTCTATAGGATGACAGCGGACAAGGAGTGCTTGGCACAGCTACAGATAGTGCACGCCGTATCTCCTGGATGTACACGCTAATGGCGTTCGCAGCTTGGTGTGGAGGGTTTTTTGAGAGCTGAAAATTGCCGCTAGCGTGCGATAACAGCACTTTGCCCCCTTCGCCACCGAGCTCTATAAATGATTATCAGGAGAACACTTGTGTACCTTGCCACTGTATGTTTGCATTTTGTACCGACGCACGGCCGCGTGGGTGTATTTGTGTTGTCGTTTGTTCGCCTTATCTTTTATGGCTTTAAGGGTGGCACTCGCACTCCAGGCGGCCCATGTAGGAGGGTAAAGGCGCAGGGAGAATGTGAGTGAGCGGCTAAAGGTGAAGTACGCTAATAGCGAAAAAGCGTTTACTTGGTGGGCCCGTCTGTTCTAAATGTCTAAAACAAGATGGCACCGCTTCCTGCGACACGGTTTTGTAATTGGGACACAGTGAAGTAAAATGAAACAGGGCACCAGCGACATAAATACCATCGAGCGAATGCGACATGCTGAACTGTGGTAGGGCAGGCTGGTGAGTATGGAGAAAAAAGAAAAAAAAAATCACTCCACTACTAATTGAAACGCCGCGTCCTTCCTCCCAAAAATGGCCAGAGATGAAGCTATTAAAAACTGTCCCAGTCTTCAGAAATGAGACAGCTGCTGCTAAAAGATGTATCAGGGCGTTAATAGTGCCATCAATGATTCAGCAGTCATCAGCGGGGCTCAGGCACACTTGTCATTGTTGAAAGAAATGTGGGTCTGTGAGGGAGAAAAAAAAACTGTCCAGGTAACGGGCAAAAAGATAAATCTACGGCCCAGAGACAATTATGAATCGTCGGTGAGAGCTGGACAAGGATAAAATAGTGATGAGGCTTTGAAAAGTTTCTTTTTTTCGTCAAGTCATTCTCAGACTCCAACAGTGTAGTGGACATTATGCTTTGACTGTGTAAAGTATGTGTACTGTTTTGAGTGTCTCAGGGTTCATAAGCGTTTTAAAGAAAAAAATGCCATATATTAAAGACAAAAAACCTGTATTAAATTTATTTGTAACAGTTTCAGTGTGAAGAACCTATTCCATAACTGGCAAACAGACTGAAAAACAACAACGCAACCATATTTTAAATGCGTTTTTGCGGTTGCAGATTTTTTTTTTCACTGTAGGATTGTATTATATGATGCATAATGCTATTTTAGATGTGAGCAGCTGGCCTGATTTTACTGCTCAGTGAAAATTCAACAGCATGACACAATGTTCCTAACATGACGAAAGAAAAAAGGCTTCTTCTGTTCATTCTAATCCGGACAGAAAATAACAGCTCAGGGTATTAAAAAATCACCACAAATCGTGACATTTAAAATATTTTCCATTTATCAAAATATAGTACCTGTGCTGCAATCCTTTGAAGTATGATAAAATATGAATAAATCTTAACTTAGAAGCCATTCAGCAATAAACAGTAATGCTCTACCTGGGGATTACTTGTCATCTGTCCTCAGCACAGATACTTTATACAGCCAGAGTTTAATGAGTGGAACAGTGGGGAAAAAAAAAATATATATATATAATGAGATTTGCTTTGTGTACGTCAGACATGATGGAGGCCATCAGCATTGCGGCCCCTGAACCGGGGATTCATGCCTCACGCATACATTCTTCACTGTGCTTCTCTCTGCTGCTGTCGTACGGGGTCAAGACCACATTTGGCTGAACGCAGCCTCCGACCTTTCAACACAAGCAAATTTATATAAAATATTATAATGGCTTGAATACCTTTCAAAATCCATCTTGTGCCATTATGTGAAAACAGTTACCACTTTCTACCTCCCATAAAGCAGTTTGTCTTCAGGAACACTTGGAAAGAGGCCACCGACTCCAGCAGTCAAGTGTCACTCTATACTTTATGCACCAAAACCTGAATTGTATGTCTTTTCTATGTGACCTGAAGTTGCTGCTGTTGTCCTTCTACTGTACTTTAAACCTGCCATTAGTCAGTTGTGTCAATTAGCTTAGTCCTATATGAATGGTTTTGCCTCACACTCCAAGATCTGCTTTATTTACTTTAATTCCCTCCTTTCCCTAAAGCACTACTGCTACATTCTCCGGCCTGAAACTTTGACTCTCCTTCACAGTGAGCGACCATGGCTTCACTGAGCCCTCGCTGGCTCGTACAGCAGTGGCCTGTCCGACGCGCGCTTTCACCCGGAGTGTGCTGTCACGGGCACTGCGTTCTGCAGCGCTTATGTTTGCAGACACTTGTGGGCTAGCAGGACACCACGAGCATGGTAAACCTCGCCTGGCAGTTGACCTGTAGCCTTCCTTTGTGTTGTGTAGTTTGTCTCCACTCTAACTTTCTATTTTGTGGGACTATTTTGTGGTTGCAAATGTAAATGTACATTTTTTGTGAATTGATTTATTTATTTAAATATAGTGACATATGGTGAAATATGGTGACAAATGTTGTTGAACCATTCGGAGTACAGTTATGGTTTTGGGCTCTGTTTGAAGGTTTTAAAGTGATTTTTCCTCCCAAGCTGTCAGAGTTTTTTAATGAAAAATAAGCCTGCAGGTGACCTGTAAGTGCCTCAATTAGCTGGGAACAATATTGCTAAAAATGAACACTTAACACAGGGTTTTCAATGGAAATATCCAGGTGCCTGGCAAAAAATGAAAAAAAATAAAAATAAAAATGAAGTCATTTTGGGACCTCAAAATACCCCTGATTGAAAGTAACAGGCCAAAACTCATTACAGTCCAAAACAAGTGCTTAGGTGGAAAACCGTCCTTTTCAAAGAGCAAAACACAGAAAACCACATAAACTGGCATCATTTCCAAATTTGTGGCTTCAAAAACTGTGATAAACTATATGTCACTGGATTTGTAATCTGATTGGCTACACGATGCATCAGTCGTCAGGAGGTTGGCGTGTTAGTGGATCAAGAAGAGAACGGGCTCCGGGGCGGGGGTAGAAACTTCTCTCTGCTCAAGTGAGCTGTCAATCAAACGGCTGCCATCTAAGGATCTCCGATGTAGAGAGATGATGAGGTCTGCTTTGAAATCAGGACAGATAATAGCATGAAAAACCATCCGTGATCACAGTTTTTTTTTCACATTTTTTCATGATTTAATCCTGGGATAGTGAATTTTGGACCAAATGTGTTACTGAAATGGATCTAATGGACATTTGGGAATAATAGAAGACACTTTTTGTTTGTTTGAGTTTGATGCCTCTCCTACATATGCCTAGAGCCGGGGTCCCGTATACAGAGGCTTTATATATATATATATATATATATATATATATATATATATATACATATACATATATATATATATATATATATATATATATATATATATATATATATATATATATATATATATACATGTATTTAAAAAAAAGACACGAAATAATGACATATATATTCATTGCACACACCCTGTCCCGGCTCGTATCTTGTTGGATGATGTACTATGAAGAAACTTCTCCTAAGTACGCAACCTGTCACACGACACTCTTTTTGAGCGCCATTTTGACCTCCCCGCCATACTGGGTGCATAATTAAGTGAGTTCCAGCTGGTGTGCGGTGCCCTGGGGAACGAGGTGAGAATAAAGCCTGCTGGATGGAGAGGAGAACAACCCTCCCCATCCGCCTTCTCTCTCCCCCGTCTCTCCTCCCCGTTGCCACTGCCGTCCAACTCTCTTAGCATGCCAAGTCATGATGAGGGAGCTTTGAGAGCTTCTCTGCCGGATCAGACACACCGGGGAGAGGCACTGACAGCCGCACAAGGAGCGGCACAGCATACTGGAAAAGCCCTGCCAAACCAGCAAGAGTGTGACGGTCGGAAACTTATACTGCTTTCGGGGACGTGTGAATGAATCACATTTGCACGAACTCGATCACACGCTGACACGTAGTCATGCACATTCATGTGTCCAAGAACACAAACAGTTGCTCGAAAAGCTCTCGGCGCAAAATCACCTGCTACGTCTAATATTGCATTTCAGCGAGGTATCCAGCACGTCCTTACGGTTCTGAAAGAGACATATTCACTGATCCGTCGCCTCTCCAAATTGCCGTCTCCGCGGGAATGCCCTGCAGAGAAAGGCTTTTTCTTCGCCGAGATAAACAACTGTTTTCCCATCAGGTCCTGCAGCGGAAAAATAATGCCTCCTTTACACTCCAGTAAAGCCATTTTTTTCCCCTCATGCCAATACCTTTCATATGTAATCCCTGCAAATCATTAGTGGCGACGGATTGCGAATGCACTAAAGTTAATTGTCTGCATGCGGAGAAAAAGGGAGCCCATTCACTCAAATCTCTCTGGGTCGCGTAGTTTTTTCGAGAAAAGCCTGCTGAAGGTTAAATGCACGCCGGAGCGCTTCTCTGCATTGTCCTGTCAGTGATCTCTTCAGGGTCTCTCAAGGATGAAGCAGCCTGCGTTTCCTGTCAGCAGCCACGTAAACAATCCATTGTGAAGCGATAAAGACCCTCTCACTGTTTCGCGTCTCTTCCTTTGCGAAACCAGCCCCTGCAATTAAGCCGCAACTTTTTTCGGTCACATTCTTTCCTCGAGTCAGGTGTTGCCCTGTGGATTCATGTGTAATTTAATCACATACCAGCCATTAGCAGTCTCTTTAGCTCAAGTGGCCACAACACAGCAGAGACCCTGTCCAGACAAAGAGGCCCAGAGGTACAGGACAGCACCGAGAGTCTAATTAGCCACCGCTTGATTGCCCACCCAAGCTGGATGCTCCTCGGGGAGACATGCTCAGATCCAGAAGTGTCCAACCGTGCTGCAGTCCCATGTGTTGGGACGGAGAGTGTTGATGAGGACGTTTGGCACTTGTTCGGGCCAGTTAAGGATCCCTTATGGTAACTGACGTGGGTGCGACATGGAGATTTCGGAGATGGGATGGGTTCCAGTGTGTGTTTGCGTGTGTGTGTGTGTGTCTTCCTAAATTCTATGTCTCCATGGAAACGCAGCGGCGAGAGGAGCCAAGCAATTAAAAGTTTGTCAAGTTCGGCTCCAGCACGGGCAGGGAGCCAGCTCGACTAAATTACAATTACAGATCGAGCTCTTTGGACGGGAGGGATAATCTTGTTGTCAGTGCTTTTTCTCACTCTCTCTTCTTCTTATTTATAAAAAGACGAATTAATGCCCTCCCGCAAATCAAAAGGAGATACTTAAAATCAGAGCTTCAGCAAAATTTTCCTGCGTGTAAAAATCCAGATTGAAAGCGCCGCCAGGCTAAGACAGGCTATGCGCAGGAGAGTGTTAGCCTACCCACAAACCCACAGTGACTCATCAGGTCACCCTTCTGTTGATGAGACTCGAGGAGGACAGAAAAAGATCATCTCCCCTCTTGTAAACGTCTGTTGTTAGATACTCCACGGGTTGCTAAGGGCCTGAGTGCCGGGAAAACAGGAGTCCGCTGCCCCACTGAATAGACAGCCCACTCTAAAACAAAGAAGCCTGCGCAGATACAGGGGCTACTTTTCAAAGAGTCACCGTCTGAAAATGAAGGGCATCAGCAGCCACTCTTTCGACTCGTCTGTGCTTTTTTTTGCTCTGCAGCCGGGTTTTATCTTAACTGTGATGGTTTTATTACGTGTCAGAAATGAAGTGCAGCTACGACCAGCCGCCAAAAGGTCATTTGATCAGGTGGGGGAGCGAATCACATTACCTGCAGTTCACTCCTCTGCAAGATCTACCTCAGAGGTGATTCACTAACAGCAATTTACATGCAGGGGGGGCTGCTTTCAGCGCAAACAACGCTCACGCCACCTGCATTTTGAGTGCCTGGGGGACCCTAAAGTTTCAGATCCTAATAAGGTCCACTGTCCTCGCTGCTACTAGTCTGTAATTAGGAAAAAAAAGCAAAGGAAGGGTATTTGCATGTGCAGCAATGAAAAAAAACAACCAAGGAGGGAGAGGCGGGACGCGACAGCTCGGTGTGGAAACGCCAACAGACTGCACCAGGCATAAAGCATCTGCTGCTATCTGCCTGGTTGTCAGATGCAAAGTTCTTTCCAGAGAGGGCTTTTCTATCATTTATTGGCTTCTCTCTCGGTGACGGCGCGGTCTCGCCTCTGAGCCGCAGCGTTATGCAAGGCAGGGATGAGCCGCTGTAATGTAAAAGTGTAAATGAACAGCTACGTGACAGCTACGGGGCGAGAGGCAGTGGATAACGGTGCGCTATTTTGAGGATGCGGGTGCGGATGCTCCTGTTTAGAGCCCCCTATCAGGGCCTCCGGCTGGGCACAATTCTCTCTGCTGCTGCTGCTGCCAATTTAGGAGCTCAGCAGCTCATGGAAGGCTGTTGCTGCCTTTTTAAAAGAGGTGATACAGAGTTTAAGTTCAGTTTGATTCTTCTCCACTGTCTTGATCGATACATCTTCATTCTGGCTTCCTATCTAGGGCACTGCAGCAGCTAATCGCGTAATAATATCTGCAGGAGATTGGTTTGAGGTGGTAAAAACCTCAGGACCATCTGTCTATCTTTGATGTTGGCATCGTCCCCTGACACACTACTCCTGCCGGTCCCATTCCTTAAGGCCTTGCAGTAATTGGGTTACAGAGAGAGAGAGAGAGAGAGAGAGAGAGAGAGAGAGAGAGAGAGAGAGAGAGAGAGAGAGAGAGAGAGAGAGAGATTGAGAGAGAGAGAGAGAGAGAGAGAGAGAGAGAGAGAGAGAGAGAGAGAGGAGGCGTCATCAAGTCCAGGTCTGCCCCATCCCTCACTGGGCCCACAAGCCTGCTCTTGATGTCTGACACACAGGAGACGAACTCGCCCATTGCAGAGTTTACTCATCTGAGGAGAGGAGAGGCCTGTGGGTGCCATGATGAAATTGACCAAGAGTCACCTTCCTTTTAATATTCACAATAGATTCTAATTCATATTGTTAAAGTTGCTAAAACACAGTCAAAACTTGTTATTCACTTCAACCGGAAAGTTGTGGTGAGGGAAGCTGATCTACCAGTCGATCTACAATCCAACCCTCACTTATGGTCAAGATTTTTGGGAAATGACCAAATGCGGGGTGACCAAAAATCACCGTCTTCTGCAAAGTAGCTGGGCTCAACCTCAGGACCCTCAGACACCAGGCGGACGATCGGTCATTAGCTAATGGCAGAATGTCAGTGAGTGTTCGAGAAGCGTCCTAGATTTTGTAGTGTGTCCCACAGCGCTGGCCGCTATTATGCATGAGATTGTATCCGACAACGGCAGTCGCAACAACATTCAACATTTTATCAGAGGTACTGTTGGTTGAAAGAGGCTATATTAGCGAGAGTGGTTGCTTTATCATAACATAGGCTGTAGTCTATGTGGTGTGTCAAAGTGGTGGTGTGCCAAGACACAGGCAACACGACGGCAGCTTTCGTAGTCGCTAGTTCCGGTGTCCTCGGCCCATAGAGCGAAGGGTAAGGAGCTCAAATATTTGGAGGGAGTTCAAAGCAGAACCGGCACTCTTTCCTCCTTCGTCCATTACTGTAAATCCAGCTGATCAGGACGCCTCCTTGGT
This sequence comes from Diplodus puntazzo, assembly GCA_963678695.2. Classification (NCBI taxonomy): domain Eukaryota; kingdom Metazoa; phylum Chordata; class Actinopteri; order Spariformes; family Sparidae; genus Diplodus; species Diplodus puntazzo. The sequence goes on from OZ023175.1 coordinate 15,633,941, forward strand.
GCCTTGGAGTCTTCCAGGCATGTCCAACTACAAGTCGGCCACTGGAATACCCTTCCCAACCACGGGTTAGCAAGGAAAGATGGATGGATGGATAGATGGATAGAATAGATGGATGGATGGATGGATAGATGGATGGATGGTGGGCATTACCGTCCTCGTTACATCTGTGCTCCATCCCTAATGAAACATATGGTGCTTTAGCCTATCATTAGTAGACGGCTGAGTGCCTATGGTGTCAGTACGAAGAGAGACTTCACAGCCAAATGACGCATCACATCTTAATCAGCTCGGTTTTGATTTAAAGGAATGTCCGTTCATTTTTTTTTTTTTTTTTTTTTTAGTGTCATCATTCTATAACGCCATCTGCTCCTAATTCCTCCCGTCTCTCTCGGGAGACGATCTGTTTCAATCCTCTGCACAGTTTCTGCCTCAGCTCGGAAGCGATACTGTTCCTCAGCTCTGGTTCCCCTTGTGCTCCTGTTCTCACACGCAATCAGTGAGTAAGAGAGGGCCTTGACCTTTCGAGATGCATGGATTTCCTGTCACGGCTACTGGTCTAAGAGAGGATTTTTATAGCCCTTGCTGAGTATCATTAGGCTCCATCCTCCCCCTTTTCAATGCTGGCACGACTGTCACTCATGCGCGGCTGTTTGCCGCAGACCTGACGTCCCCATTACCTGTGTTGATTCTCCAGCGCGAGTGTGAGAATGCTGACAGGCTTTTAGGGGCAAGGTGCGTTACAACTGTGACAACACGGGGACTAAGTGAAAAGGGCTGTTACGAAAGAGAGAAGAGGCGCATGGGAGCACATTGGGGGGGGGGGGGCCTGCCTCCTCCAGACCCTCACAAATCTTTTAGAAAATCACACAAGTTGAATCGGCCGTCAGATTCGCCAGCAGCTCTGTGTGTGTGTGTGTGTGTGTGTGTGTGTGTGTGTGTGTTAGCGAGCAGAGTCAGAATATGTTTCCCGGAGCATCATTTCAAGTCTGCCGAGGTGCTATGACAACAACTCTGTTCTCTCGCTGGGTGACAGATTTCCAATGCTGGCAATAAAGCCTTGTTACTTCCAACTCGCAGGTACAGGTAATGAAATCCGGGCGGCTGGGCTGACATGTGGAGTGAAAATCTCATCTCGCAGTGCCACGGGGCAGCTGGCAGCGCCGCACACCTGTAATGTGCTTTGCTGCCTCCAGTCCCTGTGGGGGATGACTCCTCTTCCTGATAGGGGCCCGCGGAGGACATGTCAGCAGGGCTGGCCTTTGTCACACTATCATCCTCTCCGCCACACGCCACCCGACCAATTACCATCCTCTAACCGTCTTTTAATGAAACCGAGCGAGGCCTGCTGAGGTGGCCCGGGGGAAGCTCCTTCAACTGCGCCACAGGCAGAGGAAAGGTGTTTCATAACAGGATATGCATTACCTTAAAGGCTGTTTGACCCACTGAATGATAGAATTGATAAAACAGTAAAACGCGCGCAGCTACAGTTAGGTGTTCTTTTACGACATCGGATCCTTACTCACTGCTGATTGATTATCCATAACGTCGACGGACCACCTTCAGCGCCGGCTAATGCATTGCTCTGCAGCAACCAAATTCGCCCATAAATCTTTAATTCGTTCACCCCAGGGGAGCCAAAAATGAACCATCTAATATGTCTGCAAAGCTAGAAAATTGCAACCAAACCATCAAACCCCCCCCCTTCCCTGAATTATTGAATAAGCTTCCTAGAAAGGGACTAGCCACGCTTTGTGATCTAATATCCTCTCAACATATTTCAAAGCGAAGTGAAGTGTCCTCTTCTGTTTGCGTCCCCGGCTGTGTGCTATCTGCGCGCGACAGCTGGCTGTAATTTAGCGAGGGTCTTGGTGAAGGTGATCCACTCAGCCACACCTGCTTTGGGACTTTGCACATCAGAGGCAGTCTGGTAATTTCCCTCCACAACAGCGACTGCCAAAAAGCACTTCTCTGACCAGAGCTGAGGATATTCCTATCAGAACCCATGAATAAAATATTATACAGGAAGAATAACTAAAAGAATAAATCTATAATAGAGAGAGAGAGGAAGGGAGAAAGTATTGGATTCTGAAAACCCCAATATCACTGACTCACCACCGCGGCGAGGTTGGCAAATTGTTTTTGGAAGGTAGGGCGCCGATGACTTGGTGTCATTGAGATAAAACTCTGCAAAGCCTTCGACACTGTTTCCGACTTAGCATCCTCTTATGCTCTTTCTTGTAATGAAGGCGCATGTATAATGAATGGATCCTGACATGCAGAAAGTTCATGACATTTAGAAAAATATGTATAAATATTGTCAAAAGAGTGACTTCCAGGCATGCAACACATTTATTCATTTTGTTGTTGAGGCTGGATGTAAGGCCTTTAATTCAAAAACAAGTCATAGTTTAGCACACGGCCTTATTTGGTGAGAAGAGATGATTTAGCTTATCACTGTCTATAACATAGACATAACCACATGTGAAATGTCAGCATGACGCTAGTACAAATAGACAGAACCATTCCTAGAAAGCCCATAACTCGCGTCCCAGTCTCGCTCAAAGTAAATATAAAGCTGTTGTTAAACCATCTGGAGTGCCGGCATGAGTTACACTCTGACACGCTGAAATAATCATCTTTTTATTTCATTGCTTGAATATTTAATGCAAAAATAAGCCCGCAGATGACCTGTTACTGCAAAGCTGCACTACACCCTGATTCCACATCATATAGTCTAACATTGCCCATACATTTTAATAACAATATCACTGAGAATGGACCCTTGACACCTGTTTTTCTCAGGAAATACCCAGTTGCCATTTTGTCACCTGGCTTGAGACGAAGAGCAGCATGAAACTCATTGCAGTTGTTTTCTTTCCTTATTCAAACTAACCTTGTGCGTTTAAAAAAAAAGAGTCAAACACAAGTGCTTAGGTGGAAAATCAGGCTTTCTATTCCCACTGGACTGAACAGGCGCCATCTTTGCCTTGCTATCTAGTTCTATTATTAAATCTATGGCTGCGATGCTCTCAGCGGTCGTCGTGTCCCGGGACTTTGAAAGCTAAATCGACGTGGTCTCAAAGACTAACACGGGCTGTAATATATATGTCTCACATTTGTGGGTAAGGTGCTACCTTGGTGTAAAAAAAAAAAAAAAAAAAAAGACATCAGTTGACGGGGTCAGCCCTCGTGTTATACAAAACCCGCAGCCCTCACTGTGGAAAACATCACACATTTATGGATGTGCATTTGCTCCCTGCCGCCAGCTGTGCCTCCGAAGCGTGGGAATAACCATGTTAGCCTCTTCTCGTGTTACCACCCTATTGCAGCATCGTCACTGCCTCTCTCTCTCTCCGTCTCTCTTGCTCTCTCTCTTTGCCCTAAACCCCATCGATTCTGATGATTATTAAGCTTAAAAGCTTCGGCACTCCCTTCCTACTGTCTTTTCCGCTAATGAAGACCATGTTCCATTTAAAGCAAATGGGGCGGTGTCCGATTCAAAGCTGGATGTATTGGAGTGTCTGAGTAAATTAGGCTCATGTTGCCATGACACGTGTAAGTAGTCGAAATAGGAAGCTGGGATTAATAAAGGTTTTCTCGCTCCTGTGGACGATATGCGATACTCGGTTCAGAGGATGTGCTCGTGCATATGCGAGGGTGTAAAACGCAAAATAGAACGCCCTCAGACTGAATTATAAGGCCAGAATTCACTTTCTGCGTTTCCCCCATGCAAAGGGTTTTTCCTCTCACTCAGTTGGATGAGTGTAATCACAGCTTTGTTACAGATTTTGGCCTCCGCCGTATGAGTTATCGACAGAGCAATTGGAGTGGAAATGGGAGTCAGCACACGGCAAGGTCTCCCACAAGGACAATACTATTATTTCCAAGCCGAGGAAGAAAGAAGAAGAAAATCTGCTGCTGATTATCTAACTCACTCATGTAATGTCAGACGGTCGGGCGTGGACGCCGTCACAAATTCAGTTGGAAATCTCCCTGCGCACCAGAGGATAACGCTGTCGGCTTTGACAAATGGTTTGTTTGGCCCTTTTATTACTAAACCACACGAGCACACAAGGACATTTCAGTCATTTGTCCAATTAATTTTTTTAAAGGTTGGATGACACAGCGTAACTGAGACAAAGTTACAGAGCGAGGGGTGGTCTGATCTGAACTGGACGTGGTCCCGGGGGGGGGGGCGCAGGTCCGCGCTCTGGAGCGAGGCCAAAACGGTCTGGTCTCTCCTCCGAGGGCTGATGAGCTGGCCGCGGTGATTAACATTTGGGGCTTGGGTGACTCATCCCTGCCTCATCCTCGACCCAGAGACAATTACAGTGAGTCGCTGCGCTCCGGCAACAGACGCTCCATCATTACCTGTGGTTCAACAGCGCACAGATGATACTCTGTCCTGTCCTGTCCCCTCATCTGAGTCACACCTTCTATTTTCAGGGGAAATCATTTCTATCCATCAACCTATCAGATGTGTCAGTAAACAATACAAATGGGAGTGTTGGCAGATGGTGCTCCAATTACTGTACATTTGTAAGGTGGCTGAAAGTGGTGTTGATCAGCAGTCTGCATTGTGTGACAAGCTGCGCTGTGCTCTATTATGCTCTTTGTCTTTGTCAGAGGTAATTAAAAGCCATTTCAGTGTCACGTGTGAATGAGCGAGGCCAGATTCTTCTGATATTTTTCAGTCTCCGACAACGTCTTTTAGTTTCTGCTCGATATAATGAGGCATTCAAACATAAACAAAAAGAAATATCTTGTGATCAGACAAGTAGCACACAGCTTCTTTTTTATTTTTTCCATCAGGGAACCATACTTCATCAGCTCCGTTCAGCATATTGAGGACATTCTCATCGCCAGCTGGTCTGCCGACTCAAAGATAACATGTGCCACCAACAAAAAAAATATCTGTCAGCAGTGACAAAACACTGCTTTTCTTTGATTAGCCGCGTAGTCAGAGTGAAAATGGGACAAGGGGGAGGCGAGGAGCATTTCTACACAGGATCCCCTGAGGTTTGAGCAAGTCGGAGTTAAAGTTGCAGCTGAAATTGAAGCATGAAGAAGATTGTAAAAGAGGGAGAGTCTAGCAGCAGCAGTCTAACTGCAGCAAAAAGTGCTTCAAACACTGAACGTTTACACCTTCTATTTAATGTACCCATTATGTGTCTGATTCAATCACTGTGGTCGGAAACTTAGTTGGGAACTCAACAATGGCGATCAATGCCCCAGATCAGGAGTAATGCCTTTTAATGCTCCTTTAAAGTTGTTATTTTGCAGGAGGAATGAACCATCTGCTGCTGCATCCTTAATGCTCGATCAGCTATTAAATTTTCATCTGTCGAATTGAGTAAAAGCAGACTCACGCCTCGCTCGGCACATCGACTGCGCGCACCAATGATCTGGTTAGCCACTTTAATGACCAACGCTCATCAGCCTTGGATGTTACTGCACCCTTGAAAACTAGATCAGTTCACAAAGTTAATCCATCTCTGTGGCTTAATGACGCAACAACAGAAAAGCTTAACACAATTACAAACCTGAAACGACCATGAATATTGTTTCGGACTGTGAAAGGCACGCAAAATAATAAACGGCAAACATCTTTGGCTTCAAGGAGACCCACAACACCCTTTGGGTTCTCTCCTTTCCTTCAGCGTGTTATATGGTTCTCATGCATGCAAAAGGTCTCAAAAGTCTGTGCCTAGGGGAGCTCCTCTCTCCCACAGAAAACACTGCTCCTGAAGTAGCCCTCCATAATATCATCACAATGTAACCAGTGTCACACATTTGCATAATTTAGGCCTATATTTACGTTAGATGTTAGGCTAACTGGAAGCTATACTGTTTTAGCAGTAACCCAAAATAAAACTATAACCCTGATAATGACCAAATTCTTTGTCCTTTTAAAAGTAAGTTTTTATTCTTTACTAGCAAGCTGTAAGATCTATAAAACCGTGTTCCTGGAAACTTTTTGGGCTGGGCACTTATTTTGAATATTTTAACAGCAGATATGAATCGTTAGTGGTCCTTAAAGCAGCTATTTTCAATACTCTTATACACTCAAACCCTTACACTTATTAGTAAGGAAAATTGGGATATTGTATTTACAATGGATCACATGACATTGGTAACCCATAGTGCTGTATCAGTTGGCATTGCTGTTCCCCTCATTTGTACTTTGTAGTATTTTTAATTCATTGTTTTGGTGTGTTTTTTTTTACATTTAGCACCTAAAGAGCTCAATGTTTTGTTTTTTATTCAGGTGTTGGTGTAGACCCAAACAGAGCGAAAAGACGAGTGAATACCTGACTTAGATTCACCAGGTGGCTAGAGACACAACTTCCATCATCACTCCATAGCTAGCTGCTGTCTGGCTAGTGTCGGTCACTGGTCTCTGTGGCTTTTTCATTTAGGTTTCATGGTCAGAAAATAAGATAAGCGCACACCAATGGGTTCAACAGATGTTCAGAGAAAAAAAAAAAAAACAAAACCTTGTGAAGACGTCTAAATAAGAGCTCCTGAGAACCTGACTGTTCCTTTACAGCGGCCCTCCTGACACGACTTCAAATATATGATCATTTTCTTCTGTATCTGCTGGATGTGTAATTAGGCAGCCGCTTGCTCACACGTCGGCCATAACAGTTTTATTATTCGCTGCCCCCAAGCAGCCAAAAAATCATTTAAAGATATGAATTTTCTCTTTTCAGCGGCAGCTGCGTTTCTCCGTCCTGTTGTTGCATCAGGGCAGTTGATGATGTCTTTTTTAAATTTTTTTTACTGCCTTGTTGACTTTTTTTAATCCTACACTTTAAGTACAATCTGCTCAGCAGATGTCACCTGTTGTGGTGCCCACACGTCCCAGTGGTCCTGATGCTTCGCCATGTTACCTCTTGGCATCATCCCAGATCGAGCACGGCCCTGTTTAAACAACTCAACTTTTGTGTATTGGCTCTGGCATCTTCTTTTATTCAAACCTTTGCTGTTCTGATCTTTGCTGTCATCTGTTTACATGTCTTTAATGTTCTTGTGCATTTATTCCATCCTGGTGAAAACTGCGCACACTCATGGTAAGTGCACTGTGGGTAATTACTGTGAGCGCTCCCGTGAATGCGGGAACAACAAAACAAAAAAAAAGCGACAGGAACATGTGGGGCTGTAAAAGCATGTTCTCTTCCCATATCCTATTTTTTACTAATTCACTGTGTCAGGACGACCACAGGGCTACAGTCTGCCCAGCGAGTCGCCGCTGTCAAACCTGTCAAAGTGTCCCCACAAGGCCCCCCGCCGACCAGCAGCTATTAACACACTAATGTCAGACCCGGTTCCAGTAAGCCATTGGTATTTACTGTACATGATGACAGCTTGTTCTTCAGCAGCATCATCAACAACACTTTAATTGGGCAGCGTTTTCCCCGCTAATGCTATTACACATCAAACCCAAGACAGCTAATGGGAATTTCATCCAAAAGTTGAAATCCTCTCCAAGTTAATTGCTGTAATTTCATACGTATTTCTAGCAATCTCATATGATCCGCTCTGTAGAAGCGCGCCCAACTCCCCTCTCCGAGTTCTGCAGAGATGCCGAGGTTATTCAGAGTACAGTAGGAGGTATTTAAGGCATACTCCATTTCTGCTGCGCTTCCAAGCAGGCTGCGATAAGTGGGAGGCTCAGGGGGGTTTGGAGGGCATTTAGAAGTGGGACACAGTTGTGCCAGACGACTCCCCACGAAGCTGCCTATTAACATCACCCTATGCATGCATACGCAGCCTAACGCTTCGGCCTCTGAAGCGTTGAAACACTGGCAGCACTGTTAAACGCGCTCCTTCAAGAGCACACTGTCAGCAATGTGCGCACAGGGGAGGGGGGAAGACCAGGAGAGGCGCTGGCACGGCGAGGACTTTCCTCGCTTGAGAAAAAAAAAAAAGCCTTTTTATTTTCAGTCACAGCGATTCTCTGTGGATGAGGTGAATAATCCTGTCAACACCAGCGCGCGGGCTGCCAAAACACAGTGAATTATCATCCAATTATGATTTGTTTTTTCCAGCGGACTTCCAAGGGTTTTTCATGCGTTGGTCCCTTTTGCTTAACTGGAAAGGAAAAGACAGGCCAGCACACGGGAGCCGGTTACATAAGAGAGGGAGAGAGAGAGAGCTTTTCACTGTTACTGTTGTTTTATCTTATTGACCCAACTAGGAAAGCAACCCACACTGGCACTTAGCATACAGGCACTCGGGCTTCAAGCCTGACCCGAAGCGTTCGGCCCATACCAGCGCGTCCGATAAAGGCTCCCGTGGTGAGAGTGGAGACGGTGTTAGAACGGTCATACATGATAAAGCGCTGGGAGAGCTCGTCCCAGCAGCTGCAGAGGTGATATCCAAGAGTGTTCGGATGGACTGTGATATGTTAAGTGCACGCAGGAACAGCGAGTAGTGGCCCATAGACACCTCGGATGGAGGTTAGTCTCTAAAGAGGAGAGATATACCCTGCGTGGGCCCCAGGGGCACTTCAGAGAGAGAGAGAGGAGAGTGTGACTCACGGACAGCGTCAGGAAGCTTCCTTCTGACCAGCAGAAGTAGAGCGAGTCAGTGCTCTCGAGCCCTTCGAAACCCAACCAGCTGTCAGCTTCCTGCTGCGGTAGGTGAACGGACGACGTGGGAGGCTGCTGTTTACGGTAATTTCATCGTCTCCCGCCACTCGAGGGAGATTTGGCGTCACTCAGTGAGCGTGATCAATATCTCAATAATCTCAATAATATCCGCACTGTTGGAGTGGCGCGAACTCCCGTCTCTAAGCCATCCTAAACCCAGCTGACAGTTGCTGATGTGGATGGTATGGAAGGTTAAGTTTTGCACCGACAGTTATCTCTTCTTCTCCCGTCCCTCCAGCTGCTAGATTAAACATCTTTACAGTCTGAAGGAGTGACGCACGCAATAACTTGTGTGAGTCAACACACTGTGACAGGAGCAAAATTAGCCCTTCGCGTCACAGCGCCATAATGCTCCAACGCAAAGAGCAAATTCAAAGAACTGCCCAGCTGAATTAGAAATGCTGTGTTTTGTCGGGACATTAAAATACATATTTTCGTTATATCCTTCAGGTTTTTTTTTTCTCCTTCCTGTACATGCATGGATAAAAATACCAAGTGGAGATAAAATATGTGCTGGGTATGAATAAATGAATGGGAGGATATGATGTCTCAGAGGACCAGATATTTTTTTTCCAAGGATGGAAATGCTTGAAATGAGCTTCAATTATTAATTAGCAAGAAGCAGAAGAAAGGCTTAGAGGGAAGAGAAAGACGAAAAAAGCGAAACATAATGAAAAATCACAAGTCTGCAGCCGTGCCAGCAGCGTGATGGGGGGATACATTTCCCATAGCCCCCATAGATTAGTGGGTTAGCATGCTAACATTAGTTTATTAGCACATTATAAAAAGTTTAGTTTTGCAGACATTTGTATCAGTATCATAGTGTACAGTATCAGCAGCCTAAATAAAAAAAATACCACTTTTTCCTTGAATTTTAGTTATCAAGTCTGTCCACGAGTCCAACCCAACTGAGAGTCTTGGATTAGCCAGTCTGGCAGATTTGACAGGAAAGAAACACTAACTATACTGAAGCAACTAGAATTCTATTAGCATTGGGACTTTGAACACATGCCGAAAGCAGAAGTCGCACAATTATGACGACCATAAATATCTGCACAAAATTTCATTGCCAATCCATCCGGTGCTTATCGAGCCGTTCCAGTCTGGACCAGAGTGGCGGACTGAACCAACCCCCAGACCGACAGTGCCGGCCACGCTTGTCAGCCTGTCTAAAAAGTGGATTTTCTTGTATTGATTAAACTTACAGACGCCGTTTTTAAAGCACCGCACTTTTCTGCATCCAATTCACCAGCGGGAGAAAGTGTATTGAGCTATAAAATAACACAACCAATCTGTATTCTCCTCTAATAGACTGCCTACGCACCCAAAGGCCACTGGCACCAGTGAACTTCCTGGCATAGCTCATTACTAATATTTACCCTCTAATGGCTCGTAAAACTCATGCGGATGAACGTTTTTTACGTGATTGTGCCACACATACTATGACTGTAATACCCGCCCTTCAGGTATGAGTTGACTGCCAGGAATGATCCAATCAGACAATTAATGACCTGAATAAAAGGAGGAGGGGATGCAGCGCAAGTCCTGAACTTTCCCTGGGTAGGACAGGGAGTGCTGTAGTCCTTTGGCGACAATTAACGGAGCGTGTCAGAAACCAGGCAGCCGTCACAGCAGCGGTCCTGGCCCTCTAGTCACAGAGGACGGAAAAGGGGAAGACACACACATGCACTTAGAGCATAGAGAAGTTAGCTATTAATAGTTTGTTAGATTTACCCCATCGGAGCAGTAAAGGAGCCTCCCTATTCAGCTTAATTGCATTTCCCAACACAGTCGTGACTCTCATCACGGTTTGAGTTTCTGTTTTCGTGTGTCTCCTGGCGCCAGTTCTGCTCGTCCAACCCGCCACACTTGGCCTGCCGAGCGCGCCAAACACTGCGAGTGGCTGGAGCGGGTAGCGCGCAATTAAAGCGCCGTGAAGCTCCGCGCGTCTACGGCATGCGCGCAACCCACTTCTGTTGGACCACGTTTCCTCCACGGGTTCTTGAGGCACTGAGACGTCCTGCAGTTATTGGATTGTTTTGCTTCACTTCCTCTTTTTTTTTTTTCGTGGGAGGAGAGAGAGACAGAGCGCGGTAGCACTGCAGCACCTACACTGCATGGAGCACTCAGCCTCCCGAACGGCTAAATACGTCGCATTCACGCGTCGTCTAACTGCCTACACGTTTACTTAATCGTTTTGCAACAGATATGGGAGTATAAGTAAACGTACCTTAACCTTTACCCCCTATACATTTTACAAAGGTGCTGCCCACTCTTTGAAATATTTTTATCCCTCGACTGGGACAGCACTAGTTGCTCCTGGCAGGAAGATACTGATGTTTTCCAGCTGACAGGGACCCCTGAGATGAAGCTGCCAGTGTTTTCCCAGGCGGCTGAGCATATTGGAGGCCATCTGCCTCTCTGCAAGCAGCGCCTTCACACTGCGCCAGGCTGCCCACCCACCGAGTCCAGAGGCCGTGGGCACTCTGCCCTCAAAGACCCAGCACCTCTCTGTCATTTGGCCTCTCTGACATCTTCCGCTCTTGAGCGAGATGCAAGGAAATAAGAAAACTACACCAGTGAAATTGAAGATCAGGTACTGCATTACGAGCACATGGCCGGTCTGAAATTGTCATTCCTCAGCTGCTTTTTCTTTTCTCGAAAGCTTCAAATCCGAACTCGCATGTTCAAAGCAGCGAGGGCGGAAAAAAAAAAAAAAAAAAACCCTGTCACTCTCAGGATCATCTGTCTGTTGTCACAGCGTATGACTAAAATATGAAATGATGAATATTCCCTCAGGCGGCATCCTGACAAGCAAAAACTAGCCTCCTAAATGCGGTGCCTCCAGGCATGCGTGGCGTTACATAATGAAGCTCTGCTGTGAAATCCACGAAGATGCCAAGTGTTACACGCAGCTACAGTATGTTCTCTTCTGCGGCGTGACGGCTTCTCGGAACAACATGCAGGGTAATGACAATGCCGAGTAAAACAATGGAATGCGCGGCCCTCTAAAAAAAAAAGGCACACGAAAATCTTTGACGGCTCCGCGACACCTGCTCGGGAAGAGGAGCCATCTGTGTCGGGACGGGCGTAGCTTTGATTATGAATAATGATTATCATTCCTGGCAGGGACTTAAAATGAAATGCCCACTGCTACGCTAACAGGTTGAGTATTTACAGGACACAAGTGAATTGTTGCTGGCAACGCACCTCCACTACCTCTCAAGACGTATGTGACACTCCGCTCACGGCACACAGTCCCACTAGCATCATTATCAGAAGCGACTGCGAGAGATTTATCAAGCTTCGGACAGAGAAGAAAAAGAAAAAGCAGATCAACTGACGTTTTCTCCAGGTGAGCTGCGCACTGGAGGTGTTCATTACGAAGACGGAGGCTTAAAGGAAAACGCCTCGGAGTTGTCACCGAGCTCCGTAAACTCCACGCTGACACATAGTTAACAACAGCGTGCTAGAAAGAGAATTTTTTACCACTGACGCAGCCGCTGTCAACAATTATTTTGCGTCCTGTCTCGCGCATCCCGACGCTAATCTGTTTACCTCGCTTTCATCAACAGACAATCATTAGGAGCGGGATGAAACAACAGATTTGGGACAGTGGGACAGGATCTGTCCGCTCCGTCTTGCTTATAGCACACTTTTCCCCATAATCACGACAGCAGGCTTGCTGGTAGAAGAGGATCCCATGGTTTAAGTCTGATCAAAAGAAGCTTTTTCTCCTATTTTTTTTTTTTTTTTAAGTGGGCTGTCACTGTGCTGGCAGAGAGATAACAAGCTATTCGCCGGTTGAGGAGGAATAACCAATCTCTCATTGGCCGTTCCCAAAGTATCAGCTACTTCCTCTCAGCCGAACATCCTCGTAATTAACCACCGATGCCGCTCGCCCTGTCCAATCAGACAGCCGCTATTGAAAGCGAGGCACCGCGGGGACGAGGTAATTACCCTTGACACGCAAAAAAGGACCTCTCGCTGCCCGAACCCTCACTGATGGGATTGAGGGCTTATTAAAACATTGGAGGGGCCGAAGTTTCCCAGACGAGTGATGGTACAGAGGTGTGGAGAGGGTCCGAGGGAAAGAGAGAGATAGAGTTGAGTTGGTTTCAAGATGGCTGAGAGAGAAGCTTCCTGACATCTGAGTTTGACAGTGAAACCAGTGCGCGGTAGATACGGGCCAGTGGGCTGTCAGGAGCCTGTCTACGGGTCATTGCCTCTCAGGGAATGTTTCTCCCTTCACATGGACCGCACATTGCAGCACACACAAAGAAGTCAGCCTTGCCTTTCTGTAGACGATCATATTGGGGGAGTCCTCCTCCGGATCAGTGGTGCCCACGCCTCCCTGGTCTTTGGATCCCTCCGCCATTTTTTTCGCTAGGCCCTGTCGAAGAAACAGACGAACCGCGTTGAGCACAGCGCACAACATCGGCGGGGCGGGTGGAAGAACACAAAATGACAATTTGATAAACATCAGTCAGCAGTTCTATTTCCCCCGCGGAACAACATTCCTCCAGCCGTTATCGTCATGACATTCAGCTGCCAAAATATATGCTGCTGTCTGGGAGAGGGGACGCCTGTCACAGTAGGGACAGATAAGAGAGCTCAGGTAGGCAGATGTTGGGTGAATATTAACTAAGCCACAAAGTTGCAGTCTCTAACACTGCAATGATTCACAAGCAGTTATACATACGGGGTACTTATGAACCTACCAGGGGCTACATGAAAAAAAAAAAAACAGATTAGATCAATACATTTGAATTTTAGGAAAAACATATAAATATATTTGTGAAACACGAACACTAAACAGTAGATAAATGCTTGGAATAGTCTGCTAAAAGGAATGGATAAACAGTTAAATTACTTAACTGTACATCGTTGGAATGGTTGACTAAAGGCAGGCCCAACGGTTGCAACATGGTGTTAGTCCATATGCAAGCCTGAACACACCGACAGTTCATGTATGACAAAATGATGCAACATTGTCCACTTTTACGGAGCCCAGTCAACAGTTACATAACATCCCATTAAAAATCAAATCAACACATTTGAACCACCAGTGAAGGTGGTGTTGATTAAAGGGTGGCCTACTTCTGGCCACAGAAAAAAAAAAGGGGGGGTCAGGAGCCGCTGCAGTACTGGATATCAGCTCAGGAGGTGCGAGATGGCTACAATTAAAGCCCACACCGCAGATGTGTGTTTACAACGCATCCGCAACAAGACACTGGTGTTCCTAATTGATGAACCCTCGCTGAGGAGACAGTGCATTGTGGTCAGCACAAGCCACTGCTGATGTTTTCATGCTAAGTGTTAGCAAGTGGCGACTCCATTAGCAGCAATCATATCACGGTTACCTCTGATCTGCCTGCATTCCCCAGATTAGCCCCCCCACCCCCCCGAGGCTTTGAGAGCTGCTGTTAAGGGATTTATTTACAACCTCTACACAGTCCCCATCACTTTCTCTAGGCTGTCCCCCTCTCCCTCCCTCCCTCCCTCTCACTCTCTCAGGAGAATTAATTCTGCTTAACTAAGGATTTCCATAACGCTCGCTGACGACTGGGCTTCAGCGTGCCTCCTTAGCCCCGTCTACCCTTTTGCCGTCGAAGGCTCCCCCGTGCATTAAACCATTTGTTCGTCCTTTAATCGTGTGGAGGAAAGCAGTGTGAGGAGCGGGGGTGAGGGGTGGATTACACAGTTCGACACATTCATAATTTTTGGTACTTAGAAAACACAAAGTGCGAGAGGATAAAGCCGCCAGGAAAAAAAATAATAATAATAATCACACAGCTCACTGGGCCTCACTATTCACTGCAGCAGCTATTTGTGTTTGAAAAGAGCCATGATGAGCTATTGAAGGGGGGGGTAAGCACAGAGTATACAGACAGCATGCCGTATCAGGCACACATGAGCAGGCACAATATGAAACCTTCATACATTAACCAAATTAGTAACACTGCATATTGCCACGGGCCAGCTGCTGGCGAGGGATTTGGAAGAGATGAATTATATAATTGTAGCCATGCGGCGTTACAAGTTTGAACAACTGCAAATAATGGCTCTGATGGAGAGAGAGAGAGAGAGAGAGAGAGGGGAGGGGGGGAGATTGACATTGTTCAAATTCAGCGTGCCACCAGCTCGCAGAACGGCAGACATGCAAGGTGGCTTTGTCACCGTAGTTGTACACTTTAATCTATTACACCACGGAGCATGGGCGATGCGCATGAGTGAATAAGTAACCATCCGCTCTCGCCTTATTGTTTGTTATCACCACCAGAAGTGCGGAGTTGCAGCACTCCCCATTGGCTGACGCGTCTGCGCTCTTTCTTTTTTTTTTTTTTTTGAGTCTGAGCACATTAGACAGCTAATCTTTGCACCCGCCTCAAGGGCCGTATAGAAAGGCAAAGGCGGTATGGATCGCATAGCACCTGCTCAAAGGAAATAATAGTGTGCCGATAGGTCCCCTGTGAACGGGAAGCTGTAATTCTAGAGAGCAACTTTTCTCCCAATAGAGCTGCTCAAGTGTGCAAATCAGACTCCACAGTGGGGGCCCGTCCAAGATGTTAATTGAGAGCTCGTGTCAAAGTGATGGGAGTCCGGACGGTGAAACCAGAGAGCGCCCAACCAGCGTGCCCCTTATGTGCGGCGCAAAGTGTGTCTCCTCACGTGCACGCCCCTCGAATCCGAGCGCACGGCAAACACCAATTCACAAGGAGGCAAACATAAAAGGACATTGCAGACACACACACACACACACACATGCACACATTCACAGGGCAGAGCCCCCTGCAACGGCTCAAGCAAACAAGCCAATGGACGCCCAGTCAACTGAAACAAACTGAATAAACTGGAGTTCGCACACAAACATGCACAGAAACAAGCCGCACTCCAGTTCCACCCAGAACCACACTGTGACTGTGAGTCCCAGAGCCCTGTTCGAGCTCAGCGGGCGAGCAGCCGAGTGCAATGCAACATCTGTGACACCTGACAGTTGCCATTACTGAAGCATTCATTACCTTAGAAACAAAATAATGCCTGGTCCACTCTCTCTGCTCCCCCAGCTGGCTCCCCCTTAGCAACAAGCAGCAGGCAGGTTCATGGTATAATTGGCAGAGGGGGAGAGAAGGGGATGAAGAAGACTGGGTGATGAAAGCAGTGAAGCAGTGAGAAAAAAGAGAGCAAGGGAGAGAGAGAGAGAGAGAGAGAGAGAAGCTGGCTGGTCACTGCAGTATTTCTCCTATTCCTCCTCCTCCTTCTCCTCCTCCTCTTCTTCTTCTTCTTCTTCTTCTTCTTCTTGTCTCTTCACCAGTCCTGCCTTGCCCCGGCAGTTCAGGAGAGCCTCACATGTGTGCACCTCGTTCATCCCCCCTCTCCCGCCGTCTGCATGTGCTCGAGTGTGAGCGAGAGAGCGAGTGTGTGTGAGAGAGAGAGAGGGAGAGGGAGAGGGAGAGGGAGAGGGAGGGAGATGCTGTGCAACATAGAGGGGCAGATCAAGTTGGAAAAGGGGGAGGGATGAAGGAATTAGAGAGAATATAAAGAGGAGAATAGAGGGAGGGGAAAGACAGACAGAGGGAGAGGGTGTGTGTGTGTGTGTGCGCGCGAGGCAGAGCTTGTATGTGTGTGTGTGAGAGAGAGAGAGAGCAGTGGATGCACAGTGAAGAGGAAAGGAGGACAGAGAGCGAGGGATGCACACTGCAGCAGCGCCCACCGATGCTGAAAATGAGAATCATTTCATTAGGAGGATATTGAAATGCTAATATAAAAACAATTTACTGTTACCGAGCACACACACACACACACACACACACACACACACAGGCACGAGCGCCAGGCTATAAATACATATTCCAGACGCTTTGAGCGTGCAGCGCCTTTTATTTTCCCATTCAAAGCTCATGCGTGAGAGGCTGCTCGCTGCTTGCTTCCCCCCCCAAGAAGGCTGTGATCCAAAGTTAGACACATTTCCATAACTTTGTATTTATATTTCTCGAAGCTCTTGTCTCCCCTCACACGACTATAAATTCCACTTTGGTGCTGGAGGATGGCAAACATGTACTCTGCTTCTTCTGTCTCCAGCTACTCCACTCTTGAATGTTTGCTCCTCTCCCCTTTTTTTTTCCTCCCCCCCTTTTCTCTCTTCAAGGAAACTCTGGAATCATTCAAGCTTAAATGGCAAGCCGTACGAATGAACCTTTTTTTTTTCTTTTCCCTGCAATAAATGAGATCCCGAAAGCCCCCCAAGGAAGATACTCCAGAAATACATGGCACGGCCAATTTGTGAATGCATGCATGGAGAGCGAACACAAGCAGACACACACAGCCACACACACACACACACACAGATGTTTGTGTTGACACAACCGGTTCACCAGCTATCAAAGAACCCATCCGGCTTGCTTTTCTTCCCCGCGTGTTCCTCTTCTTTTCTTTCTTACAGCAGCACGTTGTTATCTAAGGAAAGGTCCTTGCTCTGTGAGGCACCCACTCCCCCCCTCCACCGCTTTTGAAAATGTTTGTAGGCGCTTCAAATATTCTTTGCGCACAGAAAAGACCTTGAACGAGCGTTTTATCAAGCGAAGCAGATGAAAAAGCCCAATTCCCATTACTTAAAGTTCAATGTGCTCAGGATTGTTTTTCTTCAGGGTGAAAAAAAAAGAAACTGATTAAGTCAGAAATTTTAAACAACTCCCAAACTGCTGGTCCTGGTAAATGCGGTAACCAAGGGAAACCAAGGTCACACTCCCGTGTGAGTGGTGTACCTATTAGTGTGAAACCATCCGTCGGCCCTCGGTGCTTACCCCACACATTTCTCTGATAGTTTTCAGCAGGAGGAGAGCATGCCTTTATATCGGGTCCTTCCCATCCCCCACGTTAAAAAGATGTGCTGCTATCAAACTACACATCTACTTCTCTGTACGCCCACCATATAGCATTATGATTTAACCAGCCACACCTGCGATCAGCATATCTTCCTGTCCAGTGAGCTGCTCCGGCATTAAGGAGGGCCATCATTAATAACAAGGTGACAGACAGGCACACAGACAGACAGACAGACAGATAGACAGACAGGAACTTCTCTAATCTGCTTTAAGGGGGCCAGCCCTGCTATAATCTGCATTAATGCTAAATTATTGAACAGGCTGTTCACAGCCACACCACTGCCAGAGAGCAACACTACTGGCCACCCGCCTGACACCACGGAGATCCTGCTGGATGTTGAGTGATCAAAGAGACGTGTTGTGGATTTATTTGCTGGACAAATCCAGAAAGTGAAGTGAAACAATGAATAGAGAATGAAAAAAGGCAATATTTAAGGTTCTGCTGTAACTATTTCCAACTGTCCATAATGAGTCCAGCAATGTTACAGGAGTGCAATTTTTAGACCAGTGGACTTTTTAAAACACTGTGCCTGCATTACCCACAATGCACCTTAGTCACTGAGTGGCATCACTGAAAGATTTGTCTGATTCCATGCAGCTTCCTCTGGAGCCACAAAAGGTTTCACTACATGTTTCCATAAATGCTCCCCAAGACCTGTAAACACACTTACATGTGTAAATTCAGTGGAGGGACCCTTTAAATATATTTTTGCACATCTCATTTTTACCCACGTCTCTTTCATTCGCCTCACAATAATAAGGATCTCTTTGTGGCTGATGTGGTCAGGTGGAACATTTCTGGCAACCAATACTTCTGTTATTGTACATGTAGCTATGCAAGCATTCTTTTAAGAGAAACTGAAAGGAATGTCAGACTATCCTTTCATGTGATTTTTAATTTTAATGTCCAAAAAACAAGATTGCGGTAGTAAGCCATAACTCTGCAACACATCACACTCAAGCCATTTCTTGGATCCATAATCGTCCACGTCTTCAGCCCGGCGTCTCTCAGGTCCTCCTCAACCATCAATCTGTCTGATCTAGACTCGTCAGGCCGACTGCCTTGTGTAATCAAGCCTAAGTGGAAAAACAGCAGCTCTCTGTTAATCACAACACAACAGCAGGCGGCCACCTCCTGCCAGGCCACTGACAGGTATCCATTAACTCCGGAAAGCCACCTCAGACGGCCCCGGCGGTCACGTTACTCTTCCTGTTTTTGTCTCATTACGCAGGAAAGGTTTGCAAGAAATGCTCAGGAAATGCAAAAAACAACTCTGTGACACAAAGTGTAATTCAACAAAATATCTTTAATAGATATAAACATTTTTTACACATCACAGCTCAATGGAAACAGAATCACATGCCGTCACACATGATAAGAATGAAGGTGCAGGGGCGGTCTGCTGTGCTACGGGGCCTGGGACTCATTTGTGTGACACCCTCATGATCTTTGTCCTGTTTTTATTCCCTGTTTGTCTTTTATAATTGGCCCTTTCACTCTCCATTGTATCCCTAGCCGATTAAAGCAGAAATACATCAAAAATAATCTTAGAAAATAAGAATGAAGGTGCAAATTCTGATGAATATCAAATTCTCCTTATATACAGTTGCACAGTATCTCGAGTACAAAAGGAAACAGTTATGAGGCTTAAATAAGGACTTTCAATTCAGGTCGGGCTTACAAGCAGATTTACACGCTACAGAAAAGATCTGTAGCGGAAATTTGTAGGATTTACACAATATCTTACTATGTAATCATATATCGAACAGTACCGATTTAATCTATGGAGAGCGTTCAGGACCAGAATGAGGCCTTTTTAGCATGCAATGGATGAAGGAGGTGGGGTTGGTTCCATGTAGCATTTTCTACATGTCGTCAACACTGGGTGGCACTGTCATCACTCACTGCAGCAGGCAGGACTTTCATAAAATAAAAAAAAATTGGGATCAGAAGTTCGCAAAAACTTTGGATTTAAAGTATATATTCTCTGATTATAATAAGAACATGCAGATCTCTAACTGCATATGGCTGATTTTTTTTTTCTTGGTCACCATCTTTGTCATAAATACTCTATTATTTTACTATTATTTTCATATCAAGGGCAGAGGTGCGAGAAAATAAATGTTAACATCACGTATTTACAATAATCTGAATAAGTGACACTGATCGGTCAATATCTACTTTTATGGCAACAATATTGTTCTGTGTTATTTTTCTTTTTTACAATATATATTCTTTTTATCAGCTTGCGACCAGTAGTCCTATACACCTTTTAACTGCTTTTAACCCTCTCGTACTTAAACATTTGATACACTTTTACAATATTATTACATAGGCAGTACAGACAGGCACTTGACCTTACAGTGTTTACAGTTATGTGCTATGCAAAGGGTCAGTCTGTCTGCGTCTACCTACCCACACTGCTACTGAAAAAAGCGTAGTGTCGTACGGGGAGTGACATCTCCCATCACCTCGTATAGCTTCTTTTCTCTTTTGGTTAGTAATAGAAAATGATCAGCGTTGTTATCACTGAACGTTTCAAACAGCAACTTAATCAACAACACACGGTCACGTAATTCTTAGAAAGTGTCGACCTCTATCAGAGGAATATAGGACTGTTCTCACCAGCGCGCTCTCTCGTTTTAAATTGCATCCGAGCTTCTTTTTTTTTTTTTTTAAATTGGAAATCTGCTCACTTGTAATTAGGTTAGCCCGGGAGCTAAACGTGGACAGCAACTTTAAATCCCTTGAGGTTAGTTTTTTCAACATCTTGCGGTCTCTGACATGCAGGGATACCAACAATCCATTAATCTGGACAAAAAGCATCATATCCGTAAAATTCAAAGGAAGGGAGTGCATGCTGATCAAAACTGACACGTGGTCTGGCACCACTGCTCCTTTTTCTTCTATCCCCCCGTTCTGTTCCAAAACATCTGTAATGGCGTTTATACTGCTGATCCACAAGGCTGAGAAGGATGACATGTAAGTCCACGTTGGCACTGGTTTGTGAAAGCCCAAGAGTAACAGTTCATGTTGTGAGTTTGTATAAGTAATTCTGTCGCAAGCGTAGTGCTGAACAGGCGAGTCCAGGTCCATTTGAGTAGTGGTCAGACTCCCCGAGTAGAGCAGCTGTGTCGGAGCGTGCATCAGTTCATGTCGATGGTGTTAAAGACCCACTCTGTGAACTTCTTGAGCTTGGCTGAGGCGCTATAGGACTCCTCCAGGAGACGCTGGTTGTCCTCTCTCAGGCTCTCGATCTGAGCCTGCAGTGACGCCTTGGCATCCTTCTCCTGGTGGTGACACAGATTTTACATTAGGAGCCCGACTGACACTCAGTTTCTGGGGTCGATACCAATAATAGGGAGTAAATAAATGAAAAATCGATATATAGGTCTTCAATACTTTTCAAGGAGGAGCTCTCGCTTTTACTGAATCATAACCCACCTTCTTCAAGTCGTCCTGTAGCACCTTCACCATTGACTCTAGCTGGCTGACTTTCCCCATCAGGCAGGCCGGAGTCTCTCTGTAAAAGGACAACCAGGAGATTAGCTGGTACAGACACTGAAACTTCAGAGTGAAGCATTAGTCAAAAGCTGCCGGCGCCAAAAACTACAGATGCTGATTTTACTGTATAGCATGCGGTCAAACTAGGTAACCAAGACTGATTAGTGACATCAGCTGCAGCAGGGTTTGAGCGGACTGAAATCTGCAGAGTGTTCTGTGGCAAAGTGCTGGACAATGGTGGATTAAAGCAAACACTGGTCCCGGGCCATGACCTCAGGCCTCTTACCCAGGCGACGGTTGTCTCAGCGGGGCAGCCTGAGGCTCAGCCTGCTGGGGGCTGGTGGCTGCAGTACTCTCAGCTACAGAGCTCTCCTCTTGAGCTGCAAGGAAAACCAGCCTCTGCTCTGAATAAAAAAACAGTTAAAAGAGGTATAATTAGACCAGGAGAGAAAACACATACAGACTTACACTGCCCTCTTGTGGTGAGATAAAAAATGGGAGTTGGGTGTATACGCCACACCTTCCAAATAATGCAAGTAATTAACCTTCCAGTGACTTCGAGAAGGAAATGAATACACGTGTGCCTACCCTCAAATGCCTTGGCGGCGTCTACCAGGTGGGCCCAGTCCAGTGGGCCATCTGCCCCAGCGCCAGGCAGGGGCATGAGGACAGGGTCCTGCAGCTGCTGCCTCTTCCTCTCCAGATCCAGTTCTGAGCTCTCTGGGGCTGACAGGTCTCCTGGGGAGGAGGAACAGGACAGTAAAACACTGGACAGCATGTTCTGCTGTCTGTTTATCCCATGACAGAAAAATAGAGAAACTGTGGAACCAACAGTGATGCTACATTTAAACGACTGACTGAATTAATTTAAGTTTTGGTGTGTCTATATATTTGCAAATCTTATTATCTGAAGACCTACTACATATTACAAATCATCTACATCATAATTTAATTAATATCTTTAGACAAAAAAATCAAATTTCAACCTTCTCTATGATTAGCTGTAAATACTCAAGATTTACCCAGGGATTTATGTGACGCTCGCCGGCTTGCCCCGTGGCGAGTTGTGGGTGAGCGTGGGATGGTGGAGCAGCTGAACAGAAGGTCAGTAGGCGTGTCACGCTGTCCGCTGGAGGACGGCTCCCTCTGACCGCCGTAAATACTCTCATCCGACAGGGTTCTCTGGATGGAGCGACGAGTGGGCGGCGGACCTGGAAACAATGGCTTCAGATAGAGATGGAAACAGATGAGTGACGGGACTCAGGTAAGTGAAAAACACTGCAAATGGCATTTATTTGGTAGAAATACAAACACAAAGCAAACAAAGGTCATGTTCCAAGTATGTTTTTATCGGTGGATTACAAACTGGATGTTCCTTAACACCATATAAAAATGTTTCTATTAAGTCTTTTTTTTGTACTTTATTTTTATAGAAAGAACATAAACAACACACACCATACAGAAAGACCTAGAACAGTTGGGGTCACCTACATACTCAAATAGTCTCCATTCTATTTTTTCATACAATTGAATATATAGGCTGCTTGTAGTGGCAATAGCTGACATTATTTAACCATATATTCATTACTTTCAGCTAATTATATCACATTTCAAAGTTTATTCATTACTTGAAGCTAACAGTTTCAGTATTTATTTGTTAGTGTACTTTAAATGTTTTGACTGCTTATCCTACTTTTAGCAAACTATTTAAAACTTTTTATCCATTACTTACAGCCAACTATTTCAACTAACTTCTCTGCTAATTCACAAATTAGTATTTAGCTGTTACAGCTATGTTCGGCTGATAGTTGCTAATTGTTGATACAGTATAAACATTACACCAATGTGTAATCCCAAATGTGTATATATTTTTTAAAACCAAATTTAATTAATACATACATTTAAAAAATGGATTTCTATTTTTAAGTTCATGTTGGTTTGGTAAATTAGTTGAACTTTCCACACGACACCTGGGTACAAAGACACCTGGTCAGTAACCGTGATATTACTAGCATCAGTATATCGACATTCAGTACCTTCTCTTCACTTGTCGTGGGTGGAGGGCTGTCAAGTGTGATGAGCTTCTTCAAGTCTTCTTCCAGGCTGGACTTGGCAGTGTGCCGCTGGGGTGACTGAGAGCCTCGGAGGTTAGCCCTGAGCTGCGGCTGACCACCCAGCAGACCGTCACTCTGGTGCCGTCTGGAGGGAAAAGCGAGTTAAGGAAGAGCAATAGCAAAACGTACTGGAGGTAAGGAATGTAACAGAGCATGCCTGTGTTTAAAGGTCATCAGCTTAAATTTCTGAAACCCAGATTACACTCTGTAAATGATAAGAAGCTCTAAGTATCCCCTCAAAATGTGAAGTCAACATGGACACTTAACCACTTTATTGCTCTGACAGGAAAAAGCTGTGGTTTGTAGAGCAGCTGGATAGTGTGAAAACAGCAGTTGTCATCAACCACAAATTACGCAACCGCCCTTTGGGCCAAACAGTGAGACATATGATGCCTCGAATGAATGAAATTGGGCAATTATGTTTAGTCACCCTGCTCTGGGAACCAAAGGATTTGCTAACATAAAGCATGGTGCTACACCACATGGTGGCAGTGTTGCCCACATAAGCATAAGCTCTTCTATTAGGTGAGCAATCAGTGGGCCAAATAATGACTAAATAGTCATTCCTTCTCCCGGTCTCTCGAACATCAACGCCAACAACAGCAGGATATATTTTTTCACTTGACTGAATTATCATTTCACAGCTTGCACCACTTTTAAACACTCACAGATGCTAGGCTGAAACTATTCCCATCTTACTTGCGAGTGCTGCCAAAGTCCACAGAGTTGACAGTCCCCCCGGGTTTCCTCCAGCCGATCAGGTACTTTGAGGTCGCTCCTTGACGAGGGTAGAAACTCTTGCTCCCCGGGGACTGGCAGTTCTGGGACGTGGCCGAGGGACCCGCAGCTGCTGACTCATCCTGTGGCGACGTGGGGCTGCAGCCCTGGCCCATCGGACTCCCTGAGTGGCCAGAACTGCGTGTGGGATGAGACGTATGCACGGGTTCAAGAAGATGAAACAGACGTTGATATTTATGCAATTATAAAATATGCGAGCACCCAGATTAAGTGGCTGCAAAAGCGTCAGGAGTATTCATGTGTTGGCCTTTTGTTGTTTAATTTATTTTGTCCTTTGTTTAATTAGCATGACTGATGGAGCGTCAATATTTGTAATTTGACTAAAAATTAATTCCCCATGACAGTCACTTCTCAAGTTCAAACTGTAAAAATACTTTGGCAGCTACATTAACTTTTTGCATTCATAAATAGAACATAACCACATCAGTTTACCTGTTCCATCACTACTCATCTTTCCATCACTGCAGATGGGATCAACTTATGAATTTATAGACGAAGAAAATAGGACACAGTGTCCTTGCACTCCATTTCTTCAAATAATGTTCCGCCGTAGCTCAACATAAAAGCTTGAGTTTTCAAACAGCAAGTTTTGTGTCTGGCTGCAGGCGCGCATGTGCGTGTGCATACTATAAAACAAAGCTGCCAATGTACAGGTCTGGTGGAGCTGAGTTATTTCTGGCTGAGTGAAGAAGAGAGGGAGGAAAAGCTTTGGTTGATTCAAAGGAAGTGGGATTTAGGAGAGGGGAAACAGTGCTGAGCTCACAGTCTGCATTTCTAGCAACTTCAAGCACTTCCTTTCTATCATGGGCATCAGGAACTGAGATACATAGAAATGCAAAACCACACGCACACACATACACATACACACACAGCTATTTCATTCTTCATCTCTGCCTTTGTTAATGCCAAACCGCAGAGCTTTGGACTTTTCCATCTGGGATGGTGCAGGATATATCCGGAGTACAATGAATCACTGTCTGTTTAATGAAACATTGATGTGGGGGCAAAAAATTCCTCAGCTGCCTACAGCTGACTATAACAGAACAGCAGCACACCTGGAGTGGGAGGCGGCGTCACTCAGGCTGTAGGAGCCACTGTCAGGAACAAGGGGGAAGTCTGACGGACTCTTCGCTGGGATCTCACTGCCTCCAAGTGCAAGAGAGTCTGGGGGCGGAGGTGGTGTGTCTGTGCCCCTCTGGCTGCTGCCTGTTCCGTCATCCTGCCACGGGATTTTGTCTTTGGCCCTGAAGGCACCGGTGGAGGAAGCTGTGCTGCTCTGTGTGGCAGTGAAGGATGTGGCGTCGATGCCGCTGTCAGTGGAGGCACCCTGAAGGTAGCCGTTGAGCTCAAGATCGCTCCGCACGCCTGAACGCGAGCCCACCTCGTACCACTTCTCATCGCTGTGGGCGGAGCTGGAGGCGTTGCTGGAGAGGGTGTTGCTGCTCGACTGGCTGGATGAATACGGAGCGTCCGCCTATTCAGAGATGAGAAATCAAATTAAAATATGATCGTGGCTTGCTGTGAAATAAGAGCGGGGAAATCACATCAAATAATGAGTCTTGTTGACTCACCTTCGTGTTTTTGTTTGGAGAAACATGGCCACCCTGCTCTGATGGCTGGAGTCGAGGGATTACCACCTTGGACACCACAGTGTCTGTGAGAAGCAAATAAATATGGGTAATGAGGTCTGTAGAGTGGTGAAGTAAGTGATGATCATGTTTTATTCCATCGCTAACACTGAGATCAGAGTTTCGGCGTTCATCTTACCCACGCTGGTTTTGTCCCCCACTCTGGTGGTCACATCCCCCTCCCCGGTTCGGGACCATCCAACACCAGTGCCAGAGCCCGCTTTGGTCCCATTGACACCATCACCTGCCACGTGCCGCACAGATGACCCAGGAGACTGGCAGTTGTTGTTATTAAACCTGGAGGGGAGATGAGGGAGGTCAACTATGCTGCAAAGGTAGCGCAATAGACCAATTTATCTTAAGTACCCCAGAGCAAAGAGGGATGGAGCGTACCCATCAGGCATAGACTTCTGCCTCCAATGGGAGGAGCCCACGGTGTCTGCGTAGGGAAGACTGGAAGGGGAGTTTGTGTTGTGCAGCGTGCGGCCCATCACGATGGAGCAGGCGAGAGCGTAGTTGTCATTTCCTGGGGAATATCTGTGGCTACACACAAATATGTCATTAAAGAAACAACCGAACAAACACCAACCAGACAGCTTTTTATAAAATCAGCTTCATAACAGTTTTTATATTTGTTCTGGGACCTTTTGGGGTTGAGGGGTCGCCCGTCGCTCGACACACTCCGGGGAATGGCGGCGGGGTTGCGGTCGCCGAAGTCTGAAGGCGGGGCTTTGATGAGCGTGCCCCCTGTGCCAGCAGCGCGTGTTTGCGGGCTGGATGAGGTGCGCGGCCACTTGGTGTTGTTGTTGGTGGGCCGGAAGGGGAACTTTAGCTCGTAGGGCATGCCCTCCTTGTGGTTCTTGTAATCCACAAGTGGCATGTGGTAGATTTCTGAGCAGCCTCTGTTGGAAGATGAAGCGTTCACAGACAGAATAGTTTAAAGACAGCCTCGATGGACAAGCACATTAGAGTTTCTTTCACATCTATTGATTATCTGTATCTATTAGGGTTGGGCAGCATTTACCAAATTGGCATATGATAAAATGCTCCTTTAATCAATACTTTCCACCCCTAAGATACTTCATTCATCAGCTCATAGTGATGGCCAATGTCCAAACCCTAAACTTCCCCTCTACCTGCGTGGTGTGGAGTCCTCATGAGGGGGAATGATGACCACCCTGACAGTAACCGAGGTTCTGAGCAGGTCGATCATCTGCTCGTGGGACAGCGAGGCCACCGCCACCTTGCAGATCTCCACCAGCCGGCTGCCCTGCCTGAGCCCGGCCTGCCAAGCGTACCCATAGGGCTCCACCTCAGCGACGATGCCCTCAAAGTTGACATGAAAGCCCAGCTGGCCCAGGGCGTTGCGGCGCAGGGTCATCTCTGTGGTCTGACTGCCCTTGGTCAACAGCTACAGAACAGACGAGTAAATGTTTAAATGCTTATGACTTTTGCAAACAATTTATGACCAATCAGATCAGCGTGGACTTTTCAGGAGGGAAGCCTTAAAGGGACAAATACTAAAATGTAGCATTAGAGAGTTAAGAGAGGTGCTGCATCAGTGGACAGTATTGGACGTGTTTTTTAAAAATCAAAGCATGCAAACATTTTCTAGTAGACAGCCTTAATAAAATAATGAACCTGAAAATGAGCAGAATACAGGATCTTTAAAATGTACCTGACACTAGCTCTCATCCCATCCAAGCCGAGGCACCCATTTCAACCACACACTATGAATACTAAGCACTTTAATTTGAATTATTCTGTACACTCCCATGATAGCTGACTACCATTGCACATCCTGTCTTGTTCTTCCTCTAACTGTGGGGAGTTAATTGAGAAGTAAACAGTAGTTAGTGCAGCCTGGGAGCAGATCACAGAAGGAGCAGATGATGCCTGCAACAAAGGCCATGAAAAAAAAAAAAAACGGAAAGAAAAACCTCACAGTCCTACGTTAAGAAGGGCATGTGCCAGTACTGGTAGCAGGCAGCAGCAAAGGTACCGATTACCACCAACTAGAACTTTAGTGTCACAAGACTGATCCAAATACCCAAACAAAAGATACTGCTTTACCTCCACATATGCACCACACTGTAAGCCTCAGTGATGATATCATATCACCAAATTACTACGTATAATGCTCAGCTTGACTTATAATTATAGAGTCGACACAACAGCTGTGGCTTTTTGGTGACTGTATAATTTGAGGCTACACCCATATGTTGCCATAATAACATCAACAATACGTAGTTCTTATTTTTTTTTTCATGCTACTTGCTGTCAAGGAAGTGGTCGGATGAAATATCAGTCATCACTGATACCACTGGGAAAAACCGTCACGAGGCACCTTTTGCCTACACACCTGTTCACTGGCTGGTTTATTCTACTGTTATAGTCATCGTTATCTGTGCGGGATGCTCTTTCAAGATGACTAGACTAAAATGTAAATATGATGATAAAAGAAGTATGCGTTCAGACAGCCAGCGGTACGAGGATTGTGGTGTTCATTACAAGGCGTTTGTCAGAGACGGATGTGTGTGGCTCAGTGGAACCTGTGGTAGCTGCAGCAGATGGTGTGTGCTAATGAGATGTGCTGTCATAGACAGTAGTGGTGCCCCACTGACCTCCAGTCTTTTGACAACCTCTCCGAAGTCTTCTGTGTTGTTATTGATGGAGCGCAGTGATACACTCTCGCCGCGCTCATAGTAGATCTTCATGGAGGCGGGGCTCCCCGTCGACCACCCGATCACATCCCGCGTGGCGCAGTTAAACACCACCGCTTTGGCCTCCTGATCCAACAGGATGATGAAGTCATTAGAGATGGCCAACAGGCACTCACGCTCGGCACCTGCGACCTGATCTTCAGCGTGGACCTGCCAGGTCACGGCCCCCAGGCTCCGGAGCTCCGCCCCGCTGTACGGACGCACCTTCTCCCGTCGTTTGTGCGCCAGGGAGATGAAAGGGAACTTTCCCGTGGGCTCCACTGGAGTACTGGTCACGTGACGCTCTGCCAAGTCCCGCAGATACTCCTGCCGTGTGCGCGTCGCCATTGCGCCAAACTTATCTGACTTATGGGCCGCGTTCTCGGCGTTGATGACTTTGCTCAACAGGAAGTCCCTGAAGACGGTGGACTTTGGGAAGGTCACGCCCTTGGGGATTGGTGGGCCGAAGGAGGGAACGTCCTGGGAACGGGTGACGGCCACACTGCAGACAGAAGAAGAGGAGAGGAGGGTTTGAGGTCACCGCTGTAGTGTGTTCACAAACATTGTACACTCAGCAGCCACTTCATAAGGTACACTTGTACAGTTTTGTACAACAGCTATGCCACAAATTCTACTTTTAACAAGCTTAGAATTTTTCAGTTGTTGCTGACACTGTAAGAAAAAGGTGATCAATTCTCCTAGTTGAGGTTGTGGAGGGTGATGTTGTTTTAGAGTGCATTGTATTGAAAGGTGTTCCTATTATTCTGCCCTTCTCATGTATGTAAATAAGCTTGCTCTCAATATGATGCAAACTCCAACCTCAGTAACAAACAGGAAGTTATATTAATATCTCTCTGACTCAGTGTCAATCAAAACTGAACAGTATCTTTGAAAAGGCAGCATGTATGGCAGAGCTGCTGGATCTGGATCGCCTCATGAATTGATGCATTAGTTCATTTCTCATATAGTAACTTTCTTTCTTTGCATATGCTAGTGTGTAGTACTGTCTTGTACCACTTACAATTCTTTACCTTAATTCAATTTATTTATTAATGTCTATTTCTGTACACAGAGCAAAACCGATATTTTTTCATGTGGTTGCAATGGTTGCAAAACCATACAGCAAAACAAATTAGACAATTTCAATAGGATGTGTTTATGTCTATGTGAAGACAAATACTGTACACCAAAATCAAATAACATAAAATATAAACTGCTTGAAACACAAC
This sequence comes from Diplodus puntazzo, assembly GCA_963678695.2. Lineage (NCBI taxonomy): Eukaryota > Metazoa > Chordata > Actinopteri > Spariformes > Sparidae > Diplodus > Diplodus puntazzo. The sequence goes on from OZ023175.1 coordinate 15,663,456, forward strand.
AAGATGTTATTCAGAACTGAACCGTGAAGCAATAAAAGCTAATCTAACTTCATTTTTTCCCTGACCCTTCTATAATCGGTAAAACTACACTGCACTGCAAGGACAAACAGCACATGGGCTTGTAAAAAAAGTGGAGACATTTTTACATAGTTTCCTCTGAGGCATTGTTGCCTTTGACCTGTTTCACTTGTGAGGATAAAGGAGGGCGTTAGAATTCCTCCGGGCAAGGCTCTCCTCCTGTTACCCTCTGCTGCTCCTATTCCATCTGCAAACAAGGGCTGTCCTTGAGTTACTATAAATTAGTGAACAGGTGCAGGTGATGTTGTCTCATACCTGTTCATGAGAAAATGGGCCCGGTGTAGAACTAATTCAGCAAAGTGTGCTTTCCAACTGGCTGGGATTAATTTACCATATGGGAGGAACAGCGCTGTTTCTCAAATCAACTGGCAGCATGTTTATACCCGCCTTGGCAGTGTAATTACTTCTGTACACAGTACACATATGAATGTATGTGTGTGTATATATACATACGTACATACATACATACATACATACATACATACATAGTCAGTTGCATATACACTAAAAGCGCATTAGAAAACTGGATAGGCTGATGTGACAGTCCTGACAAGTGTCTATCCAGCTCATTTAACAGATAACGCAGCCATTGCCTGTAGCAGAAATGTTGCAAACCATGCCTGACTAAATGCGGCGTATAAATACCATACATCCAATCACAGCTGACAGGCCATCTCCCAGTGAAGCTGACGCCCTGCCACTCTCTACTACATCACGGTATGGAAGAAGCAGCGCCAGAGCGGCCCAAGCAGCCCAAACTAGCGAGCACAAGCGGCCTATGCTTCCTAAACAAAGGTCTAGTTATGCAATCTGCTTTGCTGGCCCCGTGTGACTTTGAGGCAGCGGTTGAAAGCCACAGATTAGCACCCCGCTGGCCCCAGGCCACTTACTCCTCTAATGCTCTGGTTTGGCTCAATATGACCTGAGCATTATCCAAATCTCAGCAGCAGGCAACAACAGGCTATTAATAATGGGATGACTCGACAAATCACAACATGCTCTTCATTAATAGAGATTAGAGGAGTAAAGACACTACACCATTGACATAGTATTTCGTAAGAGTCATATGATGTGATGAGGAAGATCAAACAAACAGTAATCTTTTTTTAAGCCAGTACACACAGGCCCGTCAGGTTGGGTAATATATTATCCCAGAAATGCCTGGGAACAGACATTGTCATTGTCATTTTAGGACCGAATATAATATCATAAGAGCACAATAATGCAAGTACACCCTTTAAAGGGCGATTAACTTTTAATTCATAATATTCAGACATTGGAATATAAAAAAGTATTTTTAAAAAAAGTAAAGTAAAATAAAACCCACTTAATCAAAACAATCACCAAAATGTGTAAAAATGCTGATGCACTCACTTCTTATAACAGTAGGGAGGACCCTGCTAGTCAATCTGGCATCATGTTTACTGAAATTATCATGTTAACAAACATGCATGTAAACACAACAGGCAATATCAAGGTCAGCAAATATGATCAAGTTTGTGTACATTTATCTGTAGCTTGATTTGTACAGTAAGATAAGTGCGGTAAGTCTGTAATTACTGTGACAGACCGATGTGTATGTGTGTGAGAATCTGCGCGGCCGCGATGTGTGTCTATGTTTGCAAACATGCAGCTAGTGATCTGCTGATATCCGCAGAGCGCATGGTATGTAAGAGCCGGCAAAGTCAAATCACCGTGTCGACTACACAAACCAAAGCACCAACTCAAACACCTTAAACTCACCTCCTGGTTTCACCAAAAAGCAAACATGCTCTTCACAGCATTACTGCACAGAACCCTGAATCTTCTGAGAAGTAGATTTCCTAGCCGACGATAACTCGATTCTGTTCTGTAGCCACAATCCAACACTCGGTAATGGTGTGGCAAATCCTTGTACCCTCTGCTCTCTTGTCGGGACCCAGATTTCTTTCCCCAAACCATCCGGGAAAAGCATCCATGAAAAGACTTGTGACCAACAGTCAGGAGGGAAGTCTTAGCATATGGTGCCTCGATCCACAGAGTATAAGCAGCAAGCCAAAGGTTGGGAGTGTGTGTGTGTGTGTGTGTGTGTGTCTTTGGGTGGGGTAGCTAGATTGTCCTCAAGGATTCGGTGTCCCGCGCCTCTCCATTTCATCCATAAGGCAAACCAGGAGAACAAGCATTTCACTCCCAGAGTATAAACTAAAAAAACGCCTCCTTTGGGCAAAAAGCAAGCTGAACGAAGGTGTCCACAAGTCGATCGGGTCGATCGATTTTGCTGGTCAGAAAAAAACAACAACAAAAGAACTTGCCAGAGAGCTAAAAAAAATTAGGCTAGAAATACATTAGCCCAAATTTGACGCAAGTGTGAGCTGAGAGACAGAAGGCTGTCCTGACCCGTCCGATCCCGGGATGGACTGTGCGAGCTCTGAGGGAGCTCTCAACAATCCTCCCTGCTCACATGCATGTCCGGGTGAAGAGAGCACTTCATGTGCATGGCGCTAACTCCTTCAGACCATTCCGGCTCACGCTGCCCAAAGGCAAAGTGGCAGGCAGGGAGAAGAGGAGGAGGAGGAGGAGGAAGAGGAGAAAAGGGGGGGAGAGGCTTGTATTATACGAGTGTGTGAAGAGTGAGCCTTTGAGTGAATTAGCGTGCATGGGGGGAAAAAGTGCGCGCATGTGTGTGTAACTGTGTGCAAGTGAGCATGAGAAAGAGGTTAAAAAAAAAAAAAAAAGGGAGAAACGGGAGTGACAGGGAGCAACTATGTGTGTATAATATCTGTGTATGCAGAGCACGGAGAGTGTGTGTGCGGTGGGGTAGCGGTGCATAAGTGTGAACAGTGGCACAGAGTTGCAGTCTGATCATCACGAGGCAGAGCGGAGGAGAGGAGAGGAGGAGGAGGAGGAGGAGGAGGAGGGCATCCCATCGGTTCGGCAGCTACCGCAGCACTAATCTACTCGATTTGACTATAATCAGACAAATTTATACCCGGGCAGACATGCAAGAAGACATGAACGAAGAGGGGGGGCGGTCACGCAACAGGCTTTTTATGTTTGACCTATGCCTTCCAGTCAAAGCTTTTGTCTTAATGCTACTGTAGCTGAAAAACAACAACACTGCTGGTAGCACTGGGGCTTTTAAGGGTCCTGTAAAAGGGGCCCGGTTCTGCACTCAGATGGAAAGTTACAACCAGATTTCTATTCAACATCGCTGCTGGGTTTTGGTCAGTCTGACCTAGTTAAAACTGTAATGAGTGTCCTTAGTGTCTAGATACGGTCATATATATTCATAGCTGGTGGGCTAACCTCAACATCTCAGTTCTCAGAGACGTTAAACTGGAAACCTTTCCAAGGCTTTTGGTAGGATGTCAGATTTTTCTAAACCTTTACTTATCCAGGAAGAGGTTTTGTTCAGTAGACATACATCACCACTGCTTTTTCCTCCTTCCTTCCTTTAGTAGACAAACATAAAACCACACGATAGGGCTGCAACTCTTCATCTCATTCATCAATCTGTTGACAATTTTCTCTATTAATCAATTAGTTGCTTGGTCGCTGAAATGTCAACAAAATTGCGAAATATGTCGATCACATCCAAGATGGTGTCCTTAAATGTCTTGTTTTACCCACAAACCAAAGATATTCAGTTTATGGTCATAGAGGAAGGGAAAAAGAGAAAATATTCCCATTTAAGAAGCTGGAATCAGAGAATTTTGACTTTTTTCTTTCAAAATGACACAACAGATTGATGGTGGCAGCTCTAGAATATTTACATGCGTCGAAAATGAAAGATTTGGAGGCATTTCCATTCTGGTCTTCACACATTTACTGTACACCTCCAAGCTTAATGGCTTGTACATTACAACCCACCTGTAGCAAGTGTTGTCCGAGCAGGGATCGTGCACCCGTACGATGATGAAGACGTGCTGAAAATGAGAGCGGATGGCCTTGGGGGTGAAGGGGTGAGCGCCGGGCTCCTGGAATACGATGGTCACGATGTCGTTCCCTATGTGCCTCTTCCTCAGCAACTAGAAAAACAACAAATTGATATTTACAGAAATATGGGACTTGAATCTGAAGCAAAGTCGGGAAATTCTATTTTAATTTTTTTTTTTTTTTTAATTAATGACAAAACTGTGCAGACAATAAAGGTTTCTTTGGAAGTAAAGGTGGATGGGAATAAAATCTGACAGTGCACACAAGTCGTATTATGCATTTCTCTAATTGTTTCACCCAAACAAAGGAGTTTTCCATTTCCTGATACACGACTAAAGGTACAACACAAAGGCCGTGCTTCCCATCCTTACCTGTTGTTTGTTGTTGGGTGTGTAAGGCAGCAGAGTCGACACATGGAACATGAGCTCATAGTCCTTGAAGGTCGTGTACAGGGAGTGAGTGCCCGTGGAATCCGCTGCAGGAAAAATAGCGAGGCTCATTGTACAATTACTGCCATCCATCTCTCTCACAGGTGTGTTTGTGAGTGCTCAGTGTTTTCTGTGCAAGACAGGATGCAATTTCACCCAAACAACAATATGAAATGTAGTACGGTAGCTCAGTGTCAGCCTGGATAAGATGGCTGTCAAAACCAACGTTCGATCAACTCTTTTACTTCAGTGTTAATAAATGTTTAACTGATTCTGCTTTTATACAGTGTGTGTTTGTAGATAACAAGGCCATAAAACAGAAATTATTAGTTTATTTTATAGTATTTAAAGGCCAAATCAACTTTTGTTTTAGTCAGAGTTTAATTATGGATTTAAATATTTTTTTCGCAAACCCAATATCCCAGTGCAATATCGAAGAAGCTGCAATTTTTTGATAAAGTAACATGTGTAAGTAAGCTTCACTACAATGAAGTACTGTGGTGCTGCAGATGTGTCCTGACCTGTAAAACTTGATCTCCAGAAAACAAGTTTGTCAGGTATAGTTCTAAACGGATGTCACATCATCATGAGTTTATAGGTTTATTCAGTGGAAATGTATTATGAAATATAATTCTCAATTGTAATATCTCTCAAAATAAAAAACTATTTTTTTTGTTTTACACCACACACAGTTTTAGTCAAGTTGGATTCCTGAAACACTGATGCAGTTACTGTACAATATACAGTATTGCAGTCATTCGTAGTGAGCGGATGCACGAGAAGAAACGAAAGTGTAAGCGTCACAGGAGCACACTTGGTCCAGTCAAAGTAAATATTTGACCAGGAGCAAGACCAAGAGGCAAAGTACAAGAATTATGAAGAATAATACAACGTGAGGGAGGGGAATCCCTAAATGCTAACCACGACCCGCGTTTGAGAATCAAGCCCTTTCTTTCACTGCTAAAACTAACTTTACCTAACTCACTTTATAAGTTGGGCTAGGCGGCAAAAGACACATAAAGTCTTTAATCTTTTGCTGAATGTGATCAGTTATCAGTCAAATGACAACAATTGGTTGCTTTAAGCGTCCATTGTGTAGGATTTTGTGGCAAAAACCTGAAAACTATCTTCTTACCCTCCCCTACGGTGACCGCTAAAAACACGATAAACGCAAAAGGCCATCTTTAGAGCCAGCGTTTGGTTTGTTGGTTGGTGGCAACTGTAGAAACATGGCAGTGCAACATGGTGGAATCTGTGGTGGATATAAGACGGTCATTCTCAGGTCACGAAAACACAGTGATTCATTTTCAGGTAATTAAACTAATCATAAATCTCCTTAAATGCTACAGAGCCTTTAAAGATACATCAAAACCTGGGTCACTAATAGCACAAGTTATGTGTGTGATCTAGAGGTGTGTTAAGGAGGCATTACTTTTGGTGTCCAGCTGGGCTCTGTACTTGGTGAAACCCTTGAGGCGAACGGTGTCCCCCAACAGCTGAAGGAACTCTTCCAGGGCCGGGCCAGCCATCTCATTATTGTACATCTCCTCCTCGGTGCTCTGACCTGCTCGGCAGTACATCACCCCCACCTTCACCTGAAAACTAAGCTGGGGAGCAGAAAAAGAAGCCGACACAATATTTCTTTAAAAGGTCACGTTAGGATGGACAGCAAGAACAATAAATTCCAGTTCTGTAATAATTCAGGCAATACAGAGCAGATTCTTTATCCTCCTACCCCTTGTTCATCCAATTTCATCAGCTGCTCAGTGACTTTGGGTGTGTTGAGGGCCAGTCTGAGGCAGGACAGATCCAGCTCTGGCAGAAGGTACTCCAGCACCTCTTTGATGGGCAGACCGCGGGTGGTGCCGTGCTTCGAGGTGGAAGGCACTGCATCCTCCAGGATAGATCCTCGAAGGGTAGTGAGCTGAAGAGATGGAGACAGGGAGAGGAATGTGAGAAACGGAAAGAATGCATCTCAGGAATCCTTTATGTGCCTTGAACTCTCTTGGAGATGGAACACACTGATAGCAAAACATGCCAGAAAAGACATGAGGAAAAAAAACAAAAAAAACAAGTCCCTGCAGGTTTTTAAAGCAACACCATCCTCTTAGTGTGGTCTTAAAAAAAGCTGACATGAGACAACAAGACAATTATGACTCAAGGCCCTGGGTAAATAGAAAGTCGAACTGAGGAAGAAGAGGTGGGAGGGCTGGTCCAAGCATTCTGTGTACACAGAGTGTGCATTGTGCTGTGCTCTGGGAGTGAACTCAATCGCTCGGCTACCATAAGCAGCTGGAACGGACCGAGACTTTCTCTCCTACAAGCTTGAGGCCGTGCAGGGACCATTTACAATAGACTTGTGTTCATTATGTTTGGAAGGTAGGATAGGGGGCGGGGGTCCTGTGGTACTTCAGTCTAAAGCGGGGGTTTAATCACATGCACCTGTCCTGCTTCAGTCCATAACAAACAGCCTCGGGCAGGTGCCTTAACCTCTGTCTGGGAATGTTCGTCCATATTATAAATCCCATAACCCAAAATCCCAAACCAAACACAGACGACAGGGGCCAACATAGCAACTAAATATGACAGTCTATTTTTACTGAAACACAGAACCACACAGTGGTTTGAGGTTGCTGGGCACTGACAGGCCTTGGAGGCTGTAAGATGAGTGCTCTTCTTAAAGTTTCTTCACACATTGCTGATATTGGGAGACAGCTGAATAGCCCGAGGGCGAGTTGCATAATAAGAAACAAGGACTGAGACTGGTTTTACCTTGAGCTGGTACTTGCTATAAAGAACTATCAAGACCTTATATATACATAAACAGGACATAAGATCCAAGTAAGCATGTCTGTCTCATAACACAAAGTTGAGAACAAAAGTCTTTCCACAGACTGTATAAAGCATGGATGTAATCTCTGTGACATCACCACTGAAAAGCCATTGTGAAGGGCAGTGTGTTTACTCCGGCCTTCACCATCCTGGCAGTGCTGACTCCCAGCTGATCCAAAAATGGGCATTGCAAGCTGAGGTAGACTGAATGAAGCCTGGTTGCTGACAGCTAGCTAGACTGCTAGCAGCTAGCTGCCACTCAAGGCGGCATATGCATAACTTTAACAATTCACACAAGTGAGTTATATAGCTATAATTACCACCTTGTGGCAGTATGCCCTGGAGGCCAGTCAAGTTATTGTGCCTGAGCTATGGCTTTGAATAATGGGCAGAACATTAAGCAAATATTATGATGTCACAATGCATTTAACCTCTGACCTTTTTGATATAAAATGTCATAGCTTAACGTATTATTATCCTATTGGACGTGTGTAAAACTGTATTGTAAGAAATCTTGAGTTACGGATAAAATTGTGTTCGTGAAGTCACAGTGACCTTGAATATGCCCATTAACTTCTAATCAGTTCAACCTTGAGTCATAGTGGATGTTTGCACCAAATTTAAAGAAATTACCTCAAGGCCTTCAAGGCACTGACTTCATTTCTCAGCCTAGAGGTTGTGTCTCTTCTCACCAAAATCACAATCTCAAATTTATGAGTGCAAAAATAACAACTGACTGCAGCGCTAAACGTTGGGAGCAGATTCCCTCCACAACATGAAGGATTTATGTGATCTGGTGTGGAGGTTGAGGTTGGGGTGTAGGAAGGATAGGACACTATGACTGACCTCGCTAGTTCTGAAGATGAGGCGGTAGTTATACTGCTGGCCGTGATCCTTGTCCTCCTCCAGCTTCTCCCGGCGCAAGCTCACCGCTACTGGACCCAAGGCCTCGTCTATCCCAAAGTAGTTCCAGTGGTCTGAGGTGGACGAAGTGTCAGAGAAATGGGCATAATGTCTTGCTTTAAAAAAGTATGTGTGATGTAAACAGGTAAATGTATCTTACCTCTAAGATAGAAGAACTTTCTGTAGTAGTAGGCTCCCAGGTCCACATGCTCCACAATGTACTGTTTGCCCTTTTCGCTGAGTGTACTGGCGCCTTCCTTCGGGCCCTCTAGCACTGCTACTCCAGCGTTTGTGCAGTGTGTGCTTACAGATGTTTCATACATACTTACTTCCAGACTCCCTGAGCTGCCGTTACCCGCTCCACCACCCACTAGTCCGTGATACCCTGCCCCGCCAACTCCCAATCTGCGCCTCCCGTTGCCATCTGCACCGATCTCATTGCGGAAGCAGGGGCAGCTCAGCAGCATTTCATTGCTCTGCTCGTCCCCTGCTTCCAGACCAGGACTGCCCCTGTTACTGAGCTCTTCCTGGCTGCCACTCGGGGAGCTGTAAGGCAGGCTGTGTGTGGACGAGAGGGTAGAGGTAGCCGAGGCTACGGCAGCAGCAGATGCCCCAGTGGTGGTGTTTTTCCTCTTGCCCGCCATCTGCCGCAACTGAGTAACTTCGTTGAGGTCAAACAGCATGCTCTGAACGTCATAGTGGGCAAAGCCTCTCTGACAGACCCAGGGCTTGAAAGGGAGGCCAATGTCCTCTGTCCGGCTGTCCTCTACGTCAGATCCTGCTCTGGGGGAGTCCGACTCACCCCGTACGCTTCGAAGTTTACGGAATATAGACTCACCCCCTGTTTCGGATTTAGTTCTTCTCTTTGGGGGCTTATCTCTGTCCTTGACTTTATGGGGCTGGCTGTCTATGCCATCATCCTGAAGATCAATGCTGGCCTGCTTGGACCCAACATTCAGCATGTCCTCAAGTTTCTCTGGAGCAGGGCTACGCTGATCAACTTTTCCCCCTTGATAGCCTTTAAGCATTTCAAAGAAGCTCTCTCCAGATGCTCCGTGCTGATCTATCGAGGAGGTGCTACCATATTCGCGATGAAGAGGGGACCATTTGGCTCCCGATGTTGGACCCCAGTCCTCTCCACTGTCTCCGCTGCCTTCCATCTCACTGATAGTCATGTCACTGTTGCTGCGCTGACGAATGCGTCTCTGTCGTGGGTTTCTATGTGCAGGACCTCGGTAGTCTCCTGGGGCAAGGTAACGTGTGTCCGGGCTGTAGTTGTTCGCTGTGGTCTGGGTTCGATTCTTCAAAGTATTGTGGATGTTACGCAGCATTGATGAGTCCTGAGGGCTCATTATAGAGCCTAACTTAATGTGACTTTTTCCAGCAGAGGACACACTAGAGTTCTCAGGCTCCGAGTGCCACATAACCCCTGTAAGGTCTTTTCTTGGTGGCCAGTCTGCCACACGAGCCCGTACACCCATTTTAGGCACTCCTGTGCTCACAGTGGCGTGGACATTGTCTGTGCGGGTTGGCACAGCCCCTCCATTGGCCATACGGAGGTGGCGGGTGTAAAATTCATCAGTGGCGGGGATGGTACCCCCAACAGTGCGCTCCATGGGTGGGCACTTCAGGCTGGTCATTACACCACTGCCAAATGCTAAAGGCACTTAGCAGAGGGACATGGCTGCCTCTGGGATGGGATGTGGCTCCCTGACTTCATGTGCAGGTTGATTGTCTGGATCAAAAAGCGAAGAGTCAGAATAAGGCAAGGGGCAAGCCCACCTCTTCAGCACTCAAGTCTGCATGCTGTTTCCTCAAATGTGTCCACTTGGCATGCTTTCTATATAATCCTGAAAATGGAAAAGGAAAAAAATCAGTACACAGAGTAAAAGCAGATAATCAAAAACACATCAGTTCAAACAACATATACAAGACTGGAAATGAGAGAAAGAAAACAGGTCGTAAATAAGCTGTTGAAAAAAGATCCTTAACATTGGAAAACCACATGATGTTACACTTTGACCAGCACCCTGTTACACTCTCATTGTTATGGTAGAGAGCACAGAGGTAATCAACAAAAACCTAAATATCGATATTACATCTCTATATCTGATTCACTGCTCTGAAAATTCTTTATGTTTAGTACTTATTCACAACACATCTCGGCTCTTCTCTTGTAACCTTTCCTATTACAATAAATGTGTCAGAGCCATCTATACAAATATGCAAACATGTCCTCTCTGTAGAAAGTGACAGGTTTATACAGATGGAAACCTGCCTGCAGAACAGAGTATGAATGTTGTTTTTTCTCCCCCTCTGACGGCCTTTTACGAGCCAGCATAAAGTCACTGACATGTTCAATTTATATAAAGAAGGGGGCCTATTTTTCAAACCAATTTCAGAATGAGTGTTGAGGGGGAAACATGAAAGCCCCAGCAAATTTAGAAATAACTTCAACAGTGCGTCTTTTTTTCTTCTTTAAAGTCTGAACAAAATGATGCCTTTGCTCTGATCAGTGAGCTTATCTAAATAGAGTGGTAAAGATGACTTAGTTTGCAATTTTATAAAGCTGTTCAGGACTTAATGTCATATCAAAGATTACATAATAGTAAGGGAAATCTGGATCTACATCCGTACCTCTAAACGTCCCTGTGTCCCTGACTCTTGATTGTCCGACCGTCATTCCTTGCCTTTAGTAGTCAACATTTGTCAGTTCAAATACCGAGTTGCAGTTTTCTCAATCAAATATTCCAAGCTGCACATCAAAAAAGCAAAAGGGCCCTTTGAAAGTCAACTTGGAAGTAGTGAGTGATGATCCTCTGTCTGACAAATCAGGCCAATTTGGCAGTGAGACACTGGGGGAGATTAAGGCTCCACTCTCAGTCAGCCCTGCCTGGCTGTGACTGTGATCACATTAGTCGCTAGCAATCAGTGCACTGTGACGGGCCTACAGCACAGGCGTCTTCACACTACATCCCAACATCGGGGCCAAGTTTACGTCAACTGAGATGAAATTCATTTGCCTTTGCTTTAAACAATACAAATAATCAAAGACATGTATCTTTTCTAAGTCACTGAATTAAAAAAGAAGTGCATGATAATAATAATACCATGTGATAAACATTACCACATTGGCACAGTCTGCTGTGACATGGGTCAAATGTTCCTTTGATAATACAGCCTGTTTGATAATATCAACATCAATACACAAGTCAGAAAAAGAGGGCAAATGTGTGTAAAATCTCAAAGCTCTGGAGATGATTCAGTTTGCCCGAGGCAAAGCATCCGGAGTCAGCTTTTCTTCAAAACATGGAAGATTGTTTTCTCACTACAAATTTCTAAACCTGTGCATTTTATGCAGCAGAGACTCCATCTGTTTGTCCAATATCAAGCAAAAGCAAGTAGCATCAGATCTTGAAGTTGGACTAACAGCCATAAGGCATAAAATTATGCCTCTTAGTCTTACTACAATACCGTACTGTTATAGTCCAACAATGTGTTGCACTGTTATTTGGTGTAGAGCTCAGCCGATGCTGGATATTTGCCCAGATGCCAATACGGAGTGAAAAATTCAGATTGACCCCATGTCTGCAGATATTCTTTATATATGTTTACATAAACACACATTTTTTTGCAATGATTCCTCAAACACTTATGACAATGATCCATAGTGGGGGTAGGACATTTTACAGTTTACAATAAAAAATAAATTGGACTTTATAATATTGCCACACAGACATTTTAAACACAACGCCCTTCTTCAGCTCCACAGATTTTGTTCTCTCTAATCTTAAACCATACAAACACTACACAACATCACAACAAACTACATATCAGGTATTCGTATCAGAGGGAGCAATGCACCACCTCTCGTGATCTCACAGGGAAGCAGACTTAAACAAAATGGAAATTAACGTTGTACAACGACTTGATGTGGTACCACGCCGCTGTGAGGAAAAAAACAAAGCAGGAGGTAAAATGAGTGTTGGAGGTCAGAATTTAAGTTTCTGTCAACAATAGCATGCTAGCTAGGTTAGCCTCAAGGGCAAGAGTCGCTCGGTAGCAAAGTCAGCTGCTCCGGGTTGCCTCTCTCAGTGACTGTTGTGGTCCGGCTTGGAAAATACCAACGTATTCTTCTAGATTTTAGATCGTAAATATCAAGCATGCTTGATATTATCGTGGCGGCCGAGATGGGTCTGTGAGTAGTCGTTCTTGCAATTTCAGAATCAAAACATACAGGTGAAGTTAACAGCCGATCTCATCAAGGGGGAGCCACAACCTTAGGTATTCATTAAGTTCTTAAAAAAAAAAAAAATTACAACATATAGGACTGCTTATTACAAACTTTTTTTAACCACAATCTGAAAGCAGTAGTGAACAAGGTCCTCAGACAAGAAAATAATTATTGAGAGTTTATGGAGTTCAATGTCCTACCAACACTCTGATAATAAGCTGATAAGAGCAAAATGATCTGATTAATACCATCAAAGGATAAAATGGACAGGGCAATCTAAAGATTCAAACCCAGGATATGACAGCTTCATGGTTACATGTTATGTAATCTTGAGCCAGAGGAAATTTAAAAAAACATGAATGCAAGTATCGCCACTGTGATCTTTCATCTGTCACATAAGAAAGCCTCCCAACTATACACTCTTCTACTGAGCAGGCACCCATTCTTTGGGGGATGGGAAGTGTCTTGAGCAGATTAATAAAAACTCATTAAGTAATTAAAAAAAACTCATTCATGTCCTACTAACACCCTAAAGTCTCTGACATGAATGAGAGTGAAAATAGTCAGGGAGAGTATGTTAAACTAGAGGTCCTGTCCCAGAGTGTTGAGCCTCATTCCCTCATGCTGTCGAGTGTCCACAGGGATGTACAGAAGAATAGAAGAAAAACACACACACAAACACACAACACACATGTCCCAGAAAACAGGCCTCAGTCTTTTTCTGATTAAACTAAAGAAAGTGGTGAAGATACTGAGAGAGTGTGTCTTGTGAACGTTTGTGTGACAGAGGAAGACTAAGAAAAGAGAGACCAACAACATAACACCTTCCAACCTCTATCCCTTGCCAGCAGATTTAAACAGAACCATTTTTTCAGTCTATGTGACATGTCCGGACAGCTTCAGCCTGTTGACTAAATGAGGTTAACTTTCTGTAATTGGTGGTCTGACCTCCCAGCTGGTCACGCTAGCCCGCTGAGAGATGAGCTATGCAGTGGTACAGATGCAGACGAAACGGTGGTGATGTTGTGCCACATTTCTGAGGTGTTACAATTTGTTGTTCTGGTTGTAGGTACAAGTCTCGGCACAGAACTCTGTGCTCTGATAGAGCAACATGCCCCTGTGACGACTCAGCCTGCATGTGTTGCAGATGACTCAGACAGCGGGGCCAACACACACTGTGGAAGCTATTACATGGAATTACAGGTGGATGACAGAAAGCAGTCAGTCAGAAGAACACATGACATCTGTCATGTTATGAATCACAGGCATGAACCTAGGGTCAGAGTCTTTCAGACCTGACTCACAAAAATCAGAGTGACTGAAAGAACGAGTCCTTAGTCATCATCAAGACTCAGCATGGAGCGCTAGACATCCTTAAAGCCAGGGCTTCCTGGAGGGGAAGCACTGTTGCTGAGCTAGCTTGGCTAGCTGATGTCCCAGAAAGAAAGGACAGCATGCTGGAGTTGAAAGACTCTTCGTCCTGGGTTTCCAAACACAGGGCGAATGAAGTTTCCCAGTAGACTGGGCAAGTGTCTCCAAAGCCGGGACAAAGGAGCTGAAGGATTGCCCTACAAGCTTGTAATTACTGTGTGCTTCAATGGGGCTAAGGGGCTGTTTGGCTGACACCACTAGCTTTCAAACAGGCACCCTACCATTTAGCCCAGTGGCTCTCCCTGTGTCCTAATCTTTCCCCGCTCTACGGGCTGACTGGGCTGTTGGGCAGCAGGCACAAAGGTCCCTCTGTCCTGGCTTGGGCAGGACTGGGGCCCCATTCCAACATAGTGAAGTCTTTGAAAACTGCCTGGCACGGGAACCTCGCTATGGCTGTGTACGCGAGGCCTGCCAGGAAAAGCCAAATTAATTAGATGCAAGGGGAACTGGAGAGGCAGAGATGAAGCAAAACACTGAATCAAAAGTTGGAAACAAGGGAAACAGAAGCTTCAAAGAACTGGAAGGATAGATGATGAGGATAGGCCAGCAGAAGAACGGCTCACCTAGAGAGGAGCAGGCTTACAACAAAAATCAGAAAATTATCTGTGTTGATCACATCAAGATCATACGACTGTTATGTAATCGATGGACTCAATATTGCAAGACATATCTGCGTCACAAAACAGAGATTTGAGGAAGTAACATGGGAAAACCCTTTCTTTTGTAACCACTGACAAAGAAAGCAGCAACTTAAGACTGCGGTTTAACCTCAAACTCTTCACCTTTCCAAAGTTGTTTGCTATCGTTTTAAGGTGTAGCCTAGCCACAGCAGACGCACAGGAAGTAACAAAGCATCTCTACCACTCCCCTGTCTCCATCTGTTTTGCTCTTTATTATTATTTTTTTTTTTAATGCCTGCTCCCTCCTCCTGTACATACATCTGGCTGTGAACCAGGCACAAACCTGCCTGTCTGATTGAGCAAACCTGAGAACCTGACACCTCTGGAGAAAAACAGGCAAGCCTGCTGGCAGACAAACGATAGTAGCGTCACCCAACCGCGAGCTGAGATCCTGGAATTCCACCAATTTCAGTAGAGGAAGTGATGAACGTCTGTGTGAGGGGAGGAAGAGAAGTAGGGCATGTTCAGGCAAACTTTTTTCCAGAGGAGTGCAACACTGACTGCCCGAGTGTCTGTTATAGAACACTTTAATGTCTGCCATGACTTTACAACTGCCTCCTCGTCTTCGACTTCCACAGAGAGCTTTGATGTATGAAATACCAGCCCCGGACAAAGTGGGACACCGCGATAACATGAGAACTGAACTGACGAAATTGTTCAACCGACCACAAGCGCAATGCAAACACCACGTGTGGTTGGAGCACTTCAAATAAAAAAAACGGTGGCGGCGTATCGACACTCATCACCGCCATTGTTCTGTGATGTGCTGCAGCTCTGCCCCAACTCTGGGCCCCCTCGCCATCACTGCAGCACAGTTCAGTGAGTAATGGGCATAGCCAACCACTGGCAAAGTGAATTTCCCTCACAGCCTTACACAAGAAGACAGCTCTGGAGGAGCGCCAGAATGTATTCATTGCCATTATCTCCAGCAGGGTGTCCTCGATCCTTCCTCCCTTCTTATCCACAAAGTGCTCCACCACAAGTGTTTCACATCTTACGTGGGAGAGACGGCAGGATAAATAGACACTTCAAAACACTTGACATAGTTTATAGTCAGCAGTGGTGATCCTGTTGCTATTTCCAATGTCATTATCAGGCATGGCCGGGAGTTTGACAATAGAAGCCTTTGTCCAACTCCTTGAGGACCATTTACCTCAAAAAAATAATAAATAAATATAATTGCGCTGCTAACAGCTTAGGTGGTCTGCTTGTCCAGAGTAAAGAAGGGTTACTACATCTTATACTTTAATCTATAGGGTGCCCCCGTCAAGAAAAAAGGATGAAAGAAGTCCACAGTCTTAAACAGGCTTGTACTCAATTGATTTAAAGTAGATAAAATCACACCTGTGCAGAAGTTTTATAGCTTTATGCTCCAGAAATACATTAAACCGAGTAGAGCCAGAGTTGGTTTAGAGCCTCATATTGGACCTTAGGTTATAGACGACTTGTGTTTATTGAGACGGCTCAGATTTATGTTTGTCAGCTTTTGCGTTGTAAAGAGCACTGGAGAGGAGGCAGTGCGCCGCTTCCGAAAGAGGAATGTAAAAAATTCTAATGAGGAGGCTGCCTGTCTGCTGAACTGCAGCATTTGGGAGCAGAGGTTTAAAAGTAGAGGTCTGCTCTAGGCTGCACTTTCCCTCTCCCTGCCCTCTCCGACGGTCTCCAACCCTAGGACTCCATTAGAGGGCTCCTGGTGCAAATGGAAGGGTACCCGCATAGACAAAGGCTCTCACACATACAACGCAAAAAACTCTGAGAATAAAGCAGCAAACTCAACAGAAACTACAAGAACCCAAACCAGTCGATTTGGCTCATTAGAATAAAACACTCGGAGCTCGTGGGACAATAGCTATTTTGGAAAGAGCCAGACCAAACTGTTCCATGTTCCTGCAAACATTAAAGACAGAACTTTTCTTTCCCATGCGAGCACATGTAGGAGCTATTTCTGCAATACCTGCCTCAGACATTACTTTTCTAGGAATTCGTGTGTTTGAAATGAAAGTTATAGCCTCTGTGTAGAGTCCAATCACGACTGTCAATAACAAAAAGGCGGCCACGCTCAAATGAAATGTTCATAAAAACTTTCAATCCCCCAACATCGCATAGAGTCAGTTTTACTCTCTGCAGCGGTGTCTCCAGCTTGGTTGGGTGCCAAAATTGAACCCAGCAAGCAGTTTTCACAAGTGGGAAGCCAGTGGGGGGTCATGTTCCTGTTACTTTAACACACCTAACAGCCGATACTGCCTGTGATTTCTAACTTTCTAAAATAGGGATGCTTGAAAGTTTTCCCTGCAACTTAATGGTGGACCTCGGACCAAAAGCAACCACCTGTTGTGTTAAGATGCAAAATGGTACGATATGGAAGCCCTAAGAGGAAAAAAAAACCCACTACTGATCCATTTTCTAAGTCAGATCTAGACCGTTTTTGTTCCTGTTTTTCTGACTTGTTTTAGCATGAACAATCTGTCAAAGTTTAAAAAAAAAAGTTTTTCCATTTGCCTCTCCGAGCAAAGATCCCCTGAACTGATGAACTTCCTGTACAACCTGCTCAGATTACAACACTAGAAACATCTGGCGGGCCCTGATCTAAACCTTTCTTTTATAAGGTAAATAAAGATAAAGAAAATCACACTCTCTCTGCACTGTCTTGTCATGTCTTATCTCTGATTGCAAATAACATAACCCACCTTAAAGAAACTGAAAGCTGACGACGGTTTAGTGTTTCTAGAATTTATCAGTAACTTAGTGTAGTAGTAGTGTGTAGTGGCAGCAGTGATCGGGGAATTTTCCACTTGCAGCCTGCATAAATGGGATAAACACACTACTTATTGGCAGGTTCACTGGTCACCAATGAATATGGGTATTGTGTGGCAAGTGGCACTACAATGGTGAAGCACCATAAACATAGTCGTTCGCACTGTGCCAAAAGCTGATGATAACGCCTAAAGTCCAACCTGTCAACTGCCACTTCAACACGACTCTCACATGCAGGTGCTTGACGAGCACACTCACATTATAATCACTGACATTTGGGGCTATTGCTACTCTGCATAAGGATCCAAACTGTGGAAATGATCTTTGAGTTTAAATAAAGCTAATAATATTCATCTCTAGTAATATACAGTATTGTTCTAATTTGTCTTCCTAATTTTTTGCTCACCACTGAAAAATCAGTGTCCTTAATAGACACATCGGGAAAAAGCAGCCTGCTGAGGTTTTCCCTAAAAAGGCAAACAGACTTCCACATCAGCTGGCATAACAAACACGGGAGCTTCAAAAAACATCTTGAGAAGTTCAACATGACAATACCACCCAAATCCTGCCCCACACTGACAACAATTTCCACACAAGGCACACTGCCAAACGACGCAGTTTTTCTCAGCACCCTCCTGCACCATTTCCTCCAGGTGACACAGATTTGTGATTTATGTGGGAATATTTCGCCGTGACATCTGAGAGAGGAAAAAAAAAAGCTTTGGCTTTCAAAACTAACCCCGAAGTCTTGGAAAGTGTCTTTCACCTACTGTTTTTACCGACAGCTCAGAAAAAGAGGCTGTAAAGTGACTCCTGAATTGGCAGTCATGCGTTTCAATTTAATAACTGTGGGTTTATTGCTTTTTTACTGGAATATTTCCACTTGTTATACCGTAGTAAAAAAAAAAAAAAGCAGTCATTATTTGTGTTTGACAAAATTCTGCTTCTCTGAACTGAGCAACCAGGCAACTTAGATTAACCCCGGTGCATTGGGAGTATTACCCAGCAGTGGGCCTTGTTAAACAGGGTAGTGTGAGGTGTTTATGGGGGCACTTGGTTTCCTCTATTCGCCAGACAAAAGGTAAATAAGCCTTTCGTAATACCTGAAAAGCAGCAAACCTATGTGTTACAAAGCAAATACTCCCAGCTCAGCATGGGGCTGGCACCCGCCTCTGTGTGTGCTCAAGTGTGCGTGTGTGTGTGTTGGGATGCAGCAGTTTCCATCAGTTGAGGATTAAAATAGAAGGGATGCGAGAGCAGTATGGCAGCAGTATAATTAACAGTGTTGATGCAAGGAGGAGGGCTCAGTGAATAGTTTGTGCGTTTGCTGTCTATAATTCAGCCTCTCCACGTGCCAGAAGTAGGGGGATGGGGCTCAGCCAGGGGGCCCGCCAAACACTCTCAAGCCTGCTATTACTTCATTGTGGTATCACAGGCACTCAAGAGCAAAACAAATCGGGGCCTGCAGTGCTGCTCGCACGTTTTTATCCATCTAACATGTGCGGATTCATTCTGACTGCTCCACTCGATCAATGTCACAGCACCCCCCAGCAGCAGCGGAGTTGTAGGAAAGTTCGAGCAGAGATAATCGGAGTGGGCCATCAGCCGTCAATCAAAATGTCATTTAGATCGGGGTGTTTTGATGTGTGCAGACCGGTGCCAGAGATGAGATGTGTCAGTGTGTAATGGTCATCGCTGGCTGCTGGAGGCTGGGGGAATTCCAGTGGTCAAACACCATGCATGCCAGGGCACCGTGCTGTGTGGATGTGTGTGGTCATCAGTGAGTATTGGTCACTTGCTCCAGTGCCAGCACTCGCTGGGCCCAGGCCAATACAGCCATTTAACCACTGTGGCTACTAGCAGTGGAAGTAAAATGGAGGCAGTCGATAAAATTCCTAAAAGTCATCGGGCTTAGAGACAACAAGTGTGCTCAAATTTTTATGACATGCCAAACATGTGGGTCCCACTGTGAAACAAACTAATCAATGTAGGAATTTCAGTTAGTGAGCGTGTTAGGCAGGGTGCAAATTAATTACTGCTGCTATGTTTGGGGGTGGGGCTAAGCACTTGCCCTGGCCCATGCCCTTGAGAGCACGGGCATACATGACTATAGCCGCATGTGCAAAAACATACTATCAATATGTTTCGATTCATGCACAGACCGAAAAATATGTCAGTATTGCAAAGTTGTTTTACTCCCCTTAATTTCTCAAATGAGGCTTTCGGAGGTGATTAGGTGTCTTTCAGCTAAACTGAGCTACCTGTAGCTCCCCTGTATTTCCAACCCTGAGCTTAGGGCCCACAGGATGATAACATTGGTTGCTTGTTTGGATTAGGTCATGTCAGGTGAGAGGAGCAAAAAGGCCTTTTGACTAATTCTTGTTTTTTTATTCTTCCCTTGTCTTGAGTCTGTTACGTTTGGGTGCTTGGACCATGTTATACTTACTTGCAAGTCTAGTTTCTTAGTCTTTATGACAGTGTATTCAACTGCAAAACATAAACCCCATCCAATTTAACATGCATGAGTATGTTCAAGAGTGGATTTGGCATGAGGACAAGGCCGGGGTGAGAGCAGTTAGTGTACAACATGTATGTGCAGCAAGGTCAGTCGACAGCAGCCTGACAGATTCTCACAGCAGAGGTGTCAATATGACAGATGCCTGTGATGTTTGGAAGTCGTCCACGGGCCTGTCCTCTGCCATCCTCTGCCTGATTACACAGGTAGCAAACGAGCCCAATCGCGGAGGACGAAGAAGGAAGAATTATGATGAGACCACCCCTTACCAAGGTAGAGCATAAACTCGTAGATTATCGAGTTTGGAGAGAAAATCATAGCCTACGTACCCATACGGCAGCAACACTGTATCTGTTGCTAAAACACAGACACATAAAGCCGAGTGCTCAGATCGGATAACAGCCTGACAGGAAAAAAACAATGAAAACACTGTCAGCAACAGAGGAACAGATAGCTCTCGGGGAACTTGAAACTCACTGTGTTGCTGAAATTGCATTTTAAGAAAGGAAAACTGAAATTACATGGACAGGTTGTGGCAAGGTGACGTTATGGTAGAAGAGTTGTTTGATCAGACAGTTTGTGAAGGGTCAGGACCCTGCTGAGCAAACACCGGCAACACGAGCTGCACTGCAGCAGCAGCAGCAGCATTGACCACAGGCTATTCAAAAGGCCTCCAGAGAGTATCATCAACTCTATCTATCATTCTAAGATGCTCTGCACATCGTTTGGAGTTCATTTTCATCCGTCAAACTGATCTATCAGCCAACAAATGCACCTCTGCAGCAATCAGGGTAAAGCACATCAACTAATTTGATTGCACAGATGAATAGGTGCATCCGTAATGGGATCGTGCAACTGTGTAAAGATTTCCAACAGACTACTATCAGTGACAGTAAGAAGACAATAGGATGCTCAGCAGCCAGTCATCAAGGAAGGCCAGACTCAAGGTGAAGGCTTGATTAATATGCCCCCACTTTGGCCAAATAGCTGCTGCACTGCCACTAGAAATTAATTGTGTGCTGAGTGCACAAGATGTACTGTACAGTTTTGTAATTAACCCTTTAAGGTCTGCAGAATGGCAGCAAAAAAGTAAGAATAGGATCTTGCCAGGTAAGCAATTTAACAAGGTAACGCGGGGGCTGCAGTGCAGGGGACAAGGGGAGAGCTTCAGTGTGAGTTGACACGAGGACCAGCGCAGGGAAGAAGGGCTTATTATCCTCACAGAAACCCTCAGGGGGATTCTCTGCCATGTCTCTGGAGGAGCCTGGCCGACTGTGTTGTCCCCTACAGCTTGGAGGGCAGCCTGATTCCCCCACTGAGGACTCAGTGGAAAGCTCAGGTGTGCCTCAGTAATCAGCATTATTTGACAGAAATGGCGAGTAGTTCCTAAGTACAGCTCTGCATGTGGAAAAGGCTCGACGAGGACACTAAATCCACAACAAAAGCGGAACAAAAGTTACACACGCGTAAACCATTTCCAGTCATTGATTTTGGCACGTGTCCAGGGCATAGCCTAGTACACTTCCAGTCCAATTATAAACAGTCAGGCTGCAGAGTTAATCAATTCATACAGAGTCATTTGGACTGCAATAAGTCAGCTAGCGTTGCATAACAGTGGTGCCCTGCTAAATCACATTCTGTGCCAGAAAATCACTGTGCAAACCTGCAGGAAGTGCTGCTGCTGACGGCCTGCACTGCACTGCACTGCACTGCACTGCACGTACTGGGACACTCCAGCCAGCTCTGCAACATTGCTTTATCACAGCCCGAGCCAGTTCCATGCAAGCCACGTCTCATTTTACTCAGTAGCACAGGATGTTTTTAATAAACACACAAACACACACACAAAAAAGAACACCCATTTTAAAATACATGAGAGCAAAAGGCAAGCAAATTAACATCTGCCGTATCAGTCGTCCCAGTAATTCTGTTTCTGTTTTGGTCTTGGTTTCGTAGATACAGAGTGAAGCAGAATGCAATTAACACGCCCCCCTCTTTTATCCCCCCCGGCTGGTATTAATCAGAACATTGCATCCCCACAAGTCACAGAGGAGGAAAACATGCTCGTTTGGACCGGAGCTCACTGTGAGCCCCCTCGACTGCATCTTTCGGAGTGTTTGCGTAAGTAGTGTCACGCATTTTAACACCCGATAAAGGTTTTTCTAGTGTCTCTTCAAAAACGAGGCAAAAGGGGCACAGGTGCAGGTTTTCTCTTTGCAGCAGCAAACAGCCACTGGTGGCTTCCTCCTAATCAGCATTCAAGGCCAGTATGAGCAATATGTAAACAAAAACATGGCAACAACGACACCTGACCTTCTCCTTTGCACTTACAGTAATGATCACCGCTTAGCGAAGCCGTTTCATCAGAGGGATAAAGAGTTGTTTTTTTTAACATTATGACATACTGTTTTACACTAAAGAAGCAGTTAGTACGAAGAGGAGAAGTCCCCCCAGCTTCTGGTGGACCACAATAGACCATATGCACACAGTGGCCATTTTCCTCGGACATCATGCTCAGTGTGGGAAGCACAACTGTTCGCTCCAAGTTAAAAGTTCTATACATTTGGATTCATTTTGCCGCTTCCTGATTGATCAGCAACTGTCATCACAATCGGCAGGGTAAATACGGAGGAACACCGGGCTGAATTTCAAGTTAAAATAACATATTAAGTGTACGCCGCGAGAAAATATTAAGTAGTGACAGTGGCAGCGGGGTCTGTTTAAAACGTCTGCATGTTTTGGCATGATAAAAATATCAATACTTGCCAGTATATCAATAATTGCTCTTAAAAATTTAACTTCCAGAGCCCCTGCATGTATGCGCCATTCAAGCACATACCCCGCTTCATATTTACACGACAGCTTTCAGTCTCAAATGTGTTTCGAACTCTGTAGAGCCGTAGGAAGGGTATCCAGGAATACATCAATGAAACACACAGGAAACAGGCAGCGAGGGAGGAAAGGCTGGGAAAGCAGCCATGTTTGTTATTAACCGGCCCTATCTGCCCTTTGCACCTGGAGCAACATGGGAAAAAAAAGACCATGGCCTAATTCAGAGTGTACTGTTAATGCACTGTACAGCCCGATCATTCTTACATCAAACTGTTTCGTTAAAGGCAGAGGTATTAATGCCCAAAAAAAAGAGTGCATGAAAAGTGACAGTGGGAAATTTCCCTCCACTCCTCACTAGAAATTTTTGTTTGTTTTAAAAAGTCATCCGAATCTCACAGAGGAAGCCTTTGCTTCACAGTGCTCTCATTCTTCCCTCGGAGCTCTACTCAGTGCAAAGCAGGAACTCACAGGGTGGAAATGGATTCCCTGGTTCCAAAGGAAAGGATGTGGAATTTTTTGGGAGCAAATATGAGGAGGGGATATCTTTGAGTTTCAGTGCAGGAAAATAAAGCGCAACATACAGAGAGAAGGCTTTCTTTATGTTGGGAAACTTTAAAACAAGAGTGTTCGGGGGGAAAACCACACACGGTGCGTTCGTGTGCCAGCATTCTTGTGTTACTATACGTCACATGGCGAAAGCGGGTTCCTGAAAGAAACGAAAACAGTTGTAAGCATGAACAGGAATGAGGACAGGCTGAACAGACCTGTCTACGCATTGAGATCTGTTTTGAGCTCAGCCACGACCAAGCCCTCGCGCATTCCTGCCTGCTTCTCAGATTTCTGTCCACAGGAGGGACAAAAGCAAAAAAAAAAAAAAAAAAAAAGGAAAACCTCTGTGGTTTTTTTTTGTATGTGGAATTATTTTCCACCGCTGCCCACACAGACTCTGCATGGGGCACGGGCCTGTAACTCTGCTGGATGTTTTGATTCTTCTCAGAGCGAGAGTTCTGTAATCCGTTCCAGTGAGAGTGTGCAGGCCAAACATAGGGAACAGTGTAGCAACTGGCAAGACATGTCCAGACAATACCAAGGCACGTCATCGCCGTGTGGCAGGGAAGATAGCCTGGAGCAACACATCATCATCAGAACCCCAGATTTCATTATGGAAACATTTTTTTCCTCACTTGAAGTTCTTTGAGCTAAGTGGTTGTTTGTCTTAAAAGGTTTTAATTTTTTTTCCCTCCTCCATCTCCCGATCTCCGCGTCGTGTCGTGTCTGTGGCTATTTTCGGCACGTATAAGGTTCAATGGGAGCAGAAAAGGGGGAATTACGCAGTGTCTGATCCCTGCATGACTGTGGGTTTTGGTTTAGGGGTTGGAAGTTGAAAGCAGGATGACAGAAATCAGTCACAGAGATTTTGCTTCATCATGAGCTTATGAGTAACAGCCAACCAAACAGAGTCCCAAACTGTTTGTCAGGTGAAGTCCAGATCTGGATCCATACTAGGAATAACGATATAAATTCATCGTAATAAAGGAAATCGATATATGGAAACGGTACATACTAAAGTACTCAATTGGCTTCTTTTAAAGTTCCACTCCACGACACTGACTTGAATTACTAGTTGCTTTGCTGATTCAGATTATTCAGTGTTGACAGGCTATGACTTGTAGTAGCACATTTCTAATTTAATTCATTTTATGAGCAATCAGACACAAAAAACACAGAAAGCGATAATCAGCGAAACGTTGAATATCGACTCTGATGATCGTCCCTAGTCCACACCCATACAGCAAAGTCGGTCACACTCGGCCCAAAATACAGCTATGAATTACCTCCCACATGAGGTCCCGATCTGCCAAATGATGGTTTGTAAGAATAGATATCACACCAGCAATCAGTTATACAGACTGGAACTATTCTTTATTAGTAGCCAGCCCTTCTAAATTTCCAATCTCTAAATCCCTTTTTCTTAAAAGATGCACGGTATGGATTTCTTTCCAGCCGATATCGTAACCAATAATCACCTGCTTCTCAAGGCTGATAGTTTTAAGATGAACAATTATTTCCCGTTTTTGTATTTCAAAAAAAAGCTCCCATAACCTGAGAGTAAGACAGGCTTAAATGCAGTGACAAGAGATGGGTAATTTAATATTCCGCAGCTGTAATAACATTTGATGCGTTCAAACTTTTTCCATCCCCTCTGACGCCTGACGGAACATCATGTACTGCAAATTGAAAATTGTGTCGTCTTCCTCCAAAAAAAAAAGGCAGAAACATCACGTCTGTGTGTTTATCGGTGGATCACAAACCAACTTTCAAGGGGCTTCCATCCCTCCTGTAACATTTGGAGGCAGGGAGGCTGGAGATGGACATAATGCCCACTATTTTCATGATTTTATGTAATTTTTATTTTACCGTGTCTTTTTACCCTCATCTTTTAATCCTGTCATGTCATGCCTGAGCTGAGCTGTGCTGTTCTGTGTTTATATGGAAGGGGAAAAAAGCAATAAACATATTATTAAAAAAAAAAAAAGAGAGACAACTTCTCTATCACAGGTTTTAAATGCTGTGCTTGAAGCAATTTGGCTTCATATTTTTGGCTCTTATTATTCCTACAAATAGCCGATAATCCAAATTTCCCATGTTGGTCCAACATGTATGTTGCATCGCTCATTTTTCCCTACATGAACAATAATGAGGGCTGAGTCCAACATCAGGCCAGAATAAGGTCAGCTATGGTCATACAGTTGGCTGAGATTTGGCTACGTCTGTGTCTGGAGTGTATGAGGGCTCTGTGACCCACCACTGGCCCAGACCAGATTTTTTTGCAATGTGGGTACTTGTTCCTCTGCTAAACCGACAGACAGAAGCTCCCGCACAGATAATTACAGAGCCGGAATTGCCTTGCATTTTTTGCGAGGTCAGAATTCCCCAAACTTTGTGGCAGGTGGGGTGAAAAGGAGGGGAATTTTTCCTTTTGTCTGCACGCATTTACTCTGTGACAGTGCGCTGAAAAGGGGGATTACATCATCACCATTGTAGCTTCCGAGCCCTCCGCTTTCCTCCATTGGCTGGAATACAGTGGACCGTCCGATCCAGACAAAGACGGAGCATTCCGACAGTTTAGCAAGCAGGAAGCGCAGACCCGTCGTCGCACCTCATTACAGTCAAACTCATCGACCCCCCCAGTCATACTGAAAAAGACACCCACACAGGGAAAAAAGCGCTGGAGGCCACGTTATCAAGTCATTTGACTTCTGACTAATGCTGGTCAGGCACATCCCTCATGTTAAAAACTGATGAAGCTTCCCTTTTTTTTTTCTAAAAAAAAGGTAATGCACATCATGCCATTACTGAAGGTTGTGTCAAAGCTCATAAATATGTGACTCATTCCAGTCTGTCACGGAAAGGAATGAGCATGAAGAAATCGGCCTTGTAGCTAACATCAGCTGTGTTGATGCGCAAGATCACCCAGGGTCACCTCGCAAGGTCTGTTTTTAGTTTGTCGTCTGGTCTGTAAGACAACAGGCGGGCAGGTGGAGGTGGCAGGTGGCACAGGCTGAACAGCAGCCAGCAGTCAGGTGGTGCTACACAGATTCCAAAAGGGGAGATCAGGAAATTCGTGAAATGACGTAACCTTTAAACTTTGTGTAAACCAAGACGCTTATGAAAGGAGATCATGCGGAAGAACTCACTCTGAACTTGAGAATTAAATCACGAGCATAATGAATCTCATCAATTATAGAATGCAAACAGTTAATTTGAGCGTTTTTATGATGGCCACTTAGCGGACTTGCAGCACACACACATTCCAAACAAATTAGAAAGCCACACAATGCTCCTCTTGTTGCTGCCTATCATCTTTGCTCAAACCATCCCCTCCGAGCCGACGCAGGAGAGACAATAGAAAACATGAGCTCGACTTAGCAACAGGAAGCGTCTCCCTGCGAACGTGTGGGCACCTCTGACAGAACTCCACGACAAATGGAGCACAATAACAATTGTTGTTGCAAATGTGAGAAGTGTGATGCATAAAAGTGAAAATAGAAACACTTGGCCTTCGGTAGTAAAACATGGGGGAGGAGTATTTATCCTGACGAGAAGCGTGAGAAGCACTTCATACAAAGCGATAGCCATGTTCAGAGTTTAGCAGTCTGGCTCCACACTAACTTTTCAGAGTAGCTGCACTGGTGCCCATAACTTTATCATTAAAGGTGCACAGCACATAATTTATGTGTACCCAAGGTGTTTTAAGGTGCGCCCACTAATGACTTATCTTAACCGTGAATTGCATTTCTGCAGCATAAACAGGGATCTGGATCAACTTTTTACACTGGCTGCACTGGTCCGCTAACCTTTTAATTTGGGTGCACCATCACTTCATTTAGGCGCTTTGTTTACTTTCTTAATGAATGACTGTTCACAGGAATAAAGTTGTGCATTCTTGTTTTTCTTCATATATAATTGCGTGCGACAACTGCAACATTTCAGGTGCACCGATTACAAGTGTCTAGTGCTCCCACTTGATGGATTTGTGGGTGCATGTGCAACCAAAATAGTCACACCCTGGAGCCCTGCATCTGTGGACTTGCCTCGTCAATGAGCTGTTTCTCCTGGGAGGTTTTTCACACTGCTATGGCCGCAGACTAGTCTCTCCGAATGACATGTTTTAAAAAAAAAAAAGGCACACCCAGTCACGTCTTATCTCAACCTTGAATGGTCCTCTTGAAACATTAAAAGAAACAGACTTATGGCATTCCTACTTGAAACAGGGCCTGCATGCGCCCCCGTCCCCCCCAGCAGTGATATATATAAAGCTGCTGCGTTTGCATTAGATTAATTCTCTAGAAGAAATCCCATCAGAGAAAGCAAGAAGCCGGTCCTAGTGTGAATAATAAGCTGCGATCTGGAACGAGCAAACCGGACAAAGCTGAGATCAGACTCACCGGTGCGGGGCTGTGTGATCAGCCATGCCCACCAGTGGGTCAGCTAAGCCTATCAAGAATGCTAAAAATCCTTGATCCTCGCCCAAAGCTAAACTCCAAAGCTTCCTTATTTTTTCTTTTTTTTTTTTTCACCTGACTCATGCCAAGTTATCCAACTCCCCAACAAGCACCAATACTTGAAGCAGGCACTACAAGTCGTCAGTTAAAGGGAAGCCAGCTGCTTTTGCCCCGTGCATACTTGAAACCGGTTTTGTTACATGTCACATCTTTTGGAAGGGGTGCTGTTAGGACTTTGAAAGGTTGGCACCGTCTCCCGGTTGCTACTATTCAAACAGCCCTTGTGTTTGCCTTCCTGGGTGCTCTGCCAGCTCTTTCCTAATCATGTGTCCGCCACTGTAATGACATAAGACAGCCCTCTGTTATGCCCACACAGTAAACATTGAATAAATCAGCACAGCGAGGGAGGGTCTGATTGGGTATCCATTGATCAAAAAATGACCAGTGGAATTCAACACGACATATCGATCAGGTCGAATCCAATCAGCTTGGCACACTCTGTCCTGCCAGATGATGGAGCGGGGCACAAAAAAAAAGAAAAAGCTGTAAACAAATCAGAGCTCCAGATATGGCACAATGAAAATCACCTGCCTTGACATCCCTGCTCATTTGGCAGCGACAGGATTGATGTTGGGGAAAACACTTGATTTTTTTTCTTTCTTTTTTTTCGGATGGTGGCAGTTGCACAAGGACACATCCGCACACATCATCCTATATGTGTTGTGCACGCTGCCACCTGTGAATCGTGCCCCCCCTCCTCTGAAAAGAAAAAAAAAGCAGCAGTGGTGGGAACAATGCCCTTGACACATGCAACGACGCAGCGGATATATGTTTTTTTTTTTCGTTCGACCGTCGGTTTTCTTCGTCCACCACCATACCGCGTGAGTTAAAAGGAAGAAAGGCAGAGACACAGTGGCACTGGCTGACTGCGCACTGGCTCCCCGCTGCACCTTCACACGGCACAATGATGTGCTTTGTCCATACAGATGTTGTGTTAGTGTAAAGGCAGCCTGTACCACCGCGAGCAGCACCCTTGCTTCCACATGGCTCCGGACTCACCTTTTCCTCCCTCTCTGCCTCGAGCTTTTTTTTTTTGTACGATGTCACACAACACCGAGCGGGTCTTTTTTAAAAGACATTTTTTTCCTCCTTTTGTTTCAACTCGTAACAAGGTCCCTCGCAAGTCCCCAGTCCCTGCACAAACTGCGCAGCGCTCTTCCCTTACCTTTTTTGCTGTTGGAGTGGGCAAACGTGTCTTCGCTCCGGTTCGCGCCGAGAAAAACAAACGCCTCTCTCCGAGAAGGCAACTCCGAAGTTTGATAGAAAAGTTACGCGTTCGCCTCGCTGCGCTATGCAGCTGCTGGAGGGATGAGATCATTCATGCAGCCTCCCCTCTCTCTCTCTCTCTCTCTCTCTCTCTCTCTCTCCTTCTCTCTTTCTCCCTCGCTGCCTCTCTCTCTCTCTCTCCCTCTCCTCGTGCCCCGGAGTCTCGCGAGAAGGTATCGTGGGGGGTGCGGGGGGTGGAGGGGGGCAAGCAAACGTTTCCGTGGCAACAGTGCTCACCTGTAGTTGGTAGACACGAAGTGAAACGGCGACATGAGGAGGTCTCACTCTGTGTGGGAAAAAATAGGTCGTAAACTAGTATGAAAAACCAACGCGAGCCACCTAAATCCTCCATTTTTTTTGCTCTTACAGCATCTTCTCCGTGGCTCCTGCTACATGTCTTTTTCTTAGTAATATTTTCTTGTAGCTTATTTCTGTATTTTTTAGGATCATTGTCCACTGATTTAGATTTTGGGCTGTATTTTTCTTTTTCTGTGTGTGTGTGTGTGTGTGTGTGTGTGTGTGTGTGTGTGTGTGTGTTTTAATTACCTGATTTGAAAAATTAAGTGCAAATAAAGTGAAGTATGTGAAAGTGCGCTTTGATATATAAAATCAGGATAAAACGCCCTCCATGTTGGCACAGTGTGCAAGAAAACAGCCTACCGTGCCCTTCCGTCCCCCTTTCTTCCCCGCTGCCTGCCCCTTCCCCGCAGACAGCCCAGGTCTGCTACTTTACCTGGTTGTGTTTTAGTATTGTATATGTAAGTCTGGTCAAATTTGATCAAGCAAGATCTATGAATCTTTCAATAATAGTTTGATGATAGTTGAATTGAATCTTATCTCTATTGTTTTCTGTCACATGCAGGGTTATAAAGTATTGTCCGGGGATTAAGTTAGAATGTATGTTCCATTTTTATACAAATGCAGATGGGAAACTATAACTCTATGTTTTATTCTGTTATGTTAATTGGTTTCATTATTTTCGAGGAATTGAATTGAGTGATTCATCGCTCAAGCATAAACTATCTTTGGTGGTGGGTTTTTTTTCTGCAAGCTGTGTGTGCAGGGGAGCATTGCAGAGGAGAGGCCCCTGGCATTCCTCCTCCAATATTTGCTGCCTTCTAATAGGCAACATTACTTACCTGAATGTCAACCACGGACTAGTGCACTTGCAGGGAAATCAAATTTCCCTGTGCATCTAGACAACACAAATATTTAAATGTGATATGCATAGACAGTCAGGCTGTCTACAAACAGAAAATAAAACAGTATTAGGTGACCTGGTGGTTCACTGCTGTCTCTGCAGCAACCTGCCAAAGACATCAGGGCACTGCCTGGCCCGTGTGGCCTGTGGCTCCGACATCATCAGCTGATGTGGATGTGAGTGGATGTGCAGAAAATCCACTGCTAATCTGCAGACCTCGCAAAAACAACGCATACTGTGCATAGGAAATTAAAGCCGGATAAGAGCTCATTACACAGTTGGCAAGGCTGATGCTTTCCCAAACGCATGATTTAGGGCTCGTCTTCAGGTGTCGCCGTGGTTGTAAAGCATCCCTTGCAGCCGGGATCAGCACATCTTACTGGGAAACATAATGAATGCACAGGATATAGAATGAATCAGCAGGCTGTGGAGGATGCACGGTGCAGAGGAGTTGTCTTAGTGTGCCGTGACAACAGGCATTAGAATTCCCCTTCCTACTGTATTTCAAGCCTCATTAGGATGCTCACACAGAGCTGTTCCAGTCATGACAACATCTATTTGTGTCAACCTTGCATCCGAGGCACACATCTTTATAACAGGTGCCTCGGCGTACATGTGATCCCATTATTAAAAGATGCGTCAGTTGGAGAGCATATTGGTTTTTAGGGTTTTATTCCAGTGCAAACACTTTGTGAGCGTGTGTGCTGTGAATGTTAATTTGGGAGAAGCATGACAGAAGTTATCTGTTTGTATGATCTATTCAGCAGCGCCATCTGCTGGCCAGGCTAGCCTACGACATAAAACAAACTGACAGGCGTAGGACTGACATTTCAAGTCATGATTTTTTTGAAGAATACCCACATTTGTTCCGTTCATATTTTATTACATGTATTCCTCCGCTGCTCTTAAGCACTTACAAGGCCTCAGATAATATTCCCTCATCATTTTTAGAATATCACCCTCATTTATTAAGGCTTAAAAGTGTGGAGGACAGCATATCAGCTTTGACTGTGATGGATGGGAAGTCATTAAGAGGTGAAGGTCTATTCTTAGTTCTTAGTTAATCTTAGCAATCTTTGGATGTCGGGTTCGATGTCGATGGTGGGGAACTTTTTGCTGTATCTTTTAAAGGGCTCTCCCTCTGGCCCGATGAGGAATTTCTCAAAGTTCCAAGAGACGTCCGTCCTGGTGATTGGACTCCAAACCAGAAACTTGGGGTCCTGCATGAGGGAGTTGGGGTCGTCGTCGGGGTAGGGGAGCTTGTCTTTAAGGTAGGCAAAGACCGGATGCGTGTTTGTTCCGTTGACGTCGCATTTCTGGAAGATGGTGAAGCTGGGCTGAAAACCTCCGCCTGGACGAACGTGCTGCAGGGAGTTCAGGATCTCGCCATTGGAGCAGTTCTCCTGCAACACACAAGCACTCTTTTTCATATTGTCCAGCTTTTTTTTTATAATCCAGAGCAATATTGCACAGGCTTCAAGGCTCAGTGTTTGCTTCTTAGTTTGGTAATGGTGGGAATTACACTGATTGCACTACAATAATCATAAATCATCAACAACAACATGCACACTATGCAATGACGAATGAGTCTATGGGTGAATACAATTAGAGACCAACTCACAAAATCCTGAGAGTGATACATCAGCAGATATTCTACATGCATACACACACAGAATACATAAACACACTGACCCTCAAATGTGGTTATCAGGCACTACGGATAGCCGTACGTAGGTAATGAAGGCAGGATATTTTACAGTTTAACAATAAACTTTACCGTCCACAATGACATCAGCGCAGTGAAACTTAAAAACTTGGCTGGGCATTTGATAAGTAATTACATCAAGCATCTTTTTCAGCATTTCATTCCATATCAATCATTTTCGTATCAGATAACATACACATAGATACTCCCCCATCTTCAAAAAGTGAAAGTGCCCCCTTGGATGCCCCTGTGGTAGATAAAATATGATAAAGTTCCCTCTAGGGTGCTCCACTGCATACAGCTGATGCACTTTTTTCTTTTTCTTTTTTTTTGCCCATGCCCCTGAAATATCCTGAGTCGCCACTAGATAGGCCAGAAAGAAGCTGACTGACATATCAGTTGGGTTCCTAATACAACGGGAATCATTAAAACAAACATGGTGGAATATTCAGAGAGAAGCCTGGCCTAGCTAGGACATTGGGAAAAGCTCAACATTATGTTTAGAAGTATCTTATAGTGGAATTAAATTGATTTTGAATCTCTCATCCTGGAATCAGGAGGAAAGCACTACATTTTGGGAACTTCGTAGTGACCCAGGTCTGACAGGACTATAACAAAATCGTCAGCATACAAAGTTATTTTAATGCGATTTTGCATCACGTTGTGTCACACTGAATTACCTGATATCCAAACTGGTTACAAGGAAAACCCAGGACCACCAGCCGATGCGGGTACTTGCTCTGCAGCTGGTTGAGCTCGCTGTAGTCCCGGGTGGTGGTGCCTCAGAGCGAGGCCACATTCTCTATCAGGACCACCCGTCCCCTAAACACGTTGAAATCCACCGAGTCTCCCTCCAGCGTGGTGGCCTTCAGATCGTAGAAGGTCTTGGCGATGAACGTCATCTCGGCTCCTGTGCTTCCACACTGGATGCAGACGAGGTCTCGGCGTCTGACTGTACCCTGCCGCTCGGTCACCTGACTCACCCGGGGCAGAGAGCTGCCTTTCATGGGTCTCAAATGTCTCTGCAGGAATCTGATCCACATCTGACACACGATGCCGATCGCAAGTTTCGGATAGAAGGACGTAAGTGATTGTAAAGCCACACAAGAACATGAAGTAGTTTTAGCATGATTTACAAAATGTTGTGTTTGTTGTCCAATTGAGGAAAAGCTTTGACCATTTTTTTACATTTTAAAATTTCTTTGGGCCCAGATGTCAGACTTTCAATCACTGGAATCTGTTGGAACATTGGTCATCATTCTGACATCCTCATTTTAAAAAGTTGTGGGAATAAGCATGCATTTTGTCATGCGTTTGGCTTTACGGACATGTATCCGTTTTCCTAGTCATCAAAAATTTAGCATGTGATCACCTGTCTTTCACAACAGGTGCTAAAAAATGAATGAACCCACTGCGTGAACTCTGCGTGGACCTCACTCCACTCTCAATCCAAATTTAGTGACTCAGCACAGCTCGGAATTTGTTGTCAAATATGTAAATGTCAGTTTATTAACTTACGCGTAACTTGATATTCTGCGACATCCTTGAATTTGAAATGTTACATTAAAATTACATTATATGTGGCACCTCGGCAGACCCTGAAGACATTACTTTAAGCAGCGGTGACACTGCCTAAATGCATGATATGCTGCAGGCTCGTCTGTGACATTCATAAAAGAAACCATACACATACATTCAGGGTGGTAAATAAACATGTACTGCAGTCAGAAAGGTCACTGAACATGGCACAACACCGTCGCCCTCGAGGAAATAAGTCCATTGTGTAAATGAATCCATCCCGGGGTGGTTTGAGTTTCGAGGTGTAAATAATTCAGCTCCATCCTCCGGCTGCCTTGTTGTAGAAAATGCACTCATTGCAACTTAAAAAAACAGATTTCATTGATATGGAGCCACACGTCACCAATCGATTTGTAGATGTGTGTCCTGCATATCAAAGTCTAAAAAGTAACTACAAAAGAAAAGTGATGAAAGAGGGTAAATTGATTGAATAGACGTGTAGTGCATTTCACCAAGGAAAATGAAGAGTGCATGTGCACTGATGGAGTCACTCATGCACGCTAGATTTTTTCTCTTCACTGGCTACAGAGTTCAGTGATCATGCAACAGAACTGGCCCTCTGCTGGCTGCTGCTGTTAACTGCACCCTTTAGGCCAACAGGTCACAGCATCTATGAGGAAGGTGGATCAGTGTCTTTAGCTGCAGTATGAGCCAAGGCACTGTGGTCGGCCTTTAACAGGCGCAGCTCCTCTGAGCATTGTCCTCGGCATCTTGACCGCCTTTCTCCTCTTCCAGAGCGGCCTTCTCCAGATAATCATCCAGAGATCCCAACAAGACGTCCACGTCTCTCTTGTGAGCCTGCAGCACCAGTTCTGCCAGCCGAGTGAAGGACTGAAGGAAGGAGGAAGTGCAAAATCAACACACAGATAATAAAAGAGGCACGCGGCAGGAAGTTCCCTGTAATATTTGTGTACATTTACAACGTGACAAACAGTTTCTTTGTCCTACCTCGCTGATGTTACTGTTGGTGGAGGCACTGGTCTCAAAGAAGTCCATCCCATAGGTCTCTGCTAGCTGCAGGATCCAGTTAGATATGGTAAGAAGTGCGTATGACAAAAGGTCTTTCATGGCTATTTTCATTGTCAGTTTTACCGTTGATTGAGCTTTCATGCTTTGCACTTTGCCATGAATAGCAGGCTTTTTAAAATGTTTAATTTGGTATCACAATTTGACCATTTTCTAGTAGTACAAACCATTTTCTTTCCAACTTTCAAACAATGCTCTACTAAGAACTTGAAATCCCACACAGTGTGGGATCCATCAAAGACTAAGTCAAATATAAGAAAGTAGAAACAAACTACTTAATAACAAGGGTAAATCGAACCTTGCTTCCTTGGTCTGTTGTCACCTGCCTCATGAGCTCCTCATCACACTTGTTCCCTACCAGTATCCTCTGCACTACGTCTGGGGCACACTGCAAAACAACAACGACGGGCACAGAGATAAGGGACTTCATCATCTTGTCGCTCACACTAAGCCACCGAGTGCACGGCGAGCATAAACAGTCCACTGAGAGACAATACGACAAAACTCTTGCTCGCTGCGAAGGGCAACAAGTTCAAGAGAGTGAGACAAGACCGCTTAACGTCTTACTTCGTCGACATCACTCGCCCACTTGGCCAGGTGCAGAAAGGACGACTTGCATGTGATGTCGTACACAAAGATGATGCCCTAAAGCACAGAGAGCAGTTAAAGAATGAGTTCTGCAGTACCATATAAAGGTAACTGGACTCCATTGGTTGTTCATCTGGAGGGATCCTCACCTGTGCCCTCCTGTAGTACTGTTTGGTAATGGTCTGATATCGTTCCTGACCCGCCGTGTCCCTGCAAAAACATGCCAGCAAGAGAAGATCACACATTCCGCACGTTGGCTTACTGTAAATGCAACAAAAATGATCTAAAGTAGGACCTACCATATCTGCACTCGCACCTTGATTCCATCTATTTCAAGCGTTTTCATTTTAAAGTCAACGCCTGACAAAAGAAAGAAAGCAGACGATTACACTTCATATCACAGAGATCAGGGTCGACACAACATGACGGCATGTGAAGCAACCGCAAAGTGGAGCTGCCGAAGCGACCGGTTGACAGCCCTGCTTTGTGCTACTTTACACGGGCTTTTGTGTGTTTGTGAGCACTAGACGAGTGTTGCCCGGAGACACCATTATGGCCTAATGAATAGTTTCTCAGGCACGGCATAGTGTCAACTTTTAAGTCATTGTGTTGCCACAAGGACGCCGCAACCGATGTGAGCGCCGTTTTTTTTTTTTTCTCCCACTACGTAACAGGAGAGGGGAGGGCTACGAAATGTGGCTGCCAACAACGTGAATGTGTTGCTTGTGACCACTCCGCTGGTTTATATAAAGACAATGTATTGGAATGCATTTGTGAATCAACTTGTTAATTTTTTTACGCTGCCACTACAATTCAAAGTCCACTCTAAACAACACATTTATTATTCAATCAATTATGCTGCATACTATTTATAGTACTAGATGCTTAAACTGTATGTTGTAGTATTCTGTTTTTTTATTCTTTATCCTCAATATTATATGGCAAACCACAGCAACTGAATATTTGGTCAAAATGTAGCTATAACCTCTATCTGCAGTAGGCCTAGCCAGTGTTGCATTGACTTTCCCCAAGCTGTTGATGAACTGATATTTGGGCTAATAAGTTGTTTTTTTCCTCATAATCGAGTAAAGCAGTAGCTGAATAAATTCATAATGGAGAGGGAAAAAATGATGACCGGGTTTAACTCCTGCTGAAGCGAGCAAGATCATCACAACATATGAATTTGTGTGGTGAAGGTACATTTAAATTGCATCATTAAATGTATTCATTTTAACATTCATGTATCATTAACAGTCGGCCTACCAGGAAAGACAAGAAACACTGGAGTCCTTTCAGCTTACACTGTACATAATTATCATGTCCTAGAAAAACTAATTGAAATGGATAGGAAAGCTGAGTACACACGTTTTGTTTTTGGATACTGCAGTTCCTCTAAGCATCCAGTGACAATCATTCAAAGGCGGAGTGCAGTATTTCCATTTTATAGGAGCTGTGTGGGCTTTATGGAAATGGCATGTCTGGAATAAAATGATCATCCTAAAATGACATCGAGCTTGAAACTCAAAACCCTTTTTTTCCTCAACTTTACGGCATCTGTAGCTCTCTGCCTATGGATTGCAGTATACTGCACTACATGCGGTATGAAATGTTTTAATAGTTATTCAGCTGCTCATTATTTTGAGCCCTCCACCTCTCCCTGGGACCTGCTTCCTTGATTGTTCAATTCATCTTTTGGTGTAAAACTGTCACAGAATCATGAAAGATACCCGTCACACTTTCATAAATCCCAATGAAAGGTATGAAAGGTAAGATTATCCTTCATTAACCTCTTCAACTCACCTCTTTTTTATCTTTTCAGTTTAACGTCACAGAAGACAATGTAAATAAAGGTAGTAGTTGCAGATTCATTTCCTGTCAATCGGATAATCAATTAGTTTGCCGATCATTCCATTCATACAGCTGCACTAATTTACACCACGCTCTGCTATCACGATTTGTTATACCTCCTTAACTTCTGCTGTGAAACAACAAAATTACTGAATGACTCTAACAGCCAGCGGACACGTTTATTTTAGATGCTACATCCAGAGAATACTGTGAATCAGAAAACGCTGCATATCCGAGATCAATCACGTTCATCGCTGTCGATGAAGCTGCTCCTGGATCTGTCCAATTGGCACCATGACCGTAGTCTTGTGTTCCAATTCAAATTCGTCGTTTGCAGTACACATTCTCTATGAAACACAACACTGTGCGAGGATGCAGATCTGGAGCATGAACTTTTTTTCCTCTTCATATAACCAGGTTTAATCCTCACGTAAAGCCCTCTCACTCTGCATGAACACTCCAAGCTACAGCTCTTTTCTCTTACAGTGACAACAAACTCAAGTCTGCCATGGAAAATAGAAACAGCCCCACCATTTTTCCCCTCCAAGTCATCAGGCAGGAAAGGAGCACTAATAAACAGGATCAAATATCCTACAGTTTAAGGGGCAGAGAAAGTGATGTTTCCTTTCCTGTTGACCTTCCTCGCCATTGTTACTGTGACACATTTCACAGACCTGCCTTCTCAGACCTCCTCTACACCCTTTTAGTATCTCTCTCGGAGCCGTATCTCCATCAGACAATGTTGTTATTTTTGCACAGCAGTGATAACTTTGGCTCTGCAACTATTGAGTACATGGTTGTTTTTCAGGGCTGTTATGGCCTGAGGGCAGTCTGCACTAATCCTTCCAGCTAAGTAGGGCCTGCTTAGACACTTTGAATTAAAGGGAAAATTACAGTAAATTATTCTGAGGGTGAAACAATACTAAAAAAAAAAAAAGTTACTGAAAAGTATTCAGTGCTGTGTGTCTGGTTCAACCTGTGGCTGACACAGGGCCATAGGATGAGTCTGGAAACAGACGTCATTTAAAAAAAAAACAAAAAAAAAACTTGGACTTTACTCACCGATGGTGGAGATATGTGAGGGATCAAATTCACTCTCCGTGAACCGGCGCAGCATACACGTCTTCCCGACCCCCGAGTCCCCGAGCATGAGCAGCCTGAACAACACGTCGTACTGTTTGGCCATGACCACAAACTAAAAACCACAGGAGAAGCTGAGCGGCAACTCCTCCATGGAGCTGCCGGCTGATGTGGTCACCGCACCGTGGCCGCGTGCCGCCTTCATGGCCCCCTCGGAAACTTCCACGCTTTAGACATGGTAAGTTTAAATACGTAAAAAGTTAGAACTTACTATTTTATTCATTTTTTAAATGTATTTGTTTATTTTACAAACAAAGGAGGTTAATCAATTATTCGTTTTAGTGAGTAAAATAGACTGAAGGAACGTTAGCAATGCTGATTAATAGGTCTGTTCACATCCACACTTGTTTGTGTGAGGATAGTTGTAGATGGGAAGAAACTTTTGGCCCTGATGGACGCAGCCTGCTGCAGAGGGGGTCTGTGTTATATTTTCCTACCTTAAATGTCATTACTGTACGGTTTTGTAATGTATGATGTTTACTTTTTAATTCCGTCGTATGGAATATGCTATAAAAATAGAATTCAACTGACTCTGTGTGATGGAATTTTTCTACGGCTCCTGAAGGCATCATACAACCTGCATCCTTGAAGAGGCAGCCTGTTGCAGTGGGAGTGTCAGCTGGGACACATCACCTGAGCTCACACTAAATTCAATATTTAAACTAACAATACAGGTTGAGCAGCAGCCAGGTGTCATAAATGCTGAGGTCATGAGACCAAAGACTCCAACATAACCCCACCCACCTAGGAACACTTTCCCTTCATATCTAAAAAATATATACTTTTAAAACATATGAACTTTTCATTGTCATATTGTGTTCCTCCACACCACTGGGACACAACTTTGGTGGAGAAGACTTAATCCCTTGTCATGAATTTCTTTTATTCAACGCATGAAGCAATCAAATGGCTAAATATCTACATCAAAAATCATAATCCGGCCTTTTTCAAATCCAATGTAAAATTTGTAAAATCCCTCAATGTCAACCCTGTTTCATGTCATGTGCACTGCAAAAACCAGATCACTTAAATCTAAATTTAAATGCTGTACAGTGGAAACTGGACATTTCAGCTAGAACTGAAGAAATGTCTCAGATGAGAGCTTATATATACCATGACATGGTTGACTGAGAATCACTCATGATAAAATGTGCTTTGCTTTCCGGGGATTGTGTCTTCTATTAAGTGTAAACAGATATTTGATTTTCATTTAGACATAAGTGCTTTTTATCGTCTTGACTTCTTGCAGCTATAATGCCCCACATTTCCTGAAATATTGGTAAAAATGTGACCTGTTGCTAAATAAAGGCACCTCTCTCCTGACGCACTTGTCTACTTACTAGCTGAAACTGAGTTGAAAACCCCACAAAATCTGAATCCTCTATTTGAAACACAATTCATATCCAATAACATATTCTAACGTGTAACATCTTTAAGTTTCCCCTCTTGATTGTTTTGATCATATTAGCAGTTTCTTTAATTTGATAAACAAATCTGATTATTTCATGTACCGGCAGGCGCGTAGGAATCGTTTCTACATTGGTGGAGCGCACATATTAAGCAGGTCCCCCCCAGGAAATTTGAAATGATTAACACTTTATTTCCTGCATTCTGAGCACCAATTTGTGCCTTTTCTGCATCAATCTATATGGGAAATGTCTTCGTTTACGGTAAGGAAAGCACAAAATGCAGGTACAAGATCTTTAGATACTGTATTATACGTAAAGTCTTATGCTACTTACTTATTTCTACTGCAGGTGTTCTGAAAATCGAAGTATTGAAGATTAATTCCATCAAGCATGTATTTCTATGCAACCCCAAACACAAGACCAAGTTTGACAGTTAAGAAGCTTAATGTATAAAGGCTGTTATAAGATGTTACTAAAAACATGTTGAGTCACAAATACATCCCAAAAGGATAAAATAGTTTTATTTATAGTCTCATAATAAAGGTATGCCTCAACTTGCAAGACAACCGTTGGCAGTATGTACAACATACCTGTAATTTCCATGGAATGGAACAAACAAATATTGATCACGTACACACTAATTAACCTCTGCAAAAATGAAAAAAAGAAAAAAAAAAGAAAGATAAACGTTCCCAGCACAGGCAAATATATCAAGGGAAGGCTTTTCTTTGCAGAGCTGACACCATTTAAGAGTATACAGTGTTATATACTACACACTGAAATGGACTTCCATTAACAAAAATAAAGGTCACTGCCCTTTAACTGCATTGCTTAACATTCAGTATCCTTTTTTTTTTTTTTTTTTATACCCACATTTTATTTGATAATAATAAAAATAGAGGAAAATAAATAGTTGAACCTGTGGAAAATCCACTAAAACAGAGGGTCAACTTGTTCATCCTCCTGTGTTCTCTGGAAAATCTCAAGCCAAACATGAGGGAGCTCAGACATGAGGGTAAGAAATCAATTTGGGTGCATCAATATAAATAGAGGGACTTCTTTTGATTACACAAACATTTTTCAAAGACACAAACTTCAGCCATCTACACTGAATAAGGAGGGTTGCATCTTGCATAACAGACATTTTTTTTTTTTCAAAAGCAACTTCACATTCTTTTCTGGAAAAGTATGAATATTAAAAAGGTAAACTATCCCTAATTACCAATGTGTCAAAGGTCGTAAAGTCTCACAAGGGAGGGAAAAAAAAAAGATTTTATTTTATGTAGCTTTACTAAAGCCTCACACCTTGTCATCTCCACATTTGATTATGAATGGTTACCATGAGGTTTGAAAAGCACATAGTCCTTCAAAACCGCAGAGCTGCCTCACTTTGGGTGGGGGGGGGGGGTCTTAAAAGTTGTTGCTGGGCCACAAAAGGAGTGACAGGACGCTTGCCAGGAGGAAATAGGAAGGTAGAAGCGTATTTATACATAATAGCACCTCTCTCACACAGTCTCCGCCTCGTCTCCTCGACTGGCGCAGGAAGGCAGGACTGAGTGCGGACAGGTAGTAAGAGTCGGGGGCTGGTGGGCAAAAAGAGTCTGTTTGGAGAATCAGGGGCCACCCGAGTCTAGCTGGGCTCCATGCGCAGCTTCTTTCTGTTAGGCGGCTCGTCCGGCTCTGATTCGGAGCTGGAGTCAGAGCCGCCGTCGAAGGCGGACACCGCGCTGCCTTTGCGGTTTGTGTACAAGCTGCTGTCAGAAGAGTAGTTTGTCTGGAGCTGAGTGTTCCCCTTGGCCTTCTCCAGTGCACGAACTGCAGCAACAGCAAGACAGGATTACAAAAAATACTACAGAAAATACTGAACACATCAAATATTTCATATTGCATTCAAAAGTTTACAAAACCTGTCCACATTTGGCATCGACATCCATCCCAAGTGATCTGATCACGTGTGGTACGGGCATGAATGCACCTGAGACGCACCGACGATGCATTTGAGATCGGACCACTCCGACCACATTCAGAGGTGGTCTGGGCCGGATATGAACAGATTCTTTTAGTGTTTAATGTTTGTAAAATATAATAATAGTATATTAATAACTTTATATGTATAGTACCTTCATGCTAAGATGAAGTCTAGAGTGCTTAATAAACGCTAGACATTAACTAGTTTCTGTATTTGTGTACAAACCTGTCAGTTTGTCCATGCATGTTGGCCACTACTGTGGGGCCGCCAGTTAAAAACAACAAGGCATTTTTTCTTTAAAAACAAAAAGCCGTTTGTGTTTATTTTGCGTTCAGAGTGTTCAAGATTGAGATCTGATCACAGTGGAGACAATGTAACAAACTGACGTACACCCAAGGCTGTCTTCTTGTGATCGATCACCCAGGATGCATGTTAATGCCTGGTTTGAACAGCCTCCACATCATTTTGTTGTAAGGAAAAACAAAAAACAACACTTTCTCTACTTACCTTGCTGCTCCAACAATGCATTCTGCTTCTTTAAGTCATCGATGTCTTGCTGGTGGGTATGGTTTTTTCGCCTCATGTACTGGATGTACTCGGTGGCTTTGTCTAGAATCTGTGCTCGGGAAGCCTGTTTGACAGAGTTCTGTCAGCAAAAATTTCAGAGAGCCATGGGACAATGCGGTGTGTATTTTATTCGGGTAAAACAAGATATTTTCACAGTCAACACAGTATTAAACATTCATAATCCAAACAGTCTTAAATCTGTATTATAAAATAAGAGCAAAAAACAGAACTATTACACCTTAGGTATCTAACACTTACGTGTTAAAGAATATCTCCTGGCAGGAAAGAGGGTACAAAACTGATTTCATACATGTTGAAGTACCATCCCACCTGCATCCTGAATTATACCAAAAGTGCCTGTTGCACTTTTCATATTTCATTTTGCTCATTCCTCTTTTTCCAAGAATCTCAAGCAGAACACCAAAGAATAGCATCAACTTTTTACAGTCATTGTACTCTACAGTATCTGTAACAATGTCCAAAAAAGTGGTTAAACATTATTGACTTGGAAATGAGCAGCAGCATATACTTTCTACAGGTTAGGCTAAGTTTAACTGAAACTAGCATTTCATGTGAAAAAGATTCAAAAGTCTCAACTTAGAAAAAACATGTATTTCTTTTTTTTACTCTTACGTAAAATAGAAAATGATTAAATGTGCCTCTCACCTTCTCCCCTTGTAATGCGGGCACAGAATCTCGTAAACCGTGAAAGCTGTCTTTAATGTGGTCCCTGCGTTTACGCTCGAGTGCGTTGTGATGTGCACGTTTGTCTGCCTGCAAAGAGACAGACCACATTTAAACACAGGTTAAAGAAGCCAAAACAAAAAATTTACAAGAAAGGTTTGTCCATTTATGTCTGTGTGATTTCTGACAAATGAGGAAGACAAACTAAGCAACAAAATGCAAATGCTGCAGCTTTAAATTGCAAATAAGTAGAATATAAGCAGAAGTCTTATCTTTCACAGGGCTCTTGTGCCTAAACTTAATATCCCTCATACTGCAGGTACCTGTGGTGTCAGTATAGGCCCAATGCTTACATGGATGTGATCTGTTTGCTTTCAGTTGTTTAAAGGGTTGGACCAGCTTTACTCACATCCACCTGCATTTACAGTCTACCTCTTTAGCACCTAAAGAGGTAGAGGTCAGTCAGCCCAGCCTCACTAGATACTGTACTGGGTAAACTGCTCACTAAGATTGGATGGCAAGACACCAGAGAACATGCAGTAAACCAGTGAAAACACGCTTCTTGCCAAAGTAAACAGATTGCATTGTTAAAAATTAAAGAATAAAAATGAGAGCAGCGTGCAGCCATGTTAAATCACGAACAACATGGTTAAGAAGTTGCAGACATATTTCTTAATTAACTGATTACAGACGGATTTAGATTTTCAGATAGATTTACGAAGTGTGTCAAACATTAAGACACTTTACACCGTTTACACCCTAATCATTAAATGGCTAAATGAAACCAAGAAACGGATTAAATAAGGTGAAAATGAATGCAAGTAAATACAGAATAAGATTTTTTATGCAGCTCATCACTGTACCCATTTCTGGTCCTAATGTATG
The DNA here is from genome assembly GCA_963678695.2 of Diplodus puntazzo. Taxonomy (NCBI): domain Eukaryota; kingdom Metazoa; phylum Chordata; class Actinopteri; order Spariformes; family Sparidae; genus Diplodus; species Diplodus puntazzo. The sequence goes on from OZ023175.1 coordinate 15,706,990, forward strand.
GCTGTATGCCATTCACTAAAGCCGCCAATCGTTACAAAAATATACAATAAAATGGAAAAAAAATATCTCACAATGAAGAGAGCTGCACCTAAAATGAGGACATGATTGCTATCCCGCAACATTAGAAATGTTGAACAATGTAGGCTTAACCATTCGCCCTTACTAGTATATTTATACTGGGGCTTTATGAGGATCAGATCCCAGCTTAATCAAATGGGGGAGGGGAAAACATGGCTCTGAGATATATGTGACCAGGATGCCAAGATTATTACTGCATGCTCAATTAAAACAACACTGCACATTTATGGCCAATTCAGTGCAGCTGGTCTGTACATCATGGGGAATTTAGATTTGCATGTAAGTTACAGTATGTCTGAAGGTTCATTTGACAGGTATGTTCTAAATAAAAAGCAGCACTGGATGCTGGTTGTAAGGGAAGGTATTTAAAAGGGTTCAGAAGGTTGGCAGTGAATAACAGATCTACTCGACAAAACATACAAACACGAGCCGTCTGTAATGTCCTGTTTTGCACTGCGGTCAAGTGAGCCGTCGTCAGGGTTTTGTTGCGCATCTGTTTGGGTAATTGCGGTACACTGGTGTCAAAATGGCCGTGTAAACACTGGGATGAAGACTTGGACAAAGTTGACATCGAACCAGCTTGGGACTTGTCAGATCTGACTGTCATTTTCTCAAAGACTTTGGGAGAATGACTCACAGTCTGGGCCATTCTGACCAGAACTTCCACTTGGAAATTCAGTAAATCTAAAGAAAATATTTTCAAATATACAGGCAATATGCCTTATGTAATTTCCCCCTAAAATAATACAGTCATGTGACTTCAAAGTTGACATATATTAAATGTTAGAGAAGTCAAGGGCATTCTGAGCAGAAATCCTTTGGGAATATCAGCAGACCTGTGTGGAAGCTGGCAAAACTGTACATTACAGTGCGTTTTTTACAACGCAGGTGCATTTATCATTCATTGTACTTTTGAATAAATATCGCACAGTTATCACATTTCCTGGAAGACACATTTCATAAAATGATTACACTATCAATGGGTGCGTTAGTGTGAGTATTATTTGCTGTTTCCTGGTTTATCTAGCCCTCAGCGGCAACCTTTACACGTCCTTTTTGGCCTCTCCCAGCACCGGTACCGTAATTGTACTACATGAGGCGCAACAAAAACCGACCAGGGGCTGGCTTAGCAGGATTTTGACAAACGACCGCTCACACAGCAGTTAAACGATGTAACTTATTCACAAGACCGATGAGCTCGACTTTCATTACCAAGCCAGTCGGCCAGCACTCCAAAGTACACTTTTGTTCTTACAGCTTTCTCCTTATTCGCCCTAAAATGTAATGTTTGCAAAGAAGCCCAGCTAGCTCCCTAGCTAGCGCTATCGGATAGCGTAGGTTGACAGGAACGTTAAAGTTGCTGTTTGGCTAAACATTCGGCTAGCTAACGTAGAGGAAACTGAACCACATACATCGCTGTCGACTTCGATGTCATCGTTTTCGCTCATTCTTCGTTAAAAAGTACGAGAAAGGAAAACAGGCAGCTGTCAAAACAAAGTGCCCGCGACAACTGGAGGCAAATAACAAAATCTAGCACGGAGCTTCGCTACAGCAGATACATGACGACCAACGATTTCTCTACACGTGATTCGCCTACACATGGACGGGAAAACATTAACGGCGCGTGCGCGACGAAGCGAGGCCTCATGGGGGATGCAGTTCTGGTTCGATTAGCCTTTGCGCCTTTTCTGGAATTGGAACTACATTTCCCACAAGGCCACGGAATTGGAAGCGCCCACTAAAATATACCGTTATCTCCAACAAGTTGCAAACACAGTAGCCTTCGGACCTTCAGTGTAATTACTCATGCGTGCTTTGATGCATTGTTATAAAGATATATTATAAATAGCATTTCATATAAATAGTCATTATAAAATAAACGGCGATGCCTTGATATATACAATCATATTTAAACGAACGTATTCCCCATAAAAATACCTTTCATGCGAACATGACTGTGGAATTAAGGACAGACACACATTGTGCTCAAGTCTGCTGTCTTAGTGGTCATTGTCAGCAGGGCAGCGTGCCACAATAACCAGGCTCTCCTCTCAGCATATGATTATGTGGCCAGATGGTGGCCTAGCTCACACTTTGCCTGCCCTCCCCCACTCACCATCCATGGCTGCACACTAGTGGGACCTTTAAATAGCTTCTGCAGCAAACAATTACTGCTCATAAACCTGCTGCAGCACCACAAACGACGTGCTTCATTACCAGGGCTTTGTCTCATTCGATTAAGACAGTTATTTAACATTAAACACCCTATATGTGATCTTTATGTGTGCATCAAATTATAATTTTCATGTTTTGTTTAAACGACAGAGGGTGCAAAAAGGGAAGAAAAGATGTTCCCACGTGTTGTGTCCTACAGCACATTTATGGGTCCTGTGTGTGTGCTGTTATTGCTCGGTGTACATGGTTAATTGTAAATGGACATGCATTTCTATCATGCTTCTCCGGTCTACTGACTGCTCAAAGCGCTTTACAATACCTGTCACATCCACACAATCACAAACACACACACACACACACACGCATGCACACACACACACACACACACACAGACACACACACACACACACACACACACACACATTCTTACACTGATGGTAGAGGCTGTGCAAGGTGCCAACCTGCTCATCAGGAGCAATCTGGGGTACAGCATCTTGCTCAGAAATACTTCGACACGCAGGGATTCGAACAAGCAACCTTCCCATTAGTCAGCTACCCCCTCATTGCTCTCTTATCTTTGACAAGAAACATCAGTCAAGCCGCAAAGGTTTTTTCAAATAAATCAGTGTGGCCAATAAAAGCACACAATCAAGTGATTACAATCTGCATTACATTCATTTAATAATGATGACATAAAAAAAAAAGTTTTTAATGTTTTACTCGTGCAATGAAACGTGGTGGTGGTGGTAAAAAGTGGCCACAAGTTTAAAAGTGTAAATCTTTAAGGACAACTGAAAAAAACTAAAAGTTTTTGACCAGTGTTCAAAACCAGTGTTTTTGGCAGTGTCATGTCATGACAACATTGAACTAACACAGAAGTGTGTGTGCGTGTGTGTGTGATACACAATAGAGTATTTTGCTTGTCTTGTATAGAATTGATCTACCTTGAAATGAAAAGTTGCTGATTCATCACATGGTAATATTTTATGTCAATATAATTGGCATTTCTTGAAGTGCTTGGACTGTCCTCAGCTGCAGCTGTTTTGTCTGTAAGATGCCACCGACTGTCTAAGATGTTCAAGTGGAAAATGCGGAAAAGAAACTGTGTGAAAAGCACAAACACACAAAACAGTGATGAGCTGAAGATTAAACATATTGTGTTCGATATGCTGGAGAACATAACCTCATTCAGATTTTAGAGAAAAAGTGTCTCTATAATCAGTGAACCAACAAAAAAAACTTCTACTAAGAAGCAGTTAACGTTAACAGAAGAGACTCGTGAGTTCATCATGAGCTTAGAGGAGAACAGGATGACTTTAGGCTGTACATAACCAAAGAACATCATGACATTCACATGATACTTGGATCCATATTTACAAAGCACGTGCAGTACAATGGAATTTCAGCTCATGCTGCAGACAGTCTGAAGGCCGTTTTTTTAAAGGTCTCGTCTTGGAATTGATAGACCATAGTCCCGGTTTTGACTTGGTATCAGTTAAGCACGGACGGACTGCATAAAATGTAAAGGTCAACAGTTCACCTTCACAAAACGCAGGAGTTTAGTGAATGAATTCTTATGTTTATAATCTGAAACATCACCGATGGACTGAGATGGACCAAGTGACGCCTTGGTCCATCTTAGTTTTTTATATTTTTTGTTTTCACTACTTCCCTTCTGTTTGTTGTTTGTTTGTTTTTTTTACTGTTCTTTGGAAAATGTTGTAAAATCCAGCCTGATTGCTATCATGTCCTGCACAGCTGTTTTGTTGTCTCTTGCTCAGCTAGGACTTGTACGTCGAAGAAGCACGGTAAGGCTGCTGTTCCTGGGAGAGATTCCACTGAATTTCAGCGCAACGGTTGTTGCTGTGACCTAAAGCTGAAACCAAGGCAAACATAATTAGTGGAATAAAATGCAATAGAAAAAAAAAAACTACATAAAACTTAAAATACTTGAGGAGCTCTGATACTCTAAAATCTAATCGCAACCATGCTTTAGAGATTAGGGCAACAACACGTGGGCCCTGCCACACATTTCTGATCTGTTTTTGTGCAAGTTGTAAATAAAAGGTCTCGGTGTACAAAGCACCCCAGGCTCGTAACTAGAAGAAGGGCCCCTTTTGAAAAGACAGATCTGTGCGGGGCAAACTGAAACCCCTGCCTGGTTGGGTAATGTTATGCACATGCAAGTGAGGCCAAATAAATAAAGCAGCAATTAAATTCTTCCACATTGTCAAGCCCACCGACGCTACACTTTCCCACGGTGCTCTGATGGAAGAGAAAGTGCGGGAACAGCTCACTATGTGGACGGGAGGAGACTTCCAGTAACTGATGTAAAAACCGTCATCCCGGAGGAGTAACACATGGAAATGGATACAGTTCAGCAGAAGTTGTCTTTGATGGTTTGCTCTGGAAATCCATTGCCATGTTTACACCTACCACGCTGTCATGAGCCCATGTGACAGGAGAGGGGAGGGAAAGGGGGTCCGAACGCAGAGAAAAGGGGTTAGACACAAGAATGCGAGGGGAGCTGGAAACAAGAGTGCGAGTGAGCCCAGTGAAGCTGAAGTTGGACGCAAGTTAAGGTAAAAAAGCTGCTTTTTTACAATGTCTGTTTTTTATCAAAGGGGAGGACTGGCACTGTTTCGTGGGTATGCTATCATCAACAGCTTCCATGGAAAGAACCAAAAAAAAAAGAATAAAATACTGTGCATACTTTGTAGCAGTTCAACAGTATGGCTCTTTTGTTTATCGGGATATAAAGACAACAATTGTGAAGACCTGCCTGGAATAATAAGTGTGTCTTGTCAGCTGTTCAACTGACTGGACTCCGATCGAGCAGCTTAACTCCCCCCACAGTATCACTTGATATCAAGCAGGGATACAACCGAGTGGCTCCTCAATTAAACTTGTTGCATTTGGGCTCACCGGAGGGGCATTGGCACAGCTGATCTGTAGGTTCTTTGAAACTAGATATGTTGATTTTTTTACTTGTTTTGTTAGGAGATCATTTTGCTTATTTTGAGTAACATTTTTTTTGCAGTTTAATCAAATGAAATAGTGCTTAGATTAACCCTTAAGTCTAATGAAGGACCATAAAGTGTAATTTTCTTGCTTTGTGTGACAGGTGGAAGCCAATCACACGGTAAACACACAGTCTGTTGCCACGATGAATGGGACGGTGGTCTACAAGGGATCAGCTGACATCTACAATGTCTCTGGCAATGGAAGTATGGGCATCATGAATGTACCCGCCAACTTAAACCGAACCCTCGATGTCCTCAGCGTCGTCACGCTCTTCATCACCATGATATCCCTCGGCTGTTCGATGGAGATTTCCAAAATCAAGGCCCACCTTCTCAAGCCTAAAGGAGTAGCCATCGCTTTGCTGGCCCAGTTCGTCATCATGCCCCTGACTGCTTTCAGTCTGGCCAAGATCCTTAAGTTGGAAACCATCGAGGCCGCAGCGCTGCTCATCTGCGGCTGCTGTCCAGGGGGGACCTTATCAAACATTTTCTCTCTGGCAATTAAGGGTGACATGAACCTCAGGTAAACCCTTCATTGATGTATTGATTCCTGTCTTGTTGGAAGATTACAAACGCAGCCAATAATTTACAACTTAAGCTGCGTCAGCACAGAATGTCGATGAGCGGACAAGTTCCTTCACAACATGATAGGATATGGAAGGCCTTTTCTACCAGTTAAGAAAAAAAAGATAGAAACTTAGCCTAGATAGAAAAAAATCGAACATTGTGAAATCAAGAGTCAGGATTATGATAATAATAATTCAACTTTTTATCTCATACCTATGACTTCCCATGAGACAATTTTCCATCTCTATGTTTGTATCATTTGAGCCATTTCAGGAACAGGCGTGTCAGTCTAATGAAGTTTCTTCTTCTCTCTGATGCAGCATCGTAATGACTTCCTGCTCCTGCATGGTGGGCCTGGGTATGATGCCTTTGCTGCTCTTTATCTTAAGCCATGGCTTCCCCGGTCTGGAAAACGCCGTACCCTACAAGGGCATCATCACTGCTCTCGCACTCACCCTGGTGCCCTGTGGAGTTGGCATTATCATAAACCACTACAAACCAAAATACGCGCATATCGTGAAGAAGGTGAGACTCCTTACTCTGAGATAGGCCTCTTCCAAGGCAGACATTTTGACTTGGTATAGCAGGAAAAGCAAAGGGGTTTACTAATCACATGTGTCACAGTGAGGCGGCGTGTACGATACCAGAACCCTGAAACTGAGGCAGCCAAATTAAATTCAGCCATCACTAATCTAAAACAGTAGATTTTGATGCTGTGCCCAGATGCTGCGTGCCACATTTGGAAATAGAGAAGAAGCGAGAAGTTTCATGCCTGATGCTGGGGACAGATGGACTCTCACAACATGTTTTCACTCTCTCGCCAGGCTGGTATTGGCATCCTGATCATCTCCGGCATCATCATTTCCATCCTGTCTTACATGGCTGTCAAAGACTTACTGTGGATGATTGTCAAACCTGGTATTTTGTCCGCGTCTGCGCTGATGCCGCTGACTGGCTTCACGCTGGGATACCTCTTGTCCACCGTGTGCAGACTCAGTCCGCAGTAAGTGAAAACACGCCGGTTATATTTCCTCTGTCTTTGAGTTTGCAAACGTCCCGTCTGTAGCTGTGTCACATACATTTCGCGATCGAGGGTCTGCATCACATTGTACTCACTTATAGATACCAGCCAACTAAATACCCCTGATCTTTTTTTCATTAAGATTCATGAATTTATCACTGAGAAATGAATGAAAATGTGGAGAAACACCCTATCTCACAATGACCACCTCAAAAGATACTGCAAAACAATATGTGGACTTCATAATGAAAAAGAAACTGTTATTTCTTCAAATTTTGTTGAAAATTACATATTGCAGCTTTAATGCATCAGAAACAATAATGTAATGTATAACAGTAAACCCTCAAAGGGGCCATGTTTCTGTGTTCAGTCATTCCCTATTCGCTGCTGTCAGGAGTCAGGACTCAATGAACAGTCTTTGTATTTCCTACGTCTTGAACCACCCGTTAACTCCTGTTTTTCAAACTTTTTAGCACATCTATTTTTAGTTTTATCTGTTTACCTCAAATATGACCTTTTATTTTGTGTTATTGCTACATTGGATTCGATTGTATGTAAAACACGTTGACATCATTGTCTTTCAAAAAAGTGCTATGAATATAAAGTTCTAATCATCATCATCATTATTAAATGCTGCATCAAAACTAATGACTCATGTCCGTTTAGATGCAGCAGGACCGTCTCCATGGAAACAGGGTGTCAAAACATCCAGCTGTGCCTTGTCATCCTAAAGGTGGCTTTTCCCCCGCAGGTCATCGGACCGATGTTTCTCTTCCCTCTGATTTACATCACGCTCCAGTGTACTGAGGCCCTTCTCCTGGCCCTGTGCTTCAGATGTTACCAAACAGTCAAGCCACCAGCTGAGGGTAAATGTCACAGCTGCCTGTGTGTTTTCAGAGAGGGAGGCTGGGACGAGGGGTGGAGGGTTCAGATGAGCACGTGCATGCGTTCAGCCAGTTGGTCCTGAATTTAGATCAGACCATGTCTAATATCACCCTTTTCTTACGCAGGTGCAAGCGAGGACTTTGAGCAAGTGGCAGTGAAGCAGCCATGACAGCATCGCAGATTACCGAGTGCTGGAGAGGGAACGAAGGAAGAACAACTTCCGATCCACTGAAGATGCTTTTCAGCGCACCCCTCACTGTCTCAATATAAGCTGCATATTCTGCACTCAGGCCTATGATACTGACAGGAAGTTTGTTAGAGCATGTGTAACAACTAATACATTAACAATTGTATATTGAATCATGTCAGGTACAGGCTTAAAGTAGGAATGAAAATTACAATCATTTCAATTGTAATTTTGTATTTATATTTTTGTATTCAAAATATGAAGACTGAAATGTTCTAATTTTATGAATGAGTTTATATAAAAAATATTATTTACGTTATTTTTCTGTTTTGAGGCTGGATCAGTGTGGTGTATGTTATCAAATACTCAAAGTCCATCTGAGATGTTTCAGAGCGGGCTACTGAAACAAAGGATGCAAGCAATTTGGACATTTCAAATAATATTTAATCAAAATGATCATATGGTATATACAGAGTAAACTTAACTTAAATTTTTTTTTACATATATTAAAATACCATCTTCACAAAAAAAAAAAAAAAAAAATCCATTCCCTGGTCCACAAGAAATATTCCATGGACAGTCAAACAAAGTGAACACTGACATTACACTAATATGTACACATACTCATTTTTGAGTTGGATCTCCCAACCACGTTTACAGTGTCACATATAACGTGCCTGCGATAGAAAGAAAACTGAAGCAGCAAAGTGAAAAGACCTACTTTTCTTTTTTTCTTTTTAGTGTCAAAAAGCTGTGGAAGAATCAATCAAAAGAAGCCATGGCTGATCAACAGCGTTGTGGACACAAATAAATTAAATACACAACTTACTTTCCTGCCAAGACAGGAACGTTTTAAGCAGTCTGCATAAATTAAGAGAATAATATTTTCTGGTGTACAAGTGATGTGTCTGACAAAGCCATACGTAATATCACCAAGCAGCGGAGGCAGTTAACTGACATTCATTTTTAAAATTCCTTATTTTACATAGAGATACCTGTGCATAGAAGTGGAAAGCTAAGGCCATTGGGGACAGGGGTGTGAACAGAATATATTTTGCAAAGATGAAATGTGTTGAATGCAGGCCTGAATCAACAAGTTTGCTCTCAGTCCAATGAAAAATGCTACAGAGTGAACACTTGGGTGGACGAGCAGCCTTAAACTGTACAGTGACACATGGAATGGCGTGAGTCATGATTAATAACACCTTAAATAATGATTTAGAATCTTTGAAGACAATGTTTTATGTGAGCATGACTGAAACAACAATCTAGATGACCTGGCGCTCATGCGTCTTTGCCAGCGTGCGTCTTGAATGCGGTGATATGTGTTTTAAAAAATCAACAGTAATTAAGACACTGATGAAATTATAAGCTCTCAAAGCGAGTTTGCAGATCTGCCCACTCAACATTAATACCGTCTTCGTGGTTTTTTTTTTAACAGCCTTTACGTCACTCAGACAGAGATGTCTGTTCCTTTCTGTTTTTGTTCTACATTTTCAAATTGGGCTTCTGACATTAGACGTACATACATAGTGTAGGAATTCCTATAAAAAATGTAAGCATGTATGTACATGTGCATCCCTTCTCTGTTCTCCTTTGGGATGGTAAGATGAACTATTGTGGCCCACAGCTTCACTCAGAGCCTCTTCAGTCGGGCTTGTCTGTGTTTACAGCTGTGTTGACAAAATCTCCAGAGGCATCCCGCTCACCAGTGCAGGTCAGTGGCAACGCTGGTTGCCTCGGGTAAGTCCAAAGGCTGATGCACTTTTCAGGCCTCCTTCAGCAATGGCATGTCTGTAGAGAGAAGACGAACATTTTCATCAATGCAAAGTGGGGCTTTTAAACCTGGAAAAAGTGGGACTGGAGAGGGCCTTACCATCAGAGTAGTCCATCTCAGAGTCCAGAGAGATGCTGTTTTGGTCGCTGCCTGCAGACGGCCTTCTTTGTGAGGTTGAAGGAGCTGCAGCACCTGCGTGCTCCAGAACCCAGGTAGAGGATGAGGGTGAGGGTGACGAGGAGGATGAGGATGGAGGTACGGGGTGGACCACAGCCATCTCTGACTGCTGCTGTTTGAGGGAAGAAGGCCTAGAGGGGCCAGCCTCTGGCGCTGCGGCATGCTGACCCTCAGACAGCACTATCTGGACTCGGGACTCAGCTGAGGCTGAGGATCCACTGCCGCACACAGCCTCCTCATACGAGGGCAGAGTCACCTGGACGCCTTCAACCATGATTGACACAGGCTGGCCGGACACTCCCTGATCACGTCTAGACATGGAGAACCAGAAGACTTGTTAATACTACGACTTGTTTGCCCAATATAAAGTGCCTACCATAACTTCTGGTTTCAAATACAAGATGTTTGTGGATAAAAGCATGATTTTGAGGGCGGACTCACCGATGGAGAGACTTGAGTTTTGGCTGCAAAAGTACAAACAGCACCACCAGGAGTAGGATTAGGGCCACTGAGCTTGCTGTTGATGCCACGATGGACAAGGCAGGCATCCCTAATGGTAAAGTTGGATCACTGTCTGTAAGATAAACATAAACAGTCAACACAGTTATGTGTACAGAACTGACTGTATTCATCAAAGAGGGAAAATATGTCTTCTATTCTTTTTTTTTTTTACCTTGCTCCATGAGGCAGCTGAGCTTCACTTGGCTGTCCCATTCCCCATATTGACAGGTAAGGTATTTATAGTCCCCCTTCAGAATATAGCCTTCCTCACAGAAATATTCAATGACAGTGCCATGAGTAAGTCTCCCACATGCTGAGGGGTGGCAGGTGTAGCCCCCGTTCTCTGGCTGATATGGAGGCTGGCATACTGTCCATGGAAAAAAAGGAAAACAATGTTGTGAGATATTCAGTCGAAGCACAGGGACAACTTTTTATCAATCTTATCATTAAAAATTGACTTGTGGAGTTCCCAAAAGCATCATTCTCAGTCCTCTTCCATTAAAACTCTATACACTCCCGCTAGCTCATGCTGTGGTATACAGACAATACAGCTTTATATAATGACACCATCAGGTGACAAGGAATCTATAAATTATACGTTTTTCCAAAATGTAAGAAAATGCAAAAATACTATGATGTACTTACCATCACTGCGTAAACAGCGGGGGGGTTGAGAGGACCAATGTCCAAGTGCGGAGCACGTGAGGATGTTTGGTCCATCTGCCAGGTAACCGGGGTCACAGCGGTATTCCAGTACTGTGCCTACAGGGAATGAGCTTCTGTTGGTTTCTGTCAGATTAGTTGAGCCATGCTGCACCGTAGAGGGTCTTACACAACCTGAAAGAAAAGAAGAAAAACAGCCAGTGCTTTACAGAGGAAAAGTGTAGAACAACTCTTAACAGATAAAGGGTAAAAGAAATCAAAAACAAAAATAATGAAAAATCTCAATATGTTCAGGTTATAGTACATGTTGATACAAAGTGTAATGAGGGTTCAGAATTGCATACAGTGATATAAGGAGCTTGTCTTTACCGTCACTGTGTATGCAACGAGGAGGTTCAGAGGACCAGTATCCAAGTGAGGTACAGGTGAGGATGCTACGTCCGATAGGCAGGTAACCTGGGTCGCAGTTGTACTGCAGTACCGTGCCCACAGGAAACAAGCTCTTGTTGGTGTCGGTCAGATTGGTTGAGCCATGTTGCACTGTAGAGGGTCTTATACAACCTTGAAAAGGGACAACATACAGAAATACAGTTAATATAAGTCTTAAATAATAAACATAGGTTTTGTTGATATAACACACTTATAAGTTCATAGATAGAGGTAGAACAGGTCAAAGAAAGCTCAAAATAGAACAAAGCAAAAGTTTTAAGATCTATTGATAGGTTTGAGTTTGAGGACCGACCAACCTTGGCTAACACAGTTGATCTGCATGGGGCCGTCCCACTGTCCATCCTGACAGGTCAGGTAGTTATAGTCTCCGCTGAGAGTAAAGCCGTCATCACAGAAGAACTCAATCACAGTGCCATGAGCAAACATTCGACAGGGGGATGGGTGACAGGTGTAGCCCCCATTCTCAGGTTTGGAGAGGGGTAGACATGCTGATGGGAAAAAAACACAACATATTACATGCCAGAAATGTAAAAGTATTAAGTTTATACATAAACAAAACAGACCACAACTTAATACAGAGACTTGAGTATATGTAAAGAGGTTTTTACGTACGATAGAAGGGTGGTAATAAGGCAGATCATGAAAAACAGAATATCTTACCACCACTGCGTATGCAATGAGGAGGTTCAGAGGACCAGCGTCCCAGTGTGGTGCAGGTAAGGATGCTGGGTCCGTCTGGCAGGTAACCAGGGTCACAGCTGTACTGCAGTACTGTGCCCACAGGGAACGAGCCCCTGTTGGTTTCTGTGAGGTTTACCCAGCTGTTCTGGACCATATATGGCCTCACACATCCTGGGAAGAAAAGGAGGACAAGGAAATTCTGTGAAATTGGTCAGGTTTCAGGCGAAATATCATGACAAATATTTTGAGCCTTGTTCATGATGAGAAAGACTTTGCAGTGTTTCCACATGCACTTGGTGGCCATAAAAAATATGAACATTTGTACCAAACTCCAATCTAATGCATGTAGTTATTTTTTCTAGATATATTATGAACTATATATATATATATATATATATATATATATATATATATATATATATATATATATATATATATATATATATATCATTATAAAAAGTTAACAAGCAAAGCTTATTAAGAGATAACACACAATGACACTGACAGCATACAATATTTAGGCAACATGATCATAACTCATATTTAAAATGTTTTATTAGGGCTGGATTATTGCTAATGATAAGTCATAAACTGGCATATGTTAAAATCAATGTTAAGAGGCAGCTGATTATGAGTAATCATCCTTTCAGTGTCAGGACTTCCTGACATCCACCCATTTGGTCTGAACCATGACAAGGCTGATGATGTTTCTGCAGCTGAGAAGTGTAAGACATAACAATAGAAACATGGGTGTTAGATCATAATTTGTGCCTCTTACCCGACCCTTGCCCAGTGAACACTACACTCAGTACCAGCAGCAACAAGAAGGGCTGTTTAGTGTCTGAGGTGTGGACCCAAAAGGCTTTTGATATTGACTCTATCATTCCATTGCACATCTTCCCCTGCAGAGCCAAGAAAAGCACGCAATTACAAAGGCAGAAATACATTGCATCATAACGATAGAGCCGGGGCCGTGTGCTGGCACCTGCCTGACGCAGGTACTCTGCAGAGCTCGGAAAGCTGCCAGAGAAATGGGTGTGATTATGGGGCAGTGGTACAATGACACGACTGAGAGAAAAAAACACCAGCAAAAAATGACAATGGTGCTAGCATTTAGCATGCTAGCGGCAATTACAAACCAATGGCAATTACTACATTTACGTTACTACCGTTAATCATCGAAGCTAGCGAAGCAACGGGTATAGCTAATTGCGGCACATTACCCACGTATTAAATACAGCCAGTTCTGGCACTGAATGGTTCCGTCGAAGCGGCAACACACCCATTTTCAGTGCTTCCTCATAGCAATAATAGCCAAGCTCGATAACGTTACAGAGAAGGCCAAAACAATACCACGGTGACATGTAGAGTATGTGATATGATACATATAAGTTATAGCTAACAACTGTGCTGCCACCTACAGAAAACCCACGACCAACTAAGCATATTACACCAAATTCTCATCGTTAGGTTGGCTTATTTACTTCAGATAATCTATATTAGCTCTTTTAGCTGGCTTGCGCTAGCTAGACGTTAACATAGCGTATTGGTAAACGTTACTTACCACAAAGACACGGCCTCAAAACCTCCAGCCCCCTTTTTCACGCTGTAGACATTTATCTCTAATAGCTCAGCTTTACCGAAGACATTTAACGTTACAAGACACAACAAAAATGTGAGGTTAGGAGAGGGGGTGCCACTACGGCTAACTGTTAGCTAGCTCCCTGGTGGCTAGCAACCCGCTACACTAGCTAGCTGCTTCGATTGAAGCGTCAGCTGAGCTGCCTCGATTTCGCCCGGTAGTCATAGTAACAAATGCATATTTCCATAGTGACAACATCCCAGAGTGTTTGTATCCATAGTTACTGAAGTTACCGGAAGTAAAACATTCCCAATGTCCCAAAGTCTCTGTTGACAAGTGGTTTTAAGGCGCCAACTATTTAATAATTGATTCTACTTTGTCGTCGTTTTTATTCTTGAATACATCTAGACAGAATCACACCATGGAAATTATAAAAGGTAGTTTAGAGGACATTTCCCGACCTACGTCGAGTAAACAGTCAGGTAGTCGTGTGTCGAGCGTGTCTTTGCCTCATTCTGACAGAATTTGTCCCACAACTCCATTCTCCCTCGTTGTTTTGACCAACGATGCAGCAGCTGTTCAGGTAAAGTAAAAGCAATAAGTGACAGTGACAGAAAATACAAATGTTTAATGAATTACAACATTGAATAACTTCCGTTAATTTTGGAAAAACAATTGTCTGTATCGTCAGAGCACATCTGAAGAAACTATAAAGAACTCCTCTTCCGGAGATCCTGACAAGGGTACGTTTTCTGTGCAATGGAGTGGAACACTATATTTTAGGATCTTCCAGTCTGAATTAATTTACCCCAAACACTGTATACAACATGTGCATCTTTTTTAGGCCAGTACCAGGTTGGTGTCAGTGTCACTGATGACGAGAGGGATGATGTACGGCTACAGGAAGCCATAAAGGAAATGAAACGACTTGATCAAATACTGTCTGACGTGATCTGCAAAGAAAAAGAAATCAGGCGTCAAAGAAGAGAGGTTCAAGCAAAACTCTGGCAAGAGCTCCTGGTATACAATCTACTTACATTACCAGCCCACAAATCAATGCTTGTTTTTCACGTTTATCACTTTTGCTGTTATGTTATATTGTGAACTTCTCTGCAGCAGACTAAGCCTGAAGGTCACTCAGAATCTGCCCATGAAGCTATGAACACAAGGTTGTTTTTGGCCCTGGAAGCCCCCACTGGTGAGTGTAGGAGAGTGTTGAACGGTTTAGTACACTCAGTCAACTGTGCAAAATCTTACATCTGTCCTTTAATCTCAAAGGGACAGAAGAGGAGGACGACTTTGTGCCGTTTTTTGAAACTCAGGCTCTTGACTTTGAGCACAACGGAGACCTCAACTTGGAGCAAAGTGAGTCAGTGAAAAGAAACTACAGAAAACGCAGCATGCGCACTTCAGTAGCTGGTCTCAGATGTACTGCGTAGATTGCACACTTGATGGCGCCATGAGCTTGAAGAACTTAAAGCCCTTGTTTTCCCTCTTTAATTGCTGGTGCAGACAGTTGTGCACTTACTTCCATATTTCAACTGTTCACCCACAATGTGACTCATAAAACCATTTCATGATCAAGATCTTGTGGCTTTTTGTCATATTGATTTCCTAAAGAAAAGAAAAAAAACTAATAATTTCTGGAAAACAGCAGCCCCGAAACTTTGTGATGCTCTTCTCAGAGCCTGAACCTCCTAACAGTTTATTCGATTGTGCCGTTGTGCTTCCTTGCAGGGATAGGGTTAAAGTACAAAGTCAGTTGTTTATATTTCACCCTGTACCGAGATTCAAAAATGTCAAGAATTATGTGGATTAGATGGTACAATAAGAAGTCGTGGTTGAAAAAATGACTCTGTGACATATAACAGATTTGGCTCAAGTTTACTGTTAGAGCTTTTGCTTTTTATTATTCGTCTTCTGAAGATTTTAAATGTGGCTTGCCTGACAGATGAAAAGAGGCCAAGCAGCTTGACAGAATCATTTGAAGTCAGCCATGAGGACATTGGGGGAGAGCAGTTTGAAGGCAGCCACTGTGGAGCTTCCAAAGGCAAGAAAAAACAGAAGGACTTTGTCAAGAGAAACATTGAGGTATGTCAAAGTTCACGTCAGGCCAAATGCAGTGCCGGGGTATATCGCATGACTTGGAGCAAGTCTCCGGTCTATTTGTTTTTCCAGTGAGGAAAATATTTGTCTATATGTCGAGAGAAAAGACGTATTTTAAGTCTAGTAAGACACCACAGGAAGAGTAGAAATGTTATGCAGCTAATGATTTTCACTTGTCTTTTCTTCTTAATATGGTGCAATGCAATAGCTAGTAAGCGGTGAGGAGGACCGAGTGCTTTTGACCCAGGCGGAGAAAGAGCGTCTGGCCGAGCTCCTCCAAGAAGTAGACGGAGAGGAAGAGGACAGTGCCAGGGCCGCAGATAGCGAGGTAGGCTGACATGAAGCCCTAACAGACAACACGTGCTGTACAACGAGTCTCTCTTCTTCAAGCTCCTTAATACTTCCCCCTCGCATCCACAAGTCATACAGCACATGATCCCATCCACTGCTCCTGCTACCAACCTTTAGGCCTAATATTTAGTCGGATCCTCTTAATTCAGTCTTGGCTTTGAAAATGTTGTGATCATTTGGCCTTTTGAATGACATCAAGTAACCTCGGAACAGCACATAGAGCAGCGCTGGTCCATGTTTTGATGACTGCTTGGCTGCTGAGACGGCCTCTGGGCAGACAGTCCTGACTCCTCAAAGCAGTTCAGATTAGTAACCAGATGTCAAGTGCCATATGCAGCTCACAAGGAATGCCACGCATTATGTATTCATTTTATTATCTTGTTTCCAAGAGTTCCCTCTGGAGTGTATTCTGCCAAAATTCAAAACCCAGGATCTTTTATGGATCCTCTATAAGCTACGAATGCGCTCACAGTGAGGGTGGGCTGTTTGAGCTCGAAGGAACAGTTCACACTTATCTACTCGCCCCCAAGCAGGTGAGAAGTCAGGTGAAGTTCCATAGTTCACAAAACATTTCTGGAGCTTCACAGCAAAATAATTCAACAACCGAAAGTAGATGGGGACTTGTTTTACAATATAAAAACAACCAAAAAAGTTGGGATCTTTGGGTTTTATTATTATGCAGGACGAACTAAATCTATTTTATTATTTTATATTCTATGTGTTTTGTTTTTTTTCAGTTGTTTTTTACGTTTTTATAATCTACTTCACTTGTTTAGAAGAATCCTGCAGTACTGCGAAGCTCCGAAAATGTTTTGTGGACTAAGAAACCTCAACCTCTTTCCATCTGCATGAGGCTGAGTAGATAATGGCTGGATTTTCATTTCTGGGTGAACTGTTCCATGAGACTGGTCTCTTGTTTGTCTTTGAAGATTTCCTCTAAGACCCAGTGCCACCTGGAGCAGGAGACTACTTCACTGTGAACCCACCTACACCATCCTGACTTCAAATGTTTTTATTTCAGTCTTAATTTGCTTTAATAGTCCTTTTGGCAGCTGTGAGGCCGGTTTGAAGTCAGATGGGATGAAGCCTGTTTGGGGAAGCGAGAGGGAACATACTTACCTTTCACATATGGTTTCATTTATCTTGACCCCGACAGCTCTGCATCCGTGGGACAGCCTGCCAGAGGTATTTTTTTTATGTCTTGCTCCTCTATTTATGATGTTTGCCTTGACTTTCAGAACAATACCGCAGTAATTGTGGTGGTAGATACCAAACTGAGGTGAGCGCAGATGCTCTGAGTTCTTTTATTGGCTGGAGGAAGACTTCCTGTTATTGCGAGACGTGCTATTATGAATGGCCGTAACGAAGGAAAGCACATCATTTTTGTCACCGGGACTTTGGCAGTGATGTGTCTTTAATTTTGAGGACTTCGACCCGGTTCTTGGCAGAATCCCCCAGGACACATCAGTCATAAGCTGCTGCTCACTTTTGGCCTCGCACACTTATTTTGATATTATTGTCTCTTACCTCACAGGCTCCACAGTTTGATGTAGCTGTAGTAACTCGAGGTAGTAAATCGGTAGCGGTGACATCTTGTTGCTGTAATAGTTGATCTATTCTCTTTTACCTTACATTCACCTGTTATCTGTGGCCAAAGGTTGATAGATGGATGAACATTTGTTCTTATTATAAGGATTAAGAACAACTGTCTGGCAATGCTTTCACGAAAAAACCTTCTTCAGTGTTATTAGAGGCATTCCAATTTGTCAAAATGATATTTCAGCTGTGAAAAGAAGAATCCATTAAATTAAAAGAGAAATTACACACAGATAGGCTGATGGGTATATATGCTTTCTTGTCAAGAGAAGATTGATACCGCACTCATATATAGTGAAGCTACAGTATGCTTATCTTAGCTTAATATCTTTTTCCAAGCTGAATATGAACCTTGAGCCTGGAAAGAACTAGCCTAATGTAGCTAAGCATAAAGACTGGAAACCAATAGCTAGGCTTTGTCCAATGCTAACAAAAAGCCTCTAATATAGCACCTCTGCAGCTCTGAAGCTTATGTCTTGTTTATTCTGTCTGTTAAAATATATGTCTGTTTTTTGGAAGACAGAGCCACAGTAGCTCTTCTCTCTGTTTTTGGTCTTTATGCTACGCTAAGCTAAGCTGCTGGCTGTGCCTTGTAGCCTATTTACTGTACATATGAGAGTTATCAGTCTGGACATTTACATCTTGGTCAGAAAGCGTATAAGCTTGTACCAAAAAGTTGCTCAACTCAAAATGTTGTTAGCATCATTTTTTGTTTTCCTCCCATTCCTTGTGTATCTAGAATCATCCCTGTGGTGATCACCACCAGTATTAGTGGGATTGTCACTCATATTATGTCTTCGAAACAACTCATATTTCAATATGGTGTTCCAAATAGGCCAACATGAACACAAAGGACAAACCAAGGCCTGCCTGAGGCCTGGGATTGAGATATTCTACCACATCCAAGTAAACCACTGCAGTGGTTAGCGTTAGGTTAGCTCAAGACAATAAATCTGCAAATGCGAAACACGAATCAGTGTCATAAGAATTTGTGGAGCTCATTCGCCAGATTTTGGCTTTGCATGGTGCCCAGCCTAGTTGATAGACCCCTTTGTTTGCTGTTGTCCTCTGCCAGTTTTCTTCTGCTCTCCCCTCAGAGTGTTCAGAGGTCACAGCTGTGTTTAACGGAGCTGTGATCCTCTTTGGCATGAAAGCCTCACTGCAACATCTTATCTCACCACCGGGCTGTGATGAGCTCACCAACACACCCACTGTTTCCCACAGGGTTAATGGGAGTCTCACTGGATAGACGGTCACTGTGAGGAAGAGGCAGTTGTCAAAGTTTTGGCATACGACTGTGTAGTTGGCATGCAGTGTTGAGAAGAACGATCTGCACCCTGTTCTCCATCCAGAAGTGAATACCAAGCGCTACAGTCAGACTTGTACCTCTTCCCTGTTTTAGACGTCACTGTCACAAAGTTGCTAAGTAAGCAATACAGAGATGCTGTTTTTCAGTCCCCTATTTAGGTTGCCACAAAATAAAGCAGGTTTACACCCATGGACCATGACTTATTTCATTTTATATCATTTCTTATTTCCAGGAGGACACGCGGGCCGTGTCAGTCCTGACAGGCCATGGTTACACCCCGGAGCCCTCCGACCTGGAGCAGCTGATCCACATCAACTCCAAAATCCGCCTTCTTCTTCCTGTCGAGGAATTTCTCTCAGTGAAAAGCTCTTGCACAAACCTGAGCTTTTCCCAGGTATGTAATTAAACAGCACTACCGTTGTTACATAATAACAAGAATGGGTTTATATGAAGCACCATTAACTCCTCCAGACACCACCCAGGACTGCTATGAGGCAAGGTCATTAAGTCTCATTACAAAGTCAGCTCAGTAGGGCATCGATGGCAACATCTTGTAAAAACCCCTTGTTACTGACCCTCAGGGAGCTACAGCCGTATGGGTAAGGAAGGGAAAATAGCATTGTGTAAGACGCTGTAATTTTGAACTGAGGGTTGCCTCAGTTTTCCGTCCACTTTACCACCGTGTTTCCGTATGAAGGCCATACAATAGAGCCCCTTGTGCATTATTTGCTGCTAGTAAATTTGATGTAAAACTATAACAAATGGTTTATTATTGAAATGATTATGTTATTTCCATATGAGCAATGGTACATTTGATGAATCGTGGCATTTATAATGTTTTATAACATACTGAGGTGGCTCATGGTCGGTCCATTAGACCTATTAGACTCTATTGTTTATTGTGATTTCTAGCATTCTGTCCATGCATTCCCTCGCAAGGCAGTGGGATTTGCAAGATCATGTGATCATTTGAGAAGCTATGTGCCTGTTGCTCAACCACAATGGTATGGACTAGGGATGCACCGATGCATCGGCTGAACATCGGTATCGGCCGATGTTTGCCTCGTTAACTGCCATCGGCCATCGGCAAATAAAAATGTCATTCGCCGATGTTCGTGGCCGATGATTATATGTTGATTTGCAGCACACTGTGCTCATGGAGAAACTCTTTTTTCCCTCTTTTTTGGGGGGGAGAAATCCGGAAACGCAGCCCTCCCGTTTTCATGTGGACAGCGAATCCGCATACTTTCCAAAACAATGACGCCATCGCCGCATCTCGCAACGTCCCATAACAACAACAATGGCGGACCGCATGCTCGTGTTCGTGCCGCAGACGATATCGAGCCTTTCTCCCAACTTACCCGCCTTGTAGTTGAGTGTGAGTCTCAGCAGCAGTTCGACCTCATTAACGGTCCACACAAACGATTCTGGTTTCCTTGCACTCGCCATTTTCATCTTCTTCTTCTTGTTGTGTTCGGTTTCTCCGTCTACTGTCTGTTTGTTTACAGCGCGCAAGTTTAATGTGCATGCTCCGTGTCTTCTTCTCCGTGTTTTGTGAATGTCAAGCGTCACCTAGAGGCCTTGAATATGAACTACAGCGTTTTCGCTCATTTTCAGTGGGTCCATGTGGACGCAAATATTCTTAAAACGATGACGAGGAAGACGGAGATAAAAAAGATTGTTTTTTTGAAATCTTGTCATGTGAACTAAGGTTATCTTAAATGTCAACCAGAAAGTGACATTAAAGGTTGTTTTTGTTTCATAAATTGGTCTCATTGGATTTGTGCTCATTCAAGGATAGTGTTATGAAGAGCTGAAAGACTTGTATATTTCTGTGGCACAAAAAAAAGGAATAAATAACAAAAAGAAAGAACATCGGCATCGGCCATCGGCCAAGTTTTTGTGATAAACATCGGTATCGGTATCGGCCCAGAATTTCACAATCCGTGCATCCCTAGTATGGACCAATCAGCTACTTACAGCTCCAGGCTTGGTTTAGATGAGATCACAAGAATCATATAGTTGGTGGTGTGTGACGTAGCGCTGTAAAGCGTTATGCACTTGAGTTACACACTGACAGGTTTCATAGTGCAAATACAAGAGAGCTGGGTACACAGTGGGACTGATGGAGACGTCATCGGTGTAACATCAAAACGATTTTAACACTAACGTCAAATAGTCACTGAAGTTTGCTTTAAGTTTTTACAAGCTTGTTATCCTCACACTCTAAGTACTTTTACACTGTCTGAGTTTGTGAGAGTATGATCTGCCTATCACTACCACATCAGACAGCACAGAACCAACCTAACAGATATTTCTAACGATAATATTTTTTCCAGGCCTTGGTCCTGAGCCTGGGCCCTGCTCCTAGACGTGAGCTCAGTGAGTTATCTCAGGACCTTATCTAACTATATTTTAATGGCCAGATGGCATGCTCATCACTTGGGCAGCTTCTCAGTGGAAAATGATGTTTTTGAAGTCATAAAAACTTTACAAAGCAGTTTTGTGAACCCAGGGTGCCATTTGCTACTATCACTACTGGATGTAGATAAGGGAAAACCGCTTTAATCAGAATCCCAGTGCTATAATAGCTTCATGATTTATGTAATAAGGTCAAGAATATTTATGTAGCTGTCCTAATTATTTCACTTTCCCACTGTAAATTCACTCAGTCATCTGCCTGATGTCTAAAAGGAGATGGCAGTAAAACCAAGCTCAGCATTTGAAGGTTGAGACGTTGAGGTCATTTATGTTTTGCACCGTAGGTGTCTGTTAATATGATCAGGAATCACAATATGTTAAAAATTCAATATGTAAGAATTGGCCATTTCTGTCGAAATTCATCCTCAAAACAAATAGGGGGCAGCATATCGCCACAGTATCCACTAACTGCAGCTAACTGTTGTTGCCGTTTGCTAGTTAGCACAATTAGCCGTTTGCTAGTGGTCAGGACTTGAAGCTCGGAGCACGGGGCAGTGTTGCTAGCGCAGGAGCTTTGTACTCGGGCCGGCTGGGGCTAGCTGGTTAGCATGCTAGCTGAAGAAGATAACTGTGCAACACAATACTTAGATCTTACAATGTCAAAACTGCTATTTCTTCACATTCTGTTGATCATTTTGTTACATTTTTTGTTTTCAACTATAATTCCTGCAAATTGTGCCTTAAAGTGTCTTGAGTCGGATGTAGCTTTAAAATAAGTGATGTGAGCAATGTGCAAAACATGTAGAGATGAAAAGGTTATTTGATCAATTGATTAGTAATTGGGTAGAAAATCAGTTCCGACTCCTCAAATGTGAATATTTGCTGGCTTTCTTAATCATCTAATAATCAATCTAATATATGATGGTACTTAATATCTTTCGGTGAATCTCTCTATCTTTTGATCCATCTAAATAAGTGTTTGAGGCTATTTAGATAAAGACATGACCTACTGCTGCCAAAACTCTCCCAAACTTCATGCGCTAATATTTGAACCAGTTGTAAAAACTGGACTGCCTCTTAGCTTGAATGAGTCCAACCTCCCTTGTGCTCTCCCTGCATGATGTTGACCGGATTTTCGAGCCAACGGTATAAAACTGTGATATTACTGGGCAGCTGGATGTGTTACTTTGTGTAACCTACCTCCCTTCCCTTCCCACCCTTTAATCATCCCGCCTGGTTAAAAGAGTTTTTGCGGGAAAGTAAAAATTCCACATCATCCATCCATCATCTGCTCTCCATTAGTGTTGAAATGGCTAATGCAGGCATTCCTTTTTAACTGATGCAAAATATAAATTAAACAATGACACAAAACCTCTCGCTCTTGAGTAACCATTCGCAGATGATTCAGATTGCTAACATGACAAACAAAATCAAAATTCACTGTGTCTCTGCGTTTTCGTGCACTGAAAAAGAAAAAGAAAAATGTGAGGTTGTCCACCACACCTGTATGGCTTAAAAAGTAGCCGTTTCCTTACCCTCCCTTAAACCCGTCTCGGTGTTGCGGCACATATTAAAGATAGACTGCACTGACAATAAATCTCTTTCAGAGCCAGTCATTCATCCACATCAGTGCCCATAAATCCTAAAGGTCATAAAAGTAAATATGCTTTTGTTTCGCGGTTAGCTTTCTTCTTGGCGGTAGCTTGCGCCAGTTAAAGTTACTAACTGAAACCATTTGGACAGCAAAGCAGGAAGCTGCTTGTTTGTCTGCTCCTGCCAGGGAAGTATCTAATGTACACAAATGAGATCATCATACCGGGGTTTCAGCACCACTCACACTGTTTTTCCCCAGCATATTAAATCCATGTTTGCTGTTGTCTTAGATCCATAATCTGTCACATATTAGAGTTATACACCTATCCCCAGCGAGCACTCACTCACAAAGGATCAGTCAGGACTTGATTCTGTGACTTCAGAACTTGGCGGCGTCCTTTCCCAATAAGTCGTGATTGATATTCTGAGGAGAAAACACCCCTTGCATTCCTGGGCAGTCCCCTCGGGAGTAGCCTCTCCGACTAAGCAGGTCCTTCGCTTGATACTGCGAGGGTAGATTACAGTCTGTGAGGCCAGGCACCAGCTGGGATGCTGCCACAGAGGAGAGTCAGCCCCCCATCAGAACCTAATTACAGAGCTGGTGGACGTAGTGCAGTGCCAGCTACAGAAAAGGAACAAGTTATTCTCTGTCATTTGGAGTTATTAACACGTGCGGAAAGGGTTAGTACATGTACAGTACTGGACAGGAATAGCCCATATTCTGTCATCTTCTTGTGGCAGTACATTTTTATACAGCTCTTTGAGGGAGGTGGTCACCTGTGGATTCTAGGTTTTAGACCTGCATGTTTAGTGATAAATAAGTGCAGGGATTCCACCCAGACATATTAAGCTAATTTTCAGGTTCTTAAATGTATTTTGGGTCCCCACTAGAATAAGTATGCTTTCCTGCTAAAAAAATCACACAACAGTTTTCTCATGCTGTCCAGTGTTGCAGCACTGTATTCCCCCATCTGTCTGAAATGGAGCAGTGTTTTCTGTGGGAGAAAGAGGGTTTTGTTTGTGTGGACTTTC
Source organism: Diplodus puntazzo (assembly GCA_963678695.2). Classification (NCBI taxonomy): domain Eukaryota; kingdom Metazoa; phylum Chordata; class Actinopteri; order Spariformes; family Sparidae; genus Diplodus; species Diplodus puntazzo. Next base: position 15,731,165 of record OZ023175.1, read on the forward strand.
AATATGTTTTACATGCAGAAAAATATATAAAGCAATGAAGGAAAAAGCACAATCTGCATGCAGTGGCAGGTGCACATTACACTGTACTGGCTGCATGATAAGGGTTAGAGAAATCCATGTCGTAATGCCTTAAACCACCGGATCAGTATTTGTGGAAGCATAGAGTTACTCTTCGTATGGCCGCACGATGAGTCATGTTGAAAGTCCTGATGAGGAAAAAGCTTTGTTTCTTTGCCTCTGGCTCCTTTTTGATGATTTCTGATGATAGGAAAAAGGTCAGGTAGCTGAAAACCCTCCTCAAATGATCTGGATTCAATGGAATCAAAACACAGCTCTGAGCAGTGTTTTCCTTGGACGACGTCTATATTGTGCTAATGACAGCATTGCTCCCTGCGCATTCTACATTTTCTCCCTTTCTGACAGGCTTCGGCTGAAGTAGCCATTCTGTCATTAAAAAACATCTGTTAGTATGTGGGATTCATGTACAGTGCACCCCTCCTACTGTACCACTGTGTGGTAATGCCTGCACCACCCACTTTGAAGCACAGCGAGGGGGATTCTGTCATGAGAATTAGATGGTGTCAGGCGTTTGGTGACATGGGTGTAAGTGTGTGTGATATTGTCTCAAATGTGGGTTTGAAAGTGTGGCTACAGTGAAAATTAATGAATAGTCTTTTGTAGACACTGTCCCACTGTATCAGCAGGGCTGCGACTCCATCTGTGTTTGCATAGTAACTCCAGCTGTGTTTGTGTTGTGTATCGGTTGTCTATATTTTGATGTAAGACCATGAGGTCATTTAGTCACATTGTGTGGTTGCTGATGAGCGCCCATAATTTTAACTACAGCGGATGCTAAGTGAGACAGCAGAGTTTGGGACGGAAAACGCCCTTTTGACCAACACAACGCGGTCAGCAGATAGTTAGCAAATTTATCTTATTTGGTCCGGTCATATAATTAAACAGCTGTGGAAACGCTTCGGTCACGTTATAATTATCTAAATGCAGTTTAGTTTCTATTTTATGTCATCAAGTGTAAGCTGGACAATTCATGTTAGAAAGTCAGGGTACCAGTTGACCTTAAAGGTGCACTTTGCAGTTTTGGAGAAGAAATTCAAACTCAGAAATCTAATATTTACCATATTAAAGAGGTCATAATACAAACTCTGAAATATTGATTTTTTTCCATAACTGAATAAACAAACTGGTCCCTAGAAGGCAGTTTAAAGATAGAAAGGTGGCAGGAGTATAATTCAACTTTTCTATCCTTAAGGTCAGTTTGTTTATTTAGTAATGTACAGTTTTTATGTATGTATATATGTATGTATGTATGTATGTATGTATGTATGTATGTATGTATGTATGTATGTAATATACATGTGCCTTGGTGTCAGACTAAAACCAACACTAGAAAGTGAAAGAGTAAAATAAAACAAAAAAGCAGACAGTGTAATTCTTCACAGAGCAATATGTTTCTCTTTAGTAGCAATGACAGCAGGAAAAGACATCTTATCCTCTGCAAAGGAAGAAACTGTCCTCTCTGGAATACAATGTTCATGTCCCTACTGAAATATTCAAAATATGATAATTCACAACAGAAAAAGGATTTGACTAAATTTTCCAAGTGAATGAAGTTTGGCCGAATCCAGCTCTCAGCACTCATCACACTGGTAACCAACTTAGCAAAGTTTTTTCTTCTTTTTCTTTTTGAATTTACCCATTCAATTCAATGTGTGTCCTATTACAAAAAGTATATCTTTGCAGGCTTTGTGGTTTACATCTGTGAATGGTGAGAGCAGGTTTGACATGTGGCACACTTAGTGTTTTTCACAAGGTTAAGTTGGCTGAAAAGAATAGACTCCACACCCGTCCCCACCCTGTAATTCATGTGAGACCCGGTTTATTGTCTTCTTATAAACGCCTCTCCCACTGGTGTTACCCACAGCGACAGTTGTGTTAAGTGGTTTAGCGAGATTTTTTCCCCGCCATGGTTGAGATCTAACTTTTGACTGTTCCACTCATTATGTCACTCCACAGAAGATAATTCAGTCAAAGGATCTGCTAACAATAAACTATACTTAAGATAATTGCTTATCTCTTTTTATGATCCACATGAACCAACATTAAATCATTTTAGAATATTATCACAACCCACTATACTAACCATTTTTCCTTTTTATTCATGTCAGACCGCACCATGTTTTTATTTATTTTGGGAAAATAGGCTAATTTGTTGTCTTGCTAAGATTTAGATGAGGAGATCAATAACACTCTGCAGTATATATATGCAGCTACTGCCACAATGACTGGAAACCTTGGTGATGCAGCTGGCCTCTCCAATGGTAACAAAATCTGCCTAAAAGCACCTCTAACCATGTGTTCAAGGCATATTTAAGTTGGCACGGTTGCATACAAAGTCAATGGAATGACACGATTAGACAAAATTGGTACAAACTGATGAGAAAGTGCATCCGCACAAGTTGAACATGTTCCAACTGGCGAGTGCTTACTCACAGCAGAGCTGAACACCAAAGCTGCTTTTAAACAGGGTCTTTTTATACCTTATTCATGATACCGTGTCCACGAGAGTCCGTATGAATGACTGCCTCTTCTGGTTTTTACAACCTTGTAATGGAAATCTGCTGAAAGCTGCAGGTTTACAAGTTGTGGCCTTTTGCTGATGTTTTCAAAAACTGCTGTGGAAGTTCATTTTTTGGCGAATGGTAAGAAAATAAATTGTAATTTTTGTTTTATAGAGCTTTTCGTAATATGAAAATGTTGACATCTCGTCAATGGTTTCATCTGCATTTCCTGCATTACATTACCATTCGCTACCTTTCCAATTCGTCAGCCTCTGTGGCCTCTAAACATCATCGTCTAGCAGCAGCGCTCTCTGGACTCACTCATTAGAAGGCCAAGCAGAGCATGTACACGACTTCCCATGTTCGTAACGAGCTCACAAGTTCCCTGAAGGCAGCAAAACTCACTAACAGGCTGACTACCACAGGCGTAGTCTGCTTCGAGCAAGCTTCCAGCTAACGCATCAACAAGGAAGGAAAAAACAGCCCAGCCATCAAACATGTGCAAAAAATTGCAAGGCCTCCTGTTTGAACACACTTTTAATCTCTCTACCACCCCATATCTAATTTATTGAACCCGTCTTAAAACCGACAGCGTTTAAAAACAACATTGTGGTTTTGATTCAGCCAGGCTTGCATTTAGGTGCCAAAATATTCTTTATTTATTATTTATATTGAAACATTGCATTGGCAATGCTCACAGTCATATATTTCATCTCTTTGACAAAGTACCACCAAGACTGTAAGCAGCTGAAATCTAGGTCAGATATGGTATTTGACAATACACAGCATACGTCTCTCGGGGACCACAAGTGCAAAAAGATGCTTGGACGTTTTTTCCCTCCAGATGCTTTTCATAAATATTTAACATGGTCTGCTTCTGAAGCACTGGTCACATTTATTTTGTCTGTGTCATTATTTGGCAAAAAACAAAAAATACCATATTTTTGGTGGTGGACATGATCCTATTAGTCTCTCTCACCACAATAAAAGCCATAGACTGTGAAGTATTGACAACAGTTGGGAAGGATCACAAACACATGAATATCTTCCTCAAAAAATTGAAAACTTCAAGCAGATCAAATCTTTCTTGACCTTTGATTGCTCTTTGGATGATGTTGAGATACTTAGAACACACAGGTGGCGTAGATATTTTAAACCAGTATCACATTCAGCATGCTTTTCTGGTTGTAGGATGCACCAGGAGGTTTTGATCTGCGCCACAGTGATTGCTCCAGACCACCCTCAGTTCTGAAAAAAAAAAAAGAAAGTCCAGATGACCCACAAGTGAATCTTCTAATACTTCAGGAATGTTCTGCGATCATCAAGTCATCTACAACAGATCCAAAATACTGATGTCAAAACATGATCTCTGGAAGGGAAAAAGAGAACTTGGATTCAAAGAAATTCCATATCTGGGTCATTTTTAAGGAGCCGACAAACCTTCACATTGTCTAGTATGGAGCAACATTGGAGAAAGCTGTGGTCCAACTTTAAAGAGGAGGGAGGAAAAGGAGTTATGATGTTAGACTGTGCCGCTGTGCAGCATCAGAAGCATTTGTCCGAACGGCCTTGCTAACCCAACTGTCAACATGCAGGTGGGTGTACAACGTGCAAGGGAGACATCTGTGTTGGAGCACCTCTGCCTTCCGAACTGGCAGGGGACCACAGGTCATAGCTGGGCAAAACGACAATCTGAGAGGCAGAGTCAAAAGTCTCTCAGCCATAGCTTCCGAACAGCTTACTGCCGAGCTCTCACAGGGAGTGCTCGTGGCAAGGCATGTGGACAGGCCTTGGCAGGTAGCCTGGGTCCACGTGGCACAGCCAGAGCTCCTATTATACTTCAGATTTGAGGAGAGACAGAGGGAAAGAGAGAGAGAGAGAGAGGCCGAAAGAGTGGAGCGTGCTGTTCTGAACAACACCAGCCATCCCTGGGTGAATCAGCATGGCTGGCTTTCTTTCATCACAGCAGAACTGACCCTTTGTAGTGCGCAGCCAAAGGTCATTAGCAAGACGTATTGTCCACAAACACAGGGGAGGATATTTTCCACTAAATAGGAATGATTTATATTATAAGGAATTGCAGTGATTCACCAATAGTCAGGTGCATCTTTATAATCTAATTAAATCTGTGTTTTTAAAGGCTCCGCCGCTCGGTTTTTGTCAGCTTTATGGTGTTTTAGGGCTGCACAATAGATAGGAATTATTGGAGGGCTGTTGTGTTGTATTGCCTTGATCACCAAATAAACTTGTAACTCATAACCGAAACATGCTGTTTTCATTAGTTGTGTAGCCTGTTTTTTTTTAATGACTGAGAGACTTGATTTGACCAACAGACATTTTTAATATAACAAAGGCCCCCAGTGTCAGGGCCAATGAGCCGCTTTGTGGCCACTGCATGCAAAAGCAAACTGCTGTTTGAAACGCTGGCTAGCGTCCACATCACATAAGTGTTTTTCAAGGAAAAGTTCATTGTGTATTTTATCCGTTGCTCGATTTGCGTAACTCTTTGCAAAATAAAACGCCCAAAGCCTCTCGTACTTTGCTTCTTGTGACATGATAGCTTCTCCGTCAGTTTTGGACCTGAGCTAGTTTGAGAAAAGGTATGAACATGAAAAGACCACACATTTTACAAATTAGTTTGTTTGGAGTATGCAGTAGCATTTATGATTTTACTCCTGACACTTCCTTGGACTAGCTGCCTCAGAGCACGCCTTCCTATTTAGCTTGACTGTGTGTGTGAACAGGGTCATCAGGCTCTCTTTTGCTGCTCTGGTTCTGGCGTCAGTGAGTCTTCAGAGCACCTAATGTAAGGGAGGAACCTGAGGCAAAAGAAAGGGCTGGTATGCCCCTGTGAATAGCGAGCACTTCTACATACAGGTGACTGAGTCATTTATCTTGTTGTCTCGCTGTTTATACGATGAATCTGAGAATGCGTCTGCACGAGAGGATCCAGCTGTTTTATTTGGCAAATCACACCCCAGATGTAACGCATATTGGAGCAGGGAAGGAGCTCCAGGCTACCAATCCCAATGGCTCACTCCGCCGTCGAATAAAACAAATATGATTGACGTGATGCACTAATGTGTCCCTTTTAATGGGAACATCAAGACACAGTACACTCATTATTGATCAGCGCTCAAGCATCCAGGATTCGTTTTGAATTAGAAACATAAAATTGTCCGTGGTATAGTTCCCATTTTGTCACTTTGGACAACAGCTGATCATCCATCAACCACTGCAGCTGTTTCAGTCACAAATGCAATGACAAGCTCAGGCTGGAATGCATCTCTTCTGTTTGAAATCATAAAATTGATCACAGCATCCAATAAAAACTTATTGAATGTGAAATGCGTGCTTGGATAGAGTTATCTGAAAATCATACTAGTAATCTACTTACGATGGTTTCGCTAATGGCCGCTGGCAAATCCTTAGCTTTGTTCATATTGTGGGAAAGCAAAATCCAAACCATGAGGTAAAACAAGGACAGCTTCTCAGGAGCCGTCATATCATGCACGAATGAGCTTTCACTCCGTTTTAATATCGCTCATTCAAGGTGCACTTGGCACTTTTTCTTTCTTTCTTTCTTGTCACCCTTACACTCTGTGTTTGCAGTGCTTCAATTCGTGACACTAATGCAACATCAGATCCCAAATCGATCATCATCTATAGGCCGACATACTCTTCTCTTAAATTATATTTGACATGTTTTTCAAACATAAAGAAAACAAAGTCTGGATCTTTATTGCCTCCCAGCGGTCTCATGACCCACTTCGGTGATGTGATTATTGGAGATCTTCAACGGCATGTCAAGTGGCCACTCTGACGAGAGCCAATTACCACCATTTCGCTTATGCTCAGATAACCCTGCTCTCTCTCTCCTCTGCTCTGTTTGGAAGTCACTCAGTTTAACCTCCCGACAGTTTAAGCTGTAATGCATTTCAGGAGGAGAAGCACAAATACTGTGATGTATTCAAACAATGTAGTATATTAAGGTCAAGGAACATCTTCTCCAAGAGGTGAATCATTACTACATTTCCATTGGCAGATGAGACTGATCTACTGTTTGACTTGGAATTGGATCTGAACTTGTTGCACACGTTTATTATTACTGCCTAATCAATTATACATTTAGAAACATTGTGGACACAGTACTGTAATGAATTAGTTATAGGCTATGGTGTGTTTTATGAAACCGTGTCTCAGTTTATCACTTATGATCTCACCCTGCTTTAAATTTTCACTTGCCAAAATATATTCCCATAAAGTATTTCAAAGCATATAAAATCAGTTTTATCTCAGCTATAAATTTCAAGCACAGAACTTCTGTGTGCAGATAAACCTTACATGACATTGATATAAAACTGTTTTTAGCCATGCTTGCAATGTGGCTGTAGAAATGACCATGTTGGTCGGCCTGTCGGTCCACTACTGCGAACATTCTTGGTTTCCCAGGAACGAATCCCAGTCATTTCTTGGTGATCTTTGGTAATGCCATGCACAATCTGATCCATAAAGTCAAATATATGTTTTTTTATTACCAGATCCCTGCAAAACTTGACATTCCCATTAGCCTCAGCTGTACTTTGTGTTTAGTGCTAATTAGCAAATGTTAGCATGCTAATAGGCTAACTTAATATAAGATAAACATTATACCCGCTAAACATCAACATGTTGACATTGTCAGTGAGAGGATGTTAGCATGCTGCTGTTAGCCGTTAGCTGAATGCACCAGTGTGGCAAGTGCAGTCTTACTGACATGCTTGCATGACTCTCAACCTTGTTTCAGTCCACTGGAATAAAAAGTCAAATAATGCTAATTTTACTGGCTGAATCTGAGTACTATAATCAACAAAGGGAAGAGCTTTCGATGGAGTCTTCATTGTAAAGAACTTTACACACACATTACACACCCCATGTAGTGGCCTTTCATGAGTCCATTTCGTACAACATGATTGGGTGATGCCTTTAAAGGCTCAGAAGAATGTACCTAAAAATAATGCTGCATTTTTGTCACGTGGGAGTCCTACCCATGAAAAAAATATCAGTTTGGAAAAAACGAGTGTGAAGGCCTTAACAGTAGAGCTCACCAGGAGAGTGACACCATATCTACACGGGATGCATTCAGGCACGGTACTGAGAGGTTTGTCACCTATGTTTTTCGGCATGTAAAACAGAAGAAATAGACTTGACGTGTAAAACGCAAGACATTACATGGCCTCTGAAGATGACTGGAAAACAATAGAAGTGCGTCTGTCCTGTCAGACCCACATGAGACGGACGACTAAAAAATCACAGCTCAAACATGTCATGTGTAAACACAACTGACATACTTAAGCACAGTTGATTGATGTTTTGGACCCAATAAACAGTCATGTCCGTAGTACATTTCATTAGTGGTGTCAGTGGAAAAGAGAAAGGGGAATCTTGGGACTTAAGGAGGAGCATGAGAAAGACCAGGTGTCACTAAGCGTAGTCAACAAACTATGTAAACCTCCCAGCTTCGCTTGATTTTCATTTGTAACTAGGCTAACACGAGACAGAGGTGCACTGATGAGGAGGTGAAAGCCAGGAAAGATGATGTGTAATTTGTGGACCATCTATCTTTTGGTGGTAATTAGGGACACATCAGTAAAGTTTATAGAATGAGACTGTGGGATTTCCCCTTGCACTCACCAGATTTCATTGAGTGTTAATTTAGCCACAGAGAATTGGTCCAGTAAAATACGTGACATAAGTGCCACACTCCAAAACCTTGGTCAGTGATAGCTATATCATCGCTAAGCCCTTCAAAGTTAGCAGTCTATAGTTCTTGAAAAGTAGGGCAGTTGTTGTTTCCAAATTAAATAAACCGTTTCTCCCAAAGATTTGGGCTTTTTTAGAAACGTGCATTTAGTGGTGTGAGGATGGTGGTAAAGCTAGACTTTAATTTTTATTTTTCCTGGTTGGAATGCTGTATTTCTCACTCTGGTGCATGACAGGAGTCTGAGTCCGTGGTCCTGGCTTTTGTAGTCTGGATGAGGCAGTCTTAACTGAACGGCTCTAGTAACGACCACTTAAAAGAGGCTTCAGATAGAAGCTGTCATTATTTCCCTATAGGCAGACAGAGGGCACTGGTAGGTGAGGCCACACGCACTATAGGAAAATCTGAGAAGATTCTTGTTTTTGCCAAGATTTAAACATCAAAATGATGTCGCACTGGTATCATTCAGTTGCCTAAAATCTGTGTGAATGCAATATGTGATATTAGTGGAGAAGACATGTCTGTTTTTCTTATTAATAAGGGGAGAAGCACTCATTCTTCTTGACAACCCACTGGCTCAACTTAACTGAACTCCCCTCGTACCCTGGGTTTAACTAAGATTACATCCTACCATAAATATGTCACAACAGATTTAGTAACTCAGTGTTTAAGTTCACAATTTCTGCCGGGTCCCACTGTCTCCGCTAACCTACTATTTTGTTGTATGCAACTCCCTATTGAGATGTCGACATTTGATGAAATATCCATCAATTTCGGCATTATAAGTTCATACATACGCCTGCCTGCCATCCAGACTAACCAAGGGAGATGGAGATTTCAACCACACGGCGCTGGACTGACACTCCAAAACAGCCCTGTGGTTGGCAACATCCTCTCAGACCCAACAATTTTTTTTTTCAACCTCGCTGCTGCTTTTATAGAGTGGCTGTGTATTTTTAGAGGTCACAAAATGACCATACCACAGGTCATTCGCTGGTCAGTCACTACTGTATTGTTCATTTAGCCATGTTTTTCCATCCTTACTCATGGAGAAAATTAATCGTGGGTGCAGTAGGGAAGTATATTAAAGATCAAGTGTAAAGGATTTAGAGGCCCTTACTGACAGAAAAGGGGGAAACAAAATACCACTATGTTTTCATTGCACTGCAAACTTAAATCTCCACTGGTTTCAAAAAGAAGTCCAGTTGTATTAAGTTTATGAAAAATGGCCCTACTTTTTACTTGATAATTTTTACCTCATTAAACAGTTTCCCAATGAGGTTATGGTCCCAGATTCCAGTTTCAAGTGTTCTACAATACAGCAGGATGTTCGTTTTGCAAAATATTATGATCAATTTAGAGTCAAATAGACGATAATGCAGGGTATGCTTTAGGGCGTGGCTATCTTCTGATGGACAAGTTGCAACCAGAGCACTTGGGTAGAAAAACTGGCTAAAGTTCAAAATGCAGATGCTCATATCATTCACACACTCTTCCGATAGTTCCAGGAAGTTATAAGCAGGCATATTAAGTGCATGAATACAGCCAGACAGAGGTACAATGTTTGGCACTTTGTAGTTAATACATGATATAATGATTGGTTGTTTTACAGTACCGGGCTGTATCTACAGCTAACTTTCAGGAACTATTTAAAGACTCCATGATACACCATTGCCAAGTTTCATTGGAGTAAATGGAGATGACACAACTGTCTACTCAAGGGCGCTGTTCGCAACCATGGCATCCCCTTGGGTTCTTGGTCAGACCCCATCAGGATAACCCTCCAGAACTCCACCCTCTCATCCAAATATGGTCAATTTTGGCTGCGAAAAAACTAAGATGGGGACAGCTGTAATACCAAACTGGAGGTTTGAGTAGTGAAGTCCACAAACAAATGGCTGACATGGTGGGTTGACACTTGAGAATTACAGCATCCATGCTAGTTTTTTCAGCACTTGCTGTTCATCAGCTACATCAACAGAAGCTGTTTCATCATCGTAGCATAGCATTTCAGCATAAGCACAGTTTCTGATGGATTTATGACTGGTTTGAAAATGTGTGATAAACCTGACATCAAAATGTGCCTCGAACCTGATGACTTCATTCTCATTAAAAAAAAAAAAGATCCATGTGGCCGGAAGGACAAGCCTCTCACTTATCAGCTGTGTGTGGATCCGGACCACCGGGTTGGACTCACCCATTTCCTCCTGACCCATTTTCAAAGTTTGCTTTGGATGCAGCTTGCGGTTCATTGTGTCGGCAAACGGATGCCATGAATGTGTGATTTATGTTGGACCCCATGTGGACTGGAGCTGAGGTTTTGGGCTTTCTCAGCTCTTTATAATGAGTACCTGCTTTGACTGTGCAGTGTATAAAAAAAAAACGTTGTTGTTGATCTCTACATTTTAAGGATACAACACCCTCAAGGTGAGATAAGCATACTGTAACTCAGGAATTTTAGAGGAATGGAAAACTTCCACCGAAACAAATTGTGATGAACTGTTAGATGGGTTTGACTGCTATTTAAATGTTTCTGAGCGACGGCCATAAGCTGTGAGTGCAGCTCTAGGAGAGCACCCAAGCACGTCCACACGTGAGATGAGTTGTTTGCTCCCCGTGAGAACCGGTCGTGTCTGTTGTGTATCAGGCCCATGGCTCAGACGTTGGCTGGAAGTGTGATGGGGACCCGCAGCCAGGAGAGACGGTCCTGCAGGATACAAAGGAGAGGAGAGGGCAGGAGAGGCGGCTCCAAGAGATCCAACAGCAGCTGGAGATCCTGGGCCGGGGCCAAGAGATGACTGTGAGTTCAAAGCAGCTATGTTCGTTCACACACAACAAAACACATTCTCAAATTCACACAAGTACTGACATCCACACAGCGCCTGTGTTGTGCATTATAGCAGTCCTTTGTGCTTCAATCCGTAGACACGTGTGTGACAAATTATTACAAGATCGTCCTCAGTCATTCTCACAATGGGACGATGAAATCACATGCAATATTCGTGTCTCTGCAGGCCCATATTTTTTTCTACTTTTTTCTCTTCCTTTCTCTTCTCTCCTTCTCTCTCTTACTCACTTTACAGTGTATAGTGGTTGCTTTTTCAGTTAGCTTTGGGTTAGATATCTTTCTCTGCTTTGCTTTGCACACAGATTTTAATGGCCTTTAGTCCTCCACAGTGTTTCATTGCTCTCTTGCATTCTTCACTGAGATTTGATGTCCCACTCTCCACAGCGTTCCCTGGAAACCATTGAGCTCTGTCTGCTTTTAGGAGCCTCTGCAGAATTACAACCAGCAGAACTGTCACTCGTACCCCGAACCCTGTAGCTAAAGGCACAGCACAAGAATGTGCCAAGCACAAAGGTTGATAGCCCTGATTTCTGCTTCCTGTGACATTTATGACTTTACATTGTGAGAGGAAAGAAAAACATTGAGATGAATGTTGTAGTTTGACTTTGTCAGTGTTTGAATGGGCAGCTTCTCCCGGTCTTGTGCAACAAGCTACCTGTACCTGCACACTCGCAGCCCCCCCATCGATGAAATTCAAACGTGTTATCCTAAACTTTCCCAACACATCAGTTCTCACGCTGATGAACCACAACATGATGTATATAAGCCTAATTTAGACATAAAAGATGCCCATCTTGCTCACAAACCGTGAGCTAATAAAACCATTAAGTGGCAGCCACACCCGCACATCAAACAAGGCACCATACCATGCAACCCAAACCTATTCCTGGCGTAATTAAGGAGACACAATTGGAATGTTTTGCTAATTAAGCCAAACTCTGTTTGAGGAAACTGTTCCCTCATTATGATCACGAAACATCAAAAACACCAGTCTCTTAAATACTGGTGTAGCTAGACGCTCTTTGCATTTAGCTATGTGTCACTGCATTTTATATATCGTCACCAAACGATTAAACCCAGTGAGCGGCTGCAATGCACACAGCACACTTTCAGCGTATATATTCTCAGTGCCACGGGGGCTTGTTTTGTGGTTGGAAAAGATTTATTTGTGTGGAATTTGTCTGGGAGGGCACTCACACAGTCTCGCACAGCTCCGGCATAGTCATAAAGTTGATTTGTGCATCATCCATAACTCAGATGTCCTCTCCCACTCTTTTTGCGCCTGAGCCTGTGTACCAACTCTGCAGGCTAAAAGAAAAAAAAGTAAATCAAATTCTAAATTATGCAGGGATACATATACAAGATACAATGTGTTGAAGCAAGTTTTAGGTTGTAGATTTACTTTTTAACCTTTCCTCTTGTTTTTAGTCTTTAAGCTAAGCTAGTTTTGATACAATGGCCTCCTGGCTAACCTGCAGATAAGAGAGTGGTACCAATCTCTTGATTTCCTCTAACTTAACTCTCAGCAAGAAAACAAAAAGTGTATTTCCCAAAACACTATACTATTACTTTTAAGTACAATTACTGAGTGACCTACCTAAATACAAATAAGAACTACTTAGTATTTGTGGCATTTTCAATTATGTTTTATTAGTACCCCATTTCACCCTATTAGCATGCATGGCTCTAGTAAATTACAAAATACTGCCGTGTATACAGTGATATCATTTCTTGGACAGATGATAAAAATCGAGTCCAAAAAATGTATGTATGTTAGTTAGTAATGCTGTGGTCCAGACATTGCTGTTTGTTTCTCTGTCTGCCAAATCTTTCAAAGACATGGGGTCTACTTACAGTAAACACTTAGGAGTTAAAAAACAAAAAAAGATTCCTGAATTCCAGAGAAAGAAGCGAACATAAGAGGTTGATTGTTACCGATTGTTTTAGGAACCTGTTTAAAATAAAAATATTTTACTGAGGTGCCATATCTCTCTAAAGCTACTATGATAGATTAGGTTATCAGATGATTTCCCTCCAAATGGGAAGTGAGGCACTCGATTGTTTAGTCTGGCCTGCTGCTGGAGTGTAGAACTTATTGTCAAGGTGGAAAATGTTCAAAAGCCAAGTGTTGTAGCAGTGTCAACAGACCTGCTGATCTTCAGTTTGATAGATTCCTGTGTGTTAACAAAAGGTTTGTCTAGAGATCTACCTTTTTCGTGTGTTGCTTTGGATACGGATCTGAGACCTGTAATTTTGTGCGTCATCTCTGCTTCTCCTCTCTCTCAATCCAAACAATCCCCCATTCCAGTGAAAGTCATGTCCATGCCAAAGAATCTCTCCCCTCACCTTTGATTTTCCATTTTCTTTTTTTTTCTTCTCTATTAGTAACGTATTTGCCTGAGCGGCAAGGTCTTGGCCTTTCCTCTCCTAGGAAAGTATTACCGATATGATTGCGATTGTTCTCTCTTAATAATGCTTACAACTATGGTTAAAACAATCATTTTGAGAGAGAGGAAATAAGAGTTCAACATGGTTACTTTGCTAAGAAGAGCTATATCTGTGATTCCCCACAGCTGATCCGGCACTAATTTCCAGCAACTTTATTTGGCTGCATTCCCAGATCAACAGCTAAAGGAAGGACAATCCCAACATCTACAGTTAGACACGATTGTTCCAGTGCGGAAATCTTTAATCTCATGTGTGCTCAGAAATTAGCTTTCACTTGTCTATTATGCGAGACAAACAGCGCTTTTATATGTTTTGGATCGGCCACAATAGATAACAGACAATGATCAGATCTGATTTGAACAGGCAGATTTTGAAAGATTGTATCGCTTAATAGAATTAAACAAGAGGAGCAGAGCCAGGGTGTTACGCGAATAGACACCTACAGTCCTCGCTACTCAAAGAAGGGAACCTACATGTGAATCTGTTAGGTTCACTGTAAAGGCATTTTTTTGAGCCTCACTGTTGTGCCAGCTCTGCAGTTTCACAACTCTTTTTCCACAGTCAGCCTTGCCAGAACACAGGAGCCATGGAGAAAAAGTATTCTCTCGCTCTCGGCTCGTCTCGCCCTCTTCTCTACTCGGTGCCAGCATTATCCTGGCTACTGGCTCTTTGCTTTTGGCTTGTCATGCTGTCTGCTCTCGTTTGCCACTTTATGATCTCCTGAAATAGAGGCAGTTTGACGAAAAGAAGTCTCCACAATACTTGCCGTTTTTTCCTCTGTCACTGCATCTAATTACTGGAAGACAGAAGGGTTAGGGTTAGGCTCCCACTCACGCCTTAGATGGTTTCTGTTATAAAGGTATGCCTGATGTGTGCATTGGCAGTGATAAATCCCAAAACTGCCTTTGTTAAGCCTCTTCTAAAACGCTGACAACAGCAGTCACTACCAAGTAGGCAACTGGTGGTTGGTTTGCATCGCAGAGATATTTGAAATCAGCAAATGTATTTATTTCTGTGGTCATTGTAAAAGGTATGAAGTTTAAGGACCAGTTTGCAGGAAAGTGAATTTTCGATTCTAATTCCCAACTCCTCAAGTATTGGCACTTTGGATTTCCCAACTTGACATATACTGATTCTTTGGGACTGCAGATCGGGTTGACCGCCATCCCAAAGCATCAGACGAGTCAGGAATGAGACTCAAAAATCTATGTTCTCACGAAGTACACCTTAAAACATGGTGGTCCGACCTATCTGGTGTTTCTGCTGTGCCTAATTTATGTCCTAAATTGCTTTAATAGCGTATTTGACTGTACCTTTCAGTGACATTTTGGAATAACTGCAAGTTTTGAGTAAACTCGCAAAACTTTTGGTTCCCTCATCTCCAAGTCAGTGGGTTTACAATAAGTACCCCGCATGTGAATGAAAAAAGTTGAAATAACATTTAAATAGCAATGCTAACTTCCAGGTTAGCCTATAAAAATACATGATCCCTGCTGCTCTCACTGTTCTAAGCTTCTCTCAGAAAGTGGAAACCAGCAAGCAAAGCCAACTGGCTTCCCCTCTGAAATGTCGACTACTTAGCCTAGCTTAAGCAAATCTTACTTAATTTAGCAGGCAAGATGCTACCATTTGGTCATGTTATATCACCTGTTCTAAAGCTTAATCACCGGAAATGGGCAACTTTATTTCTCACAGGAGGACAACTCGAGCACGATGTTGTGACATGTGCAGAGAGACATCAGGGTGTGTTAGAGTACATTATATTTTCAAGCATTACATGTGCAGGGTGCTCTTCGAGAAAAGGATGGGGTAAAATGAGGATACTGGGATTCAGCCAGGAATGACTTCTATAAACTGACTTTAATGAGGTTTCGCAGAAAGCCCCTGGAGCAAATGATCTATAGCCTATTATCCTCATAATCTGACATTTGGCAAACTATTTTCTCCTGACCCCGATGCATATACAGTGATGTCATGTGTGTACTATAGGGGAGTGTGACTGTAGTGAGTTGGACTCGACATCTCAATGGGAGCCCAGAGTGTGATGAATAGAATTCCTCCCTCCGTTAGCGGAGGACAGGCCCCTGGGTCGGTGGCCGATAGAGCCGAGGTATGTGAGTGAAGTCAGTGACCTTGAAAGCTGAGCAGCCTACGCTTGTGGTAAACCGGTCGTGCACCCTGTGTGTACAGGAGCCAACAGTGAGTTGTGCAGAGGTGGTGGTCCGTCGCGGGGCAGATAGCTGGAGGGCGGAACAGCTCTTGCTTTGTCTGATTCATCTCCAGGTGGGAAAACCGATACAGAACAGTGACCATGAAGCTGGATCTTTTACCAAAGGTTGGGGGTTCGCCCACCCTGCCATTGTTTGTTGGGAGAGGAACTGGACTCCCTTGTCTGGAGGGCTAAGAACACGTGAACTCTACATCACCTGTGTCACAAGTAAGAGGTGACAAATTACACTGCAAAGAGTAGCTAAACGGGGCTGTGATGGAGGTTTTCCCTTACACTTGTGTACTCTGCACATGGCTTTGTGTGGCTACAGGCCAGACTGAGATGGATACAATAAGCCTTCCGGGTCTGGATAGCAGGTGGGGGAGCGAGAGCACGGGGAGCAGTTTGAAATGTCTGGAGCAGTAATGCTGGCATTTGGACAGTTACCACCAGACGTATAGGGATTTATTCGACTCTGTCACGTCTAAGACTGACTGACTTTTAGTAATGACTCAGTCATGAGCTAAATTAATCTTGAAAGGGAATCAAGGTGCCCAGGGCAGTTGCTGTTCTTATCTTTCGTGGAAAAATAAATAGATATCTAATAATGTCTTGGGTTCACGAGCAGCCCCGTCAAAGCCAATTCCTGGTTGATGCGTTGTTGTTTCGATACAAATCAATCAAAAAATGTTCCCCAACAACCCTCTGAGCAGCACAGAGGCAGACAGTCAGTGAGGAGGAATGACTGGAGGGGATGGGGAGGGATGCACTTTACCACTGTAATAGAGCTGCAACTCATGATTACTTTCGCTGTCGATTATTTTCTCCATCAATCGAGTAGTTTTTTGATCTATAGGGTGTAACAAAATGATGAAAAATCTTGATCAATGAATCCTAAAGCCAAAGATGACGACCTCAAATGTCTTGTTTTGTCCACAACACAAAGATATTCAGTTAACTGTCATAGAGGAGTACAGAAAATATTCACATTTAAGGAACTGGAATTGGAGTATTTTTATTAATAAACATAGAATATACATATCAGACACAGTAATTTGATGGCAACATATTTGGTGATTAATTTAAAGGATTATGCTTTTTTTTTTGCTTTTCTCATGTGTTTTATATGTTCCTGTGCATGTAAAAGATCATTCAAAAAGGTCACAGTCTGCACCAACAGAAGCTCCTCTCTCCCACAGAAAACACTGCTCCTGAAACAACTCGCCAGCAGTCCCGACTTTGTGACATCACACTGCGTCATCATGTTACTAATGGGGCTTTTGAGCAATGAAGCATGTAAGCCTATTTTGTTGGTAACCCAAAACAAAAGTATGGCACTGAAAATGAGAAAATTATGTCTCCCTTAAATGTTGATCAGATCAGTCATCGCTGAACAGAACACAGTGTTCATCCCGATTAATATGTTGTTGCTTTTTTCTGTTTATTTCATTCTTTCATTGTTGTCTCTCAGCAGAGTAACTCAATAAGTCAGTGTGAGTGTAACATAGAGATCGTGTTCCCAGTAGGAATTGTCGGTGTTAAGTGACTCTATAGATTTTCCACCTCCAGCTTGTATTTCACATGTTTATGCCAGAGGATGTATGTCTGGGAATAACTCCAAAAGCAGCCTTGAGCGTAGTAGCTCGCACAGCTGTTAACTTTCCTCTACTGAGAAATGTTCCAAGAAATGCTTATTTATGTATTTACAAACCTTGCACAGAGGCCACACATGGCAGCTTAAAAACACAGAAGCTTGCCCAGTTCTGACAACAGTTTTATCTCCTCCCGCTCTTTTCATCTGTTTCCTTGTGGATTTGGTCTGATAGAAATGCTGCGTTTATTAAAAAAAAACTTCCAACCTGACTTGTTCCTGTCTCAGGGTTAGCCCGGGGGGGAAGTCGGGTGCTCTCCGGAACCACCTCAATCAAACATGTCATGTATTTCTTTTGGACAGCTTGCACGTATTCACAGCTCCTTACTCTGCTTTTTACTGAAATAAATGTGGTGTCTGCTGGGAATCCCTGGACTGTAGAGAGATGAAGTGGCTGTAAGACCTTTGTGGAGAGCAGACAGACAGACAGGAAAACACATATCAGTCACCCACAGACACCCCTTGGCCTCCCTGGTATAAAGGGCACCTGAGGTCAACCACTTCTCGAGAGTCATAGCGTTTTGTCACAGCTGTAAAAAAACACTCTTTCTTTCCTCTCCATAGTAAAGTCTAACTTTTAGCTCCCAAGTCCAAGGTTGCTGGTGCTGCTTAAAGGCATTTTCTGGCCGTTAATTCTCCAGCCAGTGGGGCATTTTTTTATTGCCCTGTTCATGACCGCTCAAACACTGACATGACTGTAATTGACCAGTGGATTTCTCTGTGTCGTATGTCTCGAGTTGCAATAATGGCTCGTGTGTGTTCGTGCAAATGTATGCTACAGTTGCCATTTCATGCAAATCATTTTTATTTCTGTGAGTGGGGTGTCAATTATACCTATAAAACTTACTGGAGGAAAAACATGGAGGAAAAGCTGACTACTTTATCCATACAGTCATACGCATGCACAAAAATAAACATGGCAAACACATGGACTCTACTCCAGCAATTAGAGGTGAAGGTCAAGTGAGTCCACAGGCACAGGGGCTGTATCTTGCTACATGCATGTCAAAGGACAAAAACATGCGCAGGGGGCATCAAGGCTGGAATGTGCCCGTGGTGCCTGTGGTCTCCTCTCCATTGGTAGGAGATGATATGCAGGGTAATTGAGTAACGTGGCCCAGCCTGCCATGACCTTAGGGGGGCGTCATTACTGTCTGGAGGACTTTGAACATGGACAGGATCGTCTAGTGGAGATGTATATCAGCGACTGGGTCCTGGTGAGTGGCTGGAGAGTTTCAGAGGGTGGTCTGGTCAGAGGAGGAATACAGATGATCGATGAAGAGTATTAGCTTTGGCCAATGGGGATAGATGAGACGCAGGAATGTGATTTTGTCCCGGGTGACTCAGCGGGATGTGAGCAAGAGGTGAAAACAGTTTCATGGGCATAAAATTCTCTCTGTCTCAGGAAAGAGCGCATGGGTTTGGTCATACAGTGGTGCAGGCTTACATTTTATTCATAGATTTGCATTTGGCTGATGTTATGTACAGAAAAATAAAAAGTATTTAATATAATATGGGACGGAACTTAACTGCACTGGTTTATCAGTGGATACTTTAATAATAATTACATTTTTTGACATTTTGGCAAATATGCTCATTCGCTTTCTTGCCGAGTATTAGATGTGGAGATCAATACCGCTCTCACGTCTGTATGCTAATTGTGAAGCTACAGGTAACAACCCATCACCAATGGTTAACGTAAAGAGTGAAAACAGAGGGAAAAACTAGACTTGCTCCAACCAAATGCAACAAGGTCCACCAAACAGCACCGTCACTATCTGGCAACACCCGTCGGACAAGCACACACACAGCCTCACCAAAACCAGAAATTTGTTTGGTTATTTTATACATGGTTGCCTGTGGTAGTACATTATTTACATTTTTATTGACATGGAAATTATAAGAGCAATATTGCCAAAGCATAAAAGTACAATTTGACCTGAACATGAACATCGAAAAACATGCAATGCTACGCACCCAAGCAACGCTGTCGGAAATAATCATCAGCAAGTGTAATCATTATTATAAGCCAACTAAACAACAGTTTCTGTTCTTATTGCAGCGTTGCATTTAGTAATCGTGTTGCCGTACCTAGTTGTCCAAGATGGCAGATGCCCTTGTGAATGCGCCACTCAGATCGGGTCAAGAACCTCTAAAGCTCAATAGTTTATACTTAATATCATGTTTGTTTGGTCAATGCAAACCCAAGATAGAGCTAGCTAGCTGTTTTCACCATACTCCAGTCTTTGTGCTAAGCTAAATGGCTCTCAAACAGCCTACGCACAGTCAGTTAGTGAACCGTTTGACCTAGATACCCCAGGTTGACTCAAACATGTGTTCCATATCCCTTGGATGTGTTTGCTAACACTTCATCCATATAAGGTGATTATATGCCAATACTATGTTAACAGCTTGTTCCGTTGCACCCAAGTGGCCAAATGAATAGATTAATGACTTCTGACGCATCAGGATCAGGGACAGAATATCTGGATCAGGACATCCCTTATTTAAGACCAGGGACATTCTGTTCATTGTGGGATGGCAGCTAGAAACACGGGTGCATGCTGAGAGAAAGATGACAACGATTACGATTCCACCCTGAGATTTAAAGGTCTGGCTTTCCTCAACACGTTTTTGGCGTAACGCTCATGTCATGAAAGGTAATGAGATGATATTATTGGAAACAAATTGACCATTGAATTGCAGCTGTTTAAACAAAGTACAGCATTCTAGCACCAAGAGATGGCAACTGTCTCTGAGCGCCTGTGCTTCGGTAAATTAATCAAGTCTCGATAAAGGAATACAAGTTAACATAGCCAGATCATTTGAAACCAGAGATTACAGCTGTTGCCAGATAGCACATCACTCCCATTAATAGATATTGGCATTTATTTAAATTCTGTTCTCTTTTCCTCCTAACCTAGTTTCAGAAGGTTGGCTTTTCTCCTTGAACTCACATGCTCTCCCAATGGGCTGCCTGTGAAGAGTCTGACTTATCAGTGGAAAAACAACAGTTATATCCAACTGGAAGTGTTTTTTCCCGGAAAACTTCCAACTAGGCACGGGGGACGACCGCAGCACTGAAGTATATTATTATGAACTGCCACTGTTATCACAGGTCATGCATTAGTCCAACACATTGTCGGGATTTGTCAAGAACTGAGTTTTAATCCGGGGAAAGGGTGCGCCCAATGGGAAAGAATTTAAGGAGGACGTTGGGAAGAAATAAAAATATTCTGTCGTCACTTCTGTAATAATGGAGACAAGTGACCTCAATACTGCCTGATGTCTACTGGAAGTGTCTGATTGGTTTCCAAGCTTCCCACATCTGCACATGTTGACTTCAATAGACAAAAATCATAGCAATACGTCAGGTCACAAGTAAATTATGTTTGTGTCTTCCCCCAGAATGAGCCACCCAACTTAACTGAGGAGCAGTTACATGGTCTGCTGGAGGACTGTGAGCTGACAGAGAGCTGGATCCAGAATCTGGAGATGAATGACACCATGAGACCCTAAGAAAGACTCCGTCCGAAGCCCTGCTGTCAAAGGATGCATCATTACTTGCTCTTAACAGAATATTTCAATAACACAAAAGACATTTTTGAACTCTTGAGTGACAGAATTCACTCAGAGGGATCCTGTTAAGCTTTTGGATTTATTAGGATATACCTTACTTGTCTGATTATGAACATGTTTCACACTAGCTGCGTTTAGATGGACCCTAATATTCCACTAATAATAAATCCAGCTCAGCATCCACTTGAACCCAGCGATGAACTGCTTAGATTTTAGCAGTTGAGGGTCAGAGGTCACTGTGACTTCATGGTGTCCCATTCTCGTGAATGTGCTATCTGAGAAAAGCATTGAGGGAATTTCTTCAAATTTGGCACAAGCGTCCATTGGTCTCAAGCATGAACTGATTAGAATTTGGTGGTCAAAGGTCACTGTGACCTCACAAAACACATTTTTGGCCATTACTCAACAATTCATGTGATAATTGTGAAGAAATTTCATACTAACGTCTAATATGATAAAATCTGGAAGTTATGACCAGAGGTCAAAGGTTAACTTCATGGTGACATCATGATATTCTGCAAGAAAAAAGCTGGCTTTTATTTAACACTGTAACTCCCAAAAAGCAACTTGACTGTATTACGGAAGCAGTACTTCAAGTTTGTTAGAGATCTTAGAATATTGGAAAAATCAAATCTTTTATGTAGACAAATATTTTTTTTATTCTTTACAAATAACACATCTACAGAGCTTGTAGAAAGGGGAACAATAAAATGATCCCTTTTCTTTAAAAACATAATGATCGGATCACATGTTTATAGTCCATGTAAACGGGTAAGTTCTCAAATCAGAATGATTTCAATTGGATCGAAGGAATACTGTCTATGTAACCACAGATAATGTGTCTGTATTAAAACATCTAACTTTCGGTTAATGAGCTAACTTTTTTTCATTGGCTTCAACATGCAGCTGGATTGCATCCCATTTGTTTTTGTTTGTGTTTATAACTCAGCATGAGGAAACAAAGCAGCAGGGCAGCACTTTGCATTAACCTAAGTATCATAGATGAGAACAGAAAATTGCTGTCATTAAATCTAATAACCGGGTGCAGTGGCCGCAGAATGTTCTACTGCACACATAAACTCGACTGATAGCAGCGGTACACTGAATTGTATCAACTTTAAGCCCTTTCCTATGAAATGTAGTATATCTCTTGATAATGATAATAATGTTGATAATGTGTGGTCAAGCGTCGTACTTGGCTCTTAATGAGGACAGAGAGATGATGCGTGCTCCCCAGGAGGGATAGTCAGATCCACTTCAGCTCCCAGCATTCCTTTCATTCCTGCCTCTATAGGTGATCTGCTTCAGCGGGTCAGATTAGTGGGATCTTCTGAAATTGGACCCTATGTGACCTCTTTCAGCTTCATTTTCATTTAAAGATGCTGACAAAAGGTAGCCAGCTTTCAGAGTAATGCTTTTTGGTTTGTTTGGGGAGATTTGTGGAGCCGTCGACATGGTTCCTATCTGCTCCTGCTTGCACAGCGTGAGTCAGCTAGTCTGCACCTGGCTGACCTCAGCCCAGAGGTCCTGCCTTTTCCTCTCCCCTCACACTGGACACCTACGGGCCTGTTTGCCTCACTCCACACCTCAGCCGCACATGACCCCGTCTAAACGGCAGGAATTATCTCACATTCCTTTGGGCCGAAAACACGTCGGTCAGGTGAGCCTCCAAGGTCAAACCCAGATGAGAGCCCTGCTATCTGTCCCAGGATCTTAACAGACACCTCAGCACACGCAAACCCTCTCAGACTGACCGCACTAGATCAGACTGTTTTTCTGTGTCATACATCTGTAGTTATTTACAGGGCAACTTTGGAGTCTAGGAATATTAAAGCGGTACTAACAGACTAAAAAATATTTATCTTCTACATAACTAAATGAACAAGCTGTTCTCAGAGGAAAATAAGGTCCCCAGGACACTGTTTGAAGCCAGAAAGGTGGCAGGGTCCGCCACATATAAACAAGGTAAAACAATAGAAAATTGTGTTGTCCTTTGAGATCAGTTTGTATATTCAGTTTATTCAGTCATTAAAACAAAGCAAGTTTGTTTATTTAGTTTATTTAGGAATGTCTTCCCCAAAATGACGTACTGCACCTTTAATAGATAGATAGTCCATTTCACAAAACTATCTGTCACTGACGCACTGTTCTTTCAGTGGGGAAGATAGAGTCCATTGCTTACTTATGTGGGGTAATGGAAACACAGTGAGCTCAGTATGGTAAGAATGAGGTCACTTCTAATGTAAAGAGACCTGCGGCATACTGAGAGTGTCTGGCTTTTCTGGCACGACCCCTCACTGGTGCCTTAGATTACAGCTCTTTTCTGGCCCTGTTAAAGATCTCAATTAGCAGTCTGAGTCCTGCTTGCTGACGATGTACTTGTGCAAGGTTTTGAACTGCAGACAAAGTGTGGATAGCTCATCTTGTCCGACTTTGACACGTTTTATTGAGACGTTTTTATGAAAACTATGGAATTTTAATGCACATTCTTACTAGGAACAGTGGCCCACAGACACAGACATAGACTTCCCCAGTTCAGTGCGAAATTCCTGATGTCTACTTCTCACGTGGAGTGTTGTCAGTTGAAGGTGTAAGGGGATGCCTGTGTAATGTGAAATCAGATCTGTATGGATGAGCTGTTTAAGTGGGTTATACTTCATGTCGAGCTTCCCCGCTGTTGACTCGCAAGGTAACTCCCTTTCTCCGAGGCTTCACTAGACTCAACTAATGGATTCCAGTTGCTTGACACAGCATGGCTCGACTCTCTTTGCTTTTCTAGGGAGAAAACCTTCATCAAAGGAGATATTTTGGCCACAAAATCACAGAGAAAGACTTTTAAAGGGACACTATGTAGTTTTGGAGAAAAAATTCAAACTCAGATTTTTAATATTTGCAATATTAATGAGGTAATGATAGCATGACATGGTACACCTTTAAGTTTTGAGCTGGAACAACTGACTCTCAAACTTTTTTTTCTGCCCAAAAACACTAAACCAGACCAAGAGAGTTTTTTTTCCTGAAATGTTTATTGTTCACTTTACATTACAAATACCAGGTACGAGTATAAACAGCACTTTGGGTAGAAACTATAGTACACAGTTTATAGAAAAGCTTCACTAATGATAATTAAAAAAAAAGACACATACAAAAAACAAAATAAAAAAAAAAGACATCCTCATGTCAGTGTGCAAATAAGTTTATACAGACAGAAACGCTTCCGTATGAGGCTACGCTTCTAGATAAATTATTTAAATAGCATATATCTACACAATGAAATAACCTTGACATGAAACAAACATAATAATTTACCAAAAAAAAAAATGCACAGGAAATACATATAGCACAACAAAGTCAAGACAACATTTCTTTAATCCTTTACGTTCCTGTTTGGGTGCCTTTCGCTACAAAAATATCTTATATACAGCATATAAATGATACTAAAGTCTTGCAAAAAAAAAAAAAGCCATCCAATTTATACTCTGTTGCTAAGACAAGTGATTCTTGCGTATTGCTGGTTTCAATACAAAAAGAACTAATGAGGTAATATTTGTACATAAAGGGTTTTGTTTGATTTTCCCTTGTCAGAAATGTACACACAAGCTCAGGCACACAAGTCATGCTCACTGTGCAGAAGCAGAATATTGAGACATTGTACTGTTTCGGTCTAATGTGATATATCTTGCCATTAGTGGATATTGGTTTTGGTTAACTGACATAGGTTAAATTTTTAACATGGCAAGATGCAGAGATGAGCGAGAATTAAAGCCTCTATGATGAAAAAGTAAATACAAACAGCTGCTTACAATGGTTTACTCATGGCAGGAAATAGACTGGCCCTTGCTGTTCACGTCCCTTGACACTGTCACTAATAAATGAGAGATATTAAAGTAATATTTGCAAATAATAACTGTTCCAAAGCAGTGTTCAGTGCGCCTGCTTCGGGGCCCTGTGCTTTCCTGAATTTGTGCTCTCCTTGTTTCTTCTAGTGCTCTTTCCTGAGAAGATCAATGTTTCGGGCCAGCTCTATGACTTGGATAGGTACAAGACCTTGTATATACAGGTCTGCATGAAAAGTGGGGTGAGAAATCAAAATCTAAAAAAAATGTTGCACTTGTCTTCAAAACTATGCTTGTTGGATGGCACACATGCGCAAACACACAAACAACATTCACTCTCTTTGATAGTAACAGTCAGTCCATACTGTCCACGGTCCCTCAACAGTTCCTTCAAGAGGGAATATTCACCCCAGGCTAAGTTAGTTCTCCTGCTGCTTTCTTCATACTGACACAATGATCTTTGAGTCCACAGCAGATGTACATTAATGCTCAAAAATATTTTAAAAAATTAAAAACATGGAACACTATTCCCTTTGGTCCCTCATCCACAGAGGAATACCGCCAATCAACAGTTCAGGTGTGCAAAGCAATAAAATGAGCCCCCCCCTCCAATGCAGATCAGAGCAACAAAGTGAGAGGGCCAATTTCTTCTGAGCAGAGCTGCGCTCACAATTTGAGTTTGGTGCAGTGGTGCAGAAACATCATTGAACTTTCATTTGGCTTAAAGTCCTGAGGTCACTTTACCTCACATTAGCTCACTTGTTCGTCATTCCTCCAATGTGCATTTCTCAAAAGAAAAAGTTAAAGAGATATCGATCCAGGTCTCGCACTATATATTCATACTGACAGACTGATTGTGTGAAGAAGGTCCTGTGGTCCATTTATGTATCTGAAAGAAAATACAGAAAGAAAAACATGTTACAAATAACATCTAAGGTGATGAAACTTTGCTTTTTAAAACATCAAACCATCACTTATGTGCTTACCTTTGCATTCATATTTGAGGTCTGAGAAGTAAACCATCTCCTGAGAGAAGACGTACAAGCCTAGTCGCCCACCAGCGTATGTCTTGTCATAGATGTTTCCAGAATCAGCCATGATTCTCTTGCCTTCATACATGACCACTCTAAAAGAGCAAATGCAATTCCGTGAGCTCCTTGCTATTTTTATATAAATTATGCATTTTTGGGATTTGCTTCTGTGGTTTTGAACTCACCTAATAAGCCCACTCTTGGGTCTGTGGATCAGGTGCCATCTGTAAGCGGTGAAGTCCTTCCAGCCAATGTTCTTGGGGTCGTGCCACAGAGTGCGCACCTGAAATGGATGAATTACAATGGTTAAAATGAGAAAGGTGTCAAACATTGTGTTGAAGTATGTCTCAAGTTGTGAGTCAATGAATCTCGTCTCACCTGTCCTGGGGTGTCTCCGGTGTGCCACAGGGCGTTCCTCAGATGCTCACCAGGCCCGGTGGTGGAGTTGACCACTTTGATTGACAGGCCAGAGTAGCCTTGAGCTCTTGTGGGCGTATGGGACCAGTACGTCTGTGTGATCTGTTTCCACATCACCGTGTAGAAGCGAGAGCTGGACTGATAGCCAAACACAAACCCGGCGTAGTCGTCGTCTCTGTCCGTGTTGATGAAGAAAGTCCCGCTGAAATCCACTGCGCTGAACTCATCATAACCTGATAAGAGATAAGAGAAAGTTCAAAATCAGTTCCCTACTGCTTTGTGTCCATGTGTTAGCAGTGCGATCGCTGTGTGTGTGTTTGTTACGTACCAACAGCAATGCCAGGATCACAGTTGACAGTCTGCACCAGCTCCTTGCCCTGATGCCGGACCACCCAGTTGGGGTCGATCTGGGATGTACCCTTGGGGTCCAGAGGAACCATCTGGAATCTACGGAAGTCAGTCTCACTGATGGCGAAGTTCTCCGGGCACACGTCATAGATGTCCAGAACATTATCTTGGTCAAAATCGTCCTTGCACACATCCCCACGTCCATCACCTGAGAGAAAGATATGGACATGGAGGTCAGAAAGATGGAAACTATTGAAAAGGAGCTTCAAAACTAAACCTAAAGGATTAATGTTTCAGAAGATCATATTTGACAGACTCACCATCAGAATCCAGCTGATCAGGGTTAAAGGCCAGCCTGCAGTTGTCTTTGTCGTCAGGAATGCCGTCATTATCGTCATCATGGTCGCAAGCGTCGCCCTTGCCATCCTTGTCGTGGTCAGCCTGGTTGGCATTGGGTATGTAGGGGCAGTTGTCCAAGTTGTTCTGGTGACCGTCCTCGTCAATGTCCTGGTTGTTGTCGCACTTGTCTCCTATGCGATCTGAGTCAGAGTCGATCTGCAGGAGAACAGGATTCCTTTACGATGAGATTTCACAGCTCTCGCACTATAAAACTCTTGTCCCCTCTTCAAATAACTCCCTTCACTGTTTTCTGAGCAGCTTCAATATGAGAGGTGCTACTCGTGTATTAAATGTAGCCCCTTGTTTTCAGGCATGCAAGCAATGTCCTTTCAGACAAGTGTCCAGTGTCCTTGTACCTCGGCAAAATTACCCATTCATGAATAGAGAAGAGGGAGCGTTGCACTCTCCTCTCAAAGCTGTCACATTCCTCTCTTTCATTAAAGCAGGTGCAATTTGTGGCCTTGATACTGTGCCCACAGGGACATCTACATAGTTACATGGCAGATCAAGCTAATAGTGAAAAAACGAGGTCTGAAGTTACCTGATCAGGGTTGTGCTCCAGTGGGCAGTTGTCACAATGGTCTCCCACTCCGTCTCTGTCAGTATCTCTCTGGTCCACGTTGTAAACATATGGGCAGTTGTCATTCTCATTCAGAATGCCTGTTGAGTCAAAACATAAAAGCCTTCAGGACTGTGCAAATGCTTTGTGAGACGAAGGATAGACTTTAAGGAAAACTTGGATGGAATTTGGGGTAATAACTCACCGTCGCCATCGATGTCAACAGCGCAGGCATCACCCTCTCCATTGTTGTCAGTGTCGGTTTGGTCGGTGTTCGCCTCGAACACACAGTTGTCACAGCGGTCGCCAACATCATCTCTGTCTGCGTCATACTGGGCAGGGTTGTACACTCTTGGGCAGTTGTCCTAAATTTATAGAGAAACATCAAAAAGCACAATTAGATTACTTGAAGAAATATTTATAGAAACAAAACTCTACTTTTCAAGGCTTCCTCTCTTCTCTGTCTCTCACTTTTGCTGGAATGTGATATTCCACTGCGAGCGAGCTGGTAATTTCTACCACAGCATTTTTCCTGCCCAACTTTCCAAATCCACATGAAGAATTATGGGCATCAAGCTGCACGCTCCTTAATTCTGGCTTTATGCTGAAATTATATTACACTATTCCTACTACTTGGTTTCCACTTTGAGTCTCTGGTGAAAGCACACAAACACAGAGACTTGACATTCCTACGGTCCAGAGGAAGGATGACTGCTGCTGATTACTATGTGTGGTCTGTAGGGAAAGCACAGTTTGGGGCTAAAATAAGCTGCTTTGATGACTCACCCTATCATCGGGGATCCCATCATTGTCATCATCATGGTCACATTCATCACCCAGGCCATCTTTGTCATGATCCTCCTGGCCGGAGTTGGGAAGGTTGGGGCAGTTATCCTGTAAGGGGAACAAAAGAGTGGTTAAGGATGCAATCATCACAATAATAGAGTGCAGCTGGGTAATAATGGCCTTCATGTGGGGTCTGGCTACCTTCTTGCAGTGGTAGGTGGCGTTCTCCACACACAGCAGGTCAGTGTTGGGCCATCCGTCCAGGTCGGTGTCCTCTCCACAAATATGGCCATTCCCTGCATACCCTGGCTTGCACTCGCAGCGGAACATGGACTCGGAGAAGACGCCCAAGTAGATGCAGTTCGCATTTTTATGGCAGTTGTGGCTCCCATCTTGACAAGGATTCCGAGGTTTACAAACCTAAAATAAATTATAGAGAGTTTAAGAAAATGAAAGCCACTAGCCTACAAACCACTTGCACAGCAATATGTAATAACTCAAACCTGTTTTTTAGCAGTTGCCTGTTCCACTCCTCTTCCGTAGGGCTGAGGACCAGAGAAACGCGTGGGGCAGGGCAGACAGTTGTAACCAGGCTCGGTGTTCTCACAGAGGTGGACTCCGTTATGTGTATGGCAAGCATCGGGGACTGCCTTACACTCATCAATGTCTTTGCAGGTGACACCGTTTCCAGTGTAGCCAAGTGGACACTTGCCACACTTGAAAGAGCCATCAGGGAAGCTGGTACACCGTGATCCAGGGAAGCACGGGCTGGAGAGACAACCATCTGTAGAGAAAATGAATTTGTACTTTGAAAAGGCGATCTATTGAAAGTATTGATTTATTTCTTTAAAATGTGTCCCATCTTAAATACTTACCAATAGGGCAGGCCTGGCTGTTGCATACTTGAGACATAGTACCATCACCCTGACAATCCTTTCCTCCATATTTGGGGACGGGGTCAGTACAAAGACGTTTGCGGTACTGGACACCTCCATTACAGGTAACAGTGCAGGTGTCCCACGGTGACCAAGGTCCCCAACCACCATCGACTGGAAGGTATCATAAAAACAAAACATTCAGTATCTTCCCACGAACCCATACACTCAATCACATATATGTTGTCTTGACTACATTGTGCTATATGTATTTCCTGTGCATTTTCTTTTTTTTTTGGTAAATTATTATGTTTGTTTCATGTCGAGGTTATTTCATTGTGTAGATATATGCTATTTAAATATAATATTATATATATGTATACATATATTGAAATTCAAACTCACTAGGACAAGGTGATTTCTGGCAGATTTCTGTTTGACGTCCCTCTCCCAGGCAGTCCCTGCCACCCATCTGGGGCGTGGGGGAGTTACAGAGGCGTATCCGGGTGATGACCCCCTCGCCACAGGTCACAGAGCACGAAGACCAGGGGGACCAGTGGCTCCAACCACCATCCTGTTTGACTATGAGCAATACAGACAAAATTAATTCATTGCGTTCTCTTACTGACATATGATATTCATTTTCACAAGATTGCTGAGTGACTTACAGCGTTTGTCACATTCCTGGGGGTAGCAGTCACGGGTCTGGACAGAGGTGCCCTCACAGTTGCTGTTGATGCGGTCGCAGGAGCGTCCGCGCTGCTGGATGCCTCGGCCACAAGTCACAGAACAGTGGGTCCATTCAGACCAGGGGGACCAACCGTCCTCGGTTTGGTCTCTCTCTGTTGGGGGGGAAGATATAAAGTATTGCCACCTTAAGGATCAGCTATAAAGACAGAATATCTGCTGAAAGCTTTAAAAAAGAAGCTTACGTGAATCACAACGAGGGCAGCACTCTCCATCGGGCACCGTGGCATTGGCACATGGGATCAGAGGGCAGGAAATTTTGCGACACACAGTAGCAGAGTTCTGGATGGAGGGATTAGTACAAGAATAATGAGTGAGCTGACCGGTTGACTGTCTACTGGTGCTGCTCCAAGTCTAATTGGTGTGTTTTAACAATGGAGTGATCTTTATCAGGGACATGACACTCCTGCTGTGTTGCTAGAAAAGATAATCCTCACTAACACCTAACTAATTATACAGCACATTAAAAACCTTCACTAGATGTTTCTGGAGGGGCAGAAGGCCACATGCTGCTCTGTTTGTAGTTAGGAAGAAGTGTTGATGGCTTTGAGACAGAAGCAGTGTGATAATGAAGGGAGGTGCTAACATAAACACTATTATCACTTCACCGCAGCGGGGACAGGAAACAGATCGAAGTTTTCCTCAGATGATTTGTTTAAAGGGTTAGGGTTAGCTGCATTCCAGCAGGTGCGGTGACACTCACCTGGCAGGTGCACTCTGTGCAGCCGTCAACAGTCCATTCATCTTTGTCCTTGTACACCATGCCGTTGTGCATGCAAATGCCACTGTGGATTTTCATTAGATTTCCCAACTCAGCGCTGTCCCTTGACTGGGGAAAAAGAGAAGGAGAAGTTAGGCTTAGGGAGAGAGAGAGAAGGGGGTTGCTCAGGATGGATGATGGAAAACTTTCACTTTGCCAAGGTTCCAATACAAATGAATCACTGACCGACACCATGATTAAGACATTGCTTGACTCTAGCGGAGCAGTGCAAATGCAACCGACAGCCAAACATATTTGTGTATTCACATGGGTCTCATTAAGAACTTGGCCAGGCGGTGCCATTACAGCGACAAGTGGCTACGCACTGGGAATGCATTAACTGGGAGCACAGGGAGAAGAGGAGGAGGAGGAGGAGGAGAGGAAAAGAGGGAGTCAATGATGACAAAGAGCAGACCGTGATGGTCCCTTGGAGCTTACCACTTTGCTGAGCTCGTTCGACAGCTGTTTAACAACCACGCCGAGTCCCTTGAGCTCCTTAAACATGCTGGCGATGTCCTCGCAAGAGAAGCCGCAGACAGTCTGCAGATCTGGATATAGGAGAGAAGAGTCCAATAAATTATTTCAGCTCTTAAGGTTTACAACTGGCCAGTAGAACACACGTGTCTCTTTGGAGGGGAGAGGTCTCACCTTTGGCTTTGTGGCCGGTGTACTCGGTCCTTATGGCGGGGCTGGAGCCGTTGACTGGGTTGTCCAGGGTCATGACATCAGTTAAGGCAGCTGCAAGGGGGAAAGAAGAGGGAAGTCAAAATTAGTTTATGCTCACTGGTGCATAATGTGGTTGTCTAATTGTATACTTAAACACAAGATCCACTCATTTAAATGCAAATTATATATCTTATCTGTTTTCAGACTTACCTCCACTCTGGCATCCCTTATTTCTCAGTATGGCATCAAGAGTGGTCCCAAAGACAAAACGCACATTCTGAAGAACTCCCTGAGAAACAATACATTCAAGTTAGGACACACTCAAATGTATTTAAGCTTAATTTTCATCCATTTATTATCATTTTTTTATCATTAGATTTGAGCTTACATGGAATTTGTCTGTCACAGCTCCCTTTCCAATCCTGAGCCTGGCGATGTCAGCCACCTCCTGGGACAGCACTTTCTGGATGGGAAAGTCCATCTCTGACACATTGATCTCCTCACAGCCCACAAAAAGCTGCACCCTGTCGTCCTGAACGAACAGTGTGATGTTCTTCCAGTGTCCGGTGGCCAAATCTGCCTCCTCGATGCACACGACATGCTGCTTGTCCATGGTGGAGTAGACCACATCCAGAGTGTTTGCCTTCCCGTTGGAGATGATCTCGAAAATGGGTCCGGATCCATCGGTCTTCTCGATGGTCAAAAGGCTGCCCCGGGTTTTCCTGAACTGCTTCAGGTTGACGAGGAGGAGGAAGCCCCTCTCTGCCTGGATGGAGTCGAGGAGGTCCCTGAGGGCGCTGCTGGGGACTGGGGGGATCAGGTCTGCGTTCAGGACCTTGTACGCAGGGCTGTTGGGATCTGCACCTCTGACCAAACTCACTCCGTTGTTTCTCTTGCTCACCCGGGTGAGGTCAAACAAGTCATACACACTGTTATCATCCCGGCTCTCTGTGGTCAAAGAAAAGAGGAGCATTGTTCAGTTTTTGTCTCCCATAATGACAGTGTGCGTGAAACACAAAGACAGCCCAAATTAGATAAACTACACATTCACTAGGACTGTAGCATCATAAGAATATACCTGTTTTTATAGAATATTCTTCAAATATTACAGGATAGAGATAAATGAGAACACTACTTTAACATTAAATATGTTAACACTCGTCGTTTATGCGGCTTAAAACACTATTTACAAACTCTTACCTGCCAATCTTGCGCCCTCACAAGTCCAAATTATCAACAGCAAAAAGATGCCACACAGCATCATCTTGAAATCTTCTAGTGATCCCTATTTGAACCAAGAACAGCAAAACACAAAGTTATGTGTCACATGTAGGCTACAGTATGTCGTTTATAAATTGTGCTTAATAATAATTAAACAAAATCAGTCCACAAACCTTTTAAATAAAAAATTCCCTCTGAAAATAGATTTAAAAATAGAAGAAAAAAGTCCTCTCCTCCGATTATGAATCCCGTTTCTCTTCTTCCTTTAGAAGCTCGTTTGTTGTGAGGCAGACAGTTTAAAGTCTCTTTGCGTTCCTCTCCGGTCTTTATTCCGGTGCTTGGACTTATTCTACTGACTTATCCTACCGATACAAGTGCTATTTAAACAGTTTAAGGACATTCCTGAGGTCTCCTCTGGACCAATGGGGTGGCGGCAGCAGATGGGGGACGGACTTGTTTTCTTACCTCACAGCCAGTCACAGTAATATCCGCGACGCACAGACAGAGGAGGGGAAAATGCATTCCTGAGCTGAATTTCCATCACCGGACAAATATTTCATCCACGCGCCCGAGCCAAGACTCGGTCGTTTCCGGTCAAATAAAAAACGTTCAATCATTCGCCAAACGGTCTTTATATCATTGAACTGGCATTGTCTGAAAATATAAAGATTTATTTAAAGCACTACACGACCAATTAATCCAGGAGGCTGGTAACACAAGACCAGTTATGAGTAGATTTAAAAGTCACATAAAACATTCAATTATATTCCATAACCCAGACTCGTGTATTCATTTCAGCTCATATTTATGACATACAGCAGCTTGTATAGTGGTTATTCAGTATGTGTGATATGTTGCAGTTCCCAGTATGGCCGCCAGGGGACTCATTGAGTAATGAATGGAAGTGAGAAGAGGGTCTGGGAAGATGAGAGGTCTGATGCTTCTCTTTGGGTTTATTTATGTCCATAAAGCATTCAAAAAGTGGCATGTTTTTTAAGCTCGAGAGGATTGAATTAAGTCAAAATAGTAATATATAAAATACATTTGTTCTTTCAAAATTGTAAGTATGAAAATTCCAAAGGCTGACTTGATTAAAATAGATAAAATCTTAAGAATCTTTAGTTTTAAACAGAAAATATATCTATGTTGTGAGAAAATAATGGAATTTACTGGCATGCGTATCAGACAGAATAAATCCATATATACTAATGTAAGAATAAGAAAATGCATGAGCAACGTGCCTTTCTGAGAAATGATTGATTGATTGATTTGGATTTGTTTAAATGGTTTGCAGAGTTGATTTAAATTCTACCATATTCGAGATATTTTTTTCTCCAGGGCTATGCAGGACTAAAATCACTCAAATCAAACTTAAATAAAGAAATGGATAAATGACTTAATAAATAATTGAATATGCTATTAAATGCCATTTCCAGTGGTGGTAGAAGTATAATCCTTCATTAAAAAATAAAAATCCTGTATTCAGAAGTAAATTTCTGTAAAACATAAAAAAGAGCAAGTATTCACAGAATGGCTTATGTGCCTGATTTATTATTGTATATTACATTTTAAAATTGTTGATGCATCAGTGTGTTTGCATCATTTGACTTTTTGTTGCCTGTCATGGTGGTCTTATCTCTAAGAACTTCATAAGACAACTTAAAAAGATTTGGAACCACTAGTTTAATCTTTAATGGTGTGTTGTATTTTAAAGCTTATCATATGTTTTTCTGATGTATAGATTTAATCTTAATCTTTAAAGTAACAGCTCATGTAATGGCTTCACTGAAACATTCAATATTTTCCCCTGAAATGTGGTGAAGTAGGAGTATAAAGTGGGAGATAATGGAAATACTAAAGAACTGTAAGCTATCCAACGAAAGGTGGTTAAGTGTAGTACTCCAAACCATTTGATCAACACCGGTGTATTTAGCAGTTTGAAATTCCTACGAACTGCACAGATTCCTTCTGAATCACAACATCAGCATGCCGATGAGGGTTGAGGTTTATGGTTGAGTATCTAACTTATAAACCATTTTTTCTGACCGGTAGAAACATTTGGTCTTTTTCCACTGAAATTCAGTGTTTTTCAAACCGTTAATCAGGCCAGTGTGCAGACTTGCAAATACAGAGGAAAGTTGGGGAAGGAGAGTGAGTGTGTGACGGAGATGAAAGCCCTCCGGAAAAAACATGGACGCCTACATGCTGTGATGACTCTGAAATAGCAGGACTGTCTAAAAATAGGTTTGATATATGGACCTCTGATTGTGATGAAACACGACACCTGGATACCTGCTCTTCAGCAAGTCCACACGTCCAACATGAACTTAGATTTAATTTATGATGTCTGTGACAATGCAGAATGTACAACGTGTAGTTTTCCCCTTGATGAAACCTAAGCCGACGGGAAGTGATAAGGCAGCGATGCTTTGGCCCTCAGACCGTCATTCGAATGGAAAATGGCTTCAGGGCTGTGAAATGGAATGAAGGTGGGATAAGAGCCTCTGGTTTCATGGGAACGTCTTTTGGCGATATCATAGGCAGGTGTGACTGGACACATCCTTGTAGGCGTGACCGTGAGCGTGGGATGTGTAACTGACAGGACAGTGTTGGGAAGGTGAAGAGACTTGCCAATCCGCTAAAGTGTGCCAAAAGTACAGCAGAGACAGCTCATAGATAGATAGTCGGCAAGTGTTTACTCAGAGTGTGTTAAGGCTTATTTCCAATAAGAAATGGGGGAGCTTGTGTTGAGCGGAAAGTTCATTTATGTTTACAGTAAGTGCAAAACATCTCCGCTGTTTTCTTCGTGAGCTCTGGATAAAACACTCCTGATACTAGCAGAAAATATTTACCACTTTCACAGGTCAGTTTTTGTTGCTTACTGGAATAAGCATTTCCCTGGAATATGATAGTTTCTAGCAACCATACAAATGTTTTTCTGTTCTGCAACTTTGTTTTGCAGCGTTGGTATAACATGACATGATAGGCAAGCTAGTACACAAAAGCAAAACCCAGTTCCAGCCTGTCCAAAGATTTCTAATAGGGTTAGCATGAGTCACAATAGCTTGCATGGACTGTGCTTATAGGAGAAGTCCTGGCCCCATATGCACGATACATCAACTGTGAAAGTAGCTTATTACAAACCATTATTAGAAACCGTATTAACTCCAAGAACCATATCTTGGGATGATCTTGAAGTACTCTGGCACTGTTTTTGTTATGAAGAGTTGTCAAGAGGCTTAAAACTGCCAGCTTGTAGCTATACAGTCAAAACAGTTGAACAAATCCAAAGGACTGACGCAGGCTGTCAGAATAACAGTGAATGAAGAACTCCATGGCAGCACAGATGATAAACAAAAGTGAGAGCTGCACCCTTAGATACACAATGCATTGGTGAAAGGATGACTAATGGCATTAAATGGTATTACTGCACTGCGTTCACCTTTGCTACTTTACTTTACCTCGGGCTTCAGCTGGTTAAAACCAGCTACGTGACAGACAATCCTAAGGTGAAAAGACATCCACCGAATATGTCTAAGTCTAAATGATATATCTGTGCTGTTTTGTGGTCTATTGAAAACTTGACTTTTTTATTCACCTTAAGCAAATCAAGCCAATCGCTGTGGGTTTTTTCCATCCTTACAGCTGCAGCACTTCTGTGTTTACGACTGCATGGGAACAGCACCCTGGAGCCCGAACAACATTTGAGGATGGGCAGTTTATGGGATTACTATCAGGTAAGGTATGACACAGAGAACGTCCCCACAGGTTAAGACTGTCTCTCGAAATGCACTATCGTACGCAGTGACTAAGTAATCAATCATTTCAAGCCAGGCCCCCCCTTTAATCTGGAGACGTTCTACTGTCCCCTGCAGCTGTAGTTTCAGCAGAATAACGTTTACAAAGAAAGGCGTGTTTGAATTACTTGCGTGTATTAACAACTTTTATTTGGCCTCGCTTGAACACATCATTCTTCACTTTATCTGTCACAAAACTTGCCCAGAGGCAGCAAGAGTCTGTAAATCATGTTTTATCAGCTTGAAAGTGAGTAAGAGGCCCATAAGGGTACTAGTCACTCAGAGAACAACATGAGTCAGTAATGAACTAATAGAAAGTGTGGTCTCCAGCAGGTTGATCACTGACCACTGCTCATTTGTTTTTTTTAATTTAGGAGCAATGGTTTTCCCAGCATCCCTTGAATGCTGTCTGATCAGGTCTATATCGAACTTTGTACACTGCATATTTTAGTAACAGTAACCGATCATCTTATCTCAGGAGGCTGTATGTTCATCCAAGGAAATCTGGGTATCAAAAGATGTTGTTTAAGAAAGGAACTGGGGGCAGTAATGTGTTACTAGAGCTAAACTAATTTTTTTTGTATTATTCATTCAGCTGTTTCGTCTGCGACACATGCCAGAACACTGAAATGACTTGGACCCCATTGGCTGTTTTAAATCACTGATCGTAATCCACGCTTGGCCTCCGTGGGATAAAAGAGGGAAATATGGATATTACTGGAGGCTTTGGAGCTGGCACACGGCAACTTGGTGAAAATGATGTTCTGTGAAATAGTATTAGGAGAACCTGCTGTCTCTTTAAAATACAATCTTGTTTTCCAACGTTTTGCATTTGTCCATCTATCAATCATGTTTGATGTTTACGTTTAGCTGCGTATGCAAAAATCAATTGGATTTAAGTTTCAGGGAGACTGTTGTGCCAAACGTCGCCACTGCAAAGAACCGGAGAAGGATTAGATCTTCTGGAGTTGGCATTTGGCGAGCTCATCCTTGGATGTATGCTTGGAGAAAATGATTAATCGGTTGCAGTGAGTCCGCTTGATTCCGGCAAGTGATGTCAGGGTCTGATTATGTTGGACGGACGCTCTGAAAGCTGCTCCTCTCTCACTGTTTACTGACGGACACCAAGTCGTCCGTGGCGCTCCTCGCATGCCAGTTGTACAAGCACAGAGGGCTTTAGGTTGAGAGAGTGAGTAATGGCGGTAAACACTCGCCGCTCTTCTGTGGCTTTTTGCCTCCTGCTAAACGCACACCTTTGACTAATGAGCTGACAGACAGCACGCCACTCAGCGGTAGGAGGAAAACTGTACGCAGGAATGTTAAAGGCCTTTTGAAAGAGGCACGAGTGTGTTTTGTTTGTGAAGGAACCAAGGCTCGGCACACTGGAGCTCCCGATGACCACACAAGTGGATAATAGCTTTTTGGACAGTGTGTGAAAATGGTTCAACAAACACTCTTCTGACTTAATTTTCAAGGTCCATTGTAAGACAACACAGGTCAGACAGCTAATATTGGAGCTTTGAGTGAAAACTTGCAGCAGCTGTGTTGTCAGTGATTATTTAAGAAGACTTAAAGGGTTCTTGCTAGCTCATAAAGTATATCCATTGTTTTTTTTGTTTTTTGTTTCTTAAATAAAACACACATCCAGCTGACATGTATTAGGCTAACATTAGCCATAGCATGATTTGGACTTGTGTGTCTGAGCACCTAACTGTCCTTTAAGCTCTGCTTTGGTCTCCTCCAAGTATAAGCCACCGTGATGTCAGCCTTGGTTTCTGGGCTACCTTTTTAATGTTTGGCGTAACAGCCATCTCAGTTACTCGAGACAGAAGAGACCACATTTGGACAAGACAGTGGAGCTGGGTCAGGGAAGCGATTTGTTAATTTCTATTTTACGCTAAATGGGAATTTTATACACAACATGAACATTGTGTTCTTTTGAAGAAGACTTTAAACTCACGAAGAAACTATTTACTGAGGTAATAAATCAAGAGAGAAGAAGGGTCATTGTCTCAGCTTACATCCAAATAGACTTTCTGAAATCAGTGGAGTCGCACCCTGCTGGCCATTTAGCCTAAACCCCAACCATACTTTATGCGGTCATAAATGTGCAATATGCAGAAGAATTTTTCAAAATCCACCAGAACAAGTTGAGAAGGTTTTCTCTCGGAAACATTTCAAAGCCTTGCTTCGTCTTTCATGAGGAAGAGACGCAAACAATCACAAGCAGCTATTGATGCTTCATTTAATTCACTTTGAAATGTCAAATATTCTGATGCAAAAATGGAAATATTGAGTTGTAAGTCATCATGTTTGTTGCCTTCTTGAGCTCAGTACAGTTTGTGCATGTTTGGCCACTGAGATTCTTTCAGCTGGAATCATCAATCATCAGCTCTTTGGAGGACATCCTGTCATACTGCAAAACACAAGATTTCACTGAAAATTATGGTTTCTTTTTATTCTCTTTTTGGGAGTTTGACTGCGAGAGGATTTCAGCTGAATTAACTGTAATCCAAACCCGCCTACCATGGAAATGGGTTCATTGACACTGTGGTGATGTTAGAGAGAAGAGTTCCCAGGCAAACCCTTCTAACAGAGCACCACTGGAGCCTGTCTCTCCCACAATTCCTCAGTAGGAAATAGTAGCTTCATAAAGAAAATAGCTCACTGATGATATTGTGCATCGGGCTGTGGAGAACAAACTAAAAATTAATGGCACTATTTCATCCTCCCACACACACTTAAAGCCCAGTTTGCTACGCGACCCTGCTTTTCTTGGCCTTCTATTAAAATTCCACACCGACTTTAGGAAGTGTGCTCTCGCCGTGCCGGCCCTGAAGGATATTAAAGTCATAGTGAAACAACCTTCAGCAGTGGCAGCCAGGTAAAGCCAAGCTTCCACCTCCTCAGACACTAAACAGCCATTTAAAACACAGCGCTCCGGTGAGTACAGTATGCCACTTTGCATCTTTCCCATGACATCATAGGTCTGTGATGATGCACATGGTCTGATTCTGTCAAAAAAACTTAATGGAGTTAGATACAAGCCCACAGGGAGCCGTGCTGCTCCGTCCTGCCAAGCTGTAACTTGAAACACCTCCAATGCTTTTTTGTTTGACTCTTTACAGGAGCACTGGGCTTACACGAGACCTTTGATCCATTTCTTAGATGCAAAAGAAAAGCAGACATAACATAAACACAGACAAGACATCGCCTTCTTCAGTGCCACAGAAAAAATTGTGTCAGTGCAAAGTCATGCAGTGCAGGCAAACTGAATTGTAGTGGAGTGAAGATCCCAATATCGATTTCTAGATCATTTCCACTGGATGGGTGTATCAAACATTGTGCAAGGTGTCATTGCTGGTTTGAGTCTGACGCAGTCTTCACTAATCAGCAAATGTACTTGTGCCTACCTGTGCGGCCCTGGCTCTGTAGGTCTTAAAATGGGCCCTGTTCATACGCACTGATGACGCATCACTATCTTGAAGCGCCTGGGCCATAGTCCAACAAAAGTCTGGTCTAAAGTCAAAGGCGCAGTATTATTCCTGCTATTCAAAGGGCACATTATTCAGACAGTAAGATGCTCCTACACAGGTGGGTTCACAACGCGCATACACTCTGATTTACTGATTAGAGAGGCTGCTGTCGGCCATTATAAACGTTTCCACGCATGCAGTAATGTCACATTAGCAAATATCGTGGCATATCTAATTAGTAAAACTAAAAGTTATAGTGAGAAACTTGACAGGAAAGAGGAAACTCTCAGGAGGAAACAGAACGTAAAGTCCCCCTCCAGTCACAAATGTCGTTTTCTTCTTGTTCACACAGTTGGATGTTTAAGCTTTACTGTGTAAAATGATATGTATGCAGCCACACAAGATGGCAGTTTTTGTGTTCATTGCCCAATGCTAACTTTCATTTCAAGAGGCGGGCCAATGAGCATGATTTGTGATATCACAAATAGTTGCTGCTAAATGCTTCACTTTCTAGGCTAGTTTTTTGGTGCTGGGCGAATGGCATAGAGGGGGATTAAGAACATTTCATCCGGCTGTATCCTACAGTATGCTACTGTTGCTAGAAATGGTGCTGAAATTGGTGGAAATTAATCAAAACAGTAACATTTGCAGGCCGTAAAACCAAAGTGTAGCGCTGAGTGGATCTGCAGGAAGGTCATCATCGCAAAACCACCTCTTGTAGATATTTGTAGGTATTTTGTCATTGTTAACACAAACATATCAATCAGTGCAGCTTTGAATGTATCTCTGTTTTGGCATGCAATTTTCTTCTGTGGGAAAGAAATAAACAACTTTATGGTATGTGGAGTATCTGTATATACATTCCCGGGCACTAACTTGCACTTTTCACCCCCGACACGTGTGCTTGGAGATAACGGGGCGAGAAAATCAGGCGGAGAACATGCTTGGAGAACATTGCTGTTCATATATCAGATTAACGTTCTTTGTCATTTTTCGGCGAGAAGATCAGAGATGAGGGGCATGTTCGGGACGTGACTCTACTCCCCCACCTCAGCTCACTGGGGGACCCCTGCGAGTAAATGTGTCACTCATGTTCCTTTGATCCATGGCACATGTCTGACCTACTTTGGAGATAACAGACAAGAAGCTAGTGAAACAGTACAGCTTGAAAGCATATTCATTTTTGACCTGAATAAATATAACTATTGCCTGCCAGTTTCTGGGGGTGCTCTGCATGAGTCACGCTGCAGGTAAACACTCTTTGTGTATCCTAGCTACTGATTAAAATCTTTTTTAAGACGCAAAATCGGGGTAAAAGCAGCCCTATCTTGGGATTCTTTACATTCTTGCAGATGTTTTTGCTGAGAAGAACCAGGTGGGATGCTAATGTCTTCCAGTAGCTTTATTGCGCAGGTTTGCCTTAAGCTATAGGTTATACACTTCTGCCGGAGTTGCCCTGGAATTCCCAGCGCAGACGGCACACGATCAAGTTTGTCTCTCCCGACCTGATGTGTACAACTTAAAAACCCCTTGGGGAAATAGATGTATTCCCTCACATGCAGACATAACGCTAACCTTTCTTGTTTGTTTACACATCCCTATCCATACATTCACATGTGAATATTGATTGCATGCGCTCCCTTTCTTTTTCCCTGTAGGTTTTTTCCTAATTGGCTTTACTTTTAAAGGTCCGTAAATGTCCCATGTAGTAAATACCACTGATTCAAAACAGTTGGCTGTGCAGAGTAGGTGTCCGC
The DNA here is from genome assembly GCA_963678695.2 of Diplodus puntazzo. Taxonomy (NCBI): domain Eukaryota; kingdom Metazoa; phylum Chordata; class Actinopteri; order Spariformes; family Sparidae; genus Diplodus; species Diplodus puntazzo. The sequence continues at coordinate 15,772,894 of OZ023175.1, forward strand.
TGCCGTTCTAGATAGCGTGCCATCTAAAGCCATTCCACCGCTCTTCTCCTGGAAACTAATCAACAGAGTCTGTCAAGGTCACAATGAAGAAGCAAATTAATGGCAGCGGTTACTTTTATTATCTTCTTTGTGCTTGATAAAGACCTTTTTTTATTTACTGCCGCTTGTGTTGCTTCTTCCAGTCAGTGGCAAGATATTTGCCAAGTCCCACAGGAAAGTAATCAGAAGACAGTGATTTTAAGTCAATAAGCTTTCTTTTGCCATTTGGCATCACACACACACACATGGATTAATCTCGGCACCTTGACCGGAGTTGTGCATGACATGATTTCTTCGTCAGAAAAACGTCCTTACCTTCTCTCATCTACTCCATTTACCACTCATCCTTTCCATCAATCACCTACTTGGACAATCCTTCAGTTGTCCCTGTATTCTGAATAAACTTGGCAAAGCCAGTGTGGCCTCGGAGCCCCACTGTCGGTGTCTGGGAATGCTGCCTAAGAATGTACCCAAACACAGATATTGTCTTGGCTTTTTTCTCTCCCCCAATTGAATCTGTTACCATTCGGCCTGCGAGGGCCTCAAACAGCTTGGAGAGTACTTTCAGGGAGTGCTGACTACCGTTTGTAGTCCCGACATCTTGAAAATCTATCAGTGCACCTCCCTGAGTGTTCTTCCTGCAGCTGCAGCTGCAGGGGGTCGTTGAGAGCTGAAGGTTCTCATCCACAGGCGCAACATATACATTAAGATGAGTTATTACAGCTCTCTGAGAGGTATAATTTCAGTAATTTTAGTTTGGGACTGAAAGGCCAGCATGATTTATCTTGTTTTACTGTAAAAACGTGATGAGAGAGAAATACTTTGCAGTGCAGCACATTGACTGCTGAGCCAGACGGATGAAATAAATGCTGTAAATGCCCGGCCTTACACCTCTCACATTGTTACAACCAACATAACAGCATTGTTATGAAAGCCCAAGTCAATATGTTGGAGATTTATTGTAATGCCAGGTACAACTGCTGAACAGCTCACCTACAATAACTCAGCCAAGCATGAGTCCTGTTCAGCAGCAGGCCGGGGCACGAGCTTAGCCTCGTGTTGTCTTGGTTGCTCTGGAGGGCACTAAAACAGACCATGTCTGATTATTTTTCTTGTGGCTCAACTTCAGTGGACCAACACACGGTGTTTAAAATACAGCAGTGCCATAAATACAGAGCTGAGCATGACCGTTGGGTAATCAGTCAAGTTAGAATGAAAAATAAGGTGTAGCAGGTCGTACATCTTCACGTGCACTTTAAACAAAGTTTCAGACACATACATCCGGAGAATATAAAAAGAGATTTCTTTGAGGTCGTTGGAGAGATTTTCCTTGGGCGCCATAGTGGCCGACGCTGCCAAAATATTTATCATGGTTTTATTTGAAATCCTGACATGCAATAAATCCATTTAGCAGGGTAAATATTTTCCGAGATTCCCGACACCAACGACAGGTGCTACCTGTGACGTGAGTTTTGTATTACTTTTTCCCAACGAAGCGTCTCATCGGACCGATTTTCTGAACGCCACGTCCATAAAAGTGCATTGTGAGTCGAATCGTAGGCATTAGTTGTTGATGACTCGTGCACTGGCTGCAATCTGGGCAACAAGCGTGTTGTGAAAACAGATTAATTCCAAAGTCCAGCAGTTGTTGCGAGTCTCAGAGGGCACGTGCATCACTTCCAGTCATTCGTAATATGGGACACGCCAGCACAGGCAGATGTTCACTGGACCGTTCTCAGCTCTAAATGAATTACGTCATTTACTAAATAACACAGCTTAATATGTTTGGGGGGTTTTTTGCAAATAAAATATTCTCTCTCTCTTTTATTGGTACAGGTCAGTTTGGACATGTCAACACCACACACTCACAGGCTGATTGCAAAACTTTAGGGATTGTTTTATTTTAAGGCACTGCTTAATCACAACTACAACGCATTTATTTTTAAGGTGATTAATAACAAAAAAGAACGTTCGCACAGAGTGTCAGAGCGTAGAGGTGATAAGTTCTGACTCCATGTGTTTGCCACATGTGTGCCTAATTTCCCAGATTATCAGTCAATAAATACCTTCCAGTGATTTCTTCAGCTTTTGGACCATAATTGTGTTGGGTGAGGGGTGGGGGGAGGTTTGGAAACAGACGTGACACCAATGTGTGCTATAAAAAGAGAAGAAAATAGAAGAACATGCTGAACACCCGACAAGAGTTACTTGAAAAAGCAGGAATCTGAGGAATTCGGTGGGCTTTTTCCCTCTCTCACAGAAAAAAAGAAGAAGATTTCCAAGAAAAGGAGGATGATATATCGAGTCATCTCCCTTTAAGAGTACCGGGAACCCCTTTCCCCCCTTTCCCACTTGTTCAGATCTTTCCATACCCCCACAAAATCGGAGGTTCCCTCCACTGGTGGGGTTATAACTCTTGCTGTCATGTCCGAGCATTTACGATAAAGCTGAGGCATGCTCGGCATATGTCTCTGGGGACCAAATGGAGACTTCATGTTTTTTGCGTGGCTGTTTTGAAGTGAGGTGGGGGCCGGGTGTCTGCACGAAAAAAGGCTTTCCCCACACAAAATATGGGGGGCTTATTGACCAAATTAGGAAAAATGTTATCACTGCAGTGATGTTGCAGCTGAATAAGATTACTGTAGATATTACACCAGAAAGTTGCTTCTGTACAATATGTAACCATTACAATTGTTTTTAAGCTAAAAATAGACATCAGGGTTTTTTTTAAAGGTTTCAACCAGGTCAGTTTAAGACAATTAAGACCTTTTTAAAAGTGCAATATGCACAAGGGGGAAAGGTGTGGATTTTTTTTAATCGTGTGGAGAGCAATACTGAAGTGACCAAAGAGCCAGAGTTCAATGTAAAAACAGTTCAAATGTATTTTACAATTGTTGAATGTATACAGTTAAATGGAGTTGACACCTGGTACACCACATCATGGTTCTGCAGGTTTCTTCACCTTCCAAGCTGTCTTTCCTCTCTTTCTTTTCCTTTTTTGCTGTTCTGTGCCAGTCTCCTCATCTTTAACCTCTTGGCCAGGTGGTTGGTCCCACCCCTCGAGCCGCGCCACTGGTCCCTTGTGCCATTCTCAGACGCCCAATTGGTGGTTGCCTAGTGCCTGCCAGGTCTCCAGGTGCAGGTTATCAAGCAATCAAGCGAGGTAAGGGGGAGTGCAGACAAACCAATTAATAATAAAACCATGCAAATAAAACACAGGAGGCAACAATGTAAAATACAGAAAAACCGTCACTTCTGCCCTTTGACATACATATTAGTCTTGATGTCATGTCAAAGACGTCTACTGTCTGTATTGTGTTGCAGAGATATCTAATGAAGTTAGCATGCTAAGCAGCTAGCCCTGGTGGTCCAATGCTTCTGTGCTAGGGATGTTAACTGAGCTAACTAGGATTCAGTTAGCAGCAGTTAGCGGTCACTCTGGTGACATGCTGCCCCTCTCTTTGTTTTGGATATTAATTCCAGAGGTGGCCAGTTCTTACATATTGCACCTTAAGACCATTATTAATGCAATCCCAGACCTATTTCCCATCAATACTGGCACAAACAAAAACCCAAACCCTAACTCCCTGCCTCCAGGTCACTTTACAGAGTTGCAGGATTAGTGGGTTGAGCTTGGGCTGGACTTTGGTGATGCTCCAGATGTGAATAAAAGACAATATTGGGTTATGGGAGGCTTTAACTGGTGGCTTTTCACACTGACTTCACTCATTTCCGATGCAGCCTCAATGCTTTTATCCCCTTATTTGAACATTTTCTTTTAGATGGTGCATTTACCCTTAAGAGATGAAGTAACGGTAACACAGTGCATCTGTAAGTCCTCTTTTGATAAGATTTGATCGCAGGCTTCATTGCAACACACGAGCTGGGTGTGCTCCAATAGATTTGTGGTTATTTGTTCCGTGTTGGTTTCCTTTATGCAGTTTTGTCTCAGGGTGATCAGATTGCTTCAAAAACCACATTTAAAAAGCGAGGCTGGCGTTAGTGCGACTGCATTAAAGTAATGTTAATTTCATAATCCAATCAATTTTGAGAGCTGTCAAAGTTGTATTTTAATCATTAATGGCCTGCAGAAACCCTGGAAAATGATCACACAATTATTTTTCCTTATGACAATAGATTGAAGAAATCAGCTTTCGAGCTCTGCGGTCATACAGGCAATTAAATACTCTCTGTAGACTCGCCAACAATGTTAGATACCGAGATTAAAAAAGGCCCAGAGGCGACTTTTTCCGCTGCGTTCGATATCAAGAAGAAGATAGTGAGCAGTTTCTAGACAGCTCTGATTACAAGTGTATTAATCTTCATTGCTGTGTCCTGGTTTGATCACTTGTATGTGAGCGGTAAAGCCCGACTCTCCAGAGTATTCAGCCAGGGATCTTAAGTCACAGGGTGTACACAGACCACGCTCTCAGAACATGATGCAAAAGCAATAAACAGACGGGTCCACAAAATCCTCAAAGGCACATCCCACCCCCTCCATTAAAAGAGACAGTAAAACGTTTTTGAATCTTGAATATTTAGCCTTGTGATTTGTTTTGCACGTGGAGAAACACCACGACCACTCACCTGACAGCTGCATACAGCTTTTTTTCCAATCGAGGAGCTTTTCGCCGCTTGAACAATAATAAACACGAGTTGCATGTGCGTTTGTTCCATTCCATCTTGATTCGGGCTGACATCGGATGAATCTGTGGAGCAGAACAGGAATCAGCGTAATCCCTGTCTTCCTTTATGAAAGGTAACAGAGCTACTAAACAAAAACACATGCTCGGACACATTCCTGCATTTGCCCCCTGACATCATGCTGGTTTTAAAGACTTATTCCATGTGATTATTAGGGCTTATTAGACTAGCTATAGTTTGATTTACTGGACCACTTTGGTTTATGGCTCATGCCAGATCACTGTTAGCAAATATTTGTTTTCTGTCTCAGTAAAGGCCTTCTCTGACAGAGCTTTATTCTAAACCATAGCGCAGGTCCTTGGTGCAGCTTCATGGACTCAAAATCTTGTCCAAAAAGTGAGATTTATTCAACAGATGATCCTAGATGGAAGAAGAGAAGTCATGTTCCAAATCAGCAGCCAGGTCAAACCCTCTTTCATCGCACTCCTCTACATGCTGATGAAGTTGAACTGGTGGATCAGTCAAAGATTGCCCCACACTGCACTCCTGCACTGAAGCCCCTATTTTTCCTCCCCTGACAACTTTCCTCCGACAGCACTGATTGGACCAGAAGAGAGCCAGGAAACATCTCAACCCCTGTGTCACTTATATTAGGGAATATTTCCTCTGAAATGTCTGTTTGATTTTGATACTCACATCAAAAGGGCTCAGAGGTTTTCCACATTATGCACCAGAATCAACATCACCGCTCCGGAGGCATGCGGTACCAAGCTCTGTGTGGCTCAAGGAAGCACTTTACTTGACATTCAATGGTGCCAATGTTGTGAGGATGTTTGTGAGAGTATTTGCTGAGAAGAGATGTAGGCTGCTGACAGATGAGACTCTCAATACGACGTGACACAGAGCAGTTTTTCCACGGCCAGCTACCATTTCCCTGCCCCCTGCATCGAGTCTTCCACCCCACCGGAGGTTCTGCGCAGTGGCCATGTGCCCACGGCAATGTGCTGTGTCAGGGAAAGTGAAGAAACAGAAGCTAAGTGTTTTGCTTCCCTCACGTTGCACATGCCAAAAGTCTGGTGACTGACACTTTCCGGTGGTGCTCCCATTGGGAGGCATAATACAGGGGTGCGCTGCCTGCTGCGCCACAGCAATGAAGCAGCAGCTTCCACTGGAGCCCCTTGCATGGATATATGTTTTCCAGACCCCATCAGGAGTGAGAATCTCAGCCAACAAAAGCTGCTGGTAGAGCTTGGATGCCCTGCAGAAGAATCCAAAAGCCCCATGTTATTCACTTTTTTTTGTTAAAGTAGCTTCCAATCCTTCAGTACCTATGGACAAAAATAACATGACTGATACAATTTTCTGACTGTAATGAAGTTTAACAGGGCATTTCCAAAGTGGGAAGGTAATACAAGTTTTTACGCTCTATCTGCTCCTTCGTCAACCATGGAACCATTTGGGTTACAGTGTACCTGTATCTGTTTTGCAAAACTGGCTCTGGAAATTACAGAATGAAATTACCAATATAAAATTAATAGGAAATTAAAGTACCTATGTGTAAGTATTCTAGTTAAAACATAAAAAAAATGCCTGTACAGGTCTAAAGCTCCTGTGCTAGGTGTAAGCACTAACACTCCCCTGATCCCAGAGGGACCGCTAGCTGCACGGCTAACTGAGCAAACTAGTCAAGGGCAGCTACAGTTTTATTGATCTGCGAAGAGAGGTTGTCATAGTCCGATTACAATGTTACATAAGTTGGATAAAAAAAACTTTACTCTGCCAAAGTTTCAGAGAATAAGATGCAATTAGATTACAGTGCATTTGTTCAGTAAAAAACGGGAAATATTAATAGGATTAGAATTTTAAAATAAACAACCATATACTACTTCGTAACCACACACACACTCACACACTCACATACACAAATCTTGACTAAATCCAAATACACAGTTGTTTATTAAGATAACATAAAGTAATCTTATTGATATTTCATTATCTTGTCTTTATCTGAATATGTTCGGTTCGGTGTTTAGTAATGAGGTAATCCAAAAGTAACAAAAAAGTAATTAAGTCACATTACTTTAATATTGTGATACTTGGATCAGGTTACTAATAACATATTTTAACAGATAATGAATGACTGTATCAAAATACATTTTCAAACTAACCCTCCCAGCCCCGCTCATATAGCCTCCATTCTCATGTCTGGTTCCTGACACATAAGCCCACTGACCAAGTAAAGCACACGTCAAGAAGTCAGTGTATCATGACAAATTAACCCCTAATCCAAACAATGGCAACAGAGCCCAATTAGTTCCCATTAATCACGGTAATCTCATTACAACTTTTCATAATATTTTACCAAAGCTTGCTGTCTCCGCTGATGTTTCCCAGAAAGCCTCTAATTGAATCTGACAATTTCAGTGCCACTGGGGAATGTGAAACTGATGAATTAATGGGTTGCCACGGAAACAACACATCAGTCAACTGTGTCCAAAACAAATGGGAACCAAGACCAGACTTTGGACAGGGCCATGTGGTCACTCTCCTGCCACTGAAGGTCACGCTGGCATTATGAGATAACTACTAACACAGCAATTCAGAAAATGGGGACAGGACAAAAAGAGATGACAATCAACACAAGAGCAGGTTTGTATTCTCAGGAAACAGCACCAGAGAAAAGAGAGTAGAAGAACAAATTCCTGAGGTTGACTAAAGATTGCGATGTAAGAATTTGATCTTAGCACTTTCACCATGTGACATTGACATTTGAAGTGTTGCAAACCTCAAAACAGCTAAAGCTCTAAATCCTGGTGCCTGAAGCAAAAATCAGGCCCAGAGTGTTTGAAGCAACAAAAGGATTATGTAAGCCTTTTCAGTGGCCTCGAGACAAGTTGAAAGATAACTGCTAAATGGTGTGTTCATGTTCCACTCGTTGCTTTTTCTAAACAAACAAAGATTATATCACTCACGTCGTAATCTGTCCTCACCAATGTTTGTTTTGCAAAAGACAAAGAGAATGAATGCCCGTTGGCCACAGCCTTTTAAAAAAAATCTCAGGGAAATAAATCCATTTAAATATGATCAGCCGATGATATTGATCCATTCTTTGTGCAGGGTAACACTATTTTGCACTTCAACACGCAAGCTGATGAATATTTTGTAGAGTGGTTTGAGCTGTTTCAGGCTCCCCTGGTTCTGGAGGTAGCAAAAGTCTCATTTATTTTACCAATAGACAATGTTACATAACTCACAGCTGGAACACTTCAATGCACTGGATGGACCGGAAAAACCTTCTGGGTTTGATTCCTAGTTAAAAAAACAAAAAAAACAAAAAAAAAAAAAACAAAGAAAATGTTTCTTTGAAAAAATAAATCAAATAAAAATCAAGGGTACAGTATGTATTCTCTCCTCTGTCTGAAACACTCTTCATCTCTCTGTCTCTTTAAGGTCTGCCTCCCAAAAACTCAGTCTCCTCTGATTGGTCAGCTCACACATGCCTGATCCAGCATCGCTAACAGCAACAGAGCAGCTGTGCTAAATTAATTCTTATGTGCCAAACTAGCCGCGTGGCATGAATTATGTAAAGGTGTTACATGGTGATGTAGCGATGTCACAAAATCCCAGTATTGAAAGCAGGACTACTGACGAGGTGTTTCAGGAGCAGTGTTTTCTCTGGGAGACTGGAGCTTCTGATGGTGTGAACTTTGACCTTTCTAACTTTCAGGAACTTGTATATGCACATGAACCTTTATAAAACACTGAAGGAAAGAAAAAATAAAGAGCATAATTGGTGTCCTTTAATCAAACAATCAGATATATTTATAGAGATTATGATAAACTGTAAAATGTTCATAAATCATAATTGAACATATTGTATTGAGTAGCTTTTGAGCAGGACATTACCATAAATACAGCTATACTGCTAGCACAGCTAAAAAGTTTAATTTTACGTACATGCACGTCTCTCAATCTTTTCACATGCAAATGCTTTACTGCATATGACAACAAAACGTCCCAGATGTTATCATTAGGAGTTATATAACTGTCCTCTTACCAAAAACTGTGTTTTGTAGTGCCTAAACAAACAGCAACTTTAATTACCTGCTCACTTTTGCCAGCAGTAAAGAGGTCGACACTGAAATCACTCTCAGTATCGAGTGAAGAGACGAGCCATGACAGCTGAGTGAGTTTTAATGGAGGGCAGTTTTTACAGAGCTCCGTCTCCCTCCCGGCTGAAGGATTTATTAGAATCCCTTTTTTCCTCCTGAGGGGCTCTCATGTCTCGCAGCCAGCGCCGCAGCTTCTGTTGTCTGCACCGGATCGCTGCTACTGTACAAACCAGTGACACAAACAACCACAGCCCATAGGAGTGTGTGTGTCTGTGTGTGTGTGTGTGTGTGTGTGTGTGTGTGTCTCTGTGTTATATATGTGGTGTGTGTCTGCTGGGGTTTTAATTTAGTCGCAGGGCCAGAGTTGTGTGGTTGTGGTTGTGAGGATTCATAACAGCCAGTCCGAAATACAAGGTACGGGGCTTGATTATTTATCATTCTGCAACACAGGGTTGTACAGCATAATGCAAGTTTTAGTACCTTCATGCAACTTACAAAACAAAAATTATGTAGATAGTTGAATAATAAGCCATTAGAAGGAACTATTTTTTATGGTAAAATGTGTTCAAACTCACAGCCTGAGGAAAGACACTGCTCTGTAGTCTGGTTGTAAAAGGTTAACCTGTTGTTCAAACTGTTAGGTTTAACTAGTCAATAAAGTTTGACCTTTTGAATGAAAGGTCCCATCGAATACATCATATCTGTCAGAAGGCGGGTTTAACATCTACACCTGCCCTTTATGCCTGCCTGAGTGTAGTGGCAGTTTATAGACTCCAGAAACTATATTGTGCATTATAACAACATACATTATTTTTTGGGGAAATGTTTCTTGACTTAACTTGACGAGCTTGCATCGGAAGGGGGAGAGTAATTCGAGCAGCTGTGGTGTGAGTAACTCACTGAGAAGTCTCGCAGACTTGGCTCCAACACGTCCTTTGTAGCAAACTTTCACTGAGTTACCGCTTTGTAATGCTGCCAGTATGATAGTAAAAGGGAATTTTTGTAAAGGTACACTTATCTGTCTCACTCCTTTGTTGACTGGTCATATGGCGTGCAGTCTGTCTCAGGCTGTGTTGTAGCAAAGTGCATGCTTGACTTGAATGGATGTCTGATGGCCGTAGATAAGAGGTGAGTGTGTCTCCCGGTGCGGGCCACCGTGTAGACTGAAGGGCTTACATACACATCCCAGGCTTTGAGTATATTTAGCAAGGTTTTGCTTCTTATATTTCTGTGTGGTCAGCCCATTGTGATACCTTGTTCATAAGTGTACTGTGCATAACTGTTTGTTTAATCTTGCCTGTACTGGCAGACACACGAAAAACAGACGGATTTGTAGTAATGCAAGAAAGAAGAACTAGGAAAGTGTTGACTATATTCACCCCTGATTGCTTCGGTTTTATGAACATTATTGTTAACTTTCGTCATTACAAGAATAAAACCAATTTTGTCTTGCCATTCTGTGTAAGTCTGAGGTTATGCAAAAATGAAACAGAAAGGCGGACCGTAATCCAGACATACAGCAGCTTGAATTGGAGGAGAGCCACATGCGTACAATAATGTGCTATCTGCCTAAATAATCTGCAGCTTAAAAGAATTCTACAACATTAAAGCAGCTACAAAGTTGATTTTTGTTTTTGTAGGTTCTGGCGCCCCCTGTGGACCAAAGCAGTATGAGCACCACTGACTCCTGTTATAATGATCTTGATCTGGCTAGCACGCTAGGCATGAGCTTAGTACACAATGATCTATAGAACTCCTTGGAGCAGAACTTGGTACCTGTTTTCCAGTTTATGAGAGAATTTTTTACAGTCAAACTTAATTTTGTTAACTTGAGCATACAGTTAAGTATATCTCAAAAATAACCACGTTTAAAAAGTTTTGATATGGCAGTCAGGTGCAACAGAATTATCTACTGTTCTTTTGGCTTTAATCTCAAAGCAAGGTATCATATCGTTGAGAAGGTCAGAAGAGGGGAAACCTCCATAACCATGAAAAAGCTACCTTAACACAAATAGCCTTTCCGCATACCTAAGGGATAGAGATGGCGTGTGTGTCCTGCATGTGGAGATCATGTCTGACTGATCCTGGGTCTAAGAGTCAGTCAGGAATGTCAGCTATCCAGCAGGAGAGTGCAGACAGTTACAAAAGGACAAATAAAAGTCCTCACATCCCTGATCAACACATGAATCACTACAACATCTGTTGCTATTACCTCTCAGACAGGAAGTGCTCTTTTAACCTGTCCGTAATTCCACTGTCTGACCAGGTTTCTTCTAACATTAGACAACACATCCAACAGATGTGTGATGCCTTCATTTGTTTACCATCCTAGATGAGTTAGATGAGTTTCACTTTGACAAACAAACTGATTCAGATATCTGCCAAAATACAATAGCATCAACACAACTGCTGAAAGTGGTTTGAAATGTAAGGCTATGTCCAAAGAAATTGAGCTGTGTTGTAATCTGTAACTAAAAAGACCCACGAGTGAGTGTAACTGGAAAATGTCATCTTAAAATGCATAGCTTTGAAGTCTCACATTTAAACGGGGCAGTATTGCTCAGTTTCAATCATAATATTGTTGTAAGCCCATCTAGGGATTGTGGTCGGGAGTGAGTGATATTTTTATGCAACTGCAGAAATATGGGGATGTGATTTTATGTGGCTTTTAGTCCTTAAATTTTCCAAAGTAGGAATTATTGAAGTTATGGACATTCCAGTTTTGATGATGGTAAATGATAGCTGGACAAGCTCCTGCTAAGTGCCACTCAGGATAGCAATCACAAAATGATGGATTACAAACAGTTCTCGAAACACTATATTGTGCTGACAGAAAAGATGAGACAGATTGTTGACTTCAGCCTCAGAGGAGTTCTTTGTTTGAAGCACGTGCCTGGAGATATTAAGTATTTTTCTTATTGTTAAAAAATCGAATGAAAAGACCAAAACCAACACTAACTTATCCTACAAACATATATTGTCTGTGGAGCCAAAAATATCAGTGAGTCACATCGTTGCACATGGTCCAGTCCCAACCCAATACGTTTCTGCAAACCATGTAATGTATTAGTTGAAACTTTAATTTTTTTGTTATATTGCAACTTTAGTTTTCTTTAGGTTCAATTTTGCTCATGTCTGGTTTGGTTTAGACACAAAAAACAGTTGGCTGAAATTAGGAAAAGATACCATTTCGGTTTAAAATACCAATGAAGTCAGCTGGTTTTGTTGCAGCAAGCAACTAGGAAATATCCTGAGGTCCTCTTGACATCTCGTAAACAATTCCCAGTGGTTTTGCACAGTCTCAACAGTGGTCTTTGTGGCGACAAAAAAAAAGAAAAATGAAAAATGTAGGACAATAAATTGGGCCATCTCCAACTGTCTTTGTGAAGACCAAAACCCGAACCCTGACCCATTTTTAGCCAAAATATGATGTTTTCCTAACCCTAACCAAGTGGTCTTTGTGCCTAAACCTGACCAGACTGTGAGCACAGCATTGCAACAAGATAACTCACATACTTTTATTTATATTTATTCTGGCAACTGAGTTGTCCAGTTCAGTACAATGAACATGGGCATTGTAGTTTCTAACTATTTTAAGCCAATCCCAAATAAACAACCTGACGTCATAAACGCTCACTAGTCCAGCAACTGTATGTTAATCCCCAACTAGACATTGTATAAGTAATACATCTGTTTGTTTTTGTTCAACTAGCTCAGCTAAAAACTACAGTGCCCAGCTGATTTAGGAAATGATTTAGCCTCGTTTAAAAATGAATCTAAAGAGATGGACCAACACATGCATGGTTGCATGCTGGATCAAAAGAAGGCTGTGTCTTTGCTCCTTTCCCTGACGTCACAGACACTTGAGAAATGCACTAAATTGAGCTGTAGAAAGTAGTTATGACAGTATTTTGGAGCGACAGACGTGAAAAAAATCATCATGCCAACTTGTTAAGCAACACGACGAGAGCCTGGATGGCAAGTTTGGGGCATGAATTGAAAGAATGCCTGAAAACCTATAATTTAGTAAATATTCTAGTCGTGGCATATGGAAGTGTTAACCACACTCCGTCATTTTCCGTCATTATTGCCAAGCACCACCGTATGCATAGCTTTTCTATCATTTAACTGTACACTTCTCACTCTGTAATGTAAGCTCACGATGTATGGAAGCAGTTTGTATCTGTGCACTGCAGTAACCTAGAGGAATGAAAAACATCGATGCTGTACATCTTCCTAGATTTACAAGCAATTCGGGGAGTCAAAAACGAGTAGTTTTCAAGATGGAAATTCCCTCCCCTATGGGAGCGCTCTTTATCTGGAATTCAGCTTTTAAACTGCTGACACAGCAACAGTTTTACAGCACTTCATAGTTGTGTTTTATTTTGAAAGGCCTTTCCTGAGTGGAAAATGTAAATCTATTGTCCACCTGACAATCATACAAGCCCAAGTTTGGACATAGAAGAGATGTAGTGGCATTGCAAGATGTTTTTTCTTTTTTAATCTGACTGAGTTTTAGCTAAAAGTATGTTTCCTTTCGGATGAAAAACAACAGATTCCATGGCGTGACTCCCCACCATCTGCGCTGACCAGTGGAAGCTGCGGCATGCTTCTGGCCTGAGGGATCAGAGATGAGGCTGACCCCTTTGATTGAACTGGACTTTTTAAACACACAAGAGAACTTGACCTGTGAGCGTCAGCTGTCACCTTAAAAATGCTGACAGTGCTTCAGGGGGTACATTTATCTGCTAAGAAATGGCATTGTGCTGCTCATCTGTAAAACAGTTTAGCATTGGGGAGGCTGTGCTGGATGCAGATCAAGGCAGTATTGACTTTAGCAGTTGGATGTATACTTGCATAGCTTGCCTACTACTGTAAATCAGGACTGTGAGCCCCTGCACTGAGACTTGTGTGATTCAGTTTGACCACATAATTAAAAGCAGCCGTTTGTCCAGCAGACAGGAAAGTCTAACAATTAAGTCTTATCATAAATGCAACAAACATGGGAAAAGTGGAGGAATGTGTAAAGGATTGCTTGGGAAAAGACAAATAAACAGCTACAGAACAATTGGCTGCAGTCCCTCCACAGCACCCCAGGAAAGGTTCTATCCAGTCTGACCAGTTCCCCTCCAGGGCAGCTTGACTAAGTTCCAGAGTCCAGATGAGAACCAGGGTCAGACGAGTCCAGGCTCTATCACCACATGACCTCTAAAGTCGGTGACGGCGAGTTGATGGCAAAGGGCTATTTTGGGCTGATGAGGCGAGGGAATAGCTGCTTGACAGCCCGTACAAAGATAAAGGTGCTAATGGACTCATTACACAAAGGTACACATTAACCATCCAGCCAAGTAAGTGAAGTGTAGCATAAAAGAGGCGAATGAGTCATTTAATTTTATTTTTAGATTAACTGTGTTATGGGTTTGGTGCTGAAAGTAGCGTTTGTGATTACGGTGTTTGACCTCAGCAAACAGCTGGCATGTTCAGTTTGTGAGGAATCATGGGAGATGTTCCTCTGGGGTTCTGCCAGAAGGTTGGTGATGAGAGACTGAAACAAGACTCTGGTGCACTGATCCCATGTGTTACACCAAATCCATTTGTGAAGTATCTGAAAGAAGCTTCAAATATTGAGAAAATCTCGAAAAATGAATCACAAAATGATTAAATTCCACAGTCAGACCTGCTGAGAAACACACACACACACGGTGAGTAAACTATGAAAGATTCCTTCCAGACATGTTTTATAAATACTCTATGTTTTTTCCACAGACAGTTTGATTACATATTAAAAATTCTCAAAATTAAGTTCAGTCTTTTTCTCCAAACGGAAAACCAGAAGCTATGAGTATGGCAGTTTTCATTTGTTTTTGTTTTCTGGCAACAAATTGACGGTTTTGGCTCACAGATCTCAGAGTTTTTTCAGGCCGCAGCAAGTGGCTGTTTTTCCGAAAAGAGTTCTAATCTATTCACTTATACTACTTTAAGAGCATCGAACAGCAGACAGAAAAAGCTAGACTCGCAGGTGAACATAGTGGAGTATTGAGCAGCTCAAGAGCATGATTTTTCGTCAAGAGTTGGTGGAGGAGACCAAAAACTGAGTTAAAAGGTGACAACCAGAGTCCTAGGAACTAGGAACTCAGAAATCAATAGCAGTATAGGCAAGACAGCGAATCCCTAGATAATGCAATGCACATGCTCATGTTATGTGATGTGATCATATGTCAGTGTTTGAACCATGACTGTATTCCAAACTGTCGCAAGTCACAAAATTATGCCAATCTCATCATTGCCTCCAGAGGCCAGAGAGCGGAAACCCACCGACTGGAACTTGCCGGTAAGTGAGAAACCACTATTTATGGTAGGTTTTTCAATCCGCCAAAGGCCTGCAAAAGGCAACAATGAGCTAGATTTATGCTTTGTAAGAATTGTGTTTTTTTTAGGTTTTTACAAAAGAGGCTTCAGGCATGATGACTAACTGGTCGGTCTGGCGAAAGTTCATGTGGTCAACATCCACACCTCATAAAGAGCAAAAACCTTCCCAGAGCTTTTCTATGGGAACCGTCTCCCACGCGGTTGACAAGTTAGTCCCAAACAGAGCTAATGTGAGCACAGAGAAAAACTTTCCCCCTTCAGCAGATGAATGTGAAAACAGCCTACTGGTGTAAAACTCTGCACATACATCATTCTGCACAGTGAGGCCAAACATCCAAATGAAGTGCAGCAACAATAAGCCAAACACGTTTTTTGAGCTGAGGGTGACTTTGTACGAATCTGCTGGGGGTCTATATAGATCTATAAGACATCTTGTCTACATTAAGGCATGAAAATATTCCCCTGTGGTCCGCCAGGAGCGTTCACTCTACACATTCTTGTCTCGTCTCCATCCAGCTTAGCTCTGGACTGAGGCCAGGCGGTAGCTGCTGATATCTGATGCAGATTTTATCAGCCTCTCACAACACTGTCCCGTGCGGTTACAGTGCACGTGTGGAAGAGATGAAGGAAATAACACATTGAGGGGATGTGAGGCTCCTCAGGTGGCCGTGGCAAGACCAGCAAAGACATGCTTGTTTCTTTTGATATAAATTGTACTATAGAAGCAGATGTCTCACGAAGATGTGTGTTCACTTCCTTCCGTAGAGAACTTCTTTTATCATCTACAAGCCAGTGAGAACCCTCTGGGCGTTCCAATATTAAATGTGATTATGCTGTAATAAAATGTGTGAAAAACTGCCATTATAGGTGCAATATGTGAGAACTGGCCACCTTTTGAATTCATGCTCGATACAAATAGAGGGCAGCATATCACCAGAGTCACCATTAACTGCTGCCGTGAGCTAGTTAGCTCAGTTAGCGGTGCGGCTACGGTCTGGGCTTGGAGCTAAGAGCAGCAGGGAAGTGTTGGTGTTGTTTATACCACCAGCACAGCTGCTTTGAACCCGGAATGGGCAGGGGGTAGCTGGTAAGCATGCTTAACATTGCAACACAATACAGGGACATCACGTCAAACCTGCTATTACTTTACATTAATGAAGTTGAATGTTTTCAAAGAAAATTGTCACACGTTGCACCTTTTAAAAGGTCATATCGATAACATTTTTATGTAGACAATCCATTTTTTAAAAATAATGCATCTGTAGAGCTGGTAGAAAGGTGCAGAATACATTGTTAAACATTATTGTGTCTGTGAAATAATCATTTTGAAATGTTTGTTGGGTCCAAAAATATTTGTTTTGCTTATGTCTGTTTCAGAATTTATGACAGTTCCATCCAGCTTCTACCAAGGTTTGTCAACCAATAGCAATATGCTGTTGGTATCACATGTTTCATCGATGATCAACAGTTTTGGTAGTTGCCGGTTTGTAGGGAAAAAAATTAAAAACTGGCTGAGTTAGTGAGCGTTTACACCGTTAAGTTTGGCTAGCTAGCATTAGAAGTGGGGAGATGGAATTCCACATTTAGTGTCATCAATAATACGTCTAAATAAATCCTTTACTCGCTGCTGTCTTGACTATATTTACATTTTGCAGGTTAAGATGTGTACATCTTTAAGCATTAATCTCGTGCTTGCAATGAAATATATTTTTTCTCACTGACTTGAGCAGGTATGCTGCTGTATGTGTCCAAACAATATCATAAGCAGCACCTCATTGGTTTTTTTCAACACTATTCTCAATGACAACACAGTGTTGCATGGACTTGTACGATCTTGGTGCTACTCGCATTTATAGCTCGACTGACTGGGGAAAAGACTGGTAGCCTATAGGCCTGAAACAGCTGGACATGTGGCTATATTGAAACCAGATGTGGGCTGGAATGTCCACCACATGGAAAAGCTGATTGTGCCTATACCTCTACAGTAATAGGGGACCTAACAGCCAAAAGTCTACTCAACCAGGCAGAAAAAAACCTTGTGGAAAGTTGTGGGATTAGCACGTTGAGAGCAGCCTCCTGCGTCGAGCTCTTTTCTGCGGCTGTGTGTCGAGCACAATTTTTACAATTGAGGCAGAGATGATTTTTTCAGATATCCGTGTTAAACACAACGTCAGAACATGAAACAGCAAGAATATACGGTCACATTTTTTTTCTTGTTCTGCTGTGGCTGTGTTGGGATTAGAGCCCCGCAAACACAATCCCATATGGTGTCTGTCTGCACTGCAAATTATCTAGAGCAAAAAGAATTTCAGGACTGCTACGAGCCGGTTTTATACCTCGTTTCTGACTTTATTCCGATGATATCATTTACCGTACGGCTGAGTTTATGACACAGTTCTTATACGGCGGGGAAAATCTTCGGCAGACAGCAGGGGCAATAAATAGAAATGTAAACTCAAGAAGAATTCACCTATTTTCTCAGAGAGGCCAACGAGTTCCCTTTACTGTAGATTCTAGGAAAACGTGAACTTTCCTGCAGACTGGATATGTTGTAAACACTCATATGGATGGCATGTGTGTCAAGGCGGTGCACGCGCTTTCCAAGAAGGCTTAACACCTACCGTAGTGAGTGATCTTATATGATCAGCTATGATACATATTGAATCTCTCAGCTCTGCAGCCAGACAACCCAGAGCGGAGCCTTAAGTGGTGCGAGCGGTGAGCACCACTGCAGGTATTTTACACTGGTAGCACCTCACCAGGCTCTCTAAATTGCAATCGCAGCTGGCAGGGCAACAGAACATTTCGACCTCGGGCTCGGTATAGCTCAGCAGAGAGGGATATTTATTGTGATTTGAACATGCAATCATGGAAAACTTGTGAGCATACCTCCGTGCAAACCTCTCTGTAGACATTAGACAACCAATTTCCTTCTGCTGAATCACTTAGTGCTCCGATAGCTTTGCTGCCTTTGTGTTGATCTCACTCTCGAGACGCAGAGAAAGAGATATCTGCACCACAAATGCCGGGCATTGGACCGTTAATGATTTTGACTTGCTTTTGGCCCCGCGTTAATATTTCCGACACGACTTCCTCAGCACGCTCGAGAAACTCAGCGAATGCGCTCGCTCCCAAATCCTGTTGACCCATCATGATGATGAACATCTGTGACAGAACGATCTTAGATGACATTACAAAGCTATCCGCAGGCTGCGCAGCGACGAGCGAAAGCTGTAATCTGACGACTCGAGAAGGTTACAGAATTAGATCATGTCTTTATGAGCATCCAGCAACATAACTGTGGTGAGTCTGAGGAGCTCATTAATAAACATATGAAGCCCGCTCAGCAGCCAGGTTGTCTCCGACACGTCATGTCTGAGGCTCATAGATTACTTCACAGTGGCTGTTTGTGAGTTTGCATCAAGTCACCATTCAGCCTCGTTCAATGCAGGCCTGCTGCTTTTTTCATTCTGTGGTTTCCTCAGTATAACAGGATCTTGATAAGAGACACCACATGTGGGCTACATGTGCACCGCAACCAGAACAGCGAAGGCTGTGGATCGTTCTGTATCTGTAGTCTCGATAACATCACGAGACAATAGGGAAAAACAGTTAATACATGTACAGGTTTAGATCACAGAGTGATGGCTCCTTATCAGTTATTCCATTCCTTGCTTAAAAAAAAACAACACATGCTTTACTGATCAGCCCATTGTCACAGAAAAGCATGCTGCCGTTTTGATTCCGTGTCGAGCAGAAACTCTTTTCTCTCAACTATCAGGGAGGGCATTGTCATTGACATGATGACACTCTAATGACACATAAATATTTTTGCAAAGAATGGTTGAAACATCTGGTTGCGGATGGTCCATTACGGATGTCTGAGATAAATTAACACAATTTTAGATCATTCACAAGAACTGGTACACACCAACAATTGATGATAAAATGGACTTGATGCAGAGCAACTTGTGTTGGAAGTGTAATGTAGCAGCAGGTACTTTCCTACGTACTTTCTTTTTTTCGTGAAACCAAAGTTAAAGTACAATATTTCCACAGACGCCACACACAATTGCAGCAAGTGTATGTTTGACTGAAGAAGAGCAGACTGGAGCAGTCTGTTATAAAAATTAGATTTAAACATTGGTTTCGCTCTGTGAAAATATTTTATCATTCCAGGCAAATAATAGAATTATATGAGATCATAAAAATACCATTGATGACAAAGTCCACTGTGGGATAAGGGTCATGTTTTAACTTTTAAGATTGGGGGCAAAGTACACAGTTTGACTGATCAACAGGTTGTGCTAAGGTCACAAATAGGGCTAATGTGAAAGGTGTTGCTAAATGTGACGAATACTCAGAATTATCACCTGATTCTTCTGTTTCCATCAGGCCTGTGGAGTAGTTCAACATCTTGATCCTGATCTGATCTGATCATAACTTTTATCCGTTCATCTGCCCTGTTTGCAGCTGTAGCAGATGAAAAATGAAAAACTATATGTGCTGCCCGGCAAAAATGGCAGACGGACGATGACAGCAGTGAGCTGGCAAATGCATCCAGCAGTGAAAGAAGACGGGAGTCCTTGAAGGCCAAAACAAAGCTAGAAGAAATGCAAATGTTGGCCCAGTGTGTTGGATTTAGAAGCATCTAGTGTTCCAACCAACTGAATACTCCTCACCTCTTCCTTTCCCTGCCTGTAGGAGTGATGTTGCTCCAAATCTGCTGGATGTAAATTGTCAGCTGTTTTGCTGACAAGTTAGCCATACAGTGCCATAATATGTGGTTGTGATGTTAAGCTTTTTGAAAGGTGGACTCAAGTAGGAAATAAAAAGGTTACAGCTGCTTTAACAAATGAAATAAAATACCAAATGAATTGTAAAGTTTTTTTTTTTTTTTTTTTAAAGAACTTATTTGTGTTTGTGTTACTTGGTCCTGAAAGAGATGTAGAAAACATTTGACAGATAGCATTTTGGCAGTGTAACAGATAAGATATTGCTTCACGTCATCATTGTGTAATGTTTATTAATTAAAACCTCAAATTGTCCTGTCATGGAAGACATCTGATAGGCCCGAGTGTTTCGCGAGCAGAGCCAGAGAGGTTTGAGTATGTGCATGAGCAGGCCTCGCGGTTTGGCCCTCTCCCCTCAGAGGATGACTACATTCATTATATTAACAATGAGAGGAAGAGAGTGACAGTCATCAACACATCACAATTTGATAAAATGTTCCAGTCATCAACACCCACATTGTTCACTGTCCACTGAGAAGGCCTCATTGTAAGCAGACACAACAGGGGGGAAGCAAATATGAGACAACCACAGAAGCTCAATTATCCTGCTTAATAAGGAGACTTTCCATGACCTTCCCCCATGAAGTTATACCATGTATCATGTAAATGCTCCTGGCACACATTTCATTTCTCAAGACAGAAGACTCACTCACAGAACAGCTTCTCAAATTGGTCTAATTAAATGTCTGGAGTTAGCATTATATAAGAATTACTATGGACTCGGGTATTTTAATTGTTACGAACTGGTAAAGAGCGACTGGTGATGACTGCATTGCTAAAAAGCAAAAATAGCCATGGCAGGAAACAATAAATACCTATTTTTAAAACACTTTCACTTGCACATTAATTTTCTCCTGTGTGGAATTATAACCCCCAATTTTACACAGTTTTCTTGCCCGCATAAAACAAATGAGATAATGCAGTAATTAGCCAGTTTTAGTGGTGTTACCCTTGGACAGATCCAGGCTTGTTGTTTCCCCCTCTGGTCCTTGTGTGAAGCTAAGCTAACCAAAAATATGTTAAAGGTGCCATTATGCTTCTATATAGTTTTATATACATGATACGTTACCCCCTATTAATCTGGAGGATACATTCAACAGGT
Source organism: Diplodus puntazzo (assembly GCA_963678695.2). Classification (NCBI taxonomy): domain Eukaryota; kingdom Metazoa; phylum Chordata; class Actinopteri; order Spariformes; family Sparidae; genus Diplodus; species Diplodus puntazzo. Next base: position 15,793,953 of record OZ023175.1, read on the forward strand.
GGCCAATTCTTACATATTGCACCTTTATGTGAAAACATCTATTTCCAGATTCTTTTTTGATAGCTTGCATGAATCAGAAGCACATTTTCTGTTTTTTATTATACCGTGTGTCTTTGCTCTCTGTATATTAAAGTGCATTTTCCCCCTTAATGCTTTGGTAGTCTGTGAGAGAAGATGTTTTAACTACCATTTGTAAAAAATGACAAACTTCAGATCAAAATGATAAAAAGCAGACCTGTATAACAGCAGTTGCACACGGAAGGGGCCGCTGTAATCTCTTCATACTGCCTAGCGACACAAGCACAACACTGCCTGTCCGCGAGAGGGCGTCAACTCAATTCAAATATCCACATTCATCACACATGAAATTGGCGCATGTGGCCGCAACGCTGCGGTAATGAATCTTGTCTCTGCCCTCGAGTGAAGGACGTGAGTGAGGGGAAGAAATGAAAACGTTCTATTCAATTCCGAATTTGTAACTCGTGGTGATTTTCCTGGAAAATATTTTTTGAACATAAAATAAAAGTGTTGTATTACAGAAATAAAAATGTCACAGAGGCACGTGTTACTCAATACTCCGTATGACATATTGACCTCTCAAAGCCAAAACAAAGTCTGTAATACCTCTTGAAATAACAGTCTATTCAGTAGCAGAGGACGTGATCCTCACCGGACCACAAACTGAATTTTGATACTAATCACAGAATACTGATTCACCCTACTTTCAATAGGTTTTCCAGATTGTTAAATAGCTTGAAAGGTATTCGGTCATTACCTCATTTGTGTGATATTCAGAACAACCTGTGTTCTGTGGAAAAAAGAAAGAAAAGACTTCAGCGGTGAAGGTGAATGCTGCCACCCAAAGGGACAAATGACTCATGCAAAGCTGAGCTGTATCAGAGCATAGAAGCAAGTTTTTAACAACTTAAGGGACTGAAATGTTGGCCTGTTGGTCAGTCGGCCATTTCACTCCAGTCCAGACTGAAATTTCACAGCAACTACTGGATGGACTGTCATTTAAATCCAGTAGAGATATCCATGGTGACCAAACAATGGATTCTACTGAGTTTTCACCTATAGTACCACAAGGATGTCTCAGAGGGAAATATCTAGACCAACATTACATTGTATTTATTTATTTACAAGGACAAGCACAAGAATCAGCACATGAATCACAGCTCCAGTAAAGATATTCATGTTCCCTTTCATTCTTTACATTGCACAATACGTAAAGACATAATGGTATTCCCATCCCATGTTTGTGCTTCTGTTCAGTTCTGCACATTTTAGCACACAAAGAAGCTAAAATATATATAAATATAACCACGTTATAGCCCCCCCCCCTTAAAAAATTCCACAAGAGAACAAAAAAAGTTAGGTTGATGGATACCTAACCTGAACCTGTCAGTGGGTTTGGACAAATATGGCTGACAAATGGGGTTCTAAAAGTTCTTTTAGTAAAAATAATGTGTCAAAATAAATAAATGTAGTATAAAAAATAAGTGATAACTTATAGTCAGGAGCAGAAGTAACTAATTACAACTGTCAAATCACTGTAATTAGGTCATTTCTTTGGGTATTTTTTTTGTATGTATTAATTATGTATCCACAAATGCTGATAATAAGCGATGGAGCTCCTGTCTGTGTTGGATTTATACAGTATGTCCTGTTAAGGTAGTTACAACTTTCTTGGTCTCAGCTGGGCTTTCTGCAAACAGTCCGCTGCAATGTGTCATGTTTTACAGATAAGAAAATACACAGTTTTTGACACACAGTTGTGTCAGTGATGACACCAAATGATGATGATAAACATGTGTCAGAAATCTGAATTTACCGCTCAAGAAGTGTCCATTATTTAGGGAGAGCTGAATGGTCAGATGAGGGAGCGGTACTGGGCAGCCTAAGTCATATCAGGTAGTCACTCATCCAGTCTTTACTTCTCTTAGTACTTAACTTTATTTTTAGAAAACAAACAGGAGAAGGAATGTTTTCATACGTATAAATTGTGTGAAATAATTTGATAATCAATTTAATTTGGCCACAAATACCATATTGGCTCTCAGACAGCATATCCTCCTTGACATTTATTAGTGTGCCACACACCAGGAATTAAAAACCGCACCATCTTTAAAAGTCAAGGCGTATCACACCACCAGGATTTATTTTTCCCCAAATGCTCCCTTTATGGAGCCATAATTATAGAATTCTCATTTCCATAAATCTGTCGTAAAACCCGAGCAAGACTTCCATGTGGAACAAAGGCATTGTGTTCTGATCCTCCCTGTGACCAATCAAGGCTGTGACTCTCACTAAGAGTTCGTCAGCCTTTTGAGTTATTCGTCGGGATTAAGACTTCTGACTTTCCTTCAGTTAAATTTAAGCAGTTTTGTACTTTGTGCCATTTCTTGGGTGGCTGAATGGTATAGTCATCTGGACAAATGGAATAATTATTTGGGTGTCTGTCTGTCCCTGCGGCTTGTTCATATAAGCAGGTATGAGTCAAACGGTATCTGTGGCAGGAATGCTGTGGCTAACCACAGCTATGGATGGAGAGAAGCTCCACATAAACACAGTTGCCTTGTTTTAATCCAGCTTTAGATAATTTAAACAAGACAGCTTTAACACTGTATATATCATGTCAGTTTCTCACTGGGCTTTGAGTCAACTGTCTGACTCTCCAGAGTTTATAGGCAGAACGCCAACTGATGGACAAACAGCGACTTGATAGTGTTTTCAGCCTCTGACTTTTTTTTTTATGTCTTTGGATTTAACTTTAATTTCTAAAATGATTTTTTCACTCCATCATCATTTGCCGAACTCAATGTCAGGAACGCTTTGTGACAACATCAGCGACCAGGCAACATCGTCTGGATGAAAATAGTACCACCAACCTTTAAGGACCCACCAGAGAGTAGCAGTGAATTACAGCACTTCTCGCTCATTTATCACGGCCCGGGGTTCAAAACTTCAGCTGGAGGGGCTGTTTAGATCGCGGCCAGGATTCTTCTCAAGGAGAAAACGCGCTGCCAACAAGAACAGCCACAGCTGGAGAGGAAAATAAAGCCTCTTTCTTCGACATGAAATTTGCTGCCTGGACTTGGTGCAACATTTTGCTGCACCTAGCTCAGCAGTTACCTCTCCAGACTGAATGCACAAAGTCACGTCCCACATTGAGAGCTTTAGTTTAACAGTATAAATGGGCAATTTACACTAAATTGATTCCTGTGTAAAAACCTGCTAAACAAACTGTATGTCAAACCACATTTGTAACGAGTGAAGTCTGATTTGAGCCCATTATCCCTAATGCGATAAAGAGTACCAACTGAATATTATGTCATTACCTATAAGGTAAATTACCAATGCATAAAAAGTACAAAGTGTAGTATGGCTGCTCATTGTTTGACTTTGACCAGCACTGACTAAACTCACAGAAAATGGATGGAGTTCCTTCTGAAAGAGGACATGGGCAAAAATGTTCCCACAAGTTTTTATTGTACACTAAATACGTTTGAGTTTGCATTAATGTGTAATCAGAAAGTATGGTGCACTCGGACTTTTTTTCTGGTTTACACCAGAATCTGAAGTCAGCATGTTAACCATCTTGCCCTTGACCTGAATACCTCTTTCTGTCCAAAGCTCCTGTGCTAGTGGTGTAGGTTTGGCTAGCTCCACGGCTAACTGAGCTTGTGAGTTAACTTAAGTTGTTTGGCTCCTCTCTCAGAACATCTCACGTCATATTTCTGGCCAATTTATTCAGTCTGTTTTTGCTTTGTTTTTATCTTTACCAAGGAAAATGTTAGAAATTATGGAAATGTCTGATTCCTAGCTGCTAAATGCTAATACATATTGTAGCTTGCAGCTAACTTTGAATGTTTGTCTTTCAGATCTGGGCAGGTACAGTGGATTTAAGAGCTTTTTTTGCCAGAAACAATGCTAATGAGAGCTGTGAGAGTGAACCAAAACCAAAACCATGAGCTAAAATACACAAAAATAGTCAGTAGATAAGTGGCAAGCGCCACAGTCTCTGTTCATTTTGGATTTTGCAATATTAAAACATGAATTCTAACAACTTTAAGCGGAAAATCTGATAAATTCTCTTTAGCGGATTTTGATTACCAGTGTTGCATATAAATTGATGGAGGAACATCTGTTGTTCAGTTGTCATATCAAGCATGCAAAATAATTTTATTTTTCAAGCTTTTCATCAAAACTCTTGACCGTTCATTCAACCATGTGACGATGACGTTCACGTCCGTGCTAAAGAACACTCTGAACTTTTATTGATCCCTCATGCAGCGGTTTTAGTCCAGAGACTGGACTTGAAGACAGGCACTTCCAGTAATCGATAAAGTAATGACAAATGGCCGGCCTTGCTCTCCCTTTCATCAAACATTTGCACTTCCTGCGGCAAATTCCAGCACTGTGACTTGTCCAATAAAAAGATGGAACATGTTTTTACTGAAACATGCTGTTGTGAAACACTGCATCCTGAGCGGGAAGGTTGACTTTCCATTACTGCTCTGGGGGATTTTTTATCATTTAGTGTCCTTTCCAGCGTCGAACTTCATGAAATAGCCTTTTGTTGTAACTTGGATGTTTATTTCTTTTCTGATATAAAAGCGAGATTTTGTAGGTAATCCCAGACTGCAGGTCATTGTATGATGTTAACAAATTGAATCTAATGTGACTGTTTATTAATATAGTGTACAAAGATACCCGGGTAGCTGGAAGCAGCTGACAGCATTTCCCTTAATTGCTTAGCAACCGTGTTTACTCATGCCTATCAACACAGACTCCCAAAGGCCTTTCAACACTGTTACAAGGAATCTGTATTGCTCTATTTGGCTGTCGACTTATACTGTTAAGTAGATGCAGATGTGTGATAAGAAAATGTAATTTTGTAGCAAAAAAATCACACATGCTTGTGCCTGGTACTGAACAGTAACATTTACAAGACACTAAAGTAACAGTATCATAATCTCTCATTGTTGGAATCAACGTCAGCGTTGTTTTTTCATCGCTTATCATAAAATGACGAATCGCTCTGTTATTACGGACATGTTGTTTCCTAAGAGTGCACAATCAGGCAGAAAAGGATTGACGAGCATCAAATTATATATAAACATAATGAAAACCAGCCGTTCATTTTGAAAATCCTCTGACTCATGGCGATTTCGGTAAAAGAAAATCATATAATGAAGGCTTAAAGGTCCTTTTCAGACATTACAGGCAGAGTGGAAAAGTTTGATAGAAGTCCATCCGCTGGCGAGTGCAGACGTCACATCTCTACAGACTGATTATTGGTATCGGTGTCACATCTGGAATGTTCATATTTTTGTTTGTCTTGCTGTTTGATTTGGTTACACAACCTTCATAATTCACACTGGGCAACAAAAGGAGACTGTTTGTTCTTTCCTGGATTAACAAACAGCAGATTGTTCTGATCTATGTGCCGGTGGTACCACCAGTCATACCAGACATTCCAGCCACCTCCGTTGACAAATCCTGCACGACTCAAGGTTTAAGCCTTTAGCATACACACTTCGTCACTTCCAAGTCTGTTATGTAATCGAACTCTGCTGTTTCTGAGACTTTAACGGTGGCTGTCCCTCTCAGCGGGGCACAGTATGAGCGAGGACACCGGCCACCTTATAAGGGCAAGACTATCCCGAAAAACACACTCCCAGACAGAAATGGTATGTACCTAGAAAAAAATGACAACTCCCAATTTTCAGCTGTCTTTCATCCGCTGTGTTTCTTGTTTGTCCGTTTTGCATCTTGTTTATTGAGTTTCCTGGAGGTGTTTGTCTGAGACTGTGAGACCTTCGAGCTGTTTATCTGAAGAGGTTCTTTCCAGTGCAGTCACGGCTGATGTCATGAGAGTTTCCCTTCCCGAACGCACTGATTGATCGCTGCTCAGGTTGAGTCACATTCACTGTGGCAGCTGAAGACGAGCTAATGAGCCGCAGCAACATGCCATTGTATTATCTAACGATGATTAAGGCAGAGATGCAGTGGGAAGAGTTTAATCAAAAACTATGTTTCCCTTTATTTATAGTTGGGAAACGGTGCGTAGGAGCCGTGAAGTCAAGGCTTTTATCAGTTGGAATAATCTTCAAAGACACCCACACACACACACACTCAACCACCTCCCAGACTCCCTGTGGAGAGGAGTTGCCACTTTGGAGCAGCTACATAAAACATCTGGATCATCATGCTGCTATGGAAGCAGCAGTAGAGTGAATTGCACAATAGACTATCAGCGCAGTGTGATACTTCAATAATCTGAACATGTACAGGAGCGTCTGCTCCTTTCCCGGATTTAGAAGGGACAGAGATCTGTGTTAAATTTGTGGTGCCTGACAATGTGTGCGTGTTTGTGTGTGGGCCAGAGTTCATGCACTAGATTGGGTTCAGCTGCTGTCAACAAAGCTGTTGTACCAGTGGATCTCATGTTAACTGACTTAACTGGAAACTTAGGACACCAGAGGTGAATCTGGGATGGCGTGCCTACAGTACCAGTTAATTAAAAATGTGTTTGTTGCCGTTGCATTGTGTAACTTTCCAAGGTACTTGTTGGTTTAATTAAGAACGTTGGTGATGGCTGCATTCCACTTATGTGAGCCAGCAGGTTCCTGGTATTGTTCGTGCCCGTTCAATGGAATGAATAACTAGGAGACTATTTTGTTTTTAAAAGCCATCCTTATTGTTTTGAAGTTACACCTGCACTTTCCAGCTACAAGAAGTCAAATTTAGCCATCTGTTCCCTTCAAACTTTGCTTTAAACATGCCTATCTGTTGACTGACTCTAGTAAAAAAAAACTTCTTACACAGAAGAGTTAACATTTAAAAGCACCACTGAATGTGAGTGTTCTAATCTGCGTCTGTTCTGGAACTGAGAAATCTGCAATAGCTAATGCTTGGCCACTTGAGGGCCACACAATAAGATGCAACAATAATTTTTACTATCAGCTCATAACATTTACATTCATCCTTAGTCTTGTTTGTGTCCACCTGGCGTCCAAGTCCAATTTTCACTCTCTTTAAGCTCTGTTTTTAGTCTTTACCAAGTCCTGAGGGAAATATTTAACTATTTAGCTGCTAAATGCTCCATCACTGGTGTCCCCATGTTAACCAAAAAAACACAGCAAAAGGACCCACTTGGAATCTACTATGGTAGATAAAACATGATAAAGTGCCCGCTAGGTTTCCCTTCCAGTAGTCAAAGCATGGTGAAGTGCCCTCTCTTCACTTAATTTAGTATATCACAACTTTCTGCACTCTGGTGCCCACCATGCAAACATGTGGTGCCCTTTTTATTTCTTTCCCACTTGCCCCTCAAACATCCTGAGTCCGCCACTGTGTTCGTTACTAACTGGTTTCTCTAACCTGAAAGATGCAATAAAGTTCCATATAACTAGGGCTACATCAGTGGATATGATCTATTATATAAAAATATTGATTAGCACAGCTTAAGGGCAATGTAATGTTAGCCACAAGTATGTTTTCAAACTTGCAGGACTTCAAAATAACTAAAAAAGCATGCAAAATAACCTGGCAGCTACAATATTCCTCACTATTATTAAAAGGGGCTCTGTGGAAATTCTGTGTTGTGCTGGAAGCCCTTAGTTAAGTAACGTTGGCTACTATTGCGGATAAAAGAAATTAAAAAATCGATTAATACATGTACATTTCGACACATTTTTACATAAAGCCTCTTTAAAAGGATTTATTTCACAGCTAACTGAAAAAGAGCTACAACTCTGTTTCACCAATATTTCAATAAATGTAAGTTAATCTTTTCTACACTAGTAATTAAACATTCACTGGCATACTCTTTCCACCCCTGAATCTAAAGCCTGACTGCCAAGAGTGAGAACCACCGATCCATTTTCATCTGTCAGAGCCTAAAATGATTGCTAATGCCAATATCCAGACACAACGCAGGCTCACACACATCATTTGTAGAGCAAAGCAATAACAGCGAGAGGGACGAAGAGAAACAGATATTTGGGTCACCGTCATTTAGCGACAAAGATAGCATCTTTCTGCTTCCATTCTCCCTCTAATTACTGCGACAACCGAAAGGTGAATACTTGTTACCATTCTTTCCATCATATCCTGTTTATATACCAAGTGAATGCATTGCAACATGATCCAAGCGCGGTGCCAAAGGAAAAGGAAAGGTATAAACTGATATAGCAGGTCTAATAACTGTTTGGCTGGCTGTATCTGTTCTTTGTCTAGGCGAGAGGTGCTGCTCTCCCATTTCCTTCTCTCCTTCCCTCCTTCTCCCCGCTGAGGTAAAAATGAGTCACTGAGTCAGCAGCTGGTCTCCGTCATCCCCAGTATCGCCCAGGATTCCACAGGAGACCAGCTGCCGGATCGCTGCGCTCTGACGACATCACTTCCCCCTTACCCTTTTATAGACATGTTCCCCGCCGGCAAAAAGGGGCCTGTAATGATAAAAATCGACGATTATTAGATTTCTGTTCATGTAAATCAAACTTTGATATATGTATTTTTATTTACCGTAATTTCCGGACTATAAGGCGCACCTGAATATAAGCCGCACCAGCCAATTTTAGGGAAAAACACAAATGTGTACATATACAAGCCGCACCCGATTATAAGCCGCAGGTGTTTTAGCGTTTAATTACCATATGTAAAGGCTCGTGCAGAGAGGAGATTGTCGGGAAAGAGACTGCTGTTTGGGGAAGCTTCCATTTTATTAACATTTCAACAAACAAGTTGCATATTTGCATAACCTATGACCACGCAAACGTCAACACGCAAGAGTCAGAGACGCACAAACAGACGCACAAAGCTGCGGACTGGTTCGCACGGACAGTTAAAGACAACATGAATGTCATTTAATTCAACTAACAGCGAAGTAAAGTGAGAAACTTCTCGGTCAGACTGACAGACAGCTGTTAGCTCCGTTAGCACCGCCACCTGTCTGACTATGTGTTGTTAGCATAACAAACCTGAATCACTGACGTTGATGACGTCCACCGACAGAACAACGCGTTCCCTCGACGCAGAACTCCGAATGCTCAATGACGGTGTAGGGTCGACGACGTAGCTACGCTGTCGCCGCGACGCAGAAGCATAATAATAAACCAGGCGTTAAAGGTGAGGGACGTAACCTGTACAATCCATAGATTGAGGAGGTCCCCTAGTGGCCGTTAGCTGTAAAAATCCATAAATTAGCCGCACCGTTGTATAGGCCGCAGGGTTCAAAGCATGGGGAAAAAGTAGCGGCATATAGTCCAGAAAGTACGGTAATGTGTTTTTTGTTTAAACAAACCCTGTGTTCATCCTTGGGGGGCACGGTGCTACAAATTGACTTTACTGCCTCCTTTCAAGAGTCTGTTTTCCCTGTGGAAGCACTTGAAGGTGCACTGTACATAATATACTATAGATGGGCGCAATCCTTCTCTCAGAGGCCACCTATGTACACCAGCAGGAAACAGGCCCCGACAGCAGAGCAGGGGTTTAAAATAACACTCTGTCTTCCGAGTCTCTGTCGGGATCCCCATTCATTACAGCATCTCTCGTGCCTTTTTGTCTTTAATTAGCTGTGACGTGTCAGCATCACACTCTAATATCATGAAAAACAAAAGGCCGGCATCACTTTCATCTGAGATGGTGGGTGTTTTTAATCATGTAAAGAGGAAGACTCGCAGAAATTAAACAAGACTGAGAGTCTCCAGTTATCCCAGCCAGTGCCCTGTGAGGCTGCATTCAGGCCCAGGGGGAGCTTGGAGCTCCCAGTCAACGTAAGCCATCGGTGTCTCTGAGCCTCCTTCATCTCTCCTGAACAGTCAAAGCGAGCTGAAATTCCACAACAGGAGCTAAATGCTAATGCTAGCGTGGAAACACAGTCATAGCAACAGAACATGTTACTGTTGTGCTGGCACAGTGTCATGTTCACCATGTTCAGCAATGTACAATGTGCATGTTAACATTAGCAAATTAGCACAAAAGAGAAAGTCTAGGTGGGGCTCATTAGTATTTCATCATAAACTTAAGTACTGGACAGAAATGTTGGCCTGATGATAGGAAAAATTAGAATTTGAAGTGTCTTTGCTATTCTTTCAATGATACTCTCCAATTCTGATATAACTGATGCTAAAACAGCAGCCATGCTAACCTCATAGCCGCCATAGTTGTTTTCAAACAGCCACTTCTTTCGCTGGTCGCCACACCCGTACCACGCCTGCGGCTGCCAGTAATTCCTCGCAAGGTTATCCTGGAACGGAGGATGTGGACAACCTGTGGCTGCTCAGGTTTATTTTTGTCGTTTCATCCAAAGAGTTGGAACACAGAGCGAACACTTGTACTTTTGTTACCGCATAGAACAAAAATGAATCACAACAACAAAAGGGAAGGTCTCAGTTTTTGCAAGGCCTGTTGATTACGCTTGAGTGGAATCCATCACTGAAGGCTTGGGTCGGGGTGTTTAGCTTTCCCATTCCGCTGGCTGAATGGACAGGCAGGTCTCTGTCTCGCTTCGTCTCATCTTCCTTCCCGTTTTTTCCTGTGAAGGGAGGTGTCGCGCCGCGTGCTGCTTATTTGAGGCGCTGTGGAATCTCCCGTCCCTCCTGTTCTGACTGGTGCACGCTTCGACTCGGTGGAAAATACAGCCTGAATTTCTTGGCGACAGGACGAATCTCTCGCCATCCCTTCACCTGTTTTGTTTTCCAGGTGGAGTAGTGTTGGAGCCACCTGATGCCCTTTCTTCATTTCTTCTTGGGTAGTTAATCAGTCCTCCTCATCTGTTCTCAGTTTTCAAATAGAAAGCAAAAATCCAGGACGGAGGGAGATAAAATCTTTAGATCGCATTTTAATTGTGGTCTGGCACTGATCGAGTAGCTTTTAAAAAAAAAAGCTTTATTGACTTTGGCAGGCCGAAGATGTTTAAGCATCAGAGCACAGTGGCCCATTGTTTTCCAAGCTCAATTGTGGGCGATGTTGCTTGAAGCAAAAGACGCTCACTGATCCAAATGATTAACTCTGGATGACTGGGTACACTTTTCTTCACCGGATCATTCCTTTCTCATTGGAAGTAGTCTCCAATGACCAAAAAAAAAAATGCAAGTAAATACAGCAGTTAGCTGTAGTCCCTTCCAAAGGGGCTACATTGTTCTTTATAATGCAAATGTGATTATTTACACGAGTGACCGTAATTAAAGTCATAATCGTTTAGACAACGGTTGTTCAAACTGGCACTGCGGCCGAATGAGCAAAGTAGATACTGGCACTTACCAGATTGAAACAGTAGAAATAAATTGAACATCATCAAATTAGTATGTAGCCTGTAAAGGTTCAGATATCAGAATAAGCTTTACAGTACATTGATGTGACAACAACAGGAACGTGATGCATGTAGGGCTTAATGACAGCTAGGCCCATTTATGGATAAATAAAATAAGTTAAATTAATAATCTGATAACCCTACAGTGAAGACTTCGGGTTAAAAAACAGTGTTAACATCACCTGGCTTTCCTCTGGCACAGGCGTGAGTAGATACTGACTGAATTATCATTTTTTGGTCGAACTCTTCCTTTAACTTCTTTAAATCATAATCTTTTTTCCCCAAAATGTCAAACTATTCCTTTAATCCAATGCAAAACTGATGCTGAATCATTTCCAGAGAAGAATATTCAGCCATCTCCCGGATTAAAAAACACACCAGGCCTTGATTATTAATTGACTATTTATATTATCTCGCCAGAAGCACTGCCACTCCTGTTAGTGCGGCTCTTTGGGTTGGATCGGTTACCAACAGAGCCCAGAATAATCTGTGCTGAATGTTGCTTAATGGTAGCAGTTTGGACTCAGTATGTATTTAATGATTGTCTGGCTCTGACATGCTCTTACTGGATGCAGATTACTCTCAAATGTAATTGCTGATCCATTAACACAAAATGTTCACTCGTGTAATTCTTGACTCTGGATGGTTGGGTGTGTAACAGTAAGTCAAAATCAAGATTTGATTGTTGGGTGTTTACTAGTATTGCAGTATATATACAGTATTATAAATGTTTAAGGGGATTTTTCTGGTTCTTGTGGGACATACATAGACTGGACGCCCCTCCCTGTGTGTGAGCAGCACTGTGGTGTTTGGCTCTCGGGCCTACATGACACCATGCCTCTGTAAACTGGCCAGACTGACTTCAGTGACTGCTTTTATTATAGTCTTACATTCAATTTTCTGCAGCTCTGGTGAGAAAGTGGAGAGAACGAGTTCAAAGCTCACGAGGAGAGGAACAGGAAAGCTTTTTACAGCGTCCTCAAGAGAGAACTCTTTTTTTTTTTTTTTTTCGCTGGAAACTATCCGATTAAACTCTCGGTCTCTGGATTTCTGAGGTCATTCGGTTTCAACCTCATCTCACGCTGGGTCCGCTCCGTCCAAGGGATCACTTCACACCCCATTTCAAATCTGTCACAGTGGCAAGTCCCCCGGGATCAGTAAATAAAGGGAACCGACAAAGCTCCGAGCCGTGGAGTCAACCCTTGCATAATCACCTTCAGTTCGTCGTCAATCCCGATTGAGAGCAACGCAAATTAGCCCTTGGGGCAGCAGAACAAGACAAAACATCTGCAGCTCTGCTCCTCTCTTCCCATCCTCTCAGAAAATACTGGAAACCCCACGGCTGAAAACACCTTCGGCCCCATCATCTGGTCCTCTTTAACACCCGGCAGTAGATCCGCCCGCTTGGGCTCAGTCGTCGTGTGATACTTCAGCTGGACCAGGCAAACTTGTGGGTTTTATTCATTGTTGGACCAATTTGAAGGAATCTTTTTTTTCTTTTCAGCTGCCACCTCATGAAAGAGTCAGTTCTTCACTTTCCAAAGGCAACAATCTGCACGTGTTGATTCTCACCAGAGCTGACAGCGTTGAGCCTGTATCAGATTGATTTAGAGCCTCACTTGGTTCGGGATTGATTGAGAGTATGTGGAGTCAGTGTGCAGAAAAGGGGGACCGACCCTTTCATTTGGAAAAATGCTAATCACTCCACTTCCACAGCCATCTGTTTGTCATTTTTGCATGTGTACGCCTCAGAGTGGATGTCCACAAACTGTTGCTATGCAGAAATGTCGTAGACGCGCCTGCAGCTGACCATTTAGGGGAGCATGTCCAAGTTGGACGAGGGTCAAATGGCAAGCTTATGTCCAGGGAGGACAGTGGGAGTGAGGGGAGGACATGAGGAGGGCTTTGAGTCACGCAGCACAAAGGAGTGAATCACACCGGGTGACTGACTTGACTGGTGTTTGGATCGGTCACAGCCGTGGAAATGGCTGGAATCTAAGCCACGGCTGGGAAGGCGCTCCACATGTGTACGCTTGACGGGAGTGTGTGTTGATGGGCCCACACACTCGTTAAGTCAAAAGTCGCACATGTGCTTACACACAAATACGGAGACACAAGCACATCACAAGGGTCATGCTCATCTTTTGGAAACGTCAAAAATTGTGCAAGAGTGTCGTGCAAATAAAATCTGTTCTATCTGGAAATGTTTATTTACACTCCAAAATAATTAGCGATGAACATTTGCGGCTCTGCCCTTGAGCTATTTTGTAAATAACTGTTGATTCAAAGGGACACTATGTAGTTTTGGAGACGCCAATATATATGAGGTAATAATACGAACTCAATTGTCCTCACTGAATAAACAAGCTGTTCTCAGAGGAAAATAAGGTCCCCAGAACACCGTTTGAAGCTAGATGGCTAGATGATAGGTGGCAGGGTCCGCCACATATAAACAGAGTGAAACAGTAAGAAATTGTGTTGTCCTTTAAAGTCAGTTTGTTTATTCGGTTTGTTCAGTCATGAAAACTGAAAAAGGAGAGTTTGTTTATTCAGTTTGTTTGGTTCAGTGAAGATCTTTCTCTTCGGATTAAAATTTTGGGAAGAGAGCGAAAACCGGCTCCGTCAGTGATAGTTTACATACCACAGAGGAGACAAATTATGTGGACGTATGGAGAAAAAGACAGGAAGAACTAAACCAAACACAGGAGGAATATCTCACCTTCACGTTAAACCGAAGTTGACCCCATGTCTATGCGTCAGGTTGGGACAGACGGAGCTAAAGTTAGAAACTGAGGGGATATGAGAGAACTGTGTGAGATGAGAACGACGAGCTGCTGACACTGTTTATATCTCCGATCACCTCCTGTGGCCTGGGGAAAGTAAGACCTTTCAGATATATTGTGTATTCCACTTTAGCTGTGTTATGCTGTCTGAAGCAGTTGCTTTCCGATCCACCACGAGCATCCCGCATGGTATACCGTACCCCTGTTGCTTAAAGGCAGCTGAGGATTCAACCTGTATCTTCCTTCACAATAACCAGATGCCCAGAAGTGAAGACAGACATCATATTATTAAACTTCTCATACGAAGGCTTTTTTTTTTTTTTTTTTTTTGCTGTAGCAGTGGTCATGCTGGAGCAAACTGCTGAGTCTGGGAGAAATGCTCATTGACCTTTGGGATAAAGCGAAACAGATTTCCACAAGCATAGAGAAAGAGTTTCATCACAATAACCCTTGTGACTTTCTTTTGAAGGGGAATCGCACAAACCACAGCAGGAAAGGACAGCCAGCGCCTCTCTCCAAAAGTATTTAATCTTGTTCTCTTATAGGCTGGAATGCGGAGGATAGCCATGATTATCCCGTCTCAGATGTCTTAAATCACCAACAGAAGCTCGCTTCTTTTTCTGCAGACTCACGTATTCTCTCCTCTCTCCCATTAGTTTAAGCTCTCCCATCATGCCTTGGCTTTATAATGGACTGTTATGCAAAAAGCAACCATGTGGATGGATCCGATTATACACATGGAAAAGCAGGGGCGTAAATACAAACGGTGCAATAACAATGTGGGCCTTAGAGAGAGCGGGCCCACCAACAACGTACTGGGCGGAGAACGGGTGCGAGTGACCGCGGAAAGACATACCTATGTTCAAAGACGAATTCAGAATAAATGTAAGCGGTTCAGGTGGCCATATATTTTTCAAAATAGTCAGTTGTAATCTAACAGGTCCAATATGTAAAATTTGGCCACCTGTCAAATCCATAACTCCAAATCAATAGACAACTTGGTACACTCAAAAGTGTGTTTCTATGTCCGTGTGTATGTGTATGTGTATGTGTATGTGCGTGTGCTCACAGTGATGAACCCCCAGATCATCCAACTCTCTGGCACCTTTCAGCTCATTGTTTTGGTTTTATGTTTTGGGTCAGTCTAACCACTGCAAAAGGCAGACAGCAGTTGATGGTACAAGTGCTCCAGTAATCTGATGAATGCCACCTGCCCAACACCAAACAACAGACAAACAAAGTTAGTGAATCACTAGTGAACATGTTTAAACATTTAACAGTGTAGTTGAGACATAAACAAAGCTAAGGAAAGTAAACATTGGACTTTAGCCACATCTTCACAGTGAGTTCTATTTCTGGACTGTAGTCACATCAACTTAAAAAGTGAAAATATGTCAAAGTTTTGCTTTTATGGGCAACATGTATAAGTTTTCCTTTTCATGAGTTTTATGATATTGCCACAAAGCACCGATTCATCTAACAGTGAGGTCTACTCTTTGTGGCAGATTAACTTTAAACCGACTAGAGAGAAGAAAATATCTTCAAATCATGAAAGTACTTTGTTTCATAATATACTGTGACCCTGTCCACAGAGTACAAAATACAGATGATGAGGCTCTTCAGAGCTTTTGGTATCTGGATCCTCTTCTTTGCTTTGGCCTGGTCCAAGTTATGGGGATCAAAACGTAGCAGCAGACCAAGTCTCTATCAGATAAAAAGGCCTAAAGGCCTGAGGACATTTCATGCACATGTGGTCTCTGCAGTGCTAAATCCTGGGGAATGGCGTGGTGGAAGATAAGAATAACTCAGTGGATCATCATCATAACCTATGAAGAACAGTGTCTGTGATTCTGATATGAAGATATTTAAAGATTTTTTGTGGGATATCATGAAGCGGAAACATCAATTCGATTGCAACACTGTTGTCTTTTCATTTCACAAAATGGACAGTACTTTCAGTTCTTGAGAATACTTGAACAAAATGTCCAGGAGCTGCTTCGTTGTAACTGCACCATCTCTCCTGCTACCGTTTTCTCTACGTATGCACATCCACTGCTGGTCAGCACGTGTGAAGCACGTGTAAATACCTCATGGGTTTCTGGGAATCAATCAAATCAGCAGAATTTATTCCAAAATATGTCCGACTATAGTTAGGATGCAATCCAAACTCACCACTACCTTTGAAAAACATAAACCTACTTTTAAGTCTGAGCTGTTCTCTGTCTACATGGTGAGCTTTAATTGAGATGACATCGGGGCAAATGGCAGAACACATTTGAGGTGGCAGGAAAAACACAGCAGGCTGCCATGGGACTGTATATCCTATATTCTGCTGGTTTAGGTTTGGTGGGAGAACAAATACTGAAGTCAGATTTAAAAATGAATCCTGTGCACCTCTTTTCTCTGGAGCCTACATAAAGAGACGGTGACCACAACATCCCTCCCTTTCTCTCTGCAGCTGTTAGACTCTCTCCCTTTCAGCCAAGGCGCTCCAGCCTCACTAGACATCTCGAATGACTGCTGTCAGCATGGTCATTAAGTCTTTCAGTCTGGGTATGTTTAAACAAGCTCCTCTGGTGGCCAGTGGCCGCACAAAACCAATTCCCAGCCACGGGAGGATTTGCTTCTCTCTGCCCAAATTCATGCCTCGGTCCACTGAATGGCTGGTCATACATACTTATTGTAAGGAAGAACAAACAATCCAAGTCATGGTTTTGTTAGCTTCCTCGGTTGCTTGCGATGAAAGGGTACAAAAACTGGAACCACCTGTTTCTGTTATCACCTATGCACAATGAAATACTGTCAATGTGTGGCTTGCATGTCTTTCGTGGATTCAAAGAGAAACTAAAATTTAACAAGTCATCGAGTTTGAAGCTATGCTAGGCACAGTAATGATTTGAGCTAAATGCTAATGTGCTTACAGTGCTAACATGCTTCATCTGCTGCATGCCTCTGCTGTCCATGCCTACCGTTTCCTGTCATCCATGAAGTCACAGTCTTGGTCAGATCTGCTGTAAATCACCTCCATATCTTATCTCTTGTTGTCAAACTGCCCTCTGGTGGACTTGGAGGCTGTGTTTACTCCAGCTTTTGTGTCCAGCCATGTTCACTCTCACCTCAGGCTGCTAAATCCAGTTTAGCTGAGTCCTGTCACATGTGGTTTTTCTCCAAGTGTTCCAAGGCCTTGGTCAAGATCTCTAGGGCCACTGGCTTCACAGCTAAATGAGCCATGATCTTATTAGTGAACGGTAGCTAGGTACAGCCAAGGCTAGCGAGCATGGTGCAGCAGTTGTTGTGATATGTATTTGGCGTCACCTTTGAATTCTAGCCATATTCACATTCATCTGGATGATATAGGTAGCAAAATGTAAGATATCTTCCCAGGTCTAGACAAGATACATACTTGTCTGAGTCCAGCAGTCACCAGGCCAGGGACATGAAATGTCCCCTAATGACAAATCCGCCTGCTGTATATCTGGACAGATGCTCTGAATACCTTTTACTCTGTGATCTGAGACATCTGTATTTTTGTAGTGAGCCAGTCAGTCAGTTACTAACCAATAGGCTGGTGAGGAGAGGAGTTATTTTTTTTCAGGGTACACTGGAGATCTACATTGCCCATTAAGTTGGATCGCTCCATAAACATTGAAAACCACTTCACCATCAATAAGACGGTCTAGTATAATCGCACTATTTCAAAAACAACACTGGATACCATCTCCCTGGGATGATTACCTTTACAGCCTGAACTGTGGCTTTTAGGACAGAGACAGATTTCAGCGCAGCCCATAAATGTGCCTATTTGATCCCTGCTGCTCAGTTACAAGCAATAGTCTTCCGAATGCATACACACACACACACACACACGCTTACGTTCCTGATCCATTTTTGGCCATCGCTAGGCGCCACGTAGGGCACTCCTGAGTGCTTTTGAGTTCACTGCTGCTCTCCAACCCAGGGGAGGTCTACTTTGTTGACCCACGAACAGTGTTAAACACCAGACTTACCTCAGGTGAAGAAAAAGCAGCTTCGGCATTTCTGTCTTTTTGCTGAGTGCTGAAAGATCGGTCAGTGCTCGCCTACACACCAGTAGCAACGTGGATACCGCTGGAGTTCAGAAAGATCCTGCATCAAATCCCCATGGGAAATAAGGTGTTGAAATATTGTCTTATGTCTAGAGCTAGGTTATGCCCTTGTCATAACATTCTTACAGAGCTAAATGATTTCCTTTGGGCACTGCTGGGATTGCTTACCACTGGGTGATTGTCATGTCAAATGGTAGGAGCAGGCATGCTCGAAACAGCTTGCGGTTTCCACCTTTCTATTTGTTTCCTGATGTCAGACGTGTGAAGTACGGCCTCTACACGTGCCTGGAACGTTGAGAGCACTTGAAGAGTCCTCAGGCTCTCTTTGTGACATTTTTAAGAGGGCAAGAGTTTAGAGTGCAAAAACCATTACTGTTAATCACCACCATTCCTGTAAAAAATCTGGACATTGTAAACCTCTCACTGACCTTTCCTTTGCAAGAGATCAGATCTTAAGTGCTGAAAAAGTGCTTTGTACCCGAGACAACAAAGGTATGCTATTCATCTCAACAGTGCTGCGTATCAGACAGTGGATATGGATCAACAAGAAAATGACATTGTCAGCAAAGCTTCCAACAATGACAGGCCCCACTGATATTCGGAGCCAAGTCTGAGAACGTAGCAGTAACCAAAGTTAAAGGGTGAGACAGACTGCCCGGCATGCGCAACATTTAGGACACAGGATAGGCAATAATGAGCCTGACATTGTTCTCAACAGCATTCTGCACTCTGTGAGAGCATTTGGTCAGCACTGCCAGCCTGTGAGAGAAAACAGCTCTGCTGTGCAATTTGTCTTAACCAGGCAGGCATGACGAGCCTCGAGTGCATGAGCGGTAGCTAAATGAGTCAGATCCTTGTGGCTGTTGGATATGGGTAATTGTCATCAGCAGTGGTGGCCCTCGACGATAGGCTAGATGTGATCACAATCCAGGTTGATGTTGTGACAGCTTGGGGATAAGGAAGTCCATCAAGACATGTTTCCATTCCAACATCAGACCCCTTTTGGGAAGTATACGAATGCATGCCACAATGCGTAATCTTGCTCATTCTGCATAGCAAGGCTTTCTTCAAAGTCAGTCAGTGGCAAGAATTCCGACGTCATCTTGTCAACAGACCAGGCTTAACAAATGTAGTTTTCCCACACACGGCTGCTAAATGAGAATATTTTGTCGACTTAGCAGACCCGAACACGGACTTCTTCAACCGAGTGACATGCCCCAGCTCTGCCTGCCAGCAGCAGCCGATGTGGTAGCATACCCCTGTTGTCGCTCAGAACTCAAGGCCCCTCGAGTGTTGAGGCTCGAAGTTAATGAGTTGAATCTCTGCCCTCTGGCTCGAGGAGGCACTTCCTGTAGACTAAGAGGAGTCTCAGGTTGGCCCGCTGCAGCTTTCAAGAACAACCGTGTCAGTATGTAGAACAACATGACCTGTGTGTCCTGAGGTTCTTCTGCTCAGCGGGGAAGACTGATGACTTGAAAATGAGCAGATGGGAGGACACGAAAGATTAGAGGCCCTTTCACTGTTAAATTGTAGGATGATGATGATGAGTCCTTTAATGAGTCCTCCTTACTTGACCCAAGGAGAGTAGTTAACGTAATGTCTTCTTGAGAAATTACAGCATTACTAATCAGGATGGATGACTGCATAAGCTCTGTCGCTGATGTGAGCTCCACTGCTGAGTTACCTGTTCAGTGCTCGTGGTCAGAACTGCATGGAAACTTTTCCATCTGTAAATTACAGACATTTTATTTTGAGGGGTGAAGGTTGAATCATACGTCTGTTCAGACTGATCCTTCACATCAGTGCTTCCCAGCCTTCTTTGTCTGATGTTTCCCTACATCTCAAATGAGCTCAGTTTCTTCAAAACTGATTTCAAACAGGATGTTATGGATGAATGCATATTGTTAATGTTTTTTTCACACAATTGAACTGTTCAATCAAGGATCAAGCTTGCAGTATAGTTCAACTTGCCATCTGTTTCAACCGTTTATCTATTATTTCACTATTTCAACAATTTTTCCATTTTGTAATACTTTATATTAAGGTCCCTGTAATAAGTATCAGTTAATAGGTAATAAGGCCCTCATGAGTGCTTATAAGCTGTTAGCATTAGTGAGATAATTGTAAGTGTATATAAAAGCTTTACTGACACATTCATTGTTAGATTACAAGACATTTATAAGTACTTAAAATACATAACAGTTTAGGCTGCTTAAGACCTTCTTTTAAAGCTCAGGAGTTTCATATAATCGTTGATAATAGCATTACAAACAGATTTATTACATTTAAGAAACTAACCCATTGTGTCATTGTTAAATTTCATGATGCTTTTATGTTGCTTTATTAAAATGAATATGTACTTTATTGTGCATATATTGGCTATTATTAACTATGCACTTATTATCAGTAAACTATGCTTTCTGCAGCAATTGGAGCTAAAGTTAGAACAAGAGCCAATTAAGATTAATATATATTCTTTATAAGCACTTATTAATAGTTTTTATTAGAATTTTTATTAGCTTGTGCCTTAACTACAAGTTTCTAATAAGTGGCAATAAATATCATTAAGCCATCAATAAACATGTTAATTATGCTATATGAACACTTACATAGTGATATTGTTGATAAGCGTCTTATGATAATATAAAGCATCATGTTCACAACATCTAACTATTTTGACTATTGATTGACCACTTTTGGACACTATTTTAACATTCTACCCATTACTTTTATCCACTGCCTTTAGATTACTACTCATTAATCCATTATTTGCTTGCTAATTAGTTTTCATGCACTGTCGATCAGAAACATGTTGTACATGTCTTACAACTGAATGCGTCAGTTCTCCAAATTAATTAAGTTACTCTACACTATTTCACTCTTAAGTAGAGCTCGACAGATGTATCAGCAGGCCAATCACATCGTTATCTGTGACCATGTTGTCGATATCTGGCAATATATAAACTTCTTGGTTTTAAAGAACAAAATCTCTTGGGAGGGATTTATGATTATTGTATTTCAAGAGAAGCTTACCATTTTAGGTCACTGATTTAGTCATTTTAGACAATAAAGTTTATTGTTAAACTGTAAAAAATCTTACCTCCTTTATAGATATTTTTGTTTGAAAGTGTTTGATAGCCACATTTAAGGCATCATTGCTAAAAAATGAGCACATTATATATATCTGGGTTTTTTTTTCTCCTTAATATCAGTATCGGTACCAAATATTGAGACTTGGTCGGGTTCCATTTCTATGTATTGCTGAAGTCTCTCCTGGGGCACAAGTACACCTGGTTGGTAATCGTTATCTGAAGCTGAAGGTTAACAGGAAAGTCTAACTGTGGGATTCAGTAACATAGAAATCTGAAGATCATCTGCTACATTGAGTCCTACTAATTGTTACAGTGTGTTTAAGGTATTCACTGAAAATGAAACTGCACATTTTTGAAGGTGGACATGTGTTTGCTTATATAACTGTGCTGTGTGGAGAGAGGACACGTGCTGTCTGACTCCCGACAGTGGTTTATCACTGAGGATTCTCCGACTTCACTTTGGTGTTATTTCGACCCAGGCGGTCTGTCTCCCATATCTCCAGAAATAATATACTGCTTTCATCAAACCCCCAGTCTGATCTATGTTGGTTTATGTTTTTATAATGGAGAAAACGTGTTTTTTTTATGCTTCTTATGCTCTGAGCGAGTACAAAAACAAAACCCAGTTTCACTGTGGGCCCTATCATGTTTACCTCAGATTTACTGTGGCAATATAGTGTGTTCCCAGCGTTCCCAGTCCACATGCTGTGTTCCTGTTGATGGCATATTCAGAAGCCCTGTAAGTCATTGTGGTGTTGATGTTGAGAGTGGAATTATGGCAAGAATGTGCCGAGATGTGCCTGGGCAGACTGTAGCTGGCTGTTTGTCTCGGTGTTGGTCTGAGGCTTGCCTAATAGTGGCGCTTTGGTTATGGAAGAACACTGAGCTTCTGGATTGATGAAATATCCCGGAGATCCAGCATCTGAGGGCCTTGAATTCATTACACATGTCCCCAGTCTCCATGGTTTAACCCCTCTGATCAAGTGCCGGCTCTAGATCACCCATGGAGAGAAATACTGCACAGAAGCCGAATCGTGTCTCCAGAGGGAGTTTGTTGTCGAGTGTGAGAGCCACTAGAAACTCTTCAAAATAGATATATAACATTGGTAAGCCGCAGAGTTGAACTGAAGGGCGCTCTGAGACGTCTTATAGAGAGGCTTCACTGCTGCTTGGTGTTGAGAAAGAGACATCTGCTTCCCAATTTCCCATGTGGTCTGAAGAGAGTTCATTACTTTAATGGTTTATTGAGCCATAAGCTTGGGAAGAATAAATAGCTGTTGATGTGTGATTACAAATTAGCCTGCTGCAATGAAGCTAACTGAACTGGAGGCTGTGTGGTCATGTGAAGCTTCTTAATTTTAAGTCCAAGCAGACACCAGCTCCTGTTTTACTGGGTCACCAACCGGCGATGAATTACAGTGGCGAACTACCCTGATGGAGGACTGACAGGGGCAAATTATAGTCAAATAGCAGATTAAACTGCCAACACCACCGGTCGCAATAAACCTACTGTTGTGCATGATCGCTGAGAAGCAGGTTATTTAAAATGTCTGACAGCATGAGAAATACGTTTTGTTGAACAACTCTGACTTCTGACCTGCCAAAGCTCGAGAGGCATAAATCGGCGAACGCGGAGTAGATGAGGAAGTGCGAAAAATCTGCTGCCCCGTTAAAGGCAGGAATCAATTTCTGTCAACAAAAACTCCCATAACCACAGTACCACAGACCTGCTGTTCCTCAATTATAGCGGTAATAAGCACATCGTATTTCAGCATCGGCCGTGCGATCTGAGGTGACATGTTATTTTCTCCTTGCTCTCTTTTTCCTGGATTGAGATCAATGTTTTTTTCTCTTTCTAGATTTTAGGCACATCACATGAGCTGAATGATGGGGAACGTGCACGCCATGTGACGCGCTTATTATATCATTGTGCATAGGTGGCTAACTGGAAAACAACCAACTTTTATTGGACTAGAAGAAATGTGTTTGTTCACAACTGTAAACAAATGCAATGATTCAATCTAGGCTACTTTCTGGCAGCCAATGCTCTCCTCTCTGGCCCCCCGTCTGCTCTCTGCAGTCCGCACATAGTGTCCCTCGCTCAGTGGGACACACAATACGCAGAGTACAGCGTGGTCAAAGGTTAGGAACTCAGTGCAGCGGGGCCTTCTCCACACAGATACTTTTACAGTCGTAAGTCAGTGTGTGAGTGACGGTTAGCGGTGGGTAGGCACAACAAGAGCATGTGAGTGTGAGGTGTGATCGCTGTTATGCATGTGTGTCTCTCTCCTGCCAGACACCGCCGAACAGCAGGGTATCGACATCAGAGAGAAGTTCAACAAACCCATGGTCAGATTTAAAGACATGCCACTGACGCCTGACTACATTTGTACTTTCTACAAGAACTCTCAGCTTCTCATGGCTAACTTGTTGTGACACATCCCAGCCGAGCGTAACTTTAACGTTTCTCCAGCAAAAACGACGCCGTTTTCCCTGCAGAGTTTCCACCACTGATTAACATGTGTATGTCCTATTGCATTCGCTTTGGATAGTAACACTTGCTGAATAACGTGCTGTATGTTAACTCATGTGTGCAGTGTCAACACATCATTGATTTTGTATATGTCGACTATGTTGTGCCAACAGAATTACGGAGACATGATTGCACTACGGCAAACGTACTGCTTGACAACTTGAAACACAGACCCATGCAGATCCGCGCTGGTTGTCAGCCAGTATTCATCAGAAGCAGCACGCTGTTATTAGGGATTAATGCCAACAAAGTGGTGAGAGTCATGGTGCGAGCGAAACTCCTCTGGGGAGAGAGCCCTCTGCCTCTCTGCATGTGCCAAAGCCATAAGTATCCCTGAGTTACATAACAGTTCTTTCGTGTAGGCGTGGACTTCCATGTGTCTTTTTGCCTTGTGTCCCAACGGCCACACATACGGACAATGGGTTCCAATATCCTGATAGGATAAGCCAAGGGAGAATCTGTCGTCTAGATAGAGTGATAGAAAGGAGATGTGATCTGTGTAAGTGCATTTCCAGGTATTTGAAATGAAAAATAGGCTCAGAAGGGAATGAGGCCCGCTATCTGCCAGACTGTCAGCTGACAGCTGTCTATGTCGATTGTCAATGGATTATTCAGGCAGAGAGGAATGTACCTTAATCTACCTGTGGATGAAAAGTAAAACTAAACAAACTAAAATCAAACTCCAGTGATGGACTGCAGTGATGGACTGCAGTGATGGACTGCAGTGATGCTTTTGGAGGAAGGACCAAACCCGAGATCCGAGTAAAAAGCTGAATTTATTCAAAAATAAAACAGTTTTTGATGCCCTGTTTACACAACGTTGTGGAGTAGGGCACCTCACAGCAAATCACAGCTACATTATATACATTCAAAGTAGATGATCATTATAAAGAGGTTATCTTATTGGATAAACCAAAGCGGAAAAGTTTGAGATGAAATGAGTGATTCACAACTTCTTAATACTAAATGCTGAGTGGCCAGGATGGACACTTTGGTAGTTTATATCATTGGTGCATGATTGAAAATGCGCTTGTTTTAAGTTTAAAGTGCATACCCTGAGCAGTATTTTCAAAGGATGGCAGTCTTCAGAACCAGGCAGAGAAGCCATGCTTATCCTTCACCACCCATATGCTGTCAATCACCTTGCCGTACTGCAACACACAGAAAAGCATTTATCATTCAACAATACTCTCTGACCGTTAAATGTGTCCTTTTACCTTTGCCGTGCTTGTGCATGTTCTTCCCTGAGTCCTCACCTGGTCATCAGAGACCTGCTCCAAGTAAATATGGCTGGCGTTGACCACTTGCATGCGGGTGTAGCCGTAGTCTGTGCTGCGGAAGGCGCTCCAGTCTTTGGGGTTTGGATTGAACCTGTCAGTCCTCTCTCTGCAGCCCTGCGGAGGATTCAACAGCGATTTAACCGAACCTGTTAGCGATGAGCCACATGCCTTTCTCCAGCTCCGTCCACAAAGCCCTGTGTGACATTTACAACTGTGGCTGTGCCTCGGTGTGAGGCTGGCCGCATTTTGATATGCCAGTGACTAACCCCTCTGTGGTCAGATGACGAAGCATGCCCTGCGCTGCTCGCCACCACATCAGAAAACACTTAACCAGAGGAACAGCTGGTGCTAAACTCACGCGGCAGAGCAACTGCTGCACAGGCAGGACAGTGAACAAAGGCTTACATTGTTTTTGTTGATGCCGCTGTCAATTTGCGGAATGATCTGCAATGGAAAAATGTTAGCAGCGATGTGAAAGCACTTACAGCAGAGCCTGTGATAATGTGTACAGGAGCTTTTGGGTTCACATAAGGCTGCTCTTTGCTCCCGTTGCGCACCTGAGGAGAAAAACACAAAAAGTCTCTTTCACTGACTATAAAACACTTTGTGCAAACGCAATGTAAGAACGTGGTTAATTGATAATGCAGGAGCTGACCTTGTCACCGTACACAGGCCAAAGCCTCTCATACGTGTGCTCATGTGCCCACAACTCCAAATCCACTCCTGTGAAAGACATCAGATGACAGTCAGCAACCTTCCACAGAAAACACAACTGCACAAACAGCCCAATTAAACACATTTTGCTGCGTAATCGGAATGCCTCTCAGATCCTCTGCCCACTTAATTTTGAGATTTCTCTGCAATCAACAAAAGCTTAGCATCAGAGCAACCAAAACTCCAAAAGTTCCACCACAAGTTAAATAATGAAATGCAACAAACAAACGTCTGAGAAATATAATACAGGAAAAACACTGACAAACGGGCTGTTGGGATGTCAGCCAGACCAAACGCCTGCTTTTTTAATAAAGGATGTTTGGATTGTTCTGCTCTCTGCAACTGTGAGGACATTAGACTGTCTGAGCCTGCAAATTTGTGATCTTAAACACCCATTAGCAGCGCACAGCTGGTTGTCAAAAAGAGTTCATACCATAGCGGTAAAATAGATCCTCTAGACCAGGAGCTGAAGGTTTGGTGTCGTTCCGTCCCAGTCGGACCTGAGATATAACAGAGAGGAACAATGACTGCATGAACTGGCATTCACGTGCGAAAACACTACCTGCAGCACGAAACCCTACCTGGTGGAGCCCCATCGTGCCCGTGCCAGCCGCACTCCAAACAGAGCCAAGTGCTGAGAGAAGTCAGACTAAGTGGAAACTATTTGCTTCCAAATTACAGTGATTATGACAGCAGACTGTACTGAATGTGCTTATGGGCTGCGATGTGGACTGGCCAACTTGCAACCAGCGTGACACGTCTGCTACCAGGAGTAATTAAAGTGTCAGGCAACACGGCGGAGAGCGAACCCTACAAATACCTTCATGTGATGAACCTAAAACAATACAGATGTCCGCACACTGCACACACAAACAATGAGGCCCTTTGTAGTCAATTCAGATACTGTTGTAAGGTAACGATAATAATTTCTTTTGCTTAGCGGAATCACATGAAATGAATCACTAAAGGGGTTACGAAAGCATGGATAATTATGCTTTGCTATTAAGATGGCTGCCATCAGGAGAGCAGCTTAGCCATCACAACAAGATTTTCCACACTTGAGACTAAACAGATGTGTGAGTGGCATTATCCTCCTTTACTGAGCCAGACTTTAAAGCTTCTTGTTCTGTGCACATTTGACCTATTCAACTGGCGGTCTGCAGTCCACATGAATGTGTCAGGTATGTCTCACAAACATATGCTTATAGGTGTGATGTACATATCTGTATCATACACCTCAGACTGCATCCATTTTGACAATTAGGAGCTATAAAAAAAGGAAATGTCTGTAGCATTAACAATTCCTGGTTTTAAACTCTGGTCCAATCAAATCTGTAATTGAGTAGCCCTGACGTTCATGCTGCATGTCATTTTTATGAGCTCGATCACCAATACTCTCTGTGGCAGTGTCGTTTAGGGCGCTGTGTGCATTAGGTAAAGTGTATGAATAAACAGATAGGATTCTGTGGTTTACACACTTTGGAGTCAAATGTGGTGCAGTCATCCTGGTCGTCATCGGAGCAGTACATGGGCCTGTGTCCCATTGTGATGATCCATGGTCGCACCGCTCGGTTCTCTGGCTTGTTGGCCTCCTGGTTCAGGAGAAGACATGCATACATAAGAATGTGTCAGACAGACAAGAGAGAGAGATTTGATTTCTAACAGAATGAGAAATCTATAGATTGTACAAGCACACATTTGGTAATCTTTGAAAGTGCTTAAGTGGAAAAAAAAGAGAGAACAAGCGTGTGAACAAAGGAGAGCACTTAGCCATCATCAACACATGTAACCGGTGCAGTCATTAACCTCCAGGTCTTTCCTCAGCCACTCATACTGCTCGAAGAGGAGCTCCAGGCCGAACTCAAGGTAGAAATAAACCTCGGTGGAGAGAGAGATGATGTGCGCTGACCCCAGGTTCCAGCTGCGGACACACATCATTAAAATGATACACGGCTCAGATCCAGCTGAGGAAGCATGCTGAAAGCCAGCAGAAAAGCAACAACAGGCCTCTCTTTAAACCCCACATCGTGTGAGGAATACTCCAAAATCCAGGCGACATTGTAGTCCCTGACATTTTGCTGTTGGGTGCGGTGCCAGGTCCACTTTAGCGAATAAACTCTGCGGGGTTAATGGAAAAGCATGTGTTCTGTACATGTGTACTGCATGTTCTGAACACTTTCCAGTAGCAGTTGCAGGATTTCAGATTGCCTCTCCAGTGTCAGCCCCCTCTTGTTTCCTAACCGTGCACATAAGAAAAAGGGCTCTCAGCCAGCAGGCCTGTCTGCGTCTCGGCCTGAGAAGTGGGCAGCTGGCCTGTGGTCTAGCATGGTATTATCTTACTGTCTGAGAGGAGGAGGCCTGTAATGGGCGATGAGTCACCCCGTCAGATGTATAGCTCCTTTGTGTAGTCACCATGTCCCTTAGATAGGCAAACCAAACTAAGAGAAGGGAGCTCATTAATGCTCACTGAAATACAGTAGGAGGTTCAGAAAACCTGCACATGATACTTCACACGGGGCTCCTTGGTGGAAAAGAAATTATTTCTTTTCCTGGCTCTGTGTGTGTGCAGCTAGCAGCCACTTTGGGTTCACCGAAACTGCATGTGGTTCTTTCACCAGCTTAAGCACGTCGTTACCAAAGCAACAACTTTCTAACCACATTCAAAGAAACTGACACATTTTTCTCCTCCCTTTCTCACCTGTACCACAGGCTCTCAGTGTTGCCCGGCATGCTGAAGCGATTCCTGTAGTTTGAGAAGTTGCTGTGCACAAACAAGAAGAGAAAGGGCAGTTAGACAAGACGCATCATACAATCTACGTTCTTTGAATGTCTAAGAAACAGCATTTAACTCTTCAAGCTTCTGCGCTCTCTTATTTTGTGGTGTTTACACCAGATCTCAAACAACAGCTCGACTGCAGTCTTTTTCACAATATGCCGAAGATAATTCTCAGCTAAGCTATAAACCAGCAATCTCAAAATAACTGCCTAGGTTTTTTGGTGGATTCCTTTTGTTTTAGGTCACTATTCGGGTCTCCTTTTAACCTGGCACAGGAAACTTCGGGTGGTATATCATCGGATAAAGATGACCATCAAACTGTGGCGGTGACATCTGCCCCGAAGTTTAGAGAGAGAGAAGGAGAGAGCGCCAGTTTTAGATGTTCTGAGAAACCGTACACTTTGCTCCAACCAGGCTATCAGAGGCTGAATCTCCAAATTAAAGGCTGCAGAAAAAACATGGACGTAGCCTCGATGACATCGCCCTTTCTGATGGGATGTTTTGAAGCTTTACATCATGGTCAGTTTCTGGAGCTGCATAATCAAAAAGAAAAGGCCGGCGTGGGGGAGCCTGTGTGGAGCCGAGACGGGGTGAGCGAGTAGGAGCCACCGAGGCTGAGCGTACTACACCTGTCAATCAAGAAAACAGGCAGCTAAGTATATACCCATCTCAAAACCATGACATCTTTAAAGAGCACTGTAATTTTACATCCAACCTCCAGTAGAGCATCACATTAGAGGCTATTCCACAGCTGTTTCAGCACAGAGTTGTGGTGGTTTCTTACTTGATCCAGATATAGCAGGGTGCTTGTAGTGATCGATCCCCTGCTACCACAATGACCGCCACTAATTTCTTAACTCTTTGCACCGCATCAAACTATACGATCAATCACTAGAGCTGCGGCATTTAAAGAAAATTAGTTGCAAACTATTTTGATATCGATTATTTTGAAATCAAGTCATTTTTCAAGGAAAGATGTCAACACTTATGGGTTCCAGTGGCTTAAACGTAAGCTTTGCTGCTTTCTTATGTTATTCATGAAAGTGAATGAAGAGTCTTTGGGTTATAGACTACATGCTGCTGCAGGAATGAGTGCTAAAACCCCAAAATGTACTTCTTTCTCTCGAGTTCAGTGGGTTTTCTGAATGGGTTTTGGGTTTCATGCCTGAAATAAATGTTAATGTTTTGTCTTAGTACATAAAAAGGGGTCAGTAAACACCCAACATGTGAACTGAGAAGCTTTAACGTGTCTTAAAAAAGACAGTTTGAGAGATTGAATGTCATCAGACTCATCCACTCATTCGTCTGTCTTTGGAGTTGGACAATGCAAACTTTTCTAATTCAAACTTTCCAACTTGTAGGTTTCTTCACATTTTTTTCAACATTGATTCGTTCTGAAGACTGTTAAGACACTCACCTACCCTTCCCTTCTTTTCTGCTCAGTGCGTAGTATTAAATGAAAAAGGTTGCGATGGAAAATAATGAAAAACAAAGGATGAAAAGTGAGTGATTTCTCAAGCAACAGACGAGGAGCAGCAGGGTCTTTATGACTTATTATGACTCTATTCTTCAGAGAGAATCGTATTTTCTCGAGGAGTATTGGTCATTTTACAGAGACACGTTTTAAAAGCAGGAGCGTCGTTCTTCTACCATCATCCATCTTAAACCAGTGCACCTCAAATATTACAATGGATGCACCACGCAGAAGGGAAAAAACCCTTTCATGGAAAGCTCTCGCTGACGCCAACCCGCCAGTCTCTTTTCACAGTTTTTCATTCCAGCGTGAAGGCAGGAGCCAATCTTCTCAACGGGCCATTAACTAAGCGAGGTGATTGGGACGACTGTTTTCTTATCTGACATAACGAAGAGAAAAAAGGCTGTATTCTTTCCATGTATTCTGCACTGAATGGCTTAATGTAGGGTTAGGCTAGGGAGAACTAGAAACCAGGGGGTCAGAGGTCAAAGGGCAGGAGCTGGGACAGAAAAGGAGGATCAGAGAGATGTTTGTTTTTGCTGAATACGTCTAAGAGTCTAAAGAGACTTGCTGACTTGAGTGTTGTGATCACTCAGTATGAAGAAGAATCCTGCGTTAGGGTGTCTTTACTGCTATTATCTCCCCAAAATACTTCTTGAAAATAAAACTTCTAATATTGAAACACTTCACTCATGACGGACTAATATGGACACATGTGCAGACACACACATAATCTGTATGTACTGTCTAGAGTTGAATTCAGCTCTGTATGCTACTGCTGTAATATGTTTTGTCAAAGGTCATAGTAAAAGAAAGTGTTAGGTAAAAATGTAAAATGCAAAAGATAAGAAAAGATTAGTATGAAGATTTTATCCTGTGGGTAATGGGGGCGGGACTAGATAAGCTTTGGCTTCTCCCGCTTTTCCCTTTCGGCCATGTGTATTGTATTATTGAACAATGATGAAATGTGATGATGATGAATTGACATGCCCGAAATAAACAACATAAAAAAACTCCTGACTTTTAGGAAATGTATTTTTTACAAGAACCACGTCATTTATTAAAATGCATCATCTGAAAATGGTAGTATATCCTGATTCAACCATACATTTAATGTAAGCTAAAAAGGTGACATCTGCACCTGTGGAAATGAGTTTTGATCTGGAGTCGTCAGTCATGGCACTAAACCAGGAGCGGTCGTGAGATGAGTTCATACTCCCATCTTGTGGCTGGGAACGGTACCAGAAAACATGCAGAGGGGTCTGGGAAGGCACCATCGACTAAATAGCAATAAACAATCAATTTTCTATGCTCTGAAATAATACACATGCTCTCAACGGATCCAAACAGAGTGATATAACTGGGCATGCTCTCAGGGAGAGGATTAGCCTGGAGAAATAAAGCCAACCGCAGGCTTTAATGTCTCTCCTTTTGTGGCGCAAAGACGATAAGCTTATATTTGTTTCATCAATCTGCACGCTGGGAGACCAACATGTGAGTCATCCTCCGCGTCCCGAAGCACGCTTGTTTCCATGTGTGTTTGCTTTCCATTAAAAGAAGACAGAGATAAAAATCTGGTGGCTGTCAAATCCAATGTGAACAACCAGACTCTTAAGATGACCCAACAAAACTTCCCCTCCTCATCATGTCTTCCCCTTTCATCATCTGATGAGCTTAATCCAGTTGTTACGAACCCGTCGTAGTCCTCAGGAAGCATGCCACAGACTCCAATCACAAGACCTTTTCAAACAGCAACTCGCTGTCCCTCTGAGGGCCTGATGTGCCATATTGTGCGTGGTGACCAAAGACGGTCTTGATTGGGGCATCTTCAGGGGATCCACTGTTCTCATCCTGCTGGAATGCTGACCGAACAACGATTGTGGTCGGCCCCTGTTTCGATCACCTTTCACCCATTAGGTTTTGAGGTTGGAAAGAAAGAGGAACAGAGAAGTGTAGTGAGAGGAGAGAACAACAGAGCGCACGGCAGAAAAAGCAAAGGGCCAGATGCTGGGAATATCACCGCAGAACAAAATACACATTTAGGTATAGGAGGAGGGAGAGCGGAGCTGGGCTTCCGGTTATGTAATGCAAAAATGGTTCATGATATCGGGTTCTTATATCAAGATGCGGCGCCAAGGAAAAGAGACTACTGTGTGCAGCTCCTTAATAGAGACCAGGCTGCAGACGCGCTTCACATGGCAAGGCCAGGCGGGAGATGTCCTAGACGGTATAGCCGCAGCAAGTAAATATTATGGTGCAAGATCAGGCTTCTTTAAATGTTACGACCGACCCGAGCAAATGTGCTTGAAATTTAGGAAAACATTAACTGCTGATCTGATGAATTTAAGGCATCTGTTGGGCGTCTTTAATCATCGTCAACAAAACTAAACCCGAAAATTTAGAGTGAAATGGACTGAAAATATTTGACTCACAACGTAGAGTATTATATATTATCAAATGAGATCAGTGGTGGAACATTATCATTGATCAAAACCACTCTGATTAATTAATTGTAAAAGCTGAAACCAAGCTCAAATTAAATTAAGAACTCATTAAATAGCAAGGCTTTAGCGCCAAAAGCACAATGTCAATATTTCAGAATATCAGTGTACAACTCGCTACACGTAGAGAAGCACTGCAGGCTGCCGGCAACAAATGACTATGACCAACATGGGATGTACTGAATAGGTCTGAGCCTTGAAGCTTCATTCAGCACATTGAGATATAAATTCTACATCACTTAAATGCTGGCTTTTCTGCACTGTTGCAGATGCAGATTAGGCTACACTAATGTTGTGAGTGTCACGCTATTTGTAGAGTCAGGGTTAGGGTTAGGGTGCGGAGCTCATTTATCTAAAAAGAGAGAGATGTATTCATTTCCAAATCCAACAACATGTTTTTATCTAACAAAATGTTCTGCTTCATTACCTCGGCCAAGGAGGTTGTGTTTTCACCTACGTCTGTTTGTTTGTTGGTTTGTCAGCAGGCTGCACAAAAACTACTGAACGCATTTCCATAAAAATTGGATGGACAGGACAAAACAATCCCCATGAACTTGTGTGTGTATACAGATATAGGGACGGATCCAAAAATGTTTTCTCACTTTCTTTAACATTGTATGATCGGGCATTTTCAGATCATGATGAAAAAAAAAGGTATATTAATGTGGCTGCTATCTATGAGTGAGTACAAAGGGGGACTGGGACATTTGAAGGCTATTTTAGTTCTATATTGTTTGGCATTTATCCTCTTTTCACTGTGGTCAAAATTGTTTCCTTTTCCACCTGCCACTAACAAAAGTAGGCATACACTGATTTTATGGGGCAGTCTAACAGCAGTATAAATCAATTTATACTACAATAACAGTTATTATTATTATTAACAGTTATTACTCAAGGTCATACTATGTATTCTTTTCGTGCTCCATCAAGACAACATCACTTTCACACCAACAACTGTAGAAAATCCCCAGTTTGATTCAGATTTATACATTAAAGAAAGTTGATTTAACTAAAAAGAATAACATATTTAATCTAACAAATTGCTTCAGTCAAATTGAGGCTTTCGCTTTAGGTACAGCCCCGTTAACAAATAATATGCAGATCATTTTCCAATTAATCAATTCAACATTTTATATTATAAAATATGCACCATAGTTTCTTAGATGCCAAACTCAAATTATGTGTTCTGACAGACATTCCTAAACTGAAAGAAATTCAAAGAACTGGCATGTAAAACAAAGAAAAGCATCAGATCCTCACATTTGAGATGCTGGAACTGGCAGATTTTTAGGATTTTCGCTTGAAAAATGACTATTAATCAATGAGTCGCTGCATTGTTTCTTCCTCACTGCCCTGTGCCTTAAACCAGGACATTTCCCAGACTTAATGTGAACAACACATTCAGTGGAGATGAGTCAAAACACAGACAGACTTCCCACCACCACCACCACGGGCCGTCTGTGGGAACTGAAAAACAGATAGTGAGAGCTGATGATTCCCAGTCAGATAAATATTTGTTTTGGAGAGCGTTGCCTTGTTTAGATGTTGGTGGTTCCTGACGCCGTTCCAGCCTTTGGAGACCAAAATAGCTCCCATGTGTTCTGAAGGTACAGTCAAGAGTTTTCGGCAGACCAAAGTTCGTTCCTTACAGTGGAAAAATTGCGGCCGACCCCCCCCAAAAAAACACATGCGTGCGCACACACACTTTATATTTACAGTAGTCAGTTCTGAATGCAATTTGTCAGGGGGTGTCTGGAAAGTCTTGCTCCCCAATATGGAAAACAGAATGCACTGCTTTTACTCTCCAAAACCCATTGATTATAACTCTGCCCCAGAACAGAATGTGGCACAAAAATGTAAATAAAAAGAAAACAGTCAGACAGCTTCCATGTTGACTCACTGGCTATGAATTTCTCTTGAAGTGGTCGCTATTAAGAAACAATTTTTCAACAAATATGAATATGAACCCTCACAAACGTGAATCCGTCTCATAGTGATACTTCTTCTTGCTATAGGTCACACTCACTGCCACAGACCCTTTTAGCCAATTGACATGAACAGTTAATCAGCCGTCCTTTAGTTTGCGATAAACCTTTCCACTCAATCAAATTAAAATTCCACCTACTATGTGGCCTCGTGGTTGCCTGGACAGGTCATGTAGGGCACGTAGGCTGCAATGGACTGGATCTGCCTCATGAACTCATCACCAATCCTGGCATTGTCCTGGAACAATTTCATTCAGCCGTTAAACACGAAGCCAAAATTTCCCGCTAGACAACAATGTTTCATTTTTCTCCATCTGCCGATATTCAGCCAAATTAGTTTTGAGAACTATGCGAGTCCATTTTCCAGACGGTTTGAGGAATGCATCATCAGCCTACCAAACAAACCTCACTGAAACCAGAGAGTTTTTTTTTCCCTTTTTTTTCCTACATGGCTTTTGAAAACACTGCGGTTCATGTCTGCACTGATGGCTTTTACCTGCCACAGCCATTTATGACCTTTCAGACGAAACGTTCTGTTTTTCTATTTATAATATCAGTGAAGCCGCAGGATGTACTAGCACATTCCAGCAAAAGACGCAGCCCGGATAAATTATGGTTATTAATTTTCACAGCAGTCTGCTGATTGCATTTAGCATTTCTCTATATATCGAAAAAAAAAAAAAAAGGGTTTGAATAATACAGGAACACTATTCAGGACAAATGATATGAGTGTCCAAGACAAGGATACCAGTATGTCCACTAGGTATGAAAGATGACAGCTGGCAGGTTTTTCAGATGAGCAGAAATGTTATTGGGACTCGTGATTTGCGGTTTTAAATGGTGCTTTTTATATTCAAGACATACTTGAGAGACATGGGCCCAACTCTCGTCTTTCACCGCAGGATTAAGGCATTTTGCAGTAATGCTAATCATAAGCTGTGTGTCTCAACCACAGCAGAGAGCCTTTTTATGCACTGATAATAAATAGTGGTGAGTCTGAAGGCAGGCGCAGTGGAGAAAGGTAGAGTGGCTTTTCTCATCTGTCACTGTGGAATTAATGGAATATTTTCAGTGGCTTTAAGAATATATGCTATTGATGAAAGAAATGTGCTGTCAGTGACCTTAAGTGAGCACAAGTGTGATCGGAGTTCATTGTATTGTAAAGAAAGAAGAGTACCTCATGCATATCGTAGGCAAAGTCCCCTGTAAAACAAAAAAGAAAATCTGTAGATTAGAACAGATCTGTGTTTCTGATTTTGAGTTTGACTCTCCTGCAGCTTAGATATGTAGGTATACCAACAATATATCGTTGGTGCACTGTGCCAAAATATCCCCGATAAATTGCGTTTACTTGGACGTTTGTTTCTCAGTTTGTTAATCATTTTGTGATACTATACATACTCAGATTGTACTATAGTGATATGGCTTAATGTAATGGTCAAACATTTGGGGAAATACACTTAATCACTTTCTTACTAAGAGTTAGCTGCGAAGATGCATATTTAGCACACAGTCATGAGAGCAGTATCGATCTTCTCATCTACCTCTCAGCATGAAAGGCAAATTAAGTATAATTTTCAAAAATGTCAAACTATTGTGACTAGTGCAGGCCTATTAAACCACTTTTTCCAAAGGGCCAGATTTGAAAGAATAAAGTGCAAAAGGGCGAGACTTTTGTATTCCCTGTGTTTTTTCCTCTGCTTGTTTATCAGTTTTCACCGTTATTAATCTCATAAGTAGGATGTCAGATTTCCATAAATTCCCTCTGCTTGAGGGAAAGTCCCACTGAAATAAGAGTATTTGTGTGCTTAGCAACGGACAGAACTAATAAATGGGCTAATAAACCCACTAACAAAATGATCCAAGGGCCAGAATGAGGTTGTTAAATGGGCCAAGTTCGGCCCTCCGTCCCAGCTGACCAGGTCTGGACTACTGGACTACGAAAGTTTGATCTTACTTTATGAGGCAAACAAATAATTCTATTCTCCCTAACCTGGTAAATAAGCTGTGAAATACTGTTTAAGTCTGTGTTTCATTTGACAGGCCACTAAAAGGAGAAGAAAAATGATCTGTTTCTTATTATTCTCTGGCAGGAAACTGAGACACAGGGCGAAAGCAAGAGAGTCAGAGATTAAGTCGGATATTTTCCCCATATTTCGTTTAGATTCTACTGCCCACCTATTCACATCGTCAACTGTGAAGGGATGTAGCAAGCAGGTGACCAGTATCTAACCCACACCGTCCAAAAGCAAAACATACAAATGATAAATAGGTATCATTATGCTGATTAGGGTTATTACCATCATGAATTATTACATCTTCATTACACATTTGTGTTGTGCCAGGTATCTGTGGATGACTAACGCCTTAGACAACAGCTGATAACGCTTACTGCGTCTTTACTGCTTTTACAGGAAAAATGGTTGTAACATTTCGATCCATGTGGAGCTCACCTATGTGCAGGATGACGTCATACATGCCAAGCTGCGTCTCCTTTTGCAGCCGAGCCAGAGACTGAGGGTTCTCGTTGCCCAGGTCTCCGTACAGAGCAAACCTGGGACTGAAACTAGTGCTGTCATTCAGGGCGGTGAAGAAGAACACATCGCTCCAGCCCACATCACTCCCACAGTGGTACGCTGGAATCATATAGAGGAAAAAACACGTTTATGTGGAGAACCAATCCGACAAAGTGGGACTAATACCAAAGCTCCGCTCACCATACGAAGCAGCCGGTTTGAGGCCTGTGAGAGCAACTCTGTGGATAAACATCTTCCTCTTCTCCTCTCCCGAGTCCACAAACAGAGTGGCGTCACCTTTGGCGCTCATCTCAAAAAGCCGACCCCCCAGAAGGCCGTACTCCACTTTGCTCTCCGTCTTATTGAAGGTGGTCCAGGTCACAACCATGGAACCTGGCACTCCTGTGAAGAAAAAGCCCATTTACTGGGATCGTGACGCTGACTGATCTGACAGAACAACTGGATTCACTTATCGAAGCGTTTATCAAAGCCAAGAGATGCTTATGAAAAGGCTGACGTTGCACAAGAGTGGTGCTTTTGATCTTGCTGCTGGCAAGATAAGCTGACGACTGGCCAGGTACTCATTTCACCAAGACATCAACTGGTTTAATGACTACCATGTTTCACCTTCACGGGGAATGAAACGGAAAAAAAACGTTTATGCTGCACAGACTCTGTGGGCGCCGAGGGTACAGTAACATCAGCAAAATGTATGGAAGTGGAGGCAATTATCTGGTGTATTCAACGTGACTTACAGCGTGCACAGAGACATGTTGCTTTTGAGGGACATATCATCAGTGCCATGCATGAAACACACTGGCTTTATTCAACATCACAATAACTGGAAGGGATTCTGAGCTTCAGTGAGACTTCCTGCAGAGCTTCAGAAGAGTTACAAAAGGTTCAGCTCTCCAAATACACCAGTGCTTTCAATCATTGTATTATTGAGTTATTTGTTCAAAACATCTGTGAATCTGCAAGTCATATGACCTGGATACTGGTTTCTATTACAGAGGAGGTGGGGGGGGAATGTGTCCCTAAATGAAAACACATGAGGCAGAGGGAGAAGGTTCAAACACTTACCTGGATAAGAGAGGTGCACCTGCTCCGGCTGGGTCCAGATGGGAGGAACACCGAGCACCAACAGGGGTGCGAGGCTTAACAAAGCACAGGCGGCATGGACAGGCACCATTTTAACGACTGTGCTGCAGGAGCTAAGGCAACACACAACCAGAGAATAAATCAATTTAGTCACATGATGTTCAATGTTGCAAAACATCACATGAGTCTGTTGATATAAAACCAAGGGCCTATCTAGAAATAAAAAAAAAACAGTACAGCCATAAAATCTCCTACCTGAACTCAACGGCAGTCTACAGAGTCACACACACACAGTCCGTGCCTCGGCCTCTGATGAGGACCTGTACATCGGATGAAAGTGCAGAACCAAAAACAGCAGAGTCAGCGGGAGCAAAGCAGAAAGAGATGATGTGTCGATAAAAGCAGCTGATGTTGTTTTCCATTGTGCATTCAGGGAAGTGGCTGCTGTCAAAGTGAGCCCAAGTGCAGCAGGGATTAGCCCACAAGCCACAGCCTGCCTCAGGTCAATAAAGTGCAAAGGCAAACAGCTGATATGCCTCACTGGCCCAGATAAAGGCACTGTCAGGGGTCATGGCTCATGAGGTGCAAAAAGCAAAGTTTGATTAGAGCCCAGACAGGAAACCAGCTGATCCATCAGTTCTGCCTCTCTGATCAGCTGATTGGGAGCATGTTTAAAACCACAAATGTTGTCTACTGCTTTAACGAGGTGTTTGGTTTGAAATGCGCACCGTTTAATATCTCAATAGTCGCTAGAGGTCGCACACCACACAGACCGGTTTATGAATAGGATGCTTTATTCTCTCATTCTGGGCGGCATTATCCGTTGAAATTGGACGTAAGCTTGTTAGCGGTCGCCTGAAAGAATCACAGGGAATGTTAAACTCTATTGTCGCTCATTAGGAATGGAAAACTAGGTGAGTACACCACTTAGGATATGTTTTTTGTGTCACCTGAAGTGCGGTCACGCAGTTATACATTGCTGCGACTTGCTAGATAAACGGTTGTGACTGTAAACGCAGCTAACGTGTTACGAACAGTAAACATCTCCCTCATTTTGTCTCCGAGCGAAAGTAAACAGTTTAAAGAAAACGAACGAAGCTGTCCAAAAGCTTCAAACACATTCTGGACCGAATAAGTTCTCTGCATTTTTTGAAATTAGTCGCTGAAAACACTCACAACAAAACTCAGCTGTGGGTCCGGGAGCAGTTCCTGGCTACGTCATGCCCACGTGGATTGTGGGAAATGGTGTTTTTGTATGTTAACCTTGAAAAGCCTGGCAGACTGGAGTATAAAAACTGTATTCTTTTTTAAACAACCGTTATTTCTGAGTTCGAGTTCCTATAATACTGGCTTAACATATTTTTGCCACCTAAATATACAATATTTTTTGCTGAAATGCTGTGAATAACAACTATATTTAGATACATACATAAACCATATCGCAGTTATCTTATTATGCAGACTTGACCACATTGGTAACTGGTTGTGTGTGTGTGTGTGTGTGTGTGTGTGTTTTTTGTTATATGTATTTAATTGGGTTTAAAAATGTACTATAACTGATGAAGAGCTGCTTCTCTATCTCTAGGTGTAATGGACTCCAACAGTGAAGACGGTGACTACCAAAACGTTGCGAATGCCTTTCAGCAGGATGCATCTCAGTACAGGGTGACCTATACTCATGGGAGAAACACCAAAGAGGTGAGATGGGTGACACCTTCTAACACACACACTTCTATATTCTGGACCTCCTTATTGTTTTATTAATCACCATGCGAAATGTATATTTAAATGCAGGTGGAGGACATCAACAAAAAGAGGTAAGCCTTCCAATTTCTGCCATTACATCGCATCCAGTGCATGATATGTTTTGGCTTTCAACATAACGCTTGAACGTTGCACACTGCCCAGGTTTCCAGTAAGTCGCTCTTGCCACAACCCAGGCAGAGTGAAGCGGGTTGTGTCATGTAAGAGGAAGACCCACCACCTGGCTGTGGCCCGGAGGAAGCAGCCCGGGACCGGGAGGCCTTGTGATGCTGCGAACAAGGAGAACGAGATGAAGTGCGCGCAGGACGTGCAACAGGAGATATTTGACATGGACCCTTGGGAGTTTCCGCTTAATGTCAATAACAACCACAGGACTGGTGGAACTGGTTCTGAACAAGCCGACTACTGTACGCTCACTGAGGTCAGACATACTGTCCCAGCTCACACTGTATTTCTACTGTTACTTTGTTATTAAAATGCAGATGAGATATGAGCCTAACAATGTTTTTTCAGCTCACAAGGGATCACAGCACAATGACCGACGTGCTCTTTGGAAGACATCTGAGACTGAAAGTGTCTTTAACACTCTGGCAGAGAAACATAGGGGAGCTGTTGACATACTTCCTGAGGTACGTATATATACTGTATTTAGTGTGGAGCTGGTTTTCAAAGATTTATCACGCAATATGTTCACTGGAATTTTAAATGTTGCTACTTCACTGTCTTTGTACAGGATCCAAGATATTGGTGTGTTTGTTGATTTTCTCCCTCTGATAACCAAAAGGTGAGCGCCCTAAATTTTGGAAGAGTTTGAGCAGCGCTGACTACAAGTGGACTAAATGTTATTGAATCGACTTTTCTCTGCAGCATTGATGAAGATTCTTCCAGGATCACCATTGGCTGTTGTGTTGACCTCTTTCCTTTAGTGAAGAAAGTCCTCACAAATCCATACGAAGAGTGAGTGTTCCTGCTTAACTTTTTGCCCAAAAATCAAACATACCACGGTGGCAGAATAGTTACTGTACAGATCTGCAAATTGCTAAAGGTTGTCCTTAATTCTCACAGGTATCTCATCGTTGGTTTAACGTGGGTAAATTCAGTTTTGAAAAACTGGGGCGAGGAACTGAGAGCAAGTGGCTATCGTGGATCGGCTAAACTTCCAACGGATAAGTAAGTGCTGTGTTTTATGAGCTGTTATGTACTTTAAAGGTGCAAAGTGTAATTCAATGCATTCAAATATTAACTTTAATTATCAACAGAATGTGAAGCAATAAAACTTTTTGTTTTTAACATCACAAATACATGTACTTAAGTTAGCATGCTAACCAGCTAGCCCTGGCTCATCCCGTTGCATGTTACCACCCCAAAATCCATGTCCCAATCGGTATCCGCTTGACTTACTGGTGATGTACTGCCCCTTATTTGTTTTGAGTATGAATTTTACATTTCTTACATATTGCACCTTTTTAAAGAATGAAAAAATCTGTGTGTATTCAGCTTATTCTTAGGACACAGTAAACAAAGTAACATAAAACTGCATAAACAGACATATAGCTGTAATCATCTCCACCTTCTGTCCCTTGACCCTTTGAATACAGTATATACATAATAGTAACTAAACCACCTATGCATCGCCACT
This sequence comes from Diplodus puntazzo, assembly GCA_963678695.2. Taxonomy (NCBI): domain Eukaryota; kingdom Metazoa; phylum Chordata; class Actinopteri; order Spariformes; family Sparidae; genus Diplodus; species Diplodus puntazzo. Next base: position 15,835,516 of record OZ023175.1, read on the forward strand.
TGAAAACAGTGAGAATTTGCCACTTTGTTGCAGAAACTTCCAGGTCTTTAATCAGCAGTTATTGGAGCTATGGCATCAGGAACCTTTGCTGAAAACTATTCCAGGGACTGCAGGAGACTTGGCAAAGGTCAGCACTGCATATAAAATCAAATCATCACCACTGTCGGTAACGAATGGCTTTGAGTTTTCTTATACTAAATAAAATTATCTTTTTTCCTCAGGTTATTGATTCCTTCCTGTCTCAACTTACTTGACGGCAAAGAAGAACCATAACATATTTTTTTCTTTTGTAGCAGCCCCACAAAAACTCAAGAATCTTTGGTCGAATCATTAGACTGGAGCTGCTGCTGTTTCCGCAGAAAAGTGCCTTTTAGCTTGTAAGGTGATGTCTGTAAAGCTTTATGTTTTTATTACCTTACGGACGACTTGAACAGTTTTTGAACTTGAGCTTTTTTTTTTAGGAAAATGCAAGAATGAATGCTAGAATTTAGTTTGATGGATATATTGTGAGTGTCTGTTCCCTTTGATTGCTTTATCTGTGATGAATAAAGTTTATATTTAAAATTTTAAATATATGGGTGTTGAAATAAACATTATTTAGATCCAAAACAAAGGGTGTAAGCACCATCAGTGGGAGAAAACAGAACTGTCTCTGTTTTATTAATGCAAAGGTAAATAACACACTGTATAATCTACAGCAACACGTTTCAGTCTCATCTGGACTTCAACCTCATTCAGTCCTGAAGTGATTTAAGTAAGTCAGAGATGTGGGTTTGCCTAGAGCTCATATCTCTCCATTTACATGCGGGTTTATCTCACTTGACACAGATAAGTGGAGAGTTGGTGTCATTGTGATGTGAACCTGAGGTTGAAGTCCGGCAGTGACTGGGACACCGAGGGGGGATTTTAAGTGAACTTTGAATCTGAACTCGGCAGTCGACCGCTGGTGCTTTTCATTCAGTCGGTGGCGACAGCTACAGCAGGAGTGTGGGGAAAGATTTGGGTACAGAGAACAACATATTTCCGTCACCGTATACATGTGGCACTACTGAAGGTAAACACGCTGCTTTGCATTTCAAAGATATCTTCCATTTATTTTCTTCAGCAGAGGTTTGTTGTGGTTTCTTTATGAAGTTCAGCTTGGCACACTGTATATTTGACTAAACACTGTTGGTTTGGTAGCTGAAGGATGAAGCGTTTGAGTGACTGGCTGCCAGCAGCGGCCCTGCTGCTGCTCAGCCTGGCTGCAGCTGACATGAAGCATCTCCAGGCTGAGAACCTGAATATGATTCATCCAGATGAACACCAGTTGGTCCTCAATCGAGGGATGAGAGGTATTTATCTGTGCGCGCTTTCACTTTCAGACTTCTCTTTTTCTCTTTGCTCGCAGTTCTCTTGATGAATGAAATGCACATGACTTGTGTTGGATCCTCCAACCTCAGCCCTGTGATTGCTTTAAAATGCTGAATTGTCTTTATCTTAGATAATCCAATTCTCCTGTGGGTGTGGGTCACATTCCAGGCTGTAGACCCAAATTGCTCAGTGACTCATAAGTGATAAGCGCTTTGAATGAGGTGATTTGTGTATCTTAGTGAGATCTTGTCAGACAAACAGTTGTAAGCGTTTGGCAGTTGTCCAAGGTTTGACAATGTTTACCCGAGGCATTGAAAAACACTGTTGATCACCAACACACCAATTCTGATTAAATAAAATTGACAGATAAACTAATCAACAAACAGAATTTGATTTCTTAATTCACTTTGGACATAATAAGGCTGGCTATATCTATCTTGTCCCAGTCTTTGTGCTAGGCTGTCAGTAAAGCAGTAGCCAGCAGTAAACTGTCTCCTGGTTGTTTATATTTAACAGCGTCAGTTAGAGCTGAACAATTATTTGAAATATTATCAAAGTCAGCTATGGCTAAGTGCAACATCCAAATCGCAGGAGCTCCGGTCTTCCGACCTCAGGGAACATGCTTGTTGGTTCCTACAAATCAAGTCATAATCTTTTTTTATTTATTTCTGTCGAAATGATTGCAATATGCTTTTTGCCTATCATTCAGCCTCTATCCTTTTTTTCTTTTTCATTTCCCAAAATGTCAAACTGTTCATTTTGATAAAAAAAAGGGAGAAGAACAAGAAAACACAGTGGTATGTAAACCCTCATTTTACTGCTATGTCAAGCTTTCTAAGTTTTCTCCCAAAGACATGCTAAAGGAAGACGGTGTTATTTAACCTTTACTTATTGAAGGCTAATATATTAATTTGATCAACAGCGCTGCCCAGAGACTGCCATGAAATGCTGATGACGTCTTCAGGCCAGGCCAGAGACGGGGTGTACCTGATCCAACCGAGCAACTCCCCCATCGTGGCCTACTGTGCCATGCAGGAGGGAGGCTGGACCGTGGTGCAGCACATCACTGTCAACAGCAGTGTGAATTTCGATCGTACCTGGGTGGAGTACAAGCTCGGTTTCGGGCATGTAACCGGCGATCACTGGCTTGGGAACGAATACCTTCATCAGCTCACCAGCGGCCCTGGGCGCTATAAACTTGGAGTGAAACTGGTGGACCGAGACGCCATCACCAAGATGGGGGAGTATGATCCAGTCCTGGTGGAGGATGAGTCGTCCGCATACAGATTGAGGCTGGGGTTGTTCCAGGGCACGGCTGTAGACGCTCTGACGCTGGACACGGAGAACTACCTGCACGACAACCAGAGATTCACCACTAAAGACAGAGACAACGACAACTACTTCCAAAACTGTGCGAAGCTGGAGTTTCAAGGGGTGCCGGGAGGAGGGTGGTGGTACGACGCCTGCGCCGGCGCCAACCTCAATCGCAGGAACGTCATCTACTGGCAGAAGGACTGCAACAAGGAGCGGCTGTGCAAGTACGCATGGATGATGGTGAGACCTGCGGACACATTCAAACTGATTCACAGTGGTGACTGCAAGAAGGACGAGCTATGAGGAGGACAATCTCATGATTTGTGGCGATGAACGTCACTGGGTTTGGCAGCTATCGAGGGCCAAGAGTTTAGTTTCTTTAGATTTTTTCTTTGCAACAAACTGGAAGTCAAATTCACCACATTTTATTCAGAACTGCATGGACATGATCACAAAATACTGAAAAGAACAAAGAAAATGAATCACAAACTTGGAACACGGTATAAAAATGCAGTACGGTTTTAGCTCTAGCTTTGTTTCCATCACACACTAACATGAAGCAAAGCGGCTCTTTCATTCCCCAAGTTGCGAGTGCAGATTTCTGGTTCATCACAGTTTCAAAAAAAAAAAAACAGTGTTTCATGACATTTTTTAGCTCGTGACACGTGTAAAATATCTGGTGCATGTCATCTCCCATCCACTGCTTACAACATTGCACAAACAACATTTTATTTGTTGCCACAGTACAATACAAGTTTGCCAGAAATACACTGACGACATGATGATATATTTATCTAGCAACAGTAAATTCAGAGAAAACAAATACTGTATATCGATACTCGAAGAAAAACAAAATATCCTGAGGATGAAGGGTAATAAACAGATGAATAATAAACCATAAGTGCTCTTGAACCCTCCACACTTGTCCTGTTGTAAACATTGTTGAGCAAGTTTGTCATGTAGTGTTAATAAATTGGCTAACAAGTCATTTTGAGCTTCATTTCTGTAATTTATGGTGTCATTACTCCGGGCAGAAAATGTAGAATGTGTGATGTGAAAAACAATGAAGCTGAATCGATATTCACTCATCTGACAAATGACATTGGCACGTGTGAAAAGGCTTTGATAATCTACGAGTTACAATCTTGACTTAGCAAGCAGATTCTGACATCAGGACGACACGTATTAGCCCTTTTAAAAATAAAATAGCAGTTACAAAGTGTGCATCCTCAACACAAACACAACACCTACATTTTGGGTGTAAGAGCATCAAGTTGGGGGAAGGCTACTGGTGTTTTTTTTTAAAAGGTCCCATATCGTAGAATGTGACATTTCCAGTCTTTGTGCCTTTCAACTAGCCGACAGGATAGATTGTGATGTCATGACGATACAGAGACCGCTCTCAACAATAGACCATAATCACACCGTGGCCATTTCCCTCCAACAGCACGCTCCCAAGCTCAAAGTTCAATGTTGTATTACTGTGTTTCAAGTTGCAAGTGTTAGAAACATAGGCAATCTGACAACACTGTAAACAGAAATGTTAGCTGAGAAGTAATTAAATGCTAATGTTAACTGAAATATGGCTCAATGGTTTCAGTATCCATTCTCTGTACAGCTGCTGATGAAAGGAAATCGGGAAGCAGTGACATGATATCAATTTATCAGATTCCCTACATTTACACAACTTGCGACATGGGGAAAAAAAGCAGTGTAGCATTATCCCAGAATTTGCTAACCCGAGCATGACATCAGAGCAAAATAGACGGCGTATGAATATGGTCTATGCCCTTAGCACAGCCTGTGTTGCATAAACATCCGCAGAACTGATGCAGGGACATGGTGGGCGGTGCCTGCTCAAGGCCTGTTGGAGCTGACAAATCAGAGCAGACAGGTATTTTTGGCAGGGGGGGCTTAACGTACCCTTTCAGACAGAGGGTGAGTGGAGATGCTGCAATGGCCAGTTTGAGAACATTTTTGTTTTTTATCAATTAAAGTATGTAAGACTTTCTAGTAGACACCAAAAATTAAAGTATGAACCTGGAAATCAGTATAATATGGGACCTTTGATACTATTCAATCAATATATAGTGTTAAGTATTAGGCCGGGGCAATGTTATCATGGCATCAGAAATATCAAATTGTGCATCTTGAATACCAATACAAGTACAATATGAAATACTCTGTGTATTTATTAATGGCATCTCCTGCATAAGAGCATCAGGGAAAAATACAAGTATTTTTTAATGTTTAAGAAAACTATTTACAGTGTCACTGATTATATTGGGACAGCTTTATAACATTGTTTCATTTCTAAAGTTGGAGCAGTAGTTAACAGACACTATAGCAGACCTACTGATTAATGAGCAACACCATAAATCGTACCAGCTCCTTGATATAGTATTTTTTCTATTTTGATATCATCTAATATGTAAAGTTCAGGTTCATAAAGCCAAGATCATTAATACAAACATATAATTTACAGCCATCATCATACACCATCTTAAAAAAAAAAAAAAAACAATAGTTCATGTCAGTTTGGAGCTGACCACTGGGTTTTGTCCGTACCAGTATAGCTTCTCCTCGATCCTTTTCTTCTTCCACTGGCAAAGTAAGAGCATGCGGAAGGTCTTCTGGAAAGTCTTGTTGCAAAGGGCGTAGCACATGGGATTGACGGTGCTGTTGACGTAGCACAGCCAGTAGCCCAGGTGCCAGAGTGAGAGAGGAATGCAGTCTGAGCAGAAAGTGGAAATGAGCACCATGATGTTATAAGGCGTCCATGTTAGGATGAAGGCCAGCAAGATGGCACTGAGAGTCTGAGCTGCCTTCCTCTCCTTGATCAGCACCATCCTCTTCCTCTTTGTGATCTGGTTCTTCAGCGTGGCATCTATGGGCTTGGACGTCGACGAGGTGGACGGAACGCTCATGGACTCAGCCGAGGAGAACGTCGAGGACGCCATTTTGGTGTCTCCGTTTTTGCTGTGGTGCTCCACGTGAGCGTCTTTGGCCACAGGCTTGAACTTGTAGGACACACACTTGCTGCTCTTCTGGGAGTTGCTCTTGGGTGGTGTCTGGAAGAAGCTGTCCTCGTCATAGCTGCTGAGCTGCTCGCTCTCACTGCCCACGCCACTCTTGACGATGGTCTCACAGGCCTGGTTCCTGAAGGAGGGCTGGAAGCCCCCGGGAGACACAGGTCTGTCCTCATCCTCGGAGGAGGCGTAACTGTTGAAGGTGGTCAGCTGACCGGCTTTGGACCACTCATCATTGGTGTTGGCTGCTGATTTGGCAGCGTTGCTTCTGCTGGAGGAGGACCAAGAGGCTTGATTCCTGTCATGTGAAGTCGACCTTAATTTACAGCTAAAACAGGATCGGATAATGGTCTTCTGAGGCTGGGTGACCCCAGGGTCTGAGGGACAGTTAATCCCCTGCAGCTCGGCCAGATCTTTGGTCCTCTTCTCCGTCTCCTTGTAGATCCGACAGTATAGGATTGTCATGACTGACACAGGGATGTAAAAGGCAGCAATCGCTGTCCCAAATGTGATCACAGGCTCAGAGAAAAACTGGATCTGGCATTGCCTCTCAGGGACAGTCCTTTTCCCTACCAAGTACTGCCAGCAGAGAATAGGTGGGGCCCACAGGATGAGTGACACCAGCCAGGCCAAACCTATCATGATCCCAGCTCGTCTGGGAGTCCGTTTGGCCCTGTACGTAAGAGGTCTGGTGATGGAAAAATATCTGTCAAAACTGATCACCAGCAGGTTCATGACTGAGGCGTTACTGGCGACGTAGTCCAACGCCAGCCACAGGTCACAGGCGAGGTTCCCTAAGGCCCAGTAGCCCATCAGAATATAAGAGGTATACAGGTTCATGGAGAAAACACCGATGATGAGGTCAGCAGCTGCCAGACTCAGCAGGTAATAATTATTCACTGTCTTTAGCTGGCTGTTAACTTTGAAGGAGAGCATCACCAGGACATTCCCCACAATGGTGATGAGGCTGACGATAGCCGACACAGTCGCAATGGTGATCACCTCCCAGAGGCTGTGAGTGACCAGGTGGATTCCCATTGTAGTGTTTACAGTGGAGTTCAATACGCTGTCTCCTTCCATGGTCGTCTTGTGTTTAGCGTCCAACCATGACGAGAGTGTTCAGGTTTGTCATTTTTCCGGATGATCTCCTAGGGGAAAAGGGAAAGAAAGAAATTATTATTGCAGTTCCATCTGTAGCCACTGGATGGCACTAATTCGGCATGTTGAGCATCATATTTGGCTTCACACTGAGGAGGAAAATAATCAAGCTTATTGTTTTGCTCCCTAAAACTAAATGTAAAACCTGTCCTGGTTAGACATCATTAACATTATTATTCGCTTCAGCAAATTCTATATAAAGTTGCTATTGAAGGCATCTGCTTTTATCTAAAATTTTATCAGTCGTGTCCACTGGAAAAATGTCATTAAGCTCTTTTCTTCATGCAGTTCACACAATTAGAGTGAGCTCATGTGAGTGTGCCCATATGGAGTGTTTTAGGCAATTTCTGCAAACATCTGTGGCACATTTCAAAAATCCAGGTCATTACATCCTTTTTATTCCTTGCTCTAAATCCACGATGTCATATTAATAGCACATGAACTCAGTTCATAATTCACGAGGAGGGCCATTTCTCTGTGAACATACTGTGTAAGAGAAACTATGGTAAATAATTCTGGTGTTTGACGAAAATAAAATCGCTGTGGTCGTACAGCTTTATGTCCTTAGTGCTTAATATGTTTACACCTTTTGGGGCTTTAGAAACTCAGTGTGTGGGGGTTAGGCTTGTGACTGATGGTAAGAATCTTACACATTGTCATTCTTATGCATAAAATGTATGCAGTACACATGCATCAGATACTAATACAAATAAATGAATCAATTCAACAATTGTGATGTCACAGATGTGTAAATGAAGGAGTATTTGATGTGTATCTGCTTAAATAAACTTTGAGGGCACTTTTCATCCTTTCTCTGAGGAAACTTGCATGCACTGGGGAAAAATACCCTGAAAAAGCTGCCAGCCTTTAGCAGGGTTAACACAAAGACAGAGAAGCACAGTCACCCCTACAGCGACGGGGCAACATCCAGTTAACCTGAGCCTCGGGGACTGTGGGAAGGAAATGAACACCTTGGAAGTTGAGTAAATCAAAGTGAGTATCCCTGACAGGTCATTTTAGTCACTACATCATTTTAAACAGTTGCACCCAGCCAGTCAATCAATCTCCTTGGCTAAGTATCAAGTCAATCAGTGCAAACATTTGTATCTCCTGATGACTCAAATCTCAACCTTGGTGCACTCTAAGGGAGCCAGTACTGCACATTCAGCCGTGATGAAATTTGTTGGAAGTGTGTAAAATGATAGATGCAGTCCGTCCAAAACCGAGAGGCTGGTGAAACATGTATGCCCACATGTCAAATTCCCTGCCAGCTAATTTGTCAGCCATGCATCAAATCAACATTTCTGCAGAGTGATGTGGCTGAAATATATTTTTTTTAAAGGCAAACACTTTCTGTGTGGATGGTCTGTGTTGTTCCCTAGTCCCGCAATTGTATTGTACTTTTCAGCAGCACTTTAGTCCAGGGCCGTCGGCCCATTAGCCCAGCACAAGGTTCAATTTAGGCCTGCCAGATGTTCAGAGTAAAATGAAAAAACACATTATAATTAAAAATAATAATATTGTTCACGCTGTTTTAATTTTTTGCTGTTTTTAAGTTAAGACGTTTTTTGAATATGAAGGATCCCTTTTATCATATTTTCGCAATCAAGTCACTCATTTAAGGGAACTTTCAGGTATTTATATGACAGCCCATTTCAGACAGTTAAAGATACAAAAAAAGATGAAGACCAAGTTTGATGAAAAAAGTAATCTGTAAATGTAAAATATTCCCATGAAAAGTCATAATTATGAGATAAAAGGTCAACAATTACCTCGTGATTATGACTTACCATGGGAACAGTTTTCTTTTCCATTTTCTTTTATTTCTTTTCTTTATCTTGCGCAAATGGGCTTCCATATGTTTGCTTTAGGCCCATGGCCCACCATTAAGTTTCAGTGGACGACCCTTCTTCAGTCTATGGAATCACTCATAGAATGAGGTCAGTAAGCAGAAGTGCTTGTGTGGTCATTTTCCGCTTCAACATCTCTCAGGTTGCCCTCCGTCTCCAAAGCATAGCACCAAAGCTTATTTTTAAAGTACATCTAGTCGTATCTTCTGTTCTTATCTTGATAAGATTTGGACTTGTTGTTTTTATGTATAACTAAGTCACATCCATTGCAAATTGCAAAAGTGTCCAGTTTCTTATGTGTAAAGCACCATCAGTGAGATACAGTACTCACACGTAGCTACACACAGTACACCAGCAGAGGGCAGCACACATCCTTCCTCACACACCCTCTCAGATTAGAGCAGTGGTGTGTGTGCGCCTCTCATCCCTGTGTGCTGCTTGAAACACCGATCGATCGAGGCCATGGGGCTACTCATGCCAACCTAGATGTGTGCGTTCGAAACGAGCCCCACCGGGAATTTCTATGGTTTGATGCCTCGGCTTTCATGACCTACAAATGCATAACAGTGCCATGTGGTCTTGCTCGTTCTTGCCTTGAAGGTTTGCATGAAATGTGTGGAAGCAGCATTCAATCCCATGGGTTTAGGTAGATTTGTATATGCAGATGGATGATCATAATCTGCGGGGGAAATCACAGATTTGGACCGATTTGAACTGCAGTATTCGAGCGTGAGGCTAATTGAGATAATATGTTCTCTGCAGCTCTCTCCAGCTTTCCAGGTGCTCCAGTAGGAGACAACTGGACCCTGTGGCATCAGTATTTTGAGCCATGCCACTTGCTCTGCTTAAAATTAGGGAATTTTAGTGCCATAGCATCTGCGTCCTGTGTTCGACCTTCCAAGTTGTGAATGTCCGTGTCCTTGAGAATCATAACTTATTGAAAACGTCCCAAACTGCAGCAGTGACATAAATCCACCATCAGGGAAGCACAGATGTCTGAGGCTCTCGGTGTGGAGAAACCAAAAAAAAAAAAAAAAAAATGTGGGTATTAGCAATTAAACCTTCAGACCAGATCAGGGAAATTTGGATAAATGGTGTGGATGCACAAATTTAGGCAGAGAAACAGCTTTTGCCCATTCTCACCCTGAATCAGTCTAATCCCTCAAAACATGCCCAAAGAGAAGCGAGCGGTCAACACACTTATGTCTATGCATAGGCTCTCAAAGACACATTAATTCAGACCCCAGCTGCCGCTCCCACTTAAAGTGGAGACCTAGAGTGGCATCGAAGGACAGCAAAGGGGACATTATTGTGTGTATCTGGACAGCACAGCCAGCTTCAGGAAAACTTGTGCGCAATCACAGCAAGATGAATAAACCCTCTCTTTGATTGCTGAGATACCAAACAAGAACTTAAGGTTACTCGGTGTAACGCTGGCTCTGCGAGAGGCCGATGAAGTATTTCTTCCTGCAGTTTCCTCCCTACACTGGGTGTGAAATGAACCTGGCTGAAGATGAACACACACTTTTAGTAACTTTATTCTATCCAAGCCCAAACTGCCGGAATTGTCAATAAATGTTCTTTCCAACTGTGATAAGTTGTGTATTCTGCTCCATTTCTTTCACATGATCTCTCTCGTCTCTTATGTGAAAAGAAGATCTCTCTCACCGGATAGGTCCTCCTATGATGTATTGCAATATCTGACCACAATGCAGTGCTTTGAATGCGATCACTTCGCCGCACTTGAGAAATAACTTCCTCACTCATTGGCATTCTTTTGACATTGCCGGGTTAGCAGGAGTGCCAGCAGCAGCCTGAGGCCCTCACAAATAACATTCCAGTCACTGCGGGGGTCCTCCTGCAGTACTGGGATTGTCCCTCATCTTGTTATAGAATGGCATTTCATATCACATCATTCAAATCCCCATATCATTAAGACTCGATAGCATGGGAGGTGCCATGAATCTTACCACGCTGGCTGCTGTTGCCTGGTGTGCCCAATCTGATCATGTATCATGTATTGTTTACCTTACCTTACCTTCACGAGTAAAAAAAAAAAAAAAAATGACACATTGGTTTCAAAACCTAACTTTTCTTTCCTGAATGACCTTGTCAAAGCCTTTAAACCCTTTCAGCCCCATAGCCTAGCAGCATGGCCTTAGGAAAGGTTGTTTGGAGGGTCATGATTTGACTATCTGAACGACGGCTGGATGGATTGCCATCAACTTTGGTCCAGATATCCATGTCAGCCTGAATTTCATCACATTTGGTGATGCATTGTCTTATCGTCTTGCATCATCATCAGGTCAACATTTTGATTTCTCTCGTATTTTAGGTAATAACCATTTTGCCTGCAATACTAGAATGGCTGGCATACCTCGCATACCTCGCATACCTCCACCAAGGCCCAACAGTCTTGATAGAGGCACCTTAATACACCAGATTCTTTTCATCAAGATCCACACATTGTTCCTGAGAAATTGACTAACAACCAATCAGTAGTTTTCTGCAAACGAACCAGCCAACCCGACACAGATATGAGTGGAAACATGACCTCATTAGGGTAGGTAACTAATGACACCACCATTAGCCTAAGCTGTACTTTGTGTTTGCTGTCGGCCACAACAGCATAGGCTGTTATTGTATTCACCCTGTAAGTCTGTCTGTGTCATCATGGTAATGTATAGGTTGGAGACACCTACGGGAGCTTGAAGTAGCTAGCATTTTTTTCACCTAAATGGAATGCAGCCATCATTAATGGAATAAATTCCCCTCATGCTTTTTCTTGCTTTGACAAGTCAAAATACCTTCCGTGAAAATGGTCTATTCAACCCGAAATACACCAGCTGTTATAAAAATAGTCTTCGGAGCATTTTGTTTTTCCGTTTTCAGAGCAAAAAGCAGACAGGCTGAACCGTCAGTGATTATGTTCACAAAAAGAATTAATTAATGATGACAGGTGTGGCGTTGGAGAAATGAGGATATTCCTGACTCAGTGATGACTGGCATGTCAGAGAGCTTACACACTCACACACACACACACACACACACACACACAAGGAAAGATGGACTCGTTCTACCTCTTGACCTAAACCGGTGGGACAAGTCAAGCTTGCTAATAGCTTCTAAATCGAAGCAGGAAGCGTTTTTAATGGTACACTCAGAGCCCAGAGTGTGGGCTAAACATGGACTCTGCATCACTATAAATAGTGAATATGGCCTGTTTTGGCCTGCTTTTGGACTTTTTTACAGATGCAGTTTGATATCAAATGTGACGCACGGTGCTTAGCTTAGAGACACTGTCTGGTCAGTTGAAAAACAAACATGCTGCCAATATTTCTTGCAGCATACTGTATTCGTGACTTGGTCATACAGTGCATGACAATAAAAATATTATAGCCTACGCAGAGGCAATTAGTATGAATCGGTGCCAAGATGTCTTTGCTCTCACTCGTGCCAAGAAAACTTCCTCATTACAAATACATCTGAAGAGTATCCGACTGCCTCCTGAAATATCGTCTTCAGCTCGGTATGTATAAGTAATGGTCATTGATCCAGTGATTAACAGTGCCCAGTCTCTGATGAGGACAGACTAGGTCGCACAAATCCGTCCTGAGCCTCCGTACTAAGGGGCAGAGGCGGACATGTTGAAGGGTGGCTTCCTGCAGGTCCTCTGGCACCTGGCCACCAGACCTCCTGTGCAGTGGCTCCATGCACTGGCCCCCAAACAGACCTCGCAGTCATGCATAACCTTTCTCGACACACTCCTTTGGCTGCAGCAGCTGCTCTGTACAGCAGAAACATAAAAAGCAAATGGTGCACGCGCGTGTGTGTGAGAGAAAGCGCATGCACGTGTCTGTGTGTGTATGAGAGAAAGCACGTGCACGTGTGTGTGTGTGTGTGTGGCATTTGAGAAAGAAAGGGAAAGAAGATGAGAGAGACCAAAAGAAGAAGAAGAAGAAGAAGAAGAAGAAGAAGAAGGCAAAACAGAGGCGAGTCAAAGCAAAGGAGGCGAAGGACACTGCGCGTGTGTGTGTGTCTATGTGTGCGTGGTGAGTATGTATGATGTACAAATCAGCCCAGAGCTTTTTGGCACAATGGTTTGTGCATCCTGTAGTCAGCCCACTGACCCATGGTAAAGATTCCTGCATATGTGAGGACCTAAGAAATGCTTGAATCATTCCTGTTTATCAGGCTTTGGAGGAAAGAAAAGAGGATTACAAATGTTCTCATGTGAGGTCTGACCATGAAACATGCAATCTGAAATATTTATCAGCGTGTCTGTGTTGGAATACAGCCCCATCAGTCAAAGAGGCATGCATTAGGATGGGTCGCGTATAGGTGTTAAACACATAGCCTGGCATGCAAAGCATACCTTTCTGCTTTTTGTTTATCCGCTGCCAAAATCTCATCTCCCCTGTGGTTTTGAAACAAGTACAAACTTGAATTACATCTCTCCGCCAATGAGAATATGATGAATATGATCATTAGATGAATATTATGATCTGTTTATGGACACCCCAGTGGCTTTGGCAGCTGCTGAAGGGAATAAAGCCGTAATGCTTAATGCCTCTGGGCGTTCGTTTTTATGAGCGACAAACAACATTTCATTAATGCCCCATCATTTGGATAATGATCTCGCTTTAAACTCATTCATGTTACCGTATGAAGAGTTTTCTCAGCCTGTGTCTGATGCTGCTGTTTGTGACTCTAGGTCGCCTGATGTTCGTTTCCAACTCATAACACGGCCAATTCTCTCTACGCTGGTATTAAATTTGTCTGCAAAAGCAAAGGTATTTCAAATGTCATTTTTCAGTTTGAGATTGCACAAAAGCAGGAACTGTAAAACATCTGCATGTGTCTCCTTCTGAAGCGACTATTTCACTTTGTTAATGAGCTTAAAATTGAGCTCCCTGGCATACTATATATGAGATTAGGGCCACGTGAATGCAGGTCTGATGCAGTGGTATATTCCCCCCTGGAAAACTCAGGCAACCACAATTTACAATCACATAGAATGCAACTTAAAGTCAAATTCGCTGCAAAAAAAAAGCAGTGTGGTAAGTGTGGTCTACAAGCTGGTCACGATTTCTCCTAACCCCACCAATCACTTATTGTTTCATAGCAGCTACTTCCTGCGGTTGCACCGGCACATTCTCTACAATCGTCGAAACGCCTCACAAGATCTGCGGGGACTGGATGGACTCGTTAAAATCACGCTTCACTGCTTAATCCTTCCTTGTTTTGTCATTTTCACTTAATCAGAGAAGGAGGGGGGGGGGGGAGAGGTGAGAGCCACGTGCTGGAGCTTTTGAAGAAAAATATTGATTGGTGTTTTGGGTGGGAAATGAAAAAAAGACACAGTTTGACAGAGGAATTCCAAATTTTAGGACCAGGCAGTTGAAATAAGGGTACCATTGTTGAATTGTGAATGCTATCAATTTAAAGATAAGTATAAAAAGAAAACAGAAAGAGGGGAAACAAGGTGTGTAAAAATGTATGATTGTGTCGTACAACTGGGTGTATGTGGAACATACATGAGGGTTGTGAGACAAAGACTCTCGAGAGACATGAGAATGAGGTGTTTGAAACTGATATGACACCATGTGACAGGCAAGATATTAAACAGACTTTCAGCCTTTCACAAACTCATCCCTTTCAGGCACTCAACAACAACTATCAGGCTATGCCCAATATGTGACCAAATAAAAACATATCCAGTCCAGTGTATTCTCTTTTCTATGTGTGAAGTCTTCCAAAGGAATCACTCACATCTCTCCGGCAGCACATCCTCCTCATTAAAGTAAAAGGCTACATTAAAAATACATGCTGAGACCTCTCAGACATGCACTTGTGCACACATGACTCTACTTCCCCTTAAAACCAGGTCATGCCTTCTGAAAAGTGCCCATTCAATCACTCACGGATTCTCTAGAGACTGTGAAAACGCAAGCCGAAAAAAAGAAAAGGACAAACATACTCACAGTTGACTTTCATCAGATCTCGCAGTCCTCTGTATAATGGCAGAATGTGTCTCCTGGCGAGAGCAAAGTTCATGGTTTAATCCCTTTGTTTTGCCTGTGAAACCTTCAGGTCAAGTGCGGCGCTGAGGAACAGGATCACAACACAGTCGGAGGGAGGATGGTGGTGGATGAGAAATCCTGCTGACTTTGACCCTCGCATGCCAGAGGGGAGCATGGAGGCAGAGGGGAAAGAGGACGAAGAGTAGGAGGAGACGTGGACACCGGGAGGCTGCGGTCATCCCTGCTCGAGAGGCGCGGAGCTCAGCATCACGTCCCCCCCAGTCAGCCGCTCAGTGCGTCCACCTTGTGTCCAGATTACAAAAGTATCCTCAAGTTGCAGGGCATCCTTCCTCAATCATTCATGAATGAGTAGAGTCTGCTCAGGGAGCTGAAGAGAAAGAGAGAGAACTTTTCCTCCCACTGTGAGCTGAGCTGGAGGAAGTGTGCCGCCTCTCAGCCAAGTTGAAGCAGAATGTCAGCGAGAGGCTGCCTGATGCCTGAGCCAAGTCACTGCCGCTGCCACTCTGCTGCTGCTGCTGCTGCTGCTGCTGCTGCTGCTGCTGCCGCTGCTGCCGTTGCATCCACTCTGGCTGACAGACACAGATGTAGCTGACGCTGGCTTGCTGGGAGGAGAAATTCCCATAGGGCTGAATGGTTCATCATGTTTCGGGACAGTGAGCATGCAGCTCAGACCACAGAGTGTGCGAGGGAGGAAGGAGATGTTTAAGGGGGGGGAGAGGAGGTGGCCGGGTGGCTTCAAGGGGTGCGTTTTGGAAGGTGTGGGGGCAGGAGGGTGTGCGTTTTAGTCAGACCTAGTCGAGCCAAATCCTGCTTTTGTGCGTGTCACATAAACTATTAATTACCTCCAATGGCATGTCTTTTGTCTGTGTTTTAGAGGAAAGCTAAGGGAGACAGCTATCACCACTCCCGGCTCCCTGGCTGTTTGAACTGAAGCAGCGCGGCTATCAGCAAACCCATCTGCAGAGCATAAAACGCCACCGCTGCCTTTGTGCCCACACGGGAGGGGAGCGCTGACATGGCTCGGCCAGATAAGCAGACCACTGAAGTGACAGATGTTTTTCCACGGGGCCCCTTTGTGTGTGTGCCTGCGTGCGTGCACATATACAACATGCATGTCATTGTGCTGATTGGGGAATTATTCGCTGGGCATTAGGCGGCTGGCCTGGATGGATGGGTGTAAAGTCCTTATATGTTTTAATCCGGATGATGGTGGCGCTGATCTGTCCCAATGAGCTCCCATCAAATCAGCAGCCAGATACGCTAATAGATCCAATTGCTGCCAATATATCACTTTCTGCTGGAGGCATTTTCCACTTATTTACAATCCCAGGGGGACTGGACCCCACCAAAGGATTGCAAGAAAATTCCTGAGCCAGGAAAAATCGACTTAAAACATGTCTGCTACACATTCTCTATTTTATCTAATTCTCTCTTATTTATTCATGTGAAATACTGGATAGTTTCACATTTTTGGGCCTCTAAAAACAATTTGAGGTAGAATGACTGAGTGACCGTGGACAGAGCAACCTATTGAGATAGTAATGCAGACACAGGTCTGCACAGGGGGCGCATAATGAACACATGAATACATGGTGTAACTGTACAATTAAAGAAAGGTAATGTTTCCATTTAGTATGAATATTTATTTAATTTATGAATAGAAAAGGCAGAATTCATCTTTGTCATCTCTTTTTTGGTGCCCGCCCTATTAAACTATTGTCCCCTAATGTAAATAATCTGGATCCGCCCCTGCTGGTAAGTAAATGAAAGATATGCTGGCGTCGCTTTTGCAGATAAGGTGTCACAAATTGCCAAACATTAAATGAAAAAGAAAAGACACCAAATATAAAAAAAAATTGAAATTTTAAGCTGGAGTTGCAGTGATAACAAGATTCCTATGTGTGGGAAAGAAGCTGCCCTTTGCCCTGTGGAGCAGAGGAGCTGGTTAGTAAACGAGACGGAAAAAAAAAGACGGACAACACTCTCCCCTATACTTCATATTGACATTTGTCATAATGCAGCTCTCGCGCTGAAATGATTTTTGCGAACGGGTCAGGGCTGTATGCTGATGCCATCGTGATTGATGCCTTTCATGAAAATCCAGCCACATCTGTTTCACGAAGCGCGCCGTATATATCCCACCTGCTCGCCCCTCCACCTTCCACATCGCCTGACACCCTAATCTAATGCCATTTCCAGGCAGCTGGCCAAAGGACAGGCACCTGGCTCATCATTACAGCTGAATTGCTGACCGACACAAAGTTTAGAGCGTGGTCATATTTTTTTTTATCTGCTACATTCACATATCAACACAACGGTGTGCGCGCCACTGTGCCACTGTCTCGCAAGCCAATTCATATTGATTATTTTTGCAGGTTAAGTCTTATTGATTAAATCGGAAAAGTCAATTAGA
The DNA here is from genome assembly GCA_963678695.2 of Diplodus puntazzo. Lineage (NCBI taxonomy): Eukaryota > Metazoa > Chordata > Actinopteri > Spariformes > Sparidae > Diplodus > Diplodus puntazzo. The sequence goes on from OZ023175.1 coordinate 15,852,677, forward strand.
AGTAATGTCAAACCAATGCATTATTAACTTTCTAATTAAATGTGCGGCTAAAAACTGATAGTAGCTCAGTAACTGAAATGAAGGATGTGACCTTTCAAGACTTAAGCCAAAAAATAATGGTTTTCCAATACACATCACTGAACCAGAAGTGCCTACTTTCCAGATATCTCTTAGATTTTTATAATCCGAGCTTCAACCATTAAAATATAAAACAATTTCCAAGGCCTCTGATGAGCAAATGATGGCAGGTGTCAAGGATCATTCAGGTATCCTCCCCTATGGTCATCTGAATCCTAAAGGCATGGCTGTTGTTTTCCACAGGCCACTGTCTGATCCCCACATGTCTGTGAGAGAGGCGAGATGGGGGAGGACATCAACACAGCCAGAGATAGATTACATCTGTCCACAGTCCACAGGGGCTTGCTTATCTCCTGACCCAATTGTGCACCCATATGCTGGCAATAATAAAAAAAAAAAAAAAAGATGATGCAATTCTATTATCCCCCCCCCCCAACCTTTCGGACCATGCTCAATCCGACACAATCTGTGGTTGGAGCGCAGATTCATTCCTGGTGAGAATTTCCTTCACTGGATGTCCGACGTGCTCAGAAATCTCCCCTTTCATTTTTTTTTTTTTTTCAGATCCAAAATATGCCTAAAGTGCATTGAACATTTTTACATTTTCAAGTTAAGGCAGACCAGGAAGTAAGCATAAACACAAACTAGCTAATGAGAACGTAAATTGCAAGTTTCATCACAACATGATATTAGATGGATTCTTTGGAAAACGATGCGATATTTGATATTTGACCTGTGATTGATATGAGATAATGATATCATATGCCCATTTAACACAGTCAGTTAAATTTTTATCAACTCACAAGATGCAAATAAATATGATTTGACAATGTTTTTACTGAACTCTTCAGCGGAAAATCAGACATTCAAATGGACACGGACGTGCCACTGGAATTTCAAAATAAAGGGGTATCTTAATCCTGGCGGCGATATGAATCGATGTTTTCACTTTGCATTTATGCTATTTCGAATCGTTGATCACTACAATCGATCCAGATTTGCTTAAACATAATGTTAGCAGTTAATTCGTCTTTTAAAATTATATTTCACGAAACTGGTTACGCACCTGGCAAGCCAACCAGATGGACAGCACTAACTGGAAAAGAGGCGTTAGATGACCGCTGCTCTTACACTTTGTTGTTGTTATGTCATTATCTTAATTAGATCCCCAACCACTATAAAAACACATCCAGCAGAATGACCCGGCTGACATGATCAATGGCTCACTTTGGAGCCCCTTTTAATCTAGTTGATCCCGGGCATACGCGTCTCTCCGCGCTGGCTGACTGAATCGACTCCTCTGATGTCCCTCTCCCTTCAAGGCTTTCATGTGCAACACCGTTTCCCTCCAGCCCTGAGCAACAACTCCTGTTTGACATAATGATTTGCCAATACCTTGGACAGTTTCAGTAGATTTACACGTCCCCCGAATGCGACGCTCGCTGTTATGCCTGTGCAGACAACCCTGGTTCGTTTTGAGCCCTCAGATGATAGAAGACACAGAGTTTTCCCCGTCTCGAGCAATTTGCTGCACATACCTTGTTTGAAGCCTTTTGATGATGGTTTGATTTTTAAGAAACTTATCCAATACTCGATCAAAGCTACCGAATGAAAGCTATGTTTAGGCTCATGAATGTGTAAGCGCTTACCGGAATTAGAATCAAGAAGCAGTATGTGTGTACGAGTGAACAGCCAGCTCCGCACACCTCCTCCACGTACCAATCGGCTGTGTCTGGGTGGCACATGAGCTCTCCCTCTCGACAATGCAACTTTAATGTTGCCTTGACAGAGGAGATTAGGTGGTGGGCAGCTTTGATTGAGCTGTTATTGTGGACCTGTGGTTTGCACTCCCTTAAGGACACCCAACACCGACTGCTCAGACACTCCTGCGTCAACAATGGTGACCTTGTCTGGACGAGACCCAGGCTAACCTGTGCACGTGTGTGATTTGTACCTGTTTAAGACTGCGTGTCAGGAATAAGGAATGACCACTACCAGTAAAGCTTTAGACAGACGCAGCACATGACAGTTTAATTACTTAGTGCATAATACATTTCCTCCCATGTAATCGGATTACAATTAAGGAACCAAATATATTTTCATCCTGAAAGAAACCAAATTTCAACAACAGACATGATATAGAATGGCGTGATGGCTAATCATCATACTCAAACTACATTTCCATTTGATTTTTATTGATTTAGAAGATCATGCATGAGTTATGTCATCTCATTTAACGGCTGCTTTTTTTTTGTAGCTGTCGAATACCATCAGGATGTTAAGAATGTGTTGTCTCTTAAAGGATGGGTCAAACATGTGGTCAAGTATGCTTATTATCTCATCCTGTGAGTAAGATGACCAGATTGATGCCACTTTTATGTCTGTACGCTCAATAGGAAGCAAGTGCAAGGAGTTAGTTAGTTAGTTAGTTAGTTAGTTAGCTTAGCTTAGCTCAGCTTAGCATGAAAACTGGTAACAAGGGGAACAGCTGACCTGGCTCTGTGTGTTTAATCCCTTTAAAAACTGAAGAGTTAAAATGACAATTTGCCAAGCAATTCATTAATTGATGAGCTTTTGCAATGCCTTTTTTTTTTTTTTACCTTTGGACGGAGCCAAACTGGCTGTTTCCATTTGTTCCCAGTCTTTATACCCAGATAGCAGCTATGGCTCCAGCTGCATATTTACACATATGAGAATCTTCTGATCTAATTCACGGGAAGAAATCAAATATTCCTTAAAGTGTTGAATAGTTCCTATAATTTAAATGCTAGCTGTCAGGAGTAATATATTATCTTGTGGTAGCCATGAAATTTAAGTTAGAGGCCACAGTTTGTTTGGGCAAATATCTCTATTTCACTTACAGGGTACAAGGTGTAAAAGAAAAAGCAGTCCCTTGCTCATCCTTCACGAAGTAAATATTTGTAATATTTATGTTTGGTGTGCAATATCTAACATTGCTATTATTATTTCTATATAATTACACAGTGCTGTCTTCCGCTAAACATGAAGGATGACGACCAAGTGTTAACATTATGTATTTATGTAAACAAAGGTGCAGGGTTTAGTTTTCACTAGAAGATGCTCTGACCTGCAGCTGGAAACCTCTGCATAAAGCCGAATAAGCCTGGCTACTGTCAAGACTCTTGATTCTTGTTCTTTGTGTCGTGTTCTTGTGTCTGGTTTTGTCTTGTGGTTTCTTGTATTTGATTTCCATGTCTTTGTATCGTGTCTTGTTGTCCCTTATGTTCTTCCCTCTGTCTGTAGTATTGTTCCCTCCATGCTTTCTCCTCTGTGCTCCTCCCCTTCGTTACCTCACCTGGCCTCCTCCCTCCTCTTTCTCCTCACCTGTTAGTCGTCTTGTCATTAGTGTCTGTGTATTTAGTCTGTGTTTTCCATGCATTCCTTGTCTGTTCATTGCTTATGTTGCGTCTGCTCATGTTCCTGCCTGTTTCCAGTCCCCTCCTGAATGATTTGGTTTTGAGTTTTCCATGTTTGATTTGTACTTTGCCTTTTTCTTTGCACTTGAACTGTTTTTTGTTGTACTTTGTCTTGCTGGTTTTTTTTTGCTACTTTGCCTTTTGTCCCCTTGACTGTTTTTTGTGCCTGGCTCCCTTGGTTTTTGTGTTCAGCTTTAAATAAAGCTCGCTTTTGTTTTCCCCATATACTTGTCCCTTGAGTAACTGCATTTGGGTCCAACTCCTAAGCCTTTTAGTTTTTCCCCCTTTTACCCAGCGTGACAGCTACCATGTAAGAGTTAATTATAACTTACGTTACCGGCTAATTCCTGCACGCAAACAGTCTGACGCTTTACCTTTCCGCATGTACTTTAAATCCGCGGCAAATAGCCACTTACCCAAGCTCAGTAGCATGGTCTCTACAAGCAGCTAGCATCTTCAAACCCAGAATGCATTGAGGAAATTGGTGCGTATCTGCAGAAAGGAAATCTTTATTAAAGTGTTCCTTCAATTTCCCGTTAGCGACGTCACTGAGTCACCCCGTCCTTGTTTATGCAGATGTGTGATATGCAAACGCGCTCATGTGCATACTGATGCAGACAGGGGCGTCACTAGGTTTTAAGGACAAGGGAGGCTTAGCCCTGAAGAGACGCACAGGATGTGAGCGAACAAGCACAAAAATTCACAAAAGGGCTAATAAAGACTGAGAAATTATTTATTATTACTTTTTCTGTCTCAGCATCTCCTTCTGCCTGACCCTTCAAGATACACTGAAACACAATGAGTTGAATTCATAACTGATCAACATAGAGGCTAATGCCATGACTTTTGCTCACAACACAATAACTGTTTGCTCCAAATATTTTGAAGTTGCACAGGTTACATTTTGGGCACATATGTGACTAAAATGGTTGTAATTTCCAGCCCTGAAAAACCCATAACCCATATTACTTAATTACTTGAAATAATGTAGTATTAAGATACTCTTGAAAATATTTGGGTCAGGCCAATTTTGCTTTTATATACATCTTGGCTTTCTCCACTTTCTAATTATTGCTCTCCTCAATAAAAGCTCAAGTTAAATAAGTCTTATATGGTAGCACCTTGACTGAAATGTTTCATATTTCATATTCATACTGAGTTCCATAAAATTCCAAGAATGTCTGCATCACAAATGAGTCTATCCTGTGAAATCCTTTAGACTCACCTTTCCATTAGAGGTCTCTCCCCTCTGACTCCCTGTGCTCCTCTGCCTTGACTCCTACAGGTCAATAGGGGTGGTGGAGTGATTATTATTATTATTATTTTTATTAGTGTATTATTATCGACTGATGATAACCATACGTGAATGAGCTCAGCTCCTGTTTCACGGTGAGCATCCATGCGTAAAGTGAGAAACACAACTGATGCTGCGGAAGGAAGTCACCCAAAAGACATTATATGGTAAAAAGAGTGCACACTTAACTCTATAAACAACCAATGCCGTGTTCCGATATCCATACTTCCCATACTTACTATACTTAGTTTTGAGTACTTAAGGTGTTCCGATATTGATCGCGGCGAAAAGAAGTGTACCTAAAGGACCCGGATGTTGCCCTCATAACGGCAACATCGTTGAGTGTGCAACGAACACTTTACGGACTCAACGGCCGTCATCTTGTCTACGTAGCGGAAGAAGCGGAGCCAGGCAGAGGCACTCAGCTCGGAATTTTTTTTTTTCAAATGGCTACCGAGACAACGGCGCCTGCAGCGGAGCCATATTGCAGGATTGTAGGATTGTAATTGTTAAAAAGTAAAGTCGTAGATGTCTTTTGTTCACTGTTCAAAGCGGGATGTTTTTGGCGGGTGACGAGCGGCGGCGGCTGTCGCGATCGTTTCCGGTAAGGGCACCACGGAGTATTAGATTTGGAACAACACTCACCGACTGAAATCTGCGTACTTAGTAAGTGCGGATAGTGTACTATGTTTAAGTGTACTCATGGAAGTATGAACACAGGGCAGGGCCTTCACAATGCAGTTCAGACTAACTAGCTAGCTAAGTAGCAGCGTCCTTTTAGAGCTGGAATGTAACTTTTGACCGCAAAACAACAAAGACGTACGCAGAGATTGTCTATAGTGATGTAAGCTAGGTTTTTATTTGTTAAACAGGGAGCACTTGTTTCATTAATTACATGGGACTTTCTGCTGTTAGCTGGGGGCTGGAGCTAACTTATTGTTACTACCAGCAGTGATGAATACTTAACTTACTTGAAAAACTTTCTTATATCCATTCACTCTGTGAGCTTCAAGGTACACAGCTGCAGGTAGGAGTGCAAGCAAGGTCGCAGGGAAAACGTGGACTGGATTTTCAGTGATGTGGGCATTCTATATATGAACAAGTGGAATGGATTGGACAACGACGCACTGAAGGGGCGCTCTCTGCCTTACACTATGAAGTGAAGGGAAACTAAGAGATTTATGATCATATTTAAGTGAATAATGACAAGTTGTATGATTATTTATTTAATCTCATATTTTGGCCACTTTATATTGAATTTGTCTTTTTTTAATAAAAACACCAAATTATTTAGGGAGGATTAAGAATATTTTAGGGGGGCTTCAGGCCTAACGACACCACTGGATGCAGATCCTGTTGTGGACACTGTGTACGAGATGTCCGGACGCCCTCCCTATCAGGTCGTCCAGTCACCGTCCATCTGAATTCTTGGTCACCCAAAAAGGCTGTCAAGGCTTCAAATGAGCTCGGCCGATGCCGCGGGGGAATCTTATCAGCAGCAGCCAAATTTTCACTGTGAGAGGGGAGAAAGGAGTTCAAATACCTTTTTCTTTTTCTTTTTCTTACGAAGCTTGCCCCAGTCTGACCCCAGAAACAAAAAGAGTGGGAGAGAAAAGAAACTGAAAATAAATGATAAAATGCGTCCAATATCTGATCACTCACGCCTTCTGACTCTGCTCGTCTGTCTGGGCACTGCCCTGCTCTCATGTTGGGCTGGCTCCGCAGGGCTGTCTGTGTCTTTTTAATTACTGCAATTCAGGACCACCTGCAGAATGCCTCCATCTGCCTCTGTCTGAGGTGAGAGGTGGAAAAATCCTCAAAGTGACACGGTGCTGCCTCCCTAACCGCAGTGAGAGGGATCCATATTGTTATAAATCACCCTCTGTGGAAAAGGAAAAGCCTAGCACTTTCAAATCTCCTTCATTTTCCATTCTTCAGAGAAAACTTGCACTCACAGTTCACGCCAGTAACTCTAAGATGACACAGCTCGTTGATGAGATGGTGTTCATCCCCAGGACATTGTTCTAATCTGCTTTATTCCCATGCAATGTTAACCCTAATAACAGGGATACTCTCATGCAATATCCCGAGGTATAGTATTTTCTCAGCGAAGCACGCCAGGGTGGATGAATCCAGTGTTTCTCAAAGTGGAAAATCTATAAGCCACAAGCCACAGTTTCTGCTAATGCTGCTTTATGGGAGCTGACGGTTTTATCCACGAGGGACGAATCACGTCTTCTGCACGGTCAGTGGTGAAGAGAAAGATGTATCGTTTACATCCTGTTAGAGGAACAGAATGCATGCATTCATAACAATATCATAACATAACATTCAATAATGTTTACTGTCTCCTTGCATTTTCAAAACCACAAGTGTGATTGTCTGTTTTGTTTATTGATGGTGTAATCATAATACCTTTGCCTACAAAATACATTCCGTAATATTAAATGTATATATACTGTGTACTGTGTGTGCATGTGTAAACAGTACTTATACACAGAGATTCCTTGCAAACGTCTTTTTGATAGTCACTGATAGTCAAAAGAACCTTTTTTGTACAAATACAAGCGAAAAAGCTATGTATACTAGTCTTGCACTATAACCATTATGCAGCATATTACCAGGCTATTGTCATTGTGTATATTTGAGTATGGTCCATTAAAATTAGAATTGCTGTTAATATTTTCTTACTTCAGTCTTATCTACATCACATGTTGTTTTTTTTTTTTTTATTATTTGTGTACTGCTGTAACGCTATAATTTCCCTTTTATTAATAAAATACTCTTCCAATCCATCTCTATTTCTGGTATTTTGACATGTTGGCTAATATGCTTATTCACGCTTATACATTCTTTTTGGGAGAGTGAGATGAGAAGATGAAGATGCCAACCTCAGTTGTGTTGATGTAATACGGGGCTACAGTTCATCGAGCAGACAGTTAGCTGTGCTTTCTCTATAGGTGCAAATGAATAAAGCTCACAATTTAATTTACTGCTTGAAGATCTCACTGTGACAACAAGTGAAGTCACGTCGTCCAACCAGAAATTTAGTCCAGCACAAAACCTTTTGTAAAACCTTAACTTGTGATTTAACAATTTGTTTTTTTTGGAAACAATAAACAATTTAGATACTATGTGATTATCAATGAGCTTTAAAGGTATTCGTATGGTTTTGTAAGCTTTTCATAGAGTTGTTTCCGGTATTAATCAGATCAGTTATCAGATCACATTTTGGCTAAAAATGCATGGTCTGGGGGCAACATTTAGCTCAGTTGGTAGAGCAGGCATCAAAGGCCAAAAAAAAAAATAAAAAATTTAAATGCGTGGTCTGGTTCCACAAAGATGCCTCAGAAACGTCCCAACGCCTCACTACAAGTACTATGTATTATTGCCGCACAGATGGCTGCTGAAAGTCTCCACCATCGGACATATCACCCATTTTGGTTTGGTCAAAACGCTCGTAAATGTTCCAGTGCCTTGCCAAAAATACCAGATTTTGTTGTCACAAAGAAAGCTTCAAAATGTCCTCATGGTTGCTACCACTTTTGTTGGTTGAGACAGGAAATGAATGCTGGTCTCTAGTCTACTATTATCACTGTGGACATGACATGATGCCTGTTGAAGAAATAGTGATATGACAAATATTTAACATATCTGTGCTTTGCAGACAATGCCAACATGTTAGCTGCCAACTGGGCTGAAATACACTCATCCTATGCATTTTCCTATTAGACCAGGCCCTAAACTATTATTTTTCACCCACCATGTATTGAAAATATTATTTAACACAATCTCAGCTCACATTGCATCTAGAGTATATCTTCTAACACAACTTTTCTGCTCCTGTTTTCACAGCCTCTATACTCATGTTTTTTTTTTTTTTTTTACTCCACAACAGCACAAGCAAAACCTCGCATGTCTGCTTCAAAAACAAGCCGCACTCCAAACAAACACAAATGGTCTGCCAATGTTTTTCGGTTACAATTGTATAAATTATTGCTTCAAAGACGGAGCCCATTCTGGCTCTGAAGCAAGAGGACACACGTCACATCAAAGCGCCTCTACATTTGCAACTTGTTACTGAATCAAAGACCTCTTTTCAACTGATGTTGAACAGAAAGATTTCTCACACAGCAGCATCTTGTGTCTCGTAGATAAAACTTTTTAAATCGAACATTCACCCGCAAAATTGTGTACGGGGGCCGAGAAGACGATATTAGATCTTGCTACCAAAAACAGCCCTGCCCCAGTTTAAGAGAGCGCGTTTAAACAAGTGACACAGAGTTTTGTGCCTCTAACAATGAGAGCGCCTGCTGACTCACAGGCCAAGTTAAGTATGAAGACACTTAACATCGCTCTGATGCTTCTACACAGTCGTTCACATGAGAAATCTGCCTATATAACCCACTGGTACATGAGCTGTGAGACAGACCTGTGATGGTTTTGTGTCGCCTGGTGTGACAGTCAAAGAGAAATAAGTACAAAGAGATGATCTGGCCTCACAGATGAATGGTGCCACTCCAAAGAGGGATGCTCGCCACATATGTGTTTACCATGCAGCACTGATGGACTGCTGCGCGAGCGGGATTCACAATGATGAGTCAGGCGAAGGGCAGGCAGGAAGTGCATGACAGGTAGAGCTTAGATCGGGCCCAAAATATCAAGCCCGACCCGACACGAGCCCGTGCACGTTGTGTCCGAGCCCGGCCCGGCCCGGCACATCAACTGTAATTATGAGCCCGAACCCGATTTAAACCCGACATTTTTTTAATACATGGGTTGTTATAACTGACTTTCTCAAACTCCATGTTGCACTAAAACTACACAATCAGTGACGCCGGTAACGCGTTCCTCTAATCTGACTACTCTTTTCAGTAATGAGTAATTTAACGCGGTAATATTTCCAAACCAGAAATCAGATTAAAGTATTCAAGTCACTGTGCGTTACTATTATTTTCGTCATTTTCCTTGTAAAAATATATATTTTGCTTTCTTCTTGCGTCTCGAGGAGTGACGTGACGTGCGGGAGAAGTCACATTTTCAGCACGAGGACAACTCACATGCAACACCACGCAGCGACACGAGCAACATGGAGGGAGGAGAGATATGCGCGTTTTCTAGCTGGAAACACAGTCATTATTTAGAGTTATTAAAACATACACACACACACACACACACACACACACACACACACACACACACACACACACACACACACACACACAAATGCTTGATCAAGGGCCCGGCCCGGCCCGGCCCGAGGAAAGTGACGGGAAATATCGGCCCGGCCCGGCCCACGGGCCGGGTCGGGTCAGGGTCGGGCTCGGGCTCGGGCAGAGAATCTAACCTCTAATGACAGGTCACACTGACACCTGAATGAGAATGTACCAGTAGATTTAGAAGACAAAAGATGATGGGGCAGGGTGTGGCATCTACTTGATGAGGAGTTATGATTGACCAGAGATGCATGTCAGTGCTTTCCACCAACATTTAATTTATTCATTTTTTTGATCAGCACTCATCAGAGGATCTTCCTACATTCTTTTTCTTTTTATTTGTTTAATGCCTCACATTGTTCCCTAATGTGAATAAGGTATTATTCATTCTATGTATTCTAGTTTTAACACATCGTTGCTGTTATCCCCCTCATTTAAGCCCACCCACCACCTGCTGGTGCTTGCACTGGAACTGTCCTCTCTGCATAAACAGACTGTCACTGACACAGCGCTGCAAGCCAATCACTGTCACGCACAGATGAGAAACAATGAGTGCAACATAAGAGTCCAACACGTGAGTCACCCGCCTATTAATTAATGCAAGCAATATTGACTTAATCATGGTATAATTGAATTGAAACATTCAACCTCTTCCTTTTAGTCTGCTGCACTTTAAACTTTCTTGAAGGAGATCTGTTATGCCTTTTTTCCCTTTCCGTCATTGTGTTGTAAAGGTTCTTGAGCATAGGAAAAAAGTCCACACCAACAGAAGCTCCTCCTTCCCACAGGAAACACTGCTCATGAAACGCCTCTTCAGTAGTCCCGCCTTCATCTCCGTGACTTGGTGACATCACACTACGTCACCTTGTCACACATTTGCATGATTTATGCCTAGCGCGTAGCTCAGCACATGGAAATTTATTTAGCACAGCTGCTCTGTTGCTTTTAGCGGTGCTGGCTCAGGTGTGTGTGAGGTAACCAATCAGAGCAGGCGAGGGCTTAAAGAGACATGAGCTAAAACAGCCTTTCAAACAGAAAGGGGGAATACAGTAACCCAAATTAACTTGAACTTGAAAATAAGCATTATATGTGTCCTTTAAATCTCATAAGTGACATCAACTTAAAAACGAGAATATTTAGCTATAGAGGATCAATGCCACCCTCATATGCGTCCCTACCGTCAGCAGCAGTTTAGCTAAGCTTAGCATACAGACAGAAAACACAGCAAACAGCTAGCTTGGTTCTTGGTGATAGTACAGTATATAATATGAAGTCTCAAACGGCAACAAATGGTTGAACACATTTATTTGGTGGAATTGCTTACTCCAACACACTCTGAGCATATAATACACTGAGATGTCAACCCTCCACAAAATGGGCTATACAGAACAGACCCCACCTGACTCATATTCTATGACATAAACTTCACACATAAAAACGGTAAATGCCCTCACCAGGTACGGTGATAAAATGAAGGTTGACAGAGGGAGTAGTAAATGACAACAGTAATAGAAAAGTGTAGCAGGTAAAGAAACAAGCAGCAGAAACATAATGACCAGGGTGGCGGTGAGAGGTTGTCGCATTGCAAAGAACTATTCCATTATCTTGATTTAATAAGAGTCAGCTGAGACTGAACTGCACTGCAGGAGCTAATAAGATTCTTCATTCATCAATTGTCATTTGAAATCAATGGTAATGAGGGGTGTCTATTTTGAGGCCTTAAACACGGGTCAAATCAATTGCGTAGGTCCATCACGGTTGAACCAGAGTTTGTTCCTTCTGGCATATTTCTATCACATTTATTGACGTTGTGGCTCACAGCAAGCATCTCACAACAACAACAAGAATGCAAGAGAAGAGCAGCCAAATGCATCAGATGTCTAAAGCCATTTAAAAGTGAATACCCTTTTATGGTAAATGCATCTTTGAATTTCATTTGAAATCACTGCAGTGGATTGGAGCCAGGATTGCTTTTTGCTGAGAGTACAGCATTCGGGAGGTTTCAGTCTTTTCAAATGGCCTGCCAGAGGATTTAAATAAGAGGGCACTTCACGGTAAAATATTTTTCACTCGGAGCAAATGCATATCGATCAACGGAACAGAAAGTTCAATTCTCCAGATCACTGTGTTGTTGCCGTACATTGCCACTGAGTGTACTGACTTAAAACGATGTTTAAATTGATATTTTGTGCTAGATCCAAAAAGTTACTTTCACAAAAACCCTGCTGGCTCTTATTGGCTCCAATTATGTTTGTTATACATTGTAATTATTCTTCTTTTTTTTTTCATCTGTCAAATTATCCTTCTAATTCAATTCCATCTGCTGCTTCTGGTCTTGGAACTGCATAAACTGTTTTTTTTTCCTCCCTAAATTTTCTCATTCGGTGTCTTTTAAATTAACAATTGAATTCAGTATATTTAAACATATTGAAATTATTTGACGCTTAATAGGTGAAATGCTCAAAACGCCTTGTGTTTAACTGTGTTCATGACTCTTAGTGAAAATATTGTAGATGATTTGTGTTCAGTAAATTAAATATGGTTTTTCCCAAAAGCAGGTTCAACTCAGCACACCTGGTTTGTACACCAGATAATAAATGATCACCAAATCACTACCCATCATATGCTACACACCATACTGACATTTTGACAATGCATGCCATATCACGTTCACGTGACATGTTTATGACCTGACTTTTATATCATTAGGTGGAGCGGGTGTTGGTGGAGTTACGGATGAGAGGACTGCCAAAAAGTGTAAATGTGACACCAGTGGGTATTTGTAAGACCTTGCTTGGAGGGCGAGAAAAGGGTATCCATGACAGGAACATTGGACCTCTTCAGCCATGTTTGTGGCAACCAAAGCCGTTTTTTTTAGACAAGTAAATATCTTTTTTTATACCCTGACCCTTGAAATCAGTATACTCACAAGTCTAAAGCTGATTCAAACATAAGCAAATGATCTTAACTGGAAATAACTGGCACGTAAATCTTGTTTTTTTTTTTTTTAACAAGCAAAAACTGAAAAATTATTAACCTAATACACAGACAGTAACTTCCTAACCTCTAAACCAGCAATGATTTTTGGTTTTAAAAACATGTTTCAAGCCTGAATGCCGCATGGAAATGCTAACTGCAAATCAATACTTGCTAACTTCATAAGGCATCTCTGAATGCTGTGGTTCTGAGGTAACAGAACAGTCACGTAGGGGTAGGAAAAATATATGTAGTCACAGCATTTTGGCCAATGAACTGAAACTAGAGTGTAGAAATGTACAGTGACTTGATGCTGCACACCCAGCTGGGCACTGTGAGGCTGTGTTTGTTTTCTGTGTTTGTTAGGTAACAAAAAAGTGGCATAAAATAAGGCAAAAAAACAAGTTGTCTATGTTTCATTGTAGGCTCCTTGTTTGTGCTTTACCCAAAAAGGCCAAACAAGGACTCGATTTCAGCTTACTGAACAAAGAGGAAAGGGCCGTAGAGAACAGCCACTGAGCTCAGCGTGCAGCAGCTGAGGAAAATTGCGGGGCACGGTCAGCCATGACTGCTTTAAAGGCTCGGATCCACCTTCAGGCGATGGGTTTCCCCCCCCACAGCTGAACATCGTTATTCATTCAACCTGTGGATACGACACAACAGCGAGGGGAAGAAGAGAGGAGGAAAAATACAAGGCCCACAGGCATCATAAGATGAGTGTCAGAATCATACTGGATGTATGTGTTTATTGTGTTTTGACCAGACGATTACACTACACATTCAGAGGAAAACCGCAAGAGAATCAATCATATTGTACTGGTGCAGACGGGATCTCTTTCTTGGTAAGCCAGAAATGGCCCAGAGCATGCCAAATCCTGTCACAGTGGTGGATATTGAGCTAAGGCAGCAGTCAGCCGAATACTCCACCATGCTTTTTGCCGAATACCCAACCCCAAGCCACAGAGAGGCTTATCATACTGCTGCACCCGCGGCTCTGTCCAATGCCCTCTTGGGCTCACCAGATTGGAAATTTTCCAAAGAAGTCACGTCCAGATTCATCTTTGCAAATGAATTGACAACTTTTCCCGATGTGGCTTTTACGGCAGAATATTTGACCTGTCTCGCGGCAAACCTCATACGACATTGAGACTGAACGGAAAAAAACGTCAAAAACAGCGTTGTACATTAATCCACTGTGACTCATCCCCGCGAGAACAAAAGAATATGTTTTGTGTTCTGCGTGGTGACTCATTCACTTTTCCCGCCTCCTCTCCTCCGTTCTGTCACTTCGGGTCTGCATCTCTCTCCCTCTCTCCGTATCTCTGTCCACATTCCCTGGAAAGTATTTCATGCCTGAGCAAAGTGCATCTGCTTATCTCCATCCATACCCCATTGCCCTCCTTATGGCCTCAGGTCCATAAGCTTTGAATTTTTCCGGTGACGGACCCCACCAAGGCTTACCTCGGTTCACACCGATGCACCTGGGGACTCATGTGTCGATGGTTGGACGCTCAAAGCTCCTCCGCACAGAGACAGTGCAAAAGTGCAGAGAGGTCTCTCATAATTTCCAGCTTCCCCTGAAGCCCTGAATATCCTGCTGATATTCCAACATGCTATTTATACTGTTAGAAATGTACACAACTGTCAGAACCAAAGACAGATGACAGACATGTGTATGCTCTCAAAGCCATTACACACAGCCCAGACAGACTCCTGCTCTTGTCACTTTGTACATATGCTGTCTGGCTCCTGACATTTGCTGTCCAGCAGTGGCGGAGCGGAGCTGTCAGACCGCATCTCATCCACTTCCTGTCGCACTCGCACAGCATCAACCCTCCTGCGACTCCGCTCAGCTCAATGGCAAAAAATTGCCTGCGGAGGGAAGGGCCGCGGCGAGTAATTCTTTAATGGCTTAGTCAAAGGCAGCGTGATTTTTTTTTTTTTTTTTTTTTTGCTTAAAGTTTTAGATGAATGCAACCCACTCTATGATTGATCTGATCCACCGAGAGAAGGACATCGCATGGCCCTCACCCAGAACCACCAGAAGGCATGGCATGCTTTCACATGATTGGTGGTGATGTTGCATCTCCTGATCCATTCATGGCAACCCTGTGTTATAGCAAAACATGAAAAGTTCCTCGCCAACATGTGTGAATTTGGCGTTTATTAAATGAAAGACAACTTTATAGCAGGTCCCTTACCATGCAGAAGTTCTCAAAATTATGTTTTTGTTAGTGTATAATTACCTTAATCTAAAGTATTTGGTAGCCTCTATGTTGGAATGCTATATTTGCATCTACAGTCAAGCTACATTTTTCTGTCTGAATCCAACTGAGAGAGTATTTTGCAGAAATACGACTCAAACTCAACAGGTGATCTAGTTTTTTTTTTTTTTTACCTCTGAACCTGACTCTCACCAGCCACAGTTAATGTAAGCCGAAGCTCTGAATTTGTTCACAGTAACCCAATACGAGTAAACCATACACTGGGTTTTTGCATTTTTAACAGCCACCTTCGTGGAGGGTGAGACACCACACCACTAAATGCTTCTGAATCCTAAACTCTGGACCTTAAAGTTCACTGAAAATTTGATTTATGTTTTCACATATCCACGTCCAAAAATAAGTAAAAGAATACAAATAAAAATAAACCTCAACTTTAGACACTTTAATTAATGACAAAACAAATCTAAAGACATTTTATTGAGAACAAAGAAATATTTGACGGCTTACCTGTACAAAAGTAGAAAAGTTTCCTACACTGATGGCGAAGGATGTCATGTGCCAACCCTCTCATAGATACAGCCTCTCATTTCCAAAGCATTCCACCATATATCAAGGCACGGCCATTCACACGTACGCTGCCACACAGACGGAGCAGCCATTCAGGGGCAATTTAAGGGTTCAGTGTCTTGCCCAAGGACACTTCAACAATGAGCAAGAGCCGGAGATCAAATCACAGATGCCTTGATGTGAAGAATGGAATTTCTTTACAAAAATAATCATTACTTTTTCATTCAATCCTTGGCAATGAAATTTCACATTTCTTCATAGTGAGCTAACCTGCTGTGCATTGACTAAGAGACCATTAGTTAGGCTAGCAGTTAATGACAAATGACATCACCGGCTTTTGCTCATTGAACAGAAATGGTAGAAAGGTTCGTCTGTGAATCAGCCACAATGTAGAATTGCTGTTTGATTAGAATTAACTTTACCGGCCAAGCATGTGACACATACAGGGGATCTGACCTTGTTTTTGTCTCTCTCGATGAATTTACCAGACATACAGCAGCGGTCCACCACAGGCTCATTGCTGATATCGATCTTGAGGCGATTGTCTTTGCACTGTGTGACGAAGCTGTCCTTCGTCCCTCTGCACTGATTTGTAAAAGCTAGTCTCCAAGTGAAGACCGCATGTTATCTCACGTACTTGACCCTTACTACCTTCGATTAAATCCCTTCGCTACATATATTATATGAGTCTGGACAGACACGGGTTTAAACCGCAACTCGGCTTGTGTGCAGAGAGGCATGGAACCGTGAGGCAGAGATTCTAGGTTTTCTTTTTTCCGAAACATATGAAAGACTGATTAATTATTTTTCCAGAGGGAAACATACAGCAGCCTTTAGGTGCCAGACGACAGCAAAAGAGAGCGGTTGCAGCGGCGGAGAGGTCTTTTGTGTGGCTTTCATACTGTGGCATTAGTGCCGTGGTCAAAAGCATGTGTGCAGGGGCGAAGTAAAGGCAGCGTGGAGGCTTTTGATGTCGGTTTCTTTTGTGTGCAAGGCTCATGGCTTTTAATGAGGCAACCTGCCTCATTATCAGAGCCCTATGAGGCCCCGACACAGCCACATGGTGGGACCGCCTCTTGTCACTGTTCCGAAGCCACAAATTGCAGCAGCTTAGCCCCTCACTGGGACCAGAGGCCAACCTAGCCGCCCTTTTCTAATGGCACCCACAGGACACAGAATTGTACATACACATGAGTTTGACTGAAAACCAGCTTCACAGGCGAGTCCTTTGTCAGTCCAGTTAGACGAAAACTTTGAGATGTGAGGCGTGAATTTGGCGAAGTTGTCCCCATCGATTGAGCGGAAATATGGAGTGAGTTGTGGCTCAAAATGAGGCAGGTTTTTTCTTCTTTCAGCACAGCCTCTGTTGTGACTTGTCTCTCATTTTGTTTGGCAATCATTTGCCGGCACAGTTAGCTGGAAATAAAAGTTTCTCCCCAGTCATGCCAAGACTGTGTCCGAACTTAATTTCACCTGGGGGAGGGGGACGGTTTAAAAACAGCACAGCCCAGCGGGGATGGAAATATCATCAGTGGAATCAAATTAATATGCCTCACACTGTGTTAAATTCAGAATAACAATATTTCATTACCCATTCTGCAGCTTTTCTTCAATTACTTTAATTGACTTTTTGAAAACATTTTTGGATGACCTTTAATATGTAAATGTTAGCATTGTTCTTCAAACCAGATTATTTTCCCTAAACTCTTCACGCAGACACCTTAATTAACCTCGCCATTATTTGGTTTCCAATAATGAATTCAGTTGGAATTCAATTTTTCTTTATCAAAACCTATTAATGAAGGAATTATACGTGTTTCTCTGCGATCCGACAGCCCTCTTTTATGTGTCTCTTTCATTTTCACTTCCTATTTCTTTTGAACGTTCATGCTTTTATGGTATTAAATAGAACGAGAACAAAAGATGGAAGTAATGATGGAAGAAACAGATTAAATAGTGTTTGGGGACATCAAGCCAGGGAAATTGTGTTACAGCAAATATCAGTCCATACTTGGGGAGGAGCCACTGACACATTTTCCTACATTCTCATTTTCTGACTTACGTAGAATTTGCATTTGAGCCGATCCATTAACAGTATACAGCAGCTTCCAATAACCTCTGACTGTATCAGTGGTTATATATGTTTTTTTTTCATTTATCAACATTTTTTTTAGAAAAACACAAGCTTCTTTCCCTTTTTTAAAAACGTTTTTAGCTCTGTTTTGGATTTCATCGACTCTTGAGGGGCATATCGGACTGTTAAAGCAGTTAAAGCCTCCTCTGTGTTCACCAGCAAGTCACTAACTATGTCTGTCTGTCTGTTTGATGTTGGGCATGGAGCATATAGCAAGCTTTTCAGAGCTTATTAGCTGAAAACAAAACAAAAAAAAAGCTGAGCGCATCCGGAAAAATAAATGAATGACAGTGAACCAAATAGGAAAGTGAAAGACGCTGTAAGAGCTCTGTGAAACTGACGGGGAGCTGCAGAGTCAGGTGATCGCACTCTTAAAGGTTTGTCACACCTTTCAAATGACACATACTGTACATTGCACCTTTTCGTAGCCGTCAGAAGCTCGAAAAGCTGCGAGGACCGCTGCCAGGCACACCTGAGGAGACCCGTCCTCGATACTTTAGCAGTGGCCTGTTAAAAGCTCCTGTCCTCCTCCTCACACACCAACAGGCCCTTAAAAGACGTTGACGGGACTTGAGCCACCTTGGGTTTAATCCAATGCAAATATTGGCATTGTTAGTCGAATCGATTGTACCAGAGAAGACAACAATTTGGCTGGATCCTATTTCCAATGTTCACCCCTTGTTTTTGAGGGTCTCCTTGCCCCCCAGGGAAGAGATGGAAGGGTGGTGGTCAAAATCCCCCCCATATGAAATGGAACAACCCTTCGATTTGACATTTTCAATATGACTTCTCCAGCTGTGGTGATTTCTCTTGCATATCTGTGACAACCTTGGTTTTTCATTTATCACAATGCCATTTAGTATTTATCTGATGGAGACAGAGAAGCACAGACACTTCGAAATTCTTCACAAGTTCATGCTACGAATCAAATAACAAAGAATACTGCATCATTACCTGGCTACTAGTGGTACTTTATAGCCATCAAAGGGGGAAACGCAATAAAGTAATACGTCAACGTGCAAAATAGAGGTGTAGGGCTGAGTGGTAGGGCAAGGGATGTAATGTGATTGGACTTTTTGTATGTGTTCTCATTATTTTCAAATTCCACACACTGTCAATGAGATTCCCCCAAAAATCTCCATCCGAGAGTGTTTGTGTCCTGGTGTGCGTTTCGGAGGGCATGCCTCGACGCGCCTGAACTGTTTCTATACTTAGACAACAGTCACCCTGCTTGTTCTTGACAAAAAATGTGCTACATCAAAATACTGCTTGTTGCCCAAAGCAGAAGGGGAAGGTGCCGAATGCTAATTGGGTGAGATGTCTGTCAGGAGGGCCTGCGGGCCGTTTACCCAGCAACACCCCAACTCTCTGTAAAAGGTGTGTATTTTGGGCGTACAGCCAGGGCCCATCATGTGGTCCCGCATCCTCCACACACACAGTTTAGCATCCCACCATACACCAGCAAATGAGTTCGCTCCCACATACACACACACCTCATCTTGTGAATTTTGGCATTAAATCACACAAGCTCTGCTGAATTCCCCGTTTGGGTAACCCATGCTGTGTCGCGCCTGAAGCCAGCATTTCCATATCGGTTGAGCTTTACTAGTTTGTTTAGGTAATGTGAGCAGTTATGAATCAGACGCACTGCGACTGACTTGTTGCAGGAGATGTGTATGGGAATGCCGGTACAGCATCAGCAAGTACAGTGAGGTCCCTTGTTGTTCATCAGCGAGATCATCCCATTTCAATGTATGAATAATGAATTGATACATATAACGTAAAGTGTGTCCTTAATGAAGAGAGAGATGAGAGGGGAGAGATGAGAGGGAGGCACTCCTAATGGAAAATAAACACAGATGGCCTCCCCGACTGCTGACAACTCCTGATGCATCGGCTGTCAGAAGCGGCGGCCTCACACAGCTGGGCCATTGAGTAAATATTAAAAGTGACATCTCTCCGAAAGTTTGAGGATGAACCAGGGCTAATTCATAAAGTGCACTTTGATGGTGCCATACTTGTCTTTTCAGGAGTCTCGGGCATGAATCTTTCATTTCCATCCTAAATAATGTGCGATGGTTTATTGATGAGATTCACTTTCCTGTGGTGCCGTGTGCTAATTGGTCGAAGTTGCAGGAAGCTCCCGAGCCGAGTGATCACAGAATAAAAGCCAAGGTAGCTCCTTGGGATGACTTACACAGGTTGGGGTTTCTGAAGGTCTTGCATGGTGTTGCAAAGCTTCGTCAGGCTGCTTTAGATGTGGTTGAAAGAAAGCTTTCTACAACTTCATTTACACATTGCGACCGACTCACGGTGCATATTTTACTGGCACATACAACATGACCTTTAAAATAGCCCGTTCAACATACATTAATTATATACTGAGGATCTCTCCTGGTTGATTTTCTCTTTTTCCGAATTAGAATTCTCTTTGGTTATAGATATAATTTCTACTAGCTAAAGGGTGTCGTTTGCACAGACCGACATGTCAGCAGTCATGTCAGGGACAATGATGGCTAAACTATAGGGGTGTGCATCTCTCCCTTACAAGATACGCAACAAAAAACTTTTGCAAATGTGTTTAGCTGACTGTCACATTTGCTTTGCACTGGCTCTGACAGCATCTCTAGTTCACGGATGTTTCTTATTATTGCACTATCGCCTTCGCTGACGTAACACCGTAAATTTCCCCGCAGTGGGATTAACAAAAGATTATCTTAACTTACCTCGGCGAGTGGTCCTTCACCTCAAGTGTGCCCTTGTGCTTACCCCATCTGTTTATTTTATTGCAGTGCTTTTATGTGGAATAAGTAGGCTGCTTTGCTTGAGCACCTCACCCCCCTTTTTGAATCTAGCTGCCGCACCCGTTGAGATATCTTTATTCACAAATAACTTGTAAACAGCTCTCCCCTCAGCCAGGGATGTCGCGCCACACGTCATCTCCGATCTAAGCGGATGAAAGTCGTGTTTCAGGCGTGACTGTTTTTCAACCCTTACGGATGACACGAGACTCGTGGCAACGCTCGCCTCCCTGCATGCACCAGTCCTGCAGAGGAGAAGTATAATCAGGAGCGGCAGGAGCAGACCCCAGAATAGCCATTATTATAAGCTTAATCACTTGTGTAGGTACTGGCCATCACAAGCCCAATCTCTAACAGTGATTGCAGCCTCATGGATGCTGTCGTATTGCGATCCCAATGTTTCATCTGCAGTCAAAAAATAACAGGATTAAAAGACACACGAGGTGAGTAATACAGCTGTGACTGTGTCTTTGTTCAATAACTCCTTGTGCCATTTATCTCAGTTAAGATAACTGCGGCAACATAAAACCCATTTCAGATAACGACAGACTCATATACTGGCTTTGTACTCTGGTGACAACTTCCTGCATTGTTTTTATGGGCACAATAACCTTAAGCCGTCTAAGCTAACAGCCAAGGCCTGGGACACAAAACTTAATAAAGCTGAGTGAAAAAACAACAGTAAATTGCCTTTATAAGCTCGTGTCATGTCGAAATTACCTGTGGAACGCACTCGAGGCTTCCACACAGGATCAAATGACATTATTGGGTCTGTTTTCCCTTTTCAGTGCTGCCTAGAGTAAAAGTCTATAATCGCACACCTCAGTGTAACCTTAAGGCAGCAAAGAGATATAGAGTTCTACGTGCTGGAGCTGTTCCACTCGGCGATCGCGCCTCAGGCGGTGAAGTCACTACAACGCCATTGCAAAATCATTTTTTCCAGATGTCCAAGTTTGAAATGATAGAAGATTTATGGCTGAATTTGCTTTCAGATATCAAGTGATTGCTGCCCGCCGACATCAGTATTTTGCATTGTGGCAGCAGGGTCCGACTCCATCGCCACGGCCCCCTAGCTGCCTCAGATACCGGCCTGTACTGTACATCACAGGCTGCTGCTATCCTTGATCCTCATATAATCTCATCATACAGCTAAACAGAGCAGGCTGTAGCTTGAGATAGCAGAAATGGTCTCTCTGTAGCAAGCTAAAGAAGTTGAATCATCATGAACTCCAAATGCAAAGAGCAGCGCAGATCACGGCAGCCCACCCCTGTCTCTTTGCCACAACCACTCAACATCATAAGCCTACAGTATTTGTATATAAAATTTGTATAATAAGTGGTGAATAAGCTAAATACCACAGTGTATGCGCCTATATTTCGACTGGTCATACTAGCACAGTGCCAATGTGGAATGGTTGCTCAGTTAACCACTCTGGCATGCGTTAAAAAGCAATGGAATGATTAGCAAAGCATTTTGGACGGATAGACATTTTGTTGCAATGATCACCAGAGGATGAACCCGGACTTTGGTGACCCCTCGACTGTTATTCAACGCCACAGTGAAGCCGTCATTGTTGTTTCAAGCAGCAATGTTTTTCACATCCCCGTCAATGTGAATTTGAATAGACCATGATCCACTTACCTTTCATCTGACGCAACAAAAATACTGCTCAAATATGTCCAATTCTTTGTTTTGCGACCAATACCTGCAGAGCTAATAATCATCCCATCATCCTCATGTACATTAGCATCAATAAGCAAGTGTTAGCATTCTAACATGCTAAACCAAGATGGTGTGCAATGTTGGACACTATAGGCTACCTATACCAATACATCAGTTTCTTAGCATTGTCATTCTGAATATGTTAGCATGCTGATATTAGCATGCCTCACAGAGCTGCTGGCATGACCGCTGGACTCTTTATTAGGAGTCATAGAAGTGTGGCGGGTATTGTTTTTCACCTTGGGAGTCTGTGTGTGTGTGTGTGTGTGTGTGTGTGTGTGTGTCTGTGTGTGTGTGTGTGTGTGTGTGTGTGTGTGTCTGTGTCTGTGTCATCAAGGCAAATGTGATCCTGGAGACGACTAAGGCAGCGGGAACTACAAGAGAACCAATTTGAGTTGACAGCGAGCAAGGTACCCTCATGAAGCTTTACAGGTGTGTAGTTGCAATCGAATTAAAGGTCGTGTTTGAAGAAGGTTGTACACCCGTATTTGCCTCTGTTGTAAGGCTCATTCATTTGATCAAATGAGGAACTATCTCTGCAAAATGTGTTGTGTGTGTTGACCATGCCAGGATGAAAAACATGCACACTGAAAAATCTTGCAAAATTAGCCTGTTTTACCACCAAACTCATACGTCACATGTTCCATTGCAACATTCGCACCGTTTTGGCCTCTTGCCTGGCGTGTTACCATCACATGATGGTCTTCGGTTTAATTTTGTGTGTGTATAGGTAATGACCCTGTACAGCCATTTCAAGAACAAGCAAAGGAAGGGCAGATATTCATTCACTGCTATACACAGGGCTGTAGCTATGACAGAAGGTCCAACGGGACTCCCATTTCCCTTATTCAATCCACCTACTGCTCTGATGCTCCAAATGACATGAGCTGATTCTGGCTCATATCCAGGGAAGAGTAAATGGGCCGTGAAGTGGAAATCCAAAACCGCTCAGAAGAAAAGAGCGCGATGTCGAGAAGCTTTTGAGAGACTTACCTCTGTGCCCTTCCCTGACTCGCATTAGTCAGCGTCAGTGTCAACCCCGTTCATTCTCTGCGTCGATAATAACATGTATTATTCATTGACAGGAGGAGCAAGCAAGATTGGATTATACAGTCACTGTCATCACCATCATCATCATCTGATTCTGCTTATGCTAAGCAGTATTGCAAATGTTCTTAGTTTTTCATTGCTGCTCAGCGTGAATGACATGCGATCAAACAGCAATTATATCATCTTTGTGAAGAGGTAGCATCCTGCTCTGATAAACTCTACCCAGGAAGCTCGTGGCACTTTAAACGACGAGCTGGTGATTGGAAACAAATGGCTAATTACTGTCGACTACAACCTGCACCACGATTACCGTGATTGGAGCCATCCAATTGTGTCTGTGCCAGGCTGAGGATGACTCCGCCGCGTTTCTTGCGGCTCGGTCTCGGAACTGGAACAGCATTTCTGTGTAGCAGAACTTTCTTCTGCAGAGAACAGCTGGTGGAGTCGGTGTGAAGCGAGATTAAAGGATAGATGGTGATATCCTTGACATGTTTCAGCACTTTATCACTTTCTCTGCCTCACACACTTGTTCTTTCTTCCTCGTAGTCTGTCTGATCCTCTGTGTGGTGCTCTCATCTCTTCTCCTCTGTGCTCCAATTCGTCTGCAGGCTTAAACCCATCTATCTTTGGATCATATCTGAGAGTGTGTGTAGCCGGCAGAAAACTTAAGCAGTGCCAGGAATGGGGGTTTGGAGTAGCCTAAAATGTGTCTTATAAGATATATTAAAGGAGTAGCTCCTTCAAACTTGCTATATTTGTTGTTGTAATCTGTTGTTTAAAGCTTTATTGCTAAAACACATATTACCTATGAGACAAATACACTTAACGGCACTGCAGAAGGGGAGGCAGGATTTGAATTAAGAGCAGTAGATTTTTTTGGGGACAATCGCTGCCCGCGGCACCTTTCGGCCGTTCAGCCAGACCAGCCGGACCGCCCCAGGAGCAGAGGAAAGAGATCCAGGAAGGGAGCCCTTTCGAGGCCGAAAGGGTGCAGGACTCCCACAGGATGAGGGGAGGTGGACTCTGTGTGTACGTCACTGATGCCCGTTGCTCATAGGCAGTGAAAGTTGATGGACAGTGTTGAACAGGCGCAACTTTAAAGACGCTAGAAAATGACGTCCTGGGTGCATAGTAGTAGCCAGTTAGCTTAGCACAAAGACTCAGAACAGTGGGGAATAATAGCTTGCTTGACAAAACTAATATATATCACTTTTTTTGCATCCTAGATATAACGAGCTGTTATCTGTAATGGCATCTTTAGATTTCTGTAGCTCATGTGCCCCCAAATAGCAAATGTACCGACATTAGCTGTAGGATAGCTATCAGCCAATTCAGATTCAGATTACTTCAAAGCTTTTCACTCTAATTAACACATTTCAAATAATTGCGGTGGCATGTTTACATGAAGCCTTCAGACGAAGTTGCGTCCGGTTCGCTTCACATTCTGTTTCGACACAGAGATGTTGGGAGTCTGATTTTGCTCCCTTTGGACAAAGTCAGTCTTTATGCTCAACAAACTGGCGGCTATTTACAGCTTCATATAGTAATGGACAGACATGAAAGAGGCATTGATCTGCTAATCTCTTAACAAAATGTGTCCCAAAAGAAAAAAAAAGGGGGCTACAAATTACACCATCAAACATACGGTACAAGCCTGAACAGTCACAGTTTGCAGGCTTGCAATCCTCTTCCATCCTCTCCAGGTATGTCTGGCCCGCTGTCAGAACTGGATCTGCACTTGACTCGTCCCCTGCCGTTTCAGCGCAATAGAACACCCGTGGAGTACGAAGCAGCCTGTTCAGCTCACTTCAACCCTCGCTCAGCAGCGCTCACCTCGCATCACTGTCCGTCTGCACTGCTGGCCCCACAGCATTCGGTTACTCAACAGCCACGGGCTAAAGTGCCTCTGTCTGACCTTGGATGTGTAACAGATCCCCTGGACAAGAACGTAAAACCTAGTTCTCTGCAAGAATCCCAAGGACAGGACAGTCCATTAAACCAGAGATGATGTTTCAGGTACTTGTTATAGGTGCTGGAAATAAAAAAAAATGGATTATTTAATCTGTCAGGATTTCAGTTCAACAAGATGCTTGGTGGTTTCATTTTCACATGGAGACATTGTTTTGGCAGCAGCCACGTTAAAAGAAATGTCCACAAATAAAACGCGTTAGCTCTCGCAGGAAGTCGGTCTGAATCAGTCTGAGGAGGATGAATGAAATGGGAGCTGACAGAAAAAAAGCTCTTTTCTTTCACAGACAATGATGAGTGAAGGGTTTTCCCACTCATGCTTTCCCACTCTTCTCTCTGAAAAAGTGCCTCAGTCCAGCACGCGTGTCCTAGAAAAGAACAACAGAGGAAACTTCACCCACTGTGTTCTTGCGCCTTCAGACCTCGCCGATTTCCATAACCCAGATCTATCAAGTCAAACGTTTCACAGCGAGAGGAAAAGCCTTAGATGTCGAACATATGAAACATTGTGCTTTAAGTGTCGTTTAAATGGGCTACGAAGGGAACTGCGGTCCTTTCACAATGAAGGCCACGTCACACTCCGCCTCAAGCCCCCCAGTGACATCGACAGATCTTAAGATTGAGCCCAATCCCACTGACTTCCTCGAGGCTGCGATCCAGTTCAATAATGCTGTGCGAGTTCACTGACAGATGTCACGATTTCGCAGTTTTAAAACGAGAAAAAACGAGGTTGTGAAGTACAGACTTTGAGGGGTTTCATCTTCTATCACTGTCTGACTCACACACACACACACACACACACACACACACACACACACACACACACACTTAAAATGGCACATAAACTCTATTGATGTACTGTAGAGTGTGCTTCAGCGAGGAGCACATCTGTCAAAGAAGTGGATGCCAGTACTGCGGTGTGAACCGAGGACAGGGGGGTTTAACATTCGCATGGAGGGTGCTTGCCGCATTCAGACACACACTCACTCGCACACACAGCCACAGAGCACTTTTCAGGTAAAAGTGCTCCCCTATTCAGCCTGTAACCGCTGAGCATCTTTATCTTTGTGCTGCTGTTTCCATCTGTTCATAGTTTGCCCCGGACAGATTTAGCTTCTCTGTGAGGTGAGGTCACTACCTTCATGCTGAACTGGTAAAAACTCATTTGGTACTATTCCGAACACAAGAACTCTTAGTTTTACCGGCATCACATCATTGTTTTAAAGATATGTAACATTTATTCAGTAAAATGTCTTCAAATGACTTTACCTTTGTTATTTAGTGTGTTGAGTTGTGTATTTACACTCTCTCAGATGGAAATCAGTATTTTTACTCAATGTAACGATGCATTTCATTTGGCCGCCTGTTGCTATAACGTCTGGGGGGAACGTCAGATGAATCATCAGAGAACGAGGAAGGAAATCTGTGAAAACGTGACAAAATGAAACTTAAATAAAACTTGAAAACCTCGTCTGTGAACATTTTCTGCGTGAGTTGCGTAGATATATAGCCACTGACCCTATGCACACCATTTTCCTCTGACCTCGTGCTCAGAGTGGGAAGCTTGAATGCTAGGATAATGTTGTGCTGCTTGTGTTCCAGGTTGCAGGTCATATAAACGTAGTGAATCTTACAACAAAATATTTTACTTTTCACTTACTCATTACTCGAGTAGAAACGAAAAAGTTATGAGACAGTGACATTTTAGAGGGACATTGGGCCATATTTTGAGTTGAACTACATGTTTGATGACCCATTACCTAACGTTAGCATTGAACCACCATTTCAGCTTTGTCACATCGAGTGTGTTTCGTTTACAGTTTGCTGCTTTTCTCTTAATAAAACTTAATATGTCTGGGTTTTGAAGTAAAAATCAAATAAAGTTACCAATTTAGAGAGGTCACCTTGGACTCTGGGAAATTATGAGGGCCATTTTCACCCATTTAACTATAACAATTACACCATTTGACAGGTCAGTGATGAACGATCATGCTTAACTCAGAGGGTCCCAAAATTGTTAAATCGCAACCGCTTTCATGTAAACAGAATAATTTTAGTACCCAAAATTGAGTAAAGATAATTTGTGTTTAGTCACGAAATTAACTAATTATGTTTAATATTTAGCAAATGACACACAACATGTGGTATGTCTTAAATGACACAGAGGCAGGTTATCAGTTTTGGGGACAATTAAGCTATCAGCTGGAGGTGAGCGGCACATCTGTAAGACAAAGAGGAATTCTGTTATCCATTATCGGCTCCATCAGATTTGATTAATTTTGCTCGATGAAGAGGGAAATTACCCAAACTGCCCCCCCCCAATGCATACTCACTTTAACTACTAGGGGTTTTTTTGTTTGCTGTGTGCTGTTCCTTGAAAGGCTCAGCGAATCGACAGAGCCATATGCACCGACTTGTCACCGGTCGGAGGTTTCTCTGCAGGTCGCCAGCTGCAGGTGACAGCGCGGATTGTGACTCAAGCTGCTCGCTTTTTTTCCCGAGACGTATCTGTCACTCCGCAGCGGCGCGCACCACGCGGGGCCCGGGATGACAGGCTACCGGATACGACTTTCAGCTGCGTTACATCAGACATAGGTTATTTGCGGGGATCGTGGAGAGAGGGGAACGGCTGGCATTTCTTGGGAGATTGCAAGACAGATATTAGCTACTAAATTTCACACAGATAGGGAATATGTTGACATTAGCACTGTAATTTCAATCTAATAGTCATTTAGAAGTGCTATATGTAATTAATAAATACAAAAAAACAAGCTGTACCTGCAGACAGTGGTTGAATGTGTAGAAAGTGTAAAATGTCCTGTGAGTTGTGTCAATCTACCTTAACACTTTGGCAACGTGCCCTGTTTTATTATGGCTGTATGTGGCAGATCGGGCCCCGAGAGTCTGTGAAGAGCAGTCACCCACAAGCTGCCCTCTCAATGACCCCCTCCCCTTACCTTGTCCCATTTATTTTACAAACAGGTAACATAATGGAGGAACTGTGTAAAGGCAGTTTAACACATCAGTTCTTCTCAGGAGAGTTTTGTTGCTTCTACCCTGCTCTTGTTCTCTGTCCATCCCAGATTCCTGAATTTAACAAGGAGTAAGCAAACAGTTGATAAGGCAGAAAGCTCTCTATTTTACATATAGCTCAAATTATGTGTGAGCTGTTTGTGCATTTCATCAACATATTTCAGGCTTGATCGAAGGTTGACACGATTCTTTCCATATTTGCCGAAACACGACGGCTGGTAAACGTGTTTGAATTCCCTCCATAAGCCATTTGAGAGAACAATTAGAGGCCTAACCGCATTTTGAAGCCACCAGCCTTAACAATTGGAAACTGAAATTGATTAGGTATAATATGTCCCAGTGATTTGATGGCTTAATTGTTGCTATTTCATGCTGGGAACGGCTTCCAACAGCTTTCATTATGTCAAATTATTATCAAATGATCATATCAGTGGTTTCACACATTACTGTTTGCCCTGTCGTCGTAACGGCAACATAATACGCTAAAAAATATCGGAGCCCCTTTGCTTATTAGAGCGTGGAATGTAATCTGAAACTTTAAATTGACTTTGCTCTGATATTGCCTTTGCTTTACGCGGTGCACACAAAGCTGTATTTACTAAGTCTGTGCGGAGCTACGACAGTCGCAGCTTTTCAAAAACACTGGTGATGAATGTGGCTTTTTAACTATTCATTGTTTGGAAGAGTTATGTCATCGTGTCGCTTTTTAATAAAATATCATTTCCTCACGGCGCGCTGGAGCCATAAAAACCAGTCAACACGTTAAAGCTGTAAGTGGCACAAGTCGAGGAGGCAGAGCTGCTCTCAGCGGCAGGCTGCAGCCCTGTGTGGTGCCTGAGGTGTGGTGACATGATGCGAGCTGACAGGTGGCACCATGGGTAACGGGGCTAAAAACTGCTGAGGCCCCTTCCTACCTCTCTGACCGACCAGGAGTACACAACCTACTCAGCCAACGCTTCTTACCACAGTGTAATTAAAGAGTGCTGCTGGATGGTCACAGTTATGATATAGCTTTGAGTTTCGGGATGAGTCATATTAACTTGGAACTAAAGCCGAAGACTGTTTGAGCACAGAAGGGTATCTTATTTTGATCTGAATGAGCTGCAGGGGCAGATGTTGTATCGTGTTGATTTTGGGACTGAAGTGACTCACTGTCTCAGGACAAGTTATTTCAAGTCTAAAAGCTCTGTTATGATGCAGGTGTGAAAAGCTTT
Source organism: Diplodus puntazzo (assembly GCA_963678695.2). NCBI lineage: Eukaryota > Metazoa > Chordata > Actinopteri > Spariformes > Sparidae > Diplodus > Diplodus puntazzo. Next base: position 15,882,393 of record OZ023175.1, read on the forward strand.
AGGAACAGATTTCGAGGTCCAGTGTGTAGGATTTAGGGGGATCTATTGACAGAAATGGAATATGATCTAATTGGAAAACAAGTTTCTCTGTCTGTATGTTATTGGTATAGCTCAAGAACCACTCAACAGGTTTATTGCTGTGTACCACAAAAGGTGCAGTGCTGCATTTGGTGCAATTGGGACACGCGACACGTTTGATTTGAATCCGTTTGGACAAAGAGTGAACACCGCTCTGTGTAGCAGTGGGGGCGTGGCTTCACTGCTCTGGCTTCATGGCTTTACAGATCGAAGCTGGTCTCACACATGATCCCTCTCACGTGATCTCATGGGGAAGTAGACATTAACAAAATGGACATGACACAACTTTGCAACATTTTTTTTTTTTTTGCGGAGAATATCAAATACGAGTCAATCAATTTTCTTGCATTGATTTCTTTATTTTTTCCCATCAAAAGAAATGCACAGATCAGCAAAGCTACTACATACAAATGGCCATACAATAGCAATTGAATTTTTGTTCTCGTTTGAAGGTGTCCAGTAAATTCCGATGTGTCATTTTTACAGCTTGTACCTTGAACATTTTGCAGTTATGCTGCATTCAGCAAAAAAGAATCAGTCCAGTCAAACCAACGCTGTGTCTTCCATGTTGCAATGAAAAAGTCCAGCCACAATCTACACATCCGGACAGCTACTTGTTACTGCTCCAGAAAAATTACTGTACTTACATACAATAAAGAAAAAACAAAAGTTTTGCATAGCTTCATTGTAATGTAGTTACAGTACTGTAAGGCACTTCATGAAAAAAATTAGGTTTTTTTTTTTTTAAATCCTCTATAATAAACCTTTTTGCCACTTCATTCTAAAACATCATCTCAATATGCAAGATTACAACATCTGGAAAAAAAACAAAAAAACTTTCCCCATACCACATATTTGCGCACTATGTAAATCTACTGTACTCCCCCTCTTTTATTTTGGCATTAAGTCTCAGGTTCAACATTCTTAAAATATTGAAGTTGGGTTCTTGTGCATAATATGACTGACACATTGTCTCATGACCCCACACAACCCAGTGTTTCTCAAAAAGACCCCCCAAAAAAATTGTGCAATGATTTGGGGTTATGTGGAGTAAAAGGCAACACGCTGTCAAAAAACGAGTCCCAGAACTAAAGAACCGAAATGTCCGGACAAGTTAAGGGTCATCTCCTCGTAGACTGGCACTGTACCGACGGTGACACTGGCACACCTGACATGAGGAGGAGACGTGTCTCTTTTTAAGATAAAAAAAAAAGTTTTGTCTTGTCTCTCCTCAGGCCAGTCTGAAACATTTGTTGGGTGACTGTGTGGTGTTGTAGTCCTGCAGCTGTGTGTAGGACTACGTGTTCCAGCAGCCCACTTATTACGGACAGAGGTAAAGAGGATGCATCTGCTCTATCCAAGTTGATCTTCGTATTGCTTGCGGAAGCAGTCTCCAGCTGGGAAGAAATCCCAGAGGCGCTCTTGGTACATCTTCCACACATAGGACTCCTGGAGGCAGACACCCATGGGTGGACATTGATGTGTTAGTCAAAATTATAAGTAGTGTATATTTTGGTCATTTATCAGTATGTACCGTAGACAGTGTAAATGAGAGCACCTTGTCGTTCACAAGGTAGCTACGACCTAAAGCATACCCTATTTTATCGTCTATGTCACACTAAATGGGACAATAATTTACACGGTGAACATCATGCTGGATTGAAGAAGACGTGAAACTAGAGGCTGATACCATAAACTCATTAAAAAACTGTTTAATGAGGTACTAACTCAAGTCAGAAGTTGGGTCGTTTTCTCGTAAGCTTACATACAATCATGTAGACGTCCAATTTTTGAGTACTTGTACTTTACCTGAGTATTTCCATTTTCTACTACTTCATACTTACACTTCACTATATTTTGGAGGGAAATATTTTACTCACTACATTCATGTTTCTACTTCAGTTAGTTAGTTATCATTTGGATTACATGCTGCATCAGAACCGAATATGTGCATGTTTAAATTAACTTCTTTTATCGACAATCGATTGAGTGCTTTTTCACAAGATGTTTGTGACAATGCTGTGTACAATCAACTCTTATATAAAATTGAAGAGAGTACAAATACAGGTCTGTAGTTTTAAATTAGATATTCCCCTTGAATCATTCACACACTATCTCTGTCAGTGACAGTATAATAATTGCTTCCTTCTTTTTGATTGGCTATAGACTCCTCAGAGAAAGGTCATTGGTGTAGAGTAATGCTGTACCTGGCCAGTGTGCTCTGTCTCATCCTTGTTGATAAGGTACATCAGGAAAAACCTTTCAGAAAAAAAGGCAGATGAGACAAAACAAAAATGTCAGACAAAAATCCTTAACATTCTGCTGCATGAGCATCTGATCACAGTTAAAAACCCAGAGTAGAGAGGAGAGAAAGCAGGAAATGTTACATTCTGTGTCACCAGCACCAGGAGACAATTTCTGACGCAAGTGTCAAACAAAGTTATGCTACTCAATCTCCAGCTCCATCACCGAATCACCTGTTGTTTCCCAAATCAAGTGTAAATGGCAACGGGCCGCTGTATCTCCACGGGCATCGCAGCTTGCCAAATCATGATGAATACTGTATGAGAGCACGCTATCACAAACCTATTTTCCAATAAAGTTCATGGCATTAAATAGTAATGAAGAAACATAATGAGGTCGCTCTCATATCCTCAGGCCAGCTGACTGAGAGCGCAAATGGACTGCGACTCTCTATTGTCACGGGCGCGATACAGCAACGCTGGATAAGCCGGGAGTGCAGGGGAAACACAGGGACAGATGGAAAGAATACCTGAAGGGAGCTCATGTTCTGGATCACTGGGGCTATTAGTGACTTTGGCCCTGATGCTGTGGTTATGTGCTACACCCATCAATCACGTGACTAAATTACAGAAGAAGAGGCAAAACATGCTGGTGAGACATGACGATAATATGAAACACATTAAGTCTGAAAAGTCAATTTACAGGTAATATAAAATGCTGGAAGGTGGAATACTCACAGGTAGTTTGCCAGATTGTGCTCTTGTAAGGTGTGAGTTTCAAAGCCGTGAGGTGTTGTGTCAAAGTAGTCGTTACCGATCCCACAGATGAAACATTTGGTCTAAGGGCAGAAAATTAAAAGATAATCAGAGCTCTATGGAGGACTGAACCTGCCAAAAACGATGAATAAATAAACAAAAGGCAGCCAGTAAAAAAAAAAAGTTGGTGGAAATAAAGGGGGGAAAACGCAAATAATATGGAAACAAATACAGAAATAAGTGCACATATTAAAAAATAAAAAAATTAACAAAATTGAAAATGAAATGGGAAGGTAAACAAATAGTTGAATGCAAAGCTAAATAAAGAATTATAGCTGCTGCGCAGCAATGGGTCGGGTCCGGGCTATTTTTGGCAAATTTAGGCAATTCTGAGCAACAAACAGGAGAATAGGAAGTCAAGACAGTTGACAACAATGTTCATTTTGGACCACTTGAGGCTTGAACTCACAACTTCTGGAACCAAAGATGTCATCTATCGCTTTGAGCTAATTGGCAAGTGGCAATACAGCAGTGGCTTCACAAATTGAGTAAGCCATTCACTGTTGTGCAGGCAGATTTGAAACCACTGTAAAAAATTCAGTTATCAAGACAAAAATCTGAAAATACACATATTGCAGCATGGAGATGTTGGTAATTTGTTTTTATAAATGATTGATTTGCTCCATAAGTGAATAACTGATGTTTAAAATACTGCTTGCATTGACTGCAATTATTCACATGAGAGCAGAATTCAAAATGTTCTCAAAAATTCAGTTTTTTAGGTAAAATTCTGATATTTGTCAAACATCATCTACGATGACTCTAAAAAATGTTACATTTTTTCACGAACATTGAAGATTTATTTATCAATTTGCAGGTATATGTTTACAGTAGTGTTCACAGTCAAACATTTTCATGCACTGTACGCAAAAATTGTGGGAGGAGCTAGGTTTTTATAAGTTTTACAGTTTAAAAAAAACAGTGATGGCCTTCATAATTTTTAACAGGTATAAATGTACTAAAGTTTCTTTAGTATTGGGGCTACAGTTTGATGAAAGTGTGAAGTTCTAGCAGGTTGATTTGTTATGAATTTTCAATGTTTCGAACTTTAGTTGCTTGCTGTAGCGTAGGGTGACCATTATTGGCCAATCATTAAGCTCTGCAGAAGCCTGACCAGGAGGCATTCATTTGAATCAGGTGTGTTGGAGCAGGAAACATCTAAAACTTGCAGGGCAGTGTTCCCCGAGGAACAGGGTTGAAAAACACTGATTTAGAGGCTTGCTGTGATGCCACCATCAGGACAATTGTCTTGTGTTTCATGTTGAGGACATCTGACATTTTGATCTGTCATCATCATCATCATCATCCTTGCTGGGTCTCAAACCCACAACCCCTGACACCAAGAACCAGCTCCTAACTCACTGAGCTAATTGGCTGGAAGTGAGACCTGCTGTGTAGCTTCAGTTGTCGACTCAGGGAGTCACTGTCCGAGCAGCTGTTGCCAAGGCAGATTTCAAAAATGGTCAAAATGTCAGAAATTCTGTTACCTGAACAAAAATCTGATAATACATAAATTGCATCTTGACAGCATGTAATGTCGGTGATTTGTTTTTAACTCTAAGTGTTTTGCTTCATAAAAGAAAATTTGATGTTTAAAAATGCCACTCTTACATTGACTCCAGTTGTTCCCATGAGAGCAGAATTCAAAATGTTCTCAAAAATTCAGTTTTTGAGATAAAATTCTGATATTTGCCAAACTTCATCAACCATGACTCCAAAATATTCTCAATTTTTTTCAGGAAGATTGAAAATGTATTTAGCAAGAATTTGATAGTATATGTTTACAATACTGTTTACAGTCAAACATTTTGATGCACTGTAGGCTTAATTTTTGATAAATCAAAAATCCGAGAAACAAGTTTTGTGGAGGACGGTCTGAAGACGCTCTCTAGCAAGTTTGGTGACAATTGAGCGAAAATTGTGGGAGGAGATAGCTTTTATAAGTTTTACAGGCTTTGAAAAAAACTGAGTGATGGACTTCATAATTTGTAATGAGTTTGAGTGGACTAAAGTTTCAGCAGTATTGGGGCTACAGTTTGGTGAAAGTTTCGAAACTGTAGCATGTACTGTTGAATTTGTAGGTATTTTTTAAGTTTTTAAATTTAAACGCTTATTGTGCCCCCCCCCCCCCAGGAGGAATATTGACATGTCCTTGGAATGAAGTAAATCTGGCATGCATGGGGCCGGACATTTCTGTAAAGTTTGGTGAGTTTTCGCCCATGGGAAGTATGACTTCCTTGGAAGAAAGAAAGAAAGAAAGAAAGAAAGAAAGAAAGAAAGAAAGAAAGAAAGAAAGAATGAATTCCTAGGAATACAATAGTGTCCTGCCCGGACCCTAAATATCTATTTAGTCACATTTTTTAAATTAATCAATGCCTACATTTATTTAAAAACTAATTTATTTTTATTTATCTAATGGCATATAAATGTATTTACTGAACCAGGTCTTTATTCATTTATGATTTTGGCAGGTGCAGTCCTCAACAGTACTCCACGTTGATGCAATATAATAATGAAAAGGACATTTTATAGTTGTCTGTACTACTCAAGCTGAGTACCATTATTTAATGTCTTATAAACTTTCTCAGAAAAAGTTACAGTTAAGTGAGACTTTGAGGTCTTTAACCCAGAACTTCATGACTTTCTGAGCCTTCTCTTGGAGTCCTAGATAGTAAATGTTTCACCTAAATTAGACTTTAATTTGCTAGTAGTTTTAACTAAATATTGCTTTTCCCCTCTGTAAATGCAATCTCTCTTCAGGACCAAAATAAAAAATGACTAAAAGTACACTCTGACCTTCATCTTGCATGACTGACAAAAAACACAAAAGTAGGCCACATGTCTAAACAGAAAATATCCTAAAAGGAAAGGAATTACATTTTTTAACAGACACGTTAAAGTTAAGAGGCTTACAGTCTGTAAAATAAACCAGAGTATGATGTATGTAGTATGAGTATGATAATATTGAGATTTAAGAAAATTCTTCAATTAATTCCTTACTTGTCTTTGTTACAGTACTATGGTGCTCAATTATATGGTTGTAATATGGTTTTATTTTTAGTTAACTTCATACAATAGCTTAAACAATGTAGCCGCTTGGTTTTTTTTTTTGTTTGTTTAGTTTTCAGTTTCATATGGACGTACACAGAAAAAAAGTCCCAGGATCATATTATGTTCCTCAATCCCACCTGACCTTAGTACTCCACGGATTAACAACTATTGGTGGGAATGAAATCCACTCTCACCTCCATGTCCTCTTTGACTTGTTCCTGCTGGTCTCTCAGCTCTCCAAAGGCATCGATGATCAAACCTGTCACCACAAAGACATTGCTCTGAGTATATCACATATACTGTGTCTGTGTAATTGATACAAACACAATCTTACACCTTTCACTTCCCACAAATACAGCATGGGGTGTAATGTAGATATACTACTGTGATGGAGAGTATTACAAAGTCTGTGAGGAATATCATTCAGTATGTGCCTATACAGTAGGGTTAAGAAGGTCTGAGACCACGAGGCAAAATACTTAGAAATTATTAATTTTTTTATTACAAATGATAATATGAGTTTACAGGTCATATTGCTAACATTTTTATGTATGATTTCTGACAATTGGTTTGTCAGCCAATAGTATAGCAGCATTGGTATCATGTAGTGTCGGTGTTTTGCCACCATGAAGAGTCTTTTCATAATATCTCAGTATTTGGTGTGTCCCCCTTTTGCTTTAATGACACCATGCACTCGAGCTGGCATAGGCCCTATAAGTTTGAGCAAAACCTGGTGACTCGTGTTATCTCAGCTTGAATTGACAGTGTTCCAAAAAGCTTCTTGTGTTGTCACAGAAAAGCTTGGCTCGCTACATCTTTAAGTGTCCGCGTGAATGTTCAACAGGGTTGTCTACAAACTTATAGGGTCCATGCCAGCCCAAGTGAATGCTGTCATTAAAGAAAAAGGCAAGTAGATTGGCTAGTGGTCTCAGACTTTTTGACCCCACTCTAAATAAATTCCGATATTCATTTGGAAATGTTTTCTGAAGTGGTCGTACCCTGGATGATGGCCAGGAGGATGACAATGACGAAGAAGAAGAAGGTGATGTCAAAAAGGATGCGGTAGAGCTCGTAGGGGTCACCGGCTGGGTCCTCAATCTCATCCCCGATGCCCCCTCCTGCTCTCACCCCGACGTACATGTGGAATAGATAACACTGTGCAAACACAGAGGGAGGGTGAGTTCAGATCCCTTTAAGGCAGAGTTTTCGTGTCTGGTGTCAAAAATAAATGTAATGTACACTTACAGTCATCATGTCATCACACTTCATATCTGGCTCATCCTCATCCTCGCTCTTGTTGTAGAACTTCCTGAAGAAATTGAAGGCCACCACAGTGTAGAGATAGACCACAACTGCCAGCAGGCCCACTGTCAACACCAGCTGAGGAGAAACGCAGGCAGCAGTCAGTAAAATGTCATTAATAACTTCCTGTCTATTTATGTACTCGGAGTGAACACAATAGACGCAGCGGGGGCAAAGCCACCAGCTCCCTTTCATTTTCTATAAAAAGCGGCGTTACCCTCACGAGGAGCTAGATTGGATTGCTGGTGGCGAGAAAAGAGCACCGAGGGGAAACACACACATCGGTTTCATCAGTTTTAACTCCTGATTTTGTGTGTGAACCTAAACAGCGAGGATCAGTAGACCGCATTGGGATCGACAGTGTGATTGATCTGCCCACAGGCAGCTAAGCGTGAGAGGTGTCGGCAATTCCTTGCGGCCTCGCCATTTGGGTGGAGTTCCACCCTTGGAGATTGACATTTAATTTTGATTGCTGCCTCTGGTCAGTTGACATGAGAATCCCTGCAAGGACTGACAGTCAGAATTGGGGATAAAATTAAAGCAATTGAGACATTTGAACTCAAATGTCAGAGGATACCGTGTGCATCTAAATGATCATTTATGCATCTTTGCCTCCTTCACTTGCATCTTTTCCTTTAGCCTTCAACGTCTATATTATGCCCATTATCAGTTTTAGCACATCTGTTCAACCTTTTGTCTGATGTTCCCCGGAACTGAAATGCACTGCCTGCTCCGATTGGTTAGCTCTCACAAGCCCGAGCAGGCACTGCCCATGATGTTTTTGCAGCCACTGCCCTGCATGCAGTAAGTATTTATTTAGCCTCTAGAGCCGCTTTATTAATTAGAAAAGACATTGTTTACTTATTGTTTTTCATCTTAAGATTTAAAATTTTGATAAAAAGATGTAATATTTTTACTAGATGACAGGTTCCTGCTCAACCAGGCATCATTTTAACTCACATTATCCATAACAACATGTCGAACAGAAAAGTGCAGAGAAACAGATAATTCTTCCAAGAGTTAAATGGTGAGTACCCTGGCACCAAGGTTGTGATAAAATGCTCAAAAAAACTGAAGCTTACAGAATATCCAGCCATAATCAAGCTGTAGATCACAGATCATGATAATCTTGTGTGATAGTTAACACATTCTTTTCTACAGTATTTGGCAGAGCTGACACAGACTGGACACTTGTGTTACCCAAGATGGCATCAGTGGGGCAGGAGGATGGAAACTGTGATATAAACTGGCCTGTGGTTGCACATCAGAAAATAAACAGACAGTGGTAACTCTGCAGTGACCCCTGCTGCTTGGGAAATAGACCTGCATCCTCCTTGCCCATACCTGTTTGCCGTTGTGTGTGACAGAGGAGAGAATGGTGCGAAGGGTTTTGAACCCCATGGCGATGTCCAGCAGATGAGCGGCAAAGAAGAAGTTGTTGTAATGGCCCAGGATGGACATGGTGGTGTACCACACCAGATACAGGAATGACTGGTGAAGAAACAAAATAAGAATCCATCTGCCTGGTAGTAATATCATCAAACAACCCATGTATCTATCCATGCATGAAATCATCACTTAACCATCCATAAAACCACAAAACAAAGTAATGAATCACCCCAAACTGTACTGAAACTCACATTGTCTGTAAACACCACTCCCAATTTCCAGACGTGGTACTTTGTATCGATTGAGCTCAACCTGGGAAAAGAGAAATGTTGATATGAGGAGCTCATATTTTCTACTTTTGCCTCTAAGGGCTTTCCGGCCTATTGCTCGTTATCCGTCCACTCCCTCACCATGACACCAGTGAAGCCTCCTTGGCAACAGCTTCCTCTGTCGGGTTGAAATCCAGGGCGCTCTTATCCAGCCCCAGCAGCTCTGCTATCCTCTCTGCTCCGTACAGGTCTCCATACTTTTTGATCACCTACAAACGGCGGAAAAACAGGAGCAGAGGAGAGGATGACACTGCAGCTGACATTTATTAAATATCACCAGATTGACTTTGTGTGCATAACAGATAACATGCAAATTACGAGGACATGAGTCACTTACTTTACGTTTGACAAATTTATCCCAGTAGTTGTTGGGGAAGGAGCTGGTAAAAAACAGAGAAAAAAAAAACAGCATTAAACTCTTGTTTGTAAAAGACTTAGAGGTTAATGAGCGCACACTGAATGACTCACGGCGTATTGATGACCAGTCTGTCCCACTGTCCTTTGATGTCATCATCCGATGGCTGCTCTGTGATGTAAAGGCCGGCAAACTCCAGCTTCCTCGCTATCTCCTTCTCACGTTTGAACACCACCAGGGGCACCTTGGACATAGAGGGAATTTGGCTGCATCATTAGCGCAGTAAAGGAAATAACATACAGTTACGGATGGTTATAGATGTCAAAAAAGAGACAGAATGTGTATGAAGGTGTGCTTTTGTATGCAACCCCAAAACACAAGTGTTGGAGCACCGGGGGAATGTTAGGCTATCACCCCTCGAGGTGTACAGTCACTAGTGACTAGCATACTAACTTCATTAAGTATCCCTGCAACACAATACATAAACATCTTTGACATAATGTTGAAAATGTTATCACGTTTAATTTCTTTTGGTTAAATCTTTAATGTTTTAAACTACAATTCTTACATACTGCACCTTTGAAACAAGCGTTAAAAAGCATTAAGATATATTTCAAAAAATGTAAAAAATGAATCTTTTAAAATATAATAACAAACCCTGACCCCCATTTGTGGCAATGCTTAGAATATAAGAAAAGAAAATCCTTATTTTAAAGGTGCAATATGTCACAATTTTAATTTAAAACATTCAAAAATGAACAAAGAATATCAACAGAATGTGAAGAAATAACAGCTTTAACAATCATCCATTGTGTTGAAGTTGAGTTAACATGCTAACCAGCTAGCCCCATCCGGTCCCGGCTCCCTTGCTAGCGGCATAAACACCAACACTCCTCCAGTGCTCTGGGCTCACAGATCCGGACTACTAGTTGCACTGCAAACAAATCCAAACTAAAGTATTAAAGTATTATCTTGTCAGCTGGTGTAACTGTACCTTCAGGTAGTAGTATCCCACTACACACAGGAAAGATATGATCGTGTGCAGTATAGCCAGACAGCGAAGCGTCGGTGCCATGTAGCCTGTGCTCTCCTGCAGAACAAAGTACTCAAGCGCACCCTCATCTTCCTCCTCCCCTACTCTACCGCGGCCATTCCAGGGGTCTTCATCATCTGAGTAATCACCAGTCACCTGACAGACAATGGGATGTTTACAGGTATTCAGAAAAAGCAATAACAACAGCATTCAATCTGTACATATTATTATGCCTTTACTTCAGGCTTACTTTGTAGAAGAGCAGAATGAAATTGATAGCAAAGGCAACAAAAAGTGCCAGGAAGCGGAGGTTGTAGAAGTTTCTGGCCAGGTAGTTCTGTGAAAAAATAATTCTTGTATAAGTTGTATGAACACAAAGCTGATATATGCTATTTTAGGACAACTGTGAGGGAAATATCTGACCAGCATCTTGGTCTGGTAGACCTCCAAGCCAGCAAAGAAGCTGGCCATGAAGGCCTCGGGCGGCTCTTTCTTCTGGCCGAGCCTCTTCTTCCGGGCTTTCCTCTCCTCCACTGAAGACTCCGGAGGGGATTCGTCTTTGGCTTTGTCGTGGTCCTTCTTCTCACCATCTTCCGAACTGCAACAACATTTTCTCTATTAGTGACAGACAGACACATCCTGTCGACTAGAAACTCCCATCAGGCTCAGACTTAAATAACTCCTATTAAGTATCTGACGATTTTCATAATTAAAGCCCATTGATGAAGATTGTTTTTCAAATGACTTTGACACTTAACAAGAAAGACATGCCGAAACACTCTGCGACCCTCAGAAAATGTCTGAAGATGCTGAAAAAAATATCAATGGCTATTCCACTGTGGATGAATGCTGAATAAAATCAAGAACACTCACTCTCCTTTCTCTGAATCCGACTTGTAGTCTCCATTTGAAGCCTTCTTCTTTGCAGCCAGCTGTAACAAATACATTGTTTTGACCATCAGTCACTTGACAGTTTTCTACCTGTAAAGAAACCTCCGTGGGACTATTCCTTAACATGCCAAATATATTCATTTTTCATGATTAGGAATAGATGTAACGTTGTTCAATCGGATTAAACGTGACTACCGACCTGTGCCTTTTTCTGCTTGACTGCGCTGGCGATGGATGGAGCGTCTCCTACCACCACCTCAGACACATCCCCCAGACCGGGCTCAGCCCCATGCTTTCCCTCCTTCTTGGGCTGAATGTTCAGCAGCTCAGCCATCAGGTCTGCTTCTGCTGATTCTCCCTGAGCCATCTGACCCATCTCCGCCAGCGCAGACGCTTCGTTGGCCTCCATCTTCTCTATCTCCAACACGTCACCGTGGATCCCAAACTGGGTTGGGTCTGGCATGTTACCCAAAATGTCCGTCACCTTCATGTTCTTGGCGCCTTCAACGAGGCCGCCCCCGAACATAGTGGTCCACAAGATGTGGAAGAAACCCCAAACCAGGCTGTAGACGAAGTGAAAGAGGCCTGTGATGATCATCCAGAAGAAGGAGAAGAAGCCTCGCACCATCTCCCTCACACTCATCTTTCTGAATTTTCTGTACTGCCGCCTCATGCTCCTTAGAGTGAGCATCTGGCGGAAGTGGCAGAGGCTCTTTCTCATAGAGATGCAGGCGACCGTAAAGGCCGAGGAGGCCTCCAACACCACACTCTCCTCCTCTTCCTCTTCCGGGTTTTCCGCCACGCTCTGGTTGTCGTCCTCATCTTCCTCGGGGCGCTCCACTGCATCTGGCTCAGAGATCTGGGAGGCAAGCTGCATCTCGAAGATGGTGTCCTCGCAGAAGTTGACAAACAGTTCCATCTTCTCGCTCTCCCCGCCTTCATTGACGACATCGAAGATAAACTGCCGCTTTGACTCTTTCACCTGAGGCTTTTCCCACTGGGTACGACTCGACTCACTGATCTCAAAGTAGACTCTCTCGATGCGCTTGGCGCCACCCATGATCTCGATGCGACCCAAGAAGGGCTCGAAATAGCTGAGGACGCTCTCGGCCAGGTCGAGGAACGTTGAGAGGCGGGCGTCGTGAGGCATGTGCTCTGAGAGATTGGTCAGCAACACCGCTACATTAAAGCCAATGTCCTTGGCGGGTTCGTGAAACCTCTCCACAAACTGCTCGTAGTTGAACATGTCGTTCTCATCCGCCTCGGCACAGGAGAGGAGAAACTCAATCTCAGACTGGGAATACTGTTTCTGGTTCTCCATAGACTTCTGGAAATCCTTCTTTGAGATGACCCCTTTGCTCTCAGGATCATACTCCTTGAAGCTGTCTGAGGTAGTCAGGTCCTTCAACTTGAGAAACATGTCAAAGAATTTGAGGATCATCTCCACGTTGCTAGAAGATTCAACCAAGGTGTCCACCATCTGTTTGCCAATAGTACCATTGACAACATTACCTGTGCCATAATGGAGAAGGAGACCAAAGAAACGTTTGTCAGTCCACGCAGTAACAAGCAGCAATCTTCATGCAGATTAAACAAAGCTGCTTTAGGAGATATTTGACAACATTAGAACAGATGATTAAGCTAACAAATCTGTTTAATGCGAGTCATAAAAGAGACAATATCCTTGCAAACTAATCCCACTGGCGCAGCTCTTATGATGTCAGCAAGTGTTCAAAGAGTAAACCTTCAAGAAGAGAGAGCATCATGACGATCATGTCCTTCTGCAGATCCAGTAGCTCCTTCAATAAATCAATCTGACTGGAGTCCTGTTAGGAGAAGACAAAAAAACTGAAACCTTGTGACTAACACTATATCACACAGACGCCCTGTAAGGATACAACCACCCTGTCTAATATCTCAGAGAGATCAAGGCTGCCTCAGATAGCGGGGACCCACAACGGCCCTGCCGTGGGCCCAGAAGGGCCTTCTAGGTAACATCCATCCATCAGCACCAGGGTTAATGTTATTTTACTGTCTAGGAGCAGATGGCTAGGTCAGTCTGACTCATTTAGGCCCTCTCTGGAGCCCGTATGCAGCGCGCCATAAATCTGCGGTGTACCTCGCTACGCTAAATTCAAACCTCTCCGCCTGTGCCCTCCTTCATCCTGGCTTCTACCGTCAGACCGAGCTTTTTCCTGATGACCATGAGATAAGGTTAGGCGGCTGGATTTTATCCCATATCTGGCTTATTGGGCATGGAAGAAATATCATAGATGGGAGTCATACATCATATAGCTGAGTGGAATGTTGAATGTTATTGTACTGCAGTAGCCTGAGGTTATCCTTGAGCCTGGAGAGACCTCTAGTGGTTACAGATATTCTAAGTTTCTTTCCCTGACAAAGAGAAACACCACTGGTGGATGAAGTGATTTAAATGTAACTTAAGTAGAGGAAGATTAGTTTTCTCAGGAGAATGAAAATCGGTATTACAAGTAAAAATGTAATTATAGTTTATTATATATTTTCAATACTAGTGGATTATTATCAATGATGTATGGATGTATAAGCAGAATTCAGGGACATCTGGGAGCCAAATTATAAAGAGGCATACCATAAAATCTCTTACACGGTATATGTCTTAACTTTAACATTAATTACCTGGCCTAAAGATTACATTTCGGCTTATACATTCAACTAAACCCTGATTCAGTTCAGCAGGCTTTCTCTGGCGCACATCATACCTCCCTCTTTCTCTCCCCATAATCCCTTTCTACATTGTCACACTAAAACTGTCCAATAAAGACAAAAAGCCAAAAGATAGCATTTAATCTAGTAGCTGATTTAGTGGAGCTAGTTGTAGTCACTTTATATACTGAATCTATAATTCAGCATCATTCTTCCACATGTATAATCTTATTCTAAAGTAACTACACTGTACAATAGTACAGTAGCTGTCAAATGAATGAAGTGGATTAAAAAAGACAAGATAAAAAAAAAACTGAAGTATACATTAATCACAATTGTACTTGCACAGTAAAACTAGATAGCAGCAACACCATTTTATTGCAGACAAAAGTACGTGCCTGAGATAACTTCATCTGCATGTTGGCAAAAACATGCAGGAAGCCCACCACCGCGTCCCACAGCCTGCTGTGAGCCAGACTCTGCTGGTTCCCGACACACGGACCCTGCAGATAATCACACAGCGTCAAAATCAAACTTTTCTAAGCACAAGATTTTAATTAGAACTTGTTGTGGCGCAGTATGTTGTGTTATGGTACCTGTATATACTCAGTTAAGGAGTTGAAGACCTGCTTGGCCACAGCCAGCGCTCTGGAGAAGTTCCTCTGACCTGCCTCGTCTATAATATCCTTACCAGAGTAGTACCAGTAGAAATCACTGATGGACTCCTAACAGAAGGGAGGACACATTTTTTTTCAAGCAAACATTGTCAAGCATTTGCTTGTACTGTTGGTCGGACAAAAAAACGACTTTTGTCAATTTGAATACTAAAACTTTTGACAATGGGAAATCGTGCTGTGCTTTTTTCAACATTTTGAAAATAAGTTGTGAAAGTAAAGCTCTAAAGGAAATAATTAGCAAATCAAAACTGCCATATGTAAGAATTTTAGTGTAAAACATTAAAAAATTAACTCAAATGATCAACAGATGGCAAAGAAATGACAGATTTGAAGTTCTGTCAGAATTGTTCATGTACTATGTATCTGACCAAAGTTAGCATGCTAACCAGCTAGCACCGGCCCATCCTGTCTTGTCATACTCAAAAATCCCCTTCTGACAACATCATATCATACCTGGAGTCTTAGCAGGTAGTCTACAGTACTAATGATGATGTTGACTGTAGTCGTGTTCCCTGTCTGAGTCCTCAAGAAGTTCTGAAAATCTAAAACAGATGTTAAAATAAGATCACTGGCTGTAGAGACGTACATGGACACAACCCAGCCCTCTCTCTTGTTTAGAGTTGTGCAACTCCTTTAATTTTGGTTTATGGAAATGTGTCCACCTACCATTGTTGTGGCCCTCACAGAGAAGCTGCAGAAACCTAAAGAGATCCTTAGTGAACTCATCATCCTGCAGTACCTTGGAACCTGAGGACAGGAAATGAGATTAACTGTCCCTTTCAGTGGCAAGAAGGTCAGAGACCCATCATTTTTAATATCAGTACAGGCATCGGGGCTTGCATAGATTTCACTTCCTCATAAAGCTGCTGTCTAGTCGTCAAAGGGCATTAAATTATGTGCACTATAGTAGGGGTTCAGAACACACAGACAAGGTATAATGCATCATTTCACAAAAATTAAAAAAGGGTTTATAATAGGAATAAAACTGATCTTTATCGTTTAACGCCAGCAAAGCTTTGTTGGAACGTACAATCAAAGCTTTGGGAGATTTATTTCTTATTACACGCTGGTTAGTATTGTTAAAATTAAACTAAAATAAAAAGGTCCCACACAAATGACAAGCACTGACTTCTTACAAAAGAAAGTGTAAGGAAAGTGGAGAGATTTGAGTCAGTTTGGGGTACCTGACCCTGGACTGAACAATCTATCCAGATGTCAGAAGAGCATGCATGCTTTCCTTCAGTCCAAGGTACAAAAGAAGGTGGTTGTATTGCATTCAGGGCAAGGGAGGAGGAGCAGGAGAAGGAGGAGGAGGAGGGTGGGGGATGGGGGAGAGGTGGGGGAAGGGGCTGAACGGAGAGCAATCAAGATGTCAGCATTGCATAGAATGAGTAGAATCTAAACCATGTATTTACCCCGCTCACTCACGTTGACTGCGACCGATGAGATAAAAAACATGATCAGAGGGAAAACAAACAAACAAAACAAAAAGCAGACATAAGCAAAGGAGAAGACAGTGATATTCAATCAGAAGAAGTAGGAACAGGAGAGAATGATAGCGCTATAGATATATCTTTACATACTCACATTGATTTGCGACATTGACATGCGGCTACCATTGAACAAAGCCTTAGAAGTACAGTCTGCGCCCTAGGGCAGGTGTTTAGACTACAGAGTACCAGACTAACAGTTACCATCACTTATGCCTGAGCTTATGAAGTGGAAATGGGCTGGAATATGCATGAGAAAAATATATTCATATACTGTATGCTACCCATCAGATCAAATAGAGAGCTCTGATTCAGTGTGGATTTTCATGTGGATATGACTGTGAGTGCTTTTTACGTGGCAGACAAAGGCCAAGACAGGACTTAGACATACAGTAGCACAGGTTTACCTGCATGACGATGACGTACAACATGACACATGAGACACGTGACGTGGACATGGGCTCGTAGAACAGACTAAAGGTTTTTCGTCAAGCTAATGCCGCGCCGTTTGTCCGGCAGCCTGACTAAAAAACAAACGGCGCCATGAGGCTGAATGAGACACATCATGTCACGGCAAAGCTTGCGCTTTGATTTGGACTGTGGTGAAGAAGAAGGTCCATCTGCTGCACAAATAAAGCTAAAGATTTCATATAATGTGTTTCATTTAATTTCTGAGATACTCTCAGATCAACATTTGACAACAAAACAGTATAACTGTAATACTGAGGTTCTGTCTGTACTGCGCTTTTTATTACAGAGCATAAAATAATACTATGGCGTAGATATTGACTTGCATGCATTTAATTAAGTGCCACAATAATATACCATGTATTGCTTTGCATCAGCTTGATTTAAAGCCTCCTGGAAGAGGACGAATCAATCACTTATACCGTTGACTGTTTACCATGTTTATTATCCTCACTTACTTGATCCTTCTTCAGTAACCATCCCCAGACCTTCGGCTTTATTTTGCCTTTCAAAAGCATTCAAATCAAGGACACTGTGGGAGAGAAAAGACAGGGTCGGACTTAGGGTTCATTTATGTTCTATATTCTGTATTTCTGCACACAACAAAAAAAAATCTGATTTGCTAATGCTTTAAGAGAAAGTAAATGGATTAATCATGTTTGTCAAACCTAAAGGGTACACACAATGCATTTTTGGTAAGAAACACTGAATGGAAACAGAGCAGTTCATAATATAGGTCAAGCTCTAAAAACACTGAATCCTTTACTTCCAATAATGCAACCAAGACCTTATTAACATTAGAGCTTCTCTCATTGGTAAGCTAATAGCTCTTTCAAACTTCACAGCCCCAGTTTAAGAGGCTTTCTGTGATATATTTGTTGTGGCCTAACATAAGTTAAAATAAATATTATATATTATAATATAGAACAAACTGTTTTCACATGCTGGGAGGTTCTTCTTCTTGTGACTTGTCAACTGACCTTTCTGTGTATAATTGGTGGAGTTCCCCTTTAAATAGTAGTTGAGAAATAAAAACATAAATCTGCTTCTGGCTTCATTACCTGCAAGACATCATCAGTCCAGACAAACTTTTGAAAAAGCCAACGTCTCTTTTCTCCTTCAGGTAGTCCAGCATTTTCTGCATCGAGATAAAAGCACAGTTAATACTAGCCCGATGCAGCAAATTCTGCATGCCGACTGAAGCGTACCTGCTGGACCAGTATGTTTCCTCCATTGAGGATGGAGATGCCTAGCTTGAGGGTGAAAGTCACGATAGCACCAAGTCGACCTGACGAGCACAGAATCAAATACTTAACAGCTGCTGAACTACTGGTGGAAGTTATAAGAAGGCGGACAAGTGAGTGTGTGTTTTCTTACCTTTGCTGGCACTGATCATCTGAAGCACCATCTCTGCAGCTCCACGATCGTGTAGTCTGGCTTGCTGGTACAGCATCTTTTGCTTCTCCATTTCCTTTTCCTGTGTTGAATATGCAAACAGTTTTCTCTGGGTTTGAACATTGTAGGAAACATTTGGCATAGTTTAGGTACCCAACTCAACAGAATACATAAAAAGGCTCTAGTCTTTTTAGGCGTTTAAGTGCAGAATTTCTACATACTAGATCTTTAAACATGAATGTAAACAATGTAGGTTTCAAACTTGTTCAAATGTTTTATAAGGAAGGAAATGCATTACACTTGTTTGTTAGACCTACACAAGGATACACATAATGTGTTCTGGTAAGAAAGGCTGAATGTAAACAGACACTAGGTTTATTTACAACAAAACTCCACAGGGCACCTTTAAGTTGGGGGACTCTTAAGAGACACTTCAAATTATAATGGTTAAAAATGATAATAGGTTGAGCAAGACATCTGAATGTTAACCGACAACGTAAGTGAAACGCAGATGAGTCGCCCTGAGAAATCAACAGCACCTCAAACGTTTTCTCCTTTCCTTCCTCGTCTTCCTCTTCTTCACCTTCAGCACAGCTCTGCAAGAGAGAGCAGGATGTCAAACCTGCAAGATTTTGCTGTACGGTATACGCTTAAGTGAAAGCAATTTTGAGAATGAGAATGAAGTACCTTTGCCATCATATCTGCATATGCAATGTACAGGGGATCCTCTTCTATAGAACTAACAAGAAAGAAGATGAACATCTGGTGGTTAAACCTTGTTGCAATGCAATATATGTAAAGTAAGCAGCAGGACGACGGAGAAACAAAAAAACTGCTTGTGTTTCTCTCCTCGTTTGGAATATTTGCTGATGATTTAGCTTAATGCAGCTCTTTATTAGCTAAGATGCAGGCCAAAACCATTATGGAGCACAGATGGAGCAAAGCGTCGGTGCCAGGTGGCCAGGTGTGTGTGACACTGGAGTGTGTGTTCACCTGCACTCAGTCAGAGCGTTGTGGCTGAAGTGGAGAATGAGCTGGTGAAGCGGGTCCGGCTGCTTTCTGACCTCCTCCTCCTCCTCTTCCTCCACTTTGGGTTGCGTTTTCTAGACAAAGTCATACAAGTAAATACCGGAGCTCGGGCGTGTGCAGCATCAATATCAGCTACAAAGTGCAGTTACTGTACATCACTTACCTCAGGAGAATCAGACTGTATCAGAAAACAGGCAGCAATAGGATACACTGACAACATGCAGACTAGAAACCACAAGCACAAACATGGACATACACATGCTGGCACACACACTTAGGGCGGATGATGTTCAGCAGGTTTAAAAGGTGGCGAATGGAGTTAAGCATGACTCTCCATGAGCCCTATGATAAACCGCTTGTGACAGTAGGCCCAGTGGAACTACTTTTCTCTAGAGTTTGGCTGTGAGTGTGTGTGTTTGCTAAAAGTTCTCCATCTGTGGCAGTCTAAACTTTTTATGTGGTGCCCTGTGGCTTTCATTTCAAGTAATGTGGAGAAGATGTGACTGTTAAAAGGGCCAAGGAAAGATGAGATTTTCAAAATAGTTGTATTAATTCAAATCTTTATCTCCATTTCATTATTGAAAAAGAGAAAGAAAAAAGAAAAAAAACACCCACTGGCACAGTTGGGTTTGTTGAGTTCCAGCATGCCTTCATGATTGTCTCCAGATAAGAAAACTTAATTTGTTACACTATTCCATGAATCCTTGAAGCAAATTTAATCAAGCTATGCATATTGTGCTCTAAATTATCATGGGCTGCGAAGTGCAAACTATTTCTGAAGCACTCTTGTGAAGTTGTTAAGAAAGCTGTGTTTCTTTTACTTTCCTTACACACTCAATGCATGATTGTGATGATTTATGACTGTTAATATTTTAGGAAAGACGTCACAACTTTCTGAAATGTCATTGGTAAGTCGAAGCATCGTGGCAGGATGCCAACTTACCCAATGCTGGATGGGACAAAGTGGTCAAAATACACCAGCTGGCTCTGACATCAGCGGTGATGTCATGCTTGCCACAAAAAATGGGTATCGAGTTGAAAAACACCGTGTAGATGACTGGGTGCGACCCAGTGGTAACGTGGTGGGGTTGGAACGCTTTCAAGCACTTTAAACAATAACACATCGGAGGAAAGCGGTGCTGACGGGGCGACCATTAGCTTCCCACAGCACATGGGCACCAACAAGAGGGCATGGCTGGGACGATACAAGTACTTACTGCAAGATCCTGCACTAGCTTCTCCTCAAAGGAGTACTCCTCTGTTTCTATCCATATTCTCTGATAGGCCAGGAGGAAGAGGTTAATAGAGCGATGCCTAAGGAAGGATGAGAGGACACCAGCCTGGGTTAGATAGGAGCAGAGCAAAGGAGTGGAGAAGTGTCTTTAGGCGAGGTTAATGCTGGTTAGTTTTGGGTGCTGGCACATCCAACTGGTCACCTGAGAGGAAATGTTGTTCATAAATACAGAGCTGTGATGTATACGCTATCTGACAGACAGTTGACGATGTCACTTTTTTAAAAAGAAATTAAAATCTATTCCTAAACTTTAATCAGCAGGCAGAAAATGCAATTCCACATGAGATTAATGAGCTGATCTAAGTACCCATGTATCTGCACATCAACAACAGTTAAAGGAATATTTTGACATTTAAGGAATTGTACTTGTTTGCCCTCTTGCAGAGAGTTAGATGAGAGGACGAATGCAAATCTCATGCCTGTAAATGACATATAAAGATACAGCCAGGAGACAATTAGCTTAGCCGCAAAGATTGAAAGCAGGTGGAAACATCCAGTGCAGCTCCGTCCCAAAGTGAGAAAAACAACAAAAATATACTTAGAAGCACCAGCTGTTTCCAGCCTATATAGCTAAGCTAAACTAACTGCCTGCTTGGTCTTGTTTCATATTTCACATACAGACAGGAGAGCTGTCTTGGTAGCTACGTTTACATGCACACTAATTTTCCAGTATCAATCTGTATATGACGATATTCCAAATTAAATATGGGTCATACAAACAGTGTATTCTGTTTGGATATTCTGCAACAGACATTATTTACAATGTAGCATTTTGGGATTATGCTGATTAAATTCAGGTTCTAATAGCATTCTTTAGAAATGTATACAGAATAAGAGTCTCAATTAGGGTTTTTAATCACGGATGCGTTGCACATAAACCAACCCCAAGGCTGGGGTAGATATGAATACTAAAAGAAAAACACACATTTCTTGTCAGAAGGAGAACGACTATTTACTATATACCAGATTAGATAATGACAGACTTGGGTAAGAACAAGTTTTTGGACATGCACCAAAGACAGAGGCTATGTATGCATGGTTGAATAAGTCTTTAGGGCAGAGTATGCATGTCTCATCTGCACAACTTTATCGATGTGGACCAGTGGAAAAACCAGCGGAAAAATCTGAATGGGAGTTAAATCTGTGGCGTACACTGTGCCTGGAGGAGAAGGAGGGGTAGTTAAGGGAGATATGCAAAGTCGTACAGTAGCAACACTGGGTCAGCACTACGTTACCGTCAGCATGGAGAGCAGACTGTCATAGTCTGTGTTCTCATGCATTATCTCCAGCCAAATATGCCGGTAGGCATTCAGGAAGTAATTATTATTTGTGTGCCTGAGGGAAGGAGGTACAATAGAGTGTGACACTGAGGAGAGAACAAAGGCTGAATAGAGAGACAACAGAGAAAAGATGAAATCTGAATGCCTGAAACTAGACATGTATCCAGAAGCTCAAACGCAAGTCCATTACTTGAAACAAAAACAATCAATTGTGCGCACACTGTAAATACTGTCTAATAATAATTAACTCTGATGTGTCATATTTCACTGTCAACGACTCTGGATAAATGAGTCATGCTGTCAGGGAGGCGGGCGGTATCGTCTGAGCACATATTGAAGATGGCCACCTCCAGGTTGGGCCTCATAATTGTTTTCCTCCCTACTGTAGCTCTCTGCCTGACTTCCTGTGATTGAGTTACAGAGCAGCAGGGCATGAAATTGCTAGTGTCCCTTTATTTTTTTCTCCTCCTTGATAACAGCTGCGGGCCAGACATTTGTCCTACAAATGCAGGGAGGGAGGCTGTGCATTAATGCAGGGTCAGAACCCAGGAAGAGAGAAATGAGAGTTGTGAGTCAGGCAAAAGAAGAAGAGAGTGTGGTGGTGTTGGGCCAGTAAACACAGAGGTGATGTCGCAACACTCGGCACACAATCTCCCATCTGCTAGTTGTACCGAGGGGAGCCTATCAGGTACTGAATGCGTGGTGTCATCCAGGAATCATCATAATGCGGATATTTAGCATGATTTTAGGCTAAAAACAGCTCAACAAGGACGTGGAGGCTGAAGGTGTAATGTATACCGTCGTACCTCGGCAGATTATAAAGTGGAGCCATGCGAAAGCAGGCGACGACTGCTCGCTTCCTCTGCTTTGAAAGCAACTTCTGCCATACACACTTCTTGGATCTCAGTGGCTGCTCCACCTGATGAGAACAGAAGGAGATTACGTGATTAATCAACACACTTTCTATCAGGTAAACCTGAGAAGAAAAAAAACTGTCTCTGGTTACTGAGAACTGCTGTTTTCATGAAGTTTTTTTTTGCTCAGTGCCAGTGGGGTTTTTATTTTTTATTTTTATTTTGGTGACTCATCTGACTGTACATAAGGGAAAGGTGATGTGCAGGAGAAAGCCCAGTGCAACTTTGCTGTGGAGGATCGCTGCAATTTGTTTCAACACCGATGTCCTATCTAAGGCACACGCTTGCTTTTCTTTTTGGCTGAACCAACCAAAGAGAAGAGAAAAAGATAGCTTCCATGAATTGCAAGAGCTTTCAATATGTGCTGTGATGAATGGAGAATTAAAATTTGTCCTGCCCAGTGATGGCCAAAACAGCCCACTTACACACTCGGCCCAAATAAAGCAATAAATTGTGGTCAGCATGTGGTTTAGATCTGGTAGCCACAACATGGATACTACTGTAATGACACAGCACTGGGACCTGGGCCAGAATAGGGACAGCTATAGCTGGCTAAAATATTGCACCCATGTTCTGGCTGCCAGGTCTGGACCACCTGGGGACTGTAATTCATTGCTGTATTTTAGTGTACAGTAGTGGGCTGCAGTGAACAATTTCTGGGATTTTGTGGGAGTGTTAACATTACATTGGGCAATAAAATGCAACATCACTGGCCTTTGTTGGCATATTGAAAGTGCCATCAGCTGCGTGTCTTTGAATCATTAACCCCTGAGTGTCACTAGTGGTTCATAATATGTTATGTATATACAGTATAAACGTTTGAGGCCTACCTGCTCCAGGTTGAAGACGGCAGCAGAGATCCTCTGGATACGGTCCACCACCCTGTCAGGGTCTGGAGGCCCCTCACTTCGCATCGCTACGTCCTTGTACAGGTTTAGCTGCCACCTCACTGCAGGGTCCTCCGACTGAGAAGGTGTCCCGAAGAAACATGTTAAATAAAGTATTTTAGAGCCCAACCAGTGCCTGAAATTTCGGAGCCGATGCCAGTTTTAGGAAGTAAAAACAAAATCGATATATCGGCCAATATAAACACGTTTTTTGCAATGATTCCTCAAACACAAGATGTGTAACAGAGGCAGGATATTCTAGACTCTAACAGTAACCTTTAATGTCTGAAGGCCTGCATGGAAACAGTAAACTTCACTGGGGATTTGATAATTTAAAAAATACACCTAGCATTATAATCTCTGTTAGAAAACAGAAGAAGAAATTTTCAAATAAGTGCATATCAGACAAAATATATACAAATACAATACATCTGTGCTAGGAAAAAAATATTGGCTGATAGTATCAGTCAGGCTATACAATATAAACAGCATCTGGATGCTTGTAACCCCTTACAGTCATGATATTGATTCAGAAATGCTCACCTTTTCTCGAAGATGCAGATTCTGCCGAATATGATCTTTGACCTCATCGTCTGTGTCTCTCTATCAAACAAAAGCAAGAATAGGGACACAAACATGTATGTAGCTGTCTTAAATGAATGTACCTGCTCGAGCGTAAGTACACTTTATAGTCACATGAAGTGTTGTCTCACCAGGAGGTAGCGAGTCTTGGCTAGAGAGATGAGCTCCTGGTCACCCGGGGTACACATGTTGAGACCGATCGGCAGCATCTTCTTCAGAGCGGCCACGATCAGCGAGGTCTGGATAGAGTAGAACTCGCCACGTCTTTTCTTGTGTCTCCTCTCCTGGTCTTGTCCCCCAGACTGAAAAAAAAAATCACGACAACACCTTCAGACAACACAAAGTGGTGAATTAAAAAAAAAAAAAGCTTTGTCGGCTAAATACGCTGCTTTTGAGGTAATAAATTATATTGTCCGATATTTGCTTATTTAATGTTGCACCAAAGCACCTCCTCTCAACTTCTAACTTGATACCTTACCAGTATTTCTTTGGAGCATACTTCACAGTGGGAGCACTCACACTGTGTTTGAACAAAAGCCAGAGGCAACCGAGGCGAAAATCTGTGACCGGGCTGAATCCGTGCCACTGAAGCATTAAAAAGTTTCACACCTCAGCTGAAAAGTGGAGCAAGCAGACTGCCTCTGTTAAGAAAGCGAGATGTGACCAGCGACTCGCACTTCGGAGCCAAATTGAAGTAGCTGGCTCTGTGAAAACACTCATTTCCATATTGACAGATACATATACACTAACACGCACACAAACACGCACACACGCTTACCGCACATCAACCACAACATGGCATACACAGCTCGAGCTAACTGTTGGCCAAACACACCGGGGGTATCACAATCCATCAACGGCAAACACACCAGAGATCACATGATTTGTTACAGGAGGGTTGGGCCTCATTACTCCAGATGAGACGTGTTCCGCCCATAAGGGAATGAGCAATGACCAAAGTTACCATGTCACACATGGTGATGAATGGAGGCCACAAATAATCAGGTGACACGATACTGTATATAACTACACTATAGACTATATAGCACAGCGGCACAAACTATTGGCTTCTCTGCATGGCGACTGCAGCACAGAAGCCAATAAGCTGGCAGGTAAACGGCGCATGCACTGCATCACTCTACCTTTTCCTTAAACGACTGTTTGAGACAGAGAGAGAGAGACACAGGGAGAGAGAGAGACAGATAGAGAGAAAACAATGAGAGGAGGGTTAATGGGCACGCACGGTCCTCGCGTGGACGTGCACTGCAATGAAAAACCATTTGTTTGCCTTCAAACAGCTAAACCAGGCAGACAAGAAAATCAAATGTTATGACCCTCGTAGATCTGAGGAGGGCTGAAGGTATGGAGGAATATTTGTCTACTGAAGGATGAATGTTAGTTTCTGTTATTTAGCGTAACAAGCATGCATGAGTAAATTCATACACGCGCACAACACACACAGTCATAAGTCAAAGTTAGTCATGATCATGCTTATTTCTGGAACTTTTTCAATTGAAGGGTAAAAGTTTTAACCTGCTGCTGGAATAAGGAAATAAAGTTGAGGTTGTGAGAAATACAAAACCTACCTTAGACATCTTTGTTTTGTTATCTCCAGTCAGGAAGGAGAGGTTGTTGATTTCATTCTGGACCACAAAGTTCTGCTCTTCTCTTTTGAAATTCTGGCAAAAAATGTCAAATAAAGATAGCTTTGTGTTCGAATTCATTAAGGTTGCCTTTTTTTAGGATCTAAACAAGAATGGAGATGACAGAACTTACATGTGACTTGCACCAGAGGATAAATATCTCAGCCACCATTCTGAAGAGCTCATTGGAGTCGGCGTCTGGTTCTTTCAGCCACCTGGACCTGCAGTAAAAGATGTTAATACATCCTCACTAACACCTGCACCTTTTCTTCCTAAATACCCCTTAAACAACTCCACTCAGTGAGCTAACCTGTTGTTGTCCACGTAGCGGATAAGCATGGGGTAAAAGGCGTACAGGTCCCTGCAGAGCACGGCGAACTCGTCCAGGATGAGCAGCTCAGCCTCCTGGGTGTCTCCCTTACTGTCTGCCTTCAACAGCTCCTCCTCAGACACCACCTTCACCGTCTTCTTCTTCAGCTTCTCCAGCGTAGGCAGGAAGTGGCTCTTCAGGAGGTCTGCACGGGCTTTGCTAATGATGGGCTGCACGTAAACTGAAATGTTTAAGAGAGAGAAAATGTTACTTTATTCGATTTGAAATGTGTAGGTAAACTGGGACATTTTCACATGAATAATGCATAACTTCTAACTTGTTCCAAACAACAGTTTACTTTATGAGCATTTAACCATTAATGCTTTTACATTTGCCAATTTTCCTGTCCTAAATTCATATAAGTAGCCCTTTACTTCATTGTTTCAAGTGGGAGTGCTAGCAATTTTTGGAATGATAAAACAGGGTAGATAGCATAAACACTGAAAACCTTCAAAGTATAAAGTAATGAGGCAGGCTCATCACAGTGCAACCAGTGCCCACCTGCAATCCTCTTCATCCACGAGGCCTCGTCGATGCCCAGGTTGTTGTTGAGGATCTTGAGGATGTTGCCCAGGATGACGCTGAGGTGCTCTGAGGTGACGGTGGTGCAGCAGACGCTGCCCCCGCTGGCCGGCTGGTTCTCAGGCCCCCTCTCCCACCAGTAGGACAGGTAGTTACACAGCATGGGCAGCACCACCTCGATGACGTGAGGCATCTCCGTGTACCGCGCTCCGGACTCAGCCATGTCATTGATGTCTTTTGTCAGACCGTCTAGCCGTGGCATTCCGGGACACATCTCCTCCACTGAGTCTGGTATGCCCAAGACTGGAAGCACCACAAGGGGATTCACAATGACATGGATTATTACAACAATGGGTGTTTTCTCAATCTGAAATGCTGACATGTGAGAAGAGTTTACGTAATTATGATTAAATGTAGGAAAAAATATACATCATCCTTTTCTTGTACTTTAAAACAAACTAGACAATTCCCCGCCGGGGAATCGCGAGAGTGGGCTGTGCGCTTTGCCCAGTGACAGACAAAAACTACGAAAGCTAAAGCAAAAGTTGAATCCCACGTTAATAATTTGGACTTTTATCTACATTTTAAAGTTTGAATGGTGTGTCTCGGTCAAAGTATGCCAGAGATGTCGATGTTTGAACTCTTCCTTTCGATCCTTTAACCTGGTCTCATTCACTTTGTGTGTGTGTGTTTGTGTGCATGTGAATGTGTGTGTGTGTGTGTGTGTGTGTGTGTGTGTGTGTGTGTATGTGTCTCTCTGTCTCTCTGTGTCTATGTGTCTGCGATTTTTTGACCTCGTCCCATTCATTCCTTATGGGAAAGTTTACGCAGGTTTTCGCGACGTAAGTCGCGAAAACCTGCGTAAACTTGAACGTTCTGCGTAAACATGAACGTTCTAGAAAACTGATTAATAATCTGTGTGTGTCCGTCTGTGTGTGTGTGTGTGTGTGTGTGTGTGTGTATTTGTGTGTCTGCGACTTTTTTGACCTCGTCCCATTCATTACTCATGGGAAAGTTTATGAGGATTTTCGCGACTTACGTCGCAAAAACATGAATATTCTCTGTATGTCTGTCTGCCTGTGTGTGTGTGCATGTGTGTGTGTGCATGTGTGTCTGTCTGTGTGTCTGTCTGTCACTCTCTCTATGGGCCCAGCTGATCTCGGTTGCTAGGTAACAGTTGGTGAGCGCCCGGAGCAACGGCCGGTCCCAGGCAGATTTGAGACTAATTTCTGCCTCAAATCCAGGACGTCAAACTGATGCTACTGACTCAAAATCATACATGATATCGGCAATTTTTTTTCACGATCGAGCCAGAAAGGCCTTAAGGAAGACACTCATGAAGTTTCGTGGTCCTAGCTTCAGAAATGTGGAAATACGAGCGAGTTTAAAAAAGCTGCAGTTTGGAAAATCCTCTTCCCGATTTACATTGGAGTAGATACGACTGTTGAGAGCTACTCTTGTCGGTTAGGGACAGTTAATTCAAAAAGCGTAAATCCTACCGATAAAGTAGAAACATTGAGAGAAAGAAGACACCTGTGGCTACAACTTTGGAAAATATTAATTTTTTTGAGTGACATTTGTGGCCGGGAGCATGATGTAAACAGAAAATAGCAGAGGAAATTTTTGAGTTTCTGTCACTCTGTCAGTTGGCTCTCTCACTCTGCTGCATGAAAATTCCGCCATACACACCCATTGAAAACCCTGAATCTTTCCAAAATCACTCACCGTCGTTAAGGGGTCAGAGTTCAAAAACTCTACATCGTAGGAAAAAAGTTCAAATACAACTCAAATAGACAAGACTTGTGCCTACAGTTTAAAGTTTGAATGGTGTTTCTAGGTGAACGTATGACAGAGCAGGAGATGTTTGAAAAACGTCGCAGATTTGCGACTTTTTTGACCTTGTCCCATTCATTCCTTATGGGAAATTTTGCGCAGTTTTTCGCGACGTAAGTCGCGAAAAATTGATATTATGGAAAGCTGAATAATAGCACACCCGGTCAGATCGAGCCGCACGTTTTGATATATTTTTTGTTTGTGTGCGCTCAACGGTGCGGGACAAGTTAACGACAGAAAAACCTAGGAGGGGGAATAAGAAGAGGCGCGGTGAATAACAATAGTGGGCGGTGCGAAGCACCGCCCACTATGGACACCTATAGCTCTGCTATAGAGGTGTCCATAGTGGGCTGGCGAGCACAGCCCACTAATGATAAGAAGGTTGTAAAGAAGGACAAGTCCATTATCCATAATAATAGCTGTTTGATTTGCCACACCTGGTAATAAACCCGTCTATTTCAGAATAATTACACATGACTCACTGGCTCGATCTCTGGCACTCTTAGTATTAAAGACGGAGCAGGGGTTGAAAGTGTTGAGCATCGGCTCCAGGAAGGCTACAGGCATGGCTCCAGCCAGGGTGGCCAGACACTGACCGAGGGCTGGTAGCTGTCTGAGGGACAGAGAGGAGGAGGACAGTTGGTCATAACTGCATCAAATATCAGTTTAGTTTCGTCACTGAGATTTAGCACAATAACAATTAGCACAATGTGATGATGGCAATGAGATACCTTTCTACATAGATGTTTTTCCCAGTGCCCAGCGCATAGAGACTGGTCAGGATTCGATAGCAGGATACTTGGACATCATCCACTGGAAAAAGAACAAGACAAGAAAGATAACTTTTTTTTTAAATACCTGACAATGGTGCTAGATGAAAAATGAGTGTCACCAAAATTATCTCTGTTTATCCTGAGTGGGACATGAATATCCAGACCACAATATATGTGTATATTTATAATTTATAATCCATTCAATAGTTGTTGAGACATTTCACTAAAAGCCAGAAGGGACTACATTTTGGTGGTGTGATAATAAAAGTCAAAGGCTCACCAAAGTAACAGGGATACATCCTCTGGGAACCATCAATGTCAAACTAAATAATAAACCAATCTATTTCATAGAGCTTGAAATACCTCTGAGGATCACAATGACCTGCTGGTAGCACTTAAAAAAGTTAGGAAATCTAATATACTATGTAAGGATTGATCGTCTTGAGATCATGAATATCTGTATCAAGATTCATGCCGATCTATGCAATAGGTGATGAGATACTTTAGTCTGAACAAAAGGTGTCGGACTGGCCAATCTGAATGTGGATGTCCTAATATAGCCACCATCAAAGCCAATGATCATGGACTAAGCATTGTGAAAGGTTATTTTGCTAATCTTAAATCACTGGGGGACTTTACTGCGCTTTTGTGTAACCAAGCAAAATAAATGTTCCATGGTGTCACTGCTTTAAAATAAACTTAACACTGACACCCGACACCAGTTTTTTGGCAGCCTCTCGCACAACATGTTTGATCATTCTTTTGCCTTTAGGACTCACAAAGCAGGTCGACTCCAAAGTGGTGTTGAGTGATGTGCTCAAACAGAGCGGTTAAAATGGGGAGCAGAGCCACGGTGGTGTAGTTGATATTCTGCGACACCCCTTTCATCTGCGAGCGAGAGTGAGTGAACTTCCCCAGCTTGAGGTTCTCGAACGTCTTCTCCAGGTCCTCTGCGGCGTTCTCAAAGAACGTCCTGAGCCCCACCCTCACCAGCTCTGAGCCCGACTTCATCACCGTTCTGTTGGAGTGAAAGGGAGCGTGATTAACGACTGAAAACCAAATGAGGAGATACGCAAGGGCAGAGCTATAATAAACCACTGGATACCCTTTGGTATGCAAAGGACAACACTGTTTACCCACAGCGGGACACGCTCACTACGAAAATACATCATTCTCACAGTCTGTAACGGTTTTAGTCATGAAATACGAGACACGAACATCAACTTTACACTGAGACATCGATGATTCATTTTATGAATTAGGTGGATATTTAAATCCAAGGTGAGTTAGCCAGTGTAGGAGCTTAGACACATATGACACTCTGAAGTCGCACAATGCATTAATATGATTGGTCTGTCCATTTTCAGCACGTCACAGTTCATAACATTGCTGAATGAATTACTCATTGTTAAGCCTTGATGTGTCCCAGCAGGAAGGAGAAATGAAAGACAGAGTCTGTGGGCTTCGACTGTAGCTCTCCAGCACAAATGAGACACAGTAATAACACATTGCCGATTTAGCCTCATTATCCCTGAGATGCATTAACAAACAGTGCATTGTGTCTAAAGAACACTATGAGCCTTGGGCAACATGTGGCATATGAAATTTGTTTTGCTTATTTAAATGCCAGAGGATGGTCTTTGTTAATGCCAGTGCCTCCCAAAAGACGGCAGAGTAATAACTGTTTCAAAGAAAAATGCTCATGACAAATATGCTTCTCTACAGGCTCCAGCAGAGGTTAGACTCTGTTTTACACAGGAAACATGTAATTGGATTTTCAAACAATATTTGTTTAAAGGGGCACTATGTAGTTTTGGAGAACACATTTAAAAATCTGAATTTTATTATTTACAATATCAATGAGGTAATAATATAACAAAGTATTTATTTATTTATTTTTGCATAACTGAACAAACAAGCTCTTCTCAGAGGAAAATAATGTCCCCAGAACACTGTTTGAAGCTCGAAAGGTGGCAGGGTCCGCTGCATTTAAACAGTAAAACAGTATGAAATTGTGTTGTCCTTTAAGGTCAGTTTATTTAATCAGTTTATTCTGTCATGAAAATTAAGAGAGATTTCATTATCACAAATAGACTTATTTTTTATCACTATCACAAACTCTTGCTAATTTAATTTGTTTTAATTTTACTTTTCCTTTCAAAAAAGAAAGCTTAAAGCTTAGCTAACTTCCTGTCCATTTAGCAATTTTCAATCCCCTCCCTTCACTCTCGTCACAACTATCACTCCTATATTTCCCTGTTCTTCGTCTTTGGTAGTATAAACCATCAGCGTGAGCCCTGGAATTGGTAGATCTCCCTGCTCAGCCATAGCCGTTAAACAGGAGGGTCCTGCTCTCTGTGCCTTCTCCAAGCAGAAACAAACAAATCACTGTCCTGATTGGACAAAGCGAGGAGGATTACCAGAAAGGGTCTTTTCTCTTTTACTGCATCAGCAGAAGGAGGAGCAACTTGGGTTCCTGACCAGACACTCTATAACAGTGATTACTGTTGGAATATAGAGCTATTTAACACTTATTTAATAAAAAAAATAAAATGCTTACAGCAGCTTTGAAGTTGCCAGATTCCTTGTTAGTCTTGAGTGCTGCCATATTTGTACTCACCTGGTGTCCAGCGTGTGTGCCAGGATATGCAGACAGCTCACAATGGTGGTGGAGTCACTGCCTACAAGAAAACACAACAAAACAATCAATGTGATGTGAACACACACTGTGAGCCATGTTTAGTTGACTATCTGGACCTGAACTGAGCCTCCTATGGCAACAGTGAGTTCTGGTCTGTGTTTTGCACACCCCGCAGCCTCCAGTCAAATAGGTTACAAACATGGTTGGATAAGGTTAGTGGAACATTATCTAGTTCACCACCTCAGTTGGATGTGGTATATCGAATATGGCCAAGGGGCCCCATGACATAATGAATTCAGCGGTTTAGTTGAATGAAGGCTTAGAATCTAAATAATCAATCATTGTTTGAGTGACAGGGGCCAAAGTTGATACTACTCTCATGCCTGCCAAGTACATATAAAGCTACAGCAAGCAGCCGCTTAGCTGACTGTAATAACACAAGACAATTCAGTTCATGAGATCTCAAAACTCATCAACTGATGACATGATAAAATAGGGTGACCATATTCTGAATCCCCAAAAAGAGGACACTACTATGTGGCAAAATTTTGAGGGTTTTTCGGGTCAGGTCGAGTGTTTTTTACGTGCTTCTAACTCAGTTAAACGCATATTCTGAATTCCCAAAAAGACACTTAACCAGGCCTCTTGTAGATACTGAAAAATACTCACACAAAGTTGCGTTTATAAACAATATATTCATTTATCTAGGTCGTTAGAGCCTTTGTTTGCCACGGACACATACAAACTCTGGTCTCTCTACTGTTTTGTTGTATATATTATTATTGTTTATAGTATATTTTGCATATTTTGTTTTGTTGTATATATTATTATTGTTTATAGTATATTTTGCATATTTTGTTTTGTTGTATATTATTATTGTTTATAGTATATTTTGCATATTTTGTTTTGTTGTATATATTATTATTGTTTATTGTTTATTGCACATTGTGCATTGTATATATACACTATGTATATATTGCCTTCTATTTATGTTATGTACAAAGTGTTTTATTTGCGGACCCACTACTGCTGTAACAAAATAATTTCCCAGTCTGGGATCATTAAAGTAATTCTATCTATCAGACAGTACACTCTGCTTCCAATTTTTCACGACCCTGGCGAAAACACGGGTACTTTTTCCGCATTTCGTCTGTAAAAGTGCATTTGCGTTTCGGCATTTCTCCCTTTTCTTTCGCTCACCGGCAGACAGCACATGCGTGCGTCGCGTCAGTGGCTTTGCTTAGAACTGAGCGGAGGAGCAGAGCAGCAGAGAGCTCTGATGCGCTGCACTGTTTTATAATGAATGAATACACGTTTCGGGGTTCGGCGTGGAACTCCGCCTCTCAGAGTGTGTTTCCAAGTGAACCATTTAACGTGTATGGTGAATACAATGGTCTGTGATGCGCTACACAAACTCAAAACCCCGGACATTTGAAGGATTTTATAAACTCCCCCCGGACAGGCCGGACAGCCCCCCAAAAGAGGACATGTCCGGGTAAAAGAGGACGTATGGTCACCCTATGATAAAAGGAAAAGCACACACACACACACACACACACACACACACACACACACACACACACATACATACACGCATACACCCCTACATAGTCAACAGTGGACACTCACTCTCACTGACCACGTGTGGACCTCTGTTTCTGGTAAGCTTACCAAAGAGAGAAATCCTATGTCTGACAAGAGCTGCCAGTTTACAAAACAGGCTGGAGGTGTGATGGACAGACAGAAGAAGGAAATCAGTTAGTCATTAAGATCATACGAGTTTAGGATTTTAAGTAAAGAGTTATAGTCATGCTTCAAAGCTGTAGGTAAATGACACTGTCTTGATTTTGTACCTGGTGACCATCTCTTTCTCCTTGTTGGAGGCGTAACCGCTGCTGCTCAGGTTCTTATTGGGGGAGGAGAGGAAGTAGAGTGAGTGGTTCTTGAAGTACTGGTCGATTAGAGGAAGGAGAACCTGTGAGAGGACATTGATAATGACAACATCAGATCCGAAAAAATGAAAATGAAGACATGAAAATGTCTTGAAAAACTGATATCTGTATATGTTGTGCATCCTTATTTATATTACACCCTTACTTTGGCAAAAAACTTGATTTCTTGCTCATGAGGGGACCTGTCTGTTTTGCCACTAGCAGCCATGGACTCTGGATTGAAAGCATAGAAATCCATATTCAATAGTCAGTAACAAGTCTACTTAAGTCTCTTACAGTCAGGTCCTACGTAAAATTTGCATACCGAGGTGAGCGATGAACTCCTGAGCTGAGTCGACATACTTGAGCAGCTTCTTGAGGAACTTGTAAGCAAACCTCTTCTCCATGGAAGAAGAATCCTGCTCTAAGTCCTTCAAACCTCTGCAACACAGGAGGATATTAGCTTTAAACCAACACTTTAATACCACTAGATTTTCTTTGTACAGCATTTCATAAAGAACTCCTCTGACAGTGCTGACAATCAAAAGGAAGTTGTGCCAAGTTCCTGCAAGAAATCAACAAGAGAAAATCAATAACTGACCTTGTGATGCTGTAGCCGTTGATCTGCAGGAAGCGGAAAAGGTCCTGGGCCTTCTCTCGATCACGGGCCTTCTCCTTGGCTGTCAGAGTGTCATACGGCACCAGCAGAGGGTGTGTTCCCCCACCTGAAACCACAGACACACCCAGTTGTTAAGTAAGATTTATCAGCCATGGCACTTGTCCGGGTCTGTGTGAAGGCAGATGGTGACATGAATTGGATGTACCACTCAGCTGAACCTATTTAGTCAAGACCGGCGAGGCAGACACACGCATATGCTCACAGGCACACATAAACACAGCAACAACCGAGAGGCACTTCCACATCCGCCCACACCACATATTGTCCATTCGTTCATGTTTGCAGGTATCTCTCTGTAATATGCACCGATTACGATTGACTTCATCAGAGAAATCACCTCTGCTTCCAAGGTCGCTCTTCTTCTTCTTGGCCCAGATGTTATGGTAATTTTCAGCCACCACCTCCACCATCCCCTTGGACCAAAGACAAACAGTACATCTGAGTGAGGAGCACGTCTCGCCCACGCTACTCATTCACATTCAGGAAATATTGCCTTTCATCTCGTATTCAGCCTGAGAGATCACTTGATGTTAACAAGAAAAGGAGTACGACGGAACAAACGTGAGGTCACTCACCTGCAATTCTCTGGATAGAACCACGCTGCTGGTGTCTATCGGGCTCGGATTGAAGCCATTCGCCTGGAGATGTTCAAAAAGACAGTGAGACGCAGTGCGTTATTAGTCATAAATCAACACTTTGATAACACAAGATTTCAGCTTTAATAGCATTTGTTAAAGGATTAGTCTGTGTCGGTAGGCTTTCAGTCCATTATGCAAGGAGATTAGCAAAACAAAATCAGCTTTGTGTTCACAGTAAATAACTGTGTGTCTGAATGTTTACAACTGCAAACAATAAGTGCTGACAAGTGGTACTTTCCTAAAAATAAGAAGAAAATTAAATGATAGCAGCTGAAAGCCTAGAGCGGTAATTTTCCAACTCAACTGAAAAAAGATATTATGACAAGTCAAAAATACATAAACATATCTACAGGTTTGCGGAAGGAAAAAGTAAAAGGCCATATATGATTACAAACTGGTGCAGTGCTGATCTTTACTATACCTAAAACAAGCAGCTAGTCAGTGCAAGTTATTCCTAACAAACAGGGTAGGCACACCACAAAATTAGCTAGAGGTAAGTCAAATGGTTAAAACAACTTTAGATTGCTAAAAGTAAGGAAAAACTATTGAAATTGTTAAAATATACAGAATCAAAATAGTTAAAGTAGCTAAAGGTATCGCAAATTAACAGTTGAAATAGTTCGCTTAGGATAGATGAACATTTGAAATAGTTAAGTTGGCAGTAAGTAAGGCAAACACACGTAGAAATAATTAACATTAGCTTAAAATACAGTAAATATACATAGGCTCATTGTATGGCACTTTTAAACCTGCTTGTACAATAGACTGGCAAAGAGACACAATGCAAAAACATGACATGTTGTCTCATAAAGAAATTCTATTCTAAAAATAAACTGATCACTGATTTTGTGGACAAATCGATGTATTCTACTCATTACATTATCCTTAACAACAACCTTAATGGTCTGGTGATTTTTTAGAAAACAAGCACAACGTAACATTAGTGTTTGTCTCTGCCACATTCTCTGCACTGCACCTGTGAAGCCTGGGAGATTTTTCGCATTTTCTCACTCTCCCTCTGTTGTGACATGCTTTCTCCATCTTTGGTCCTGTCGATGCTCCAGCCCATTGCCAGCATGCTCTTCAGGGACTCTCTAATTGGCCATCTGTAAATCTCTTTTTCCTGAAGCACAAAGACAGAAATAGGGTACAGGGACCAAGCCCAGAAGCCTCAATCTTTCAGTCATCTCTTCAGTGCTTATCTTCCCTGCAAATCTCACATTCAGACTCTCCTACCTTCTCTGTCAGGCCTTTGTAGGTCCTGAGCTGAGGGTGAATCTTGGCTTTCTCATCCACACAATCTCCGTATTTCCATCCCAGCAGCACCTGAGGCACAAGCACAGAGGGACGTACGTGGGTGGAAGAAATCTTCATTGCTCTTAGAGTCCCTTCAGGACATGATTTATCATTTGGAAGACTGGGTAAAAGATTAGGTACGCATAACAGATCAAGGAGTCATGGTACAGTCAGTTCTTGCTGTCCTCAGCTCTTGTTAAAATTTTTGACAGACGCAACAATGCAGGCTAAGCAGTTGGCACAAAAGAGAGCAGCGGCCGTCTAAACAGACTAGCACAATTATTGTCAGCGTGCCCAGAGTATCAATTTCAATCATAACAAAAAGGAGGCATCACCAAAAGAAACAATGCTGTGATATTGGAAAAAAGAACAATATCAAACTATTGATCGGAACGGGTGTTTTTCACTTTGAAATGGCTGAAATGCGTTCCTGATGATTTTGAGTGCAGTATTTCTTCAAGGAGAGACATTTTAAGTGTCCTCTACTTTTCTTACAACACCCGTGACTTGCTCCGTGTCAAACACTGCGCAATTTAATACCCATTTTCCAAAGCGAAAGCTCTTATCTTTGGCCTTACCTTCTCTGCTGACCATTTCTCATGGGCATGCTCTGCGTATTTGTTGGCAAAGTGCTCGAGCTTCTCTGGAAGTGCGATGCTGGAAACAGAGTGTGACAATTAGTCAGCTTGTGTCCGCAAATGCGTACTACTGAAGTCATGTACTGTGCATACCAGGCTGATAGAATATTTCTCATTGTTGTCTGGCTTGAATGTGGCTTACTTAGCGGTACTGATGGGTTTTGGGTCAAAGTTGCCCTGAGTGTCTACAGAAACAGGCTTTTCCACAGTGGTGCTGATGGAGGCGTCCACGTAGTCCGGTGGCAAAGCTCCAGCTATGGCACTGAGGCAAGGCATGGCCATCTTGAAAAGCTCTGGGTCATATTTCTGCATGGTGAGAGAAACAAAGCTTACAGAGTACACGCAAAACTTGGCTCTTTGAATTCTGTACAAGCGCGGCCGCGCAAATTGCATTCTTCTTTAATGGAACACAGCTCATTCGTTTAGTCGTTCATTTAAGGTGGGACTTAAATGAAGCTGTGCAGCCTCTCCAGCCCGAGTGTATCAGTGAAGGGGGCCGGCAGCAGAGACATTAATGAAGAATTATTCTAAAAGCCAGAGAACCAGCTTTGCTAGAGGCTTTGGATCAATGACGGCTGTCGAGATATTGATGTTTTCAGGCCGGCCCTTAGCACAGCCTGCTTTCATGAGTGTGCATTTAGAGAGATGTGCTGAGTCCAGCCTTCTGCATCACGAAGAGACCTCAAGCAATACCCCATGTGCTGATAGTTCTGTCGCATAGATACATGTTAATCAAGCCTGTGATGAATTAGGGCAATTTCTATTTAACTTTTTTATCACTTTTGTTACAGTCTCGAACATCTTAATTACTTTTGCTGGGAAAAAAGGTGGTCACTATGAAACTACAAAGCACCATAAAGGTTCACTTTGTAGTTTTTATCACAAGAGAAGGATCTTCATTGATGGATTATTTTATGCCTAAACAAACAAAATACACAAACTCTCTTTGTTTTCATGACTGAATATACTGAAGAAACGAACTGACCTTTAAGGACAACACAATTTCAGACAGTTTTACTTATATGTGGCAGACCCTGCCACCTTTCTAGCTTCAAACAGTGTTCTGGGGATCTTACTGTCCTCTGAGAACACCTTGTTTATTCGATTATGAGGAGAGTTTGAACTTTTTACTCAATAATATTGTGAATTCTGAATTTGAATTTATTCTCCAAAACTACGTAGTGCCTCTTTAAAAAGGAAAAAAACGAAAAAACTCACCCTCTGTGACAGAGAATCAAAAACTCCCCAGAAGATTTTCTTTGTGAGCAGCAGTTCATCCTCGGACGCTGTGCCGTAGCTGCCCCAGCCCGACGGGAGGCAGTAGTACTTCCAGTTCTGCTCGTAGTGGTTGGTTAGCAGCTGGAGGACAAACACAGGGCAAGGGTCAAGACGAGCAGAGTGATAAATATACAGGATTTAGTCAGACGGGCAGCACATTCTCACCACACACTGGCACGGGGCCACGCATGTAGAGCAAACAGCGCCTCAAAGGAAATCAGCTCTCCCACACTCCAAAATCCAAATGTGTGCATGATGGTATAAAACAAGCGTGTCCACCATCTCATAGGCCAGTCACAACACATTACACGTCCAGCATTTCTCTCACGTGGCCAGACAGATGGAGCAGAGCGGTGGAGGCAACAAGCCTGTAATCACACATTGCAATACTTCATCCCCTTTGTTTTCCCTCCTGTAGCAGCCCAGTTCTCCCACATGGGATGATTAACAGCACGGGTGTGTTAAAAATGTGCACCTTTGAGAGTGTGTGTGACTGGGAGAGAGTGAGAGAGAAAGCTGAACGCCAGAACACTGAAGGCACACCTGCAACGGAGCAGGTGGAAATAAGTTGTTGGTACCTCCTCTGCAGAGCTGACAATCTAATAAATTAAGGCAGGAAAGTGTTGCTAAGCAAGGGACCACACAGATTCAAACAAGGGTTAGATTGTGAAGGAGAAAAGGGAAATAAAATAAAAGGCACACAGGAAACATACAAGCAGAGAAACAGGCGGAAAAGAGATGAAGACAAGATACAGGACGGCAAAGAAGGTGAGAAAACCGTTGCCCACCCTGAGAGGCATCTTGCAGTAATCAGTCAGCAAGGGCACATCAAAGACGAGGCGGCGCAAGAGCTGCTGCAGCATGGAGGGACGTAGGTGCCTGCAGAGTAAGGTGAGAAAGAGATAAGAGCGCTGCTGCCCTGGGCTGCCTTTAACCAGAACATCCTCAGACTCTCACCATTTTTGTCTCTCTAATTCAGAGGCATTTTTAAAGAAACCCAGCTCTGAGCTGAAGTTTTTTTTTTGAAAGCAGATAAAAGGTCCTGTTGATCTTTTCTATTCCTGCTTATAAAGTTGTTGTTTTTTTTATGCTCCTCACTTGCAGACCGCAAGCAGGCACTCCTCTATAGCATCCCTCTGGGCCTTGGTGAGCGAACGACCCTTGGAGAGGCGGTAGATGGTGTGCAGTGTGGAGTCGATGAGGGTGGCATAGTGCTCGGTCCCAGCGAAGAGAGGGGCGCAGCGGGTGAGGAGGGGCAGCAAGGCTGAACCGATGTAGCGGTTCATGGCGAGGGCCGTCTCCGTGGTGCACAGACCCTCCTGCAGAAAGAGAGAATGACGGGTCATACGACATGTGACAGCGGTGATGTTATTTCATTTAAATGCACATCATGTACTCTTTGTCACTATATCAAAATGATATGAAAAAGGATGCTCGGTAATAAATAAAATCATCTTGTAAAACATGTTAGCAACAAAAAAAGGGTATGGTTCTATTACAGCCACAAACAACACCAAAAGGGTTGCTGCACACATGCTGCACAGATTGCATTAGAATGGGAATTTGTCAGTGTGAACAGCACCAAGTCAGTGTTGACAGACAGAGGGCTGATTGAGCCATATTAAGAGTGATGGCCAGGTTCACCATGGTCATCCCTTGATATCTGTGACATGACCAGGGGTTAAACTACCTCCTGCATTGTAAACATCCTACACACACTTCAGGACTCCAGCTCCCAAAAAAGCTGACGTCATTGCAGCCCAGGTGTTCAAAATGACTCCCTTTGTGTGCTGCTGGGCTTTATAACATATCATGTGAATATAAATTTAATTCAGCCAAAAGTCAGCATTGTGTGGATTTGAGAGCTTGAAATTGGAAAGAGCCAGCTTTTTGTTCATTTACTTACAACTACATACACTTTTAGTTGAGAACATTTACATTGATCAACCAATGAGAGACTAAACCACAGAGGACCTCCTCATTAGTACAAATGTTGCCAGATATTATTGATGCTGAAAGTCTTAAAGAAGTTTATGTTACAGAGTCTGACCATTCTTTATTTCTTTCGCTCAGCATCGTCAGCTTCACCTACCGTGTCCAGAGAGGTGGCCGCCCTCAGGTCAGGAAGGAAGCCCACTTCAAGCAGGTGAAGCAGAAAGGTCTGGTCCTCGATGCCATACACCCTGTCCAGAAACAGCACCATGGGGGCCTTGTGATCCGGACAGAAGCTGGCAGACATGTCCGGCTCTGTCACCGACCCATCTGAGAGAGATTTAGGCAGGAAAAAAAGGAGGCACAAAATACACAGGTGTTCAATAGTGAAATAACCCAGAGAACGGCTTACAGTACATAATCGTAAGTCCTGTCTGATAAGTGGAGTCATGTGTATTCATTAGGGCAGCAAGCAGCAGCATGTGAATGAGAGTTTTCTCACTTGTCTTCACTCCTGGCCTGCTGACAAAGCCAGTGTGGCGGTGCTCTGCGCAGCAAATTTAAGAGGCAAGTCTTGCCATGTTTATGCCGATCAATCAATAGAGCAAGGCAGCTCGCTATAGAAATGATCTGGCTTACGCGGAGCTATGTGCAGTAAAGCGTTGCGCTGATTAAAAAGGCATGAGCAGTGAATTGAAATCAATATCCTTTCGTCGAGCACCGAATATGCAGACTTTCACAACCTGCGCGCCCTGTAGCAGCATTATAGTAAATAGGACGCGCACCTTTGTTGGTGATGGGCATTTTGAGCGGTATGCTGATAATTCCCACAAGGTCTTCAGTTGGTACCAGAGAGCGCAGGATGGCACGAATACGCAAAGCCTCACCTTTCCCCTTGTTGATGAGCTGAAGAAAACAAAAAGGAAGTGAAAACAGGGAAAAACCATCCAATGAGAAAAAAAAAACTGAAAATACACAGATTCCATCAAGCATACATGCATCTCTGGGGCACAACGTCCCAACAAGTCAATCAGTGCAGAGTAGAAGGACATGATGGCGTTCCCCATGTGTACCACCTCCTCCTCGTCGTCACCATCAGCAGACCTACCAGTATGAAAAGCAAAGACATGAAGTGACAAGAAAGAGGACAACAATTTTTAAAGGGCATCAGAGCAAAGACGCAAAGGCGATGGGGAGATAAGCAGCTAATCTTAAGGGTTAGTCGGCATTGATTTGATAAGCTTTGCTTCATCTTTATGGCTTACACGTCAGAGCTGACTCCGTGCACAGAGCCCGGCAAGTCCAAAGCGGGCGTCTCGGAGATCTTGATGGCTTCCTTCATGGCAGCCAACAGGCCGTTCCCCCCCTCTCCCCTCAGGGCGGGCCCAAAACACTCGGGACGACGGATGAGCAGCTTCACGACAACGCTTGAGTTCTCCTCCACACTCTCGCCTGGGGTACCAAACATAAAATCACATGAGAACAAACAAGGAAATTATAGAGCCACAGCATATGAACACTCTGCAGCTCTATTATAAATACACCACTAGGTAGACCTTGCCTTAAGGAGCTAACTGAAGGTCTTTCAAATGTAGCTGAGCCTTTGCTAGTCTTTTCTACTTGTTTAGCAGAAGGAGAGAGGGAGAGACAGAGAGAACGAGACTGGATGGTAACTGCAGCCATACCGTTGACGAAGACGGCAAACCGCAAAAAGGAAAGGTAACGCTCCCCCTCGATGGGGTTCCAGCCGATGTCTGGATAACCTTTAGCCAGGAGCATTGGACAACTCTGGAGACCACAGCCTGCCAGGTAGGTGACCACCTGCAGGCACACAGCATCACATGTAGATCAATACTTATCCAGCTTTTAAGGTGCACTATCTAGCTTTGGGGAATACATTTTATTCAGAAGAGAAGATCTTTTTTAATTGATTTTTTTTCTATGTCTACACAAACTGAATATAGAAACTCTCCTTATTTCCAGGACTGAATCAACTGAATAAACAAACTGACTTTTAAGGAAAACACAATTTCATATAGTTTCACCTTTCTAGATTTTTTTTCCTCTGAGAACAGTTATTCAGTTATGGAAGAAAATACATATTTCTGAGTTTGTATAATCACCTCATTAATAATGTTACTATTATAATGAGTTGGAGTTCCTTAGTGCCCCTTTAATCATTTCATCCTAGATGATTTCAAATACAAGACAATGCACGTGAACACCCACCAGTGAGGAGAAACACTGTGTATGATAACGCAGAGGCTGAGCCTTACCTTGTCCAGGTCCGGTTCTTCCAGTGCCAGGGCCAGGCCGTTGTTGTCCATCACAGAGGAAGCAGCCACATCAAGAGGAGTGGATCCCCTCATGGCTGGTGAAGCTACAATGCAAAGCACACCCACAGTCATCCACTTAT
This sequence comes from Diplodus puntazzo, assembly GCA_963678695.2. NCBI lineage: Eukaryota > Metazoa > Chordata > Actinopteri > Spariformes > Sparidae > Diplodus > Diplodus puntazzo. The sequence goes on from OZ023175.1 coordinate 15,925,171, forward strand.
TCTGTTCTGTCTTATATCAGCCCGTGTCTGTTTCCCTGTTTCAACTAAATGTTGTGCAAACAGCAGGGGGTGCTGTTTCCAGCCCTTCCAAAAATATCATGGCAGCAGCTCAGGTCAATGATAGTGTTGAAGGAAAGTTTTCCCGACCGATGAATGCTTCTACTCTTGTTAAGGATTTATGAAGCACTTTGTATACATACAGTGTGGTTACAGCTTGTATATGTTTTAAAGGAAGTATTGAAGTCTTTACTCTGAGGTTTCATTTTTATTTCACTTATATTGTCACATAAGTGAGCAATTTGAGAAGTGTGCATATGTGCGTGTGTGTGCACGTGCGTGTGCGTGCTTTCCTGACTGGGTGCATGTGTGTGTGTGTGTGTGTGAGTGTATCTAGGGGAGACACTCTCTCACCCCAGCAGGGTGCTCTCTGAGACTGTGGCACCGCCATCTTCTAACAGAATGAGAGATGAGTCGATAGATTCTCTGCACTCAGACTCACAATTACACACACGCGCACGCACACACGCACACACACACGCACACATACACACACACACACACACACACACACACGTCCTCTAAGGTGTGAGGCTAATATATGTGAGCTCAGAGGCACAGAACAAGTCCTATGATGGCAAAAAAACGTGTCACCCATATTAATGAGAATGCCTGCAGTTTCAAAAATTCATCTTACATCCAACAGAGAGCTGCGTTTACATGTATGTTTTATGTATGTTTGGCCCTTACAGATATATTACTCTCCATAATCACATAGTATTTCCTGCAGTCTGTAGAGTTTGGTTTATTCTTGCTTATGTCGTGTGGCCTTCATTCAGTAAAATAATGTTGTAGCACAGCATCAGTAGCAATTTGGCTAACCTCAAAGTAGAATGATAGACTACTCTTGCAGGAGTAGCATTTAAACAGCTTTAAGTACGGGTGTGAACACCCCCGAGACTCATTAAGGATGCATTTGACCTGTTTGGGTTCTCTTCAACTGCCGATGTTAGCAGCAGACGTGTGTGAAAGCACTGCGTGTTTCAACTACCCACTGAACTAGTAATCGCAATATCCCCAGACTCCCTTAACAAATCAGGTGATTTTAAGAGTTATTGATTAAGGAGAAACTTTGTAAAGGAGTTCCTGCAAATTCAATACAATACACTGAGATGTTTCTTTTCTTGTAAGAAGTGTCAGTTTGGCAAGGCATCGCTGCACCCGCCCGTCTGTTTTAATGTCTAAAGTGCAGAAAACAGTAAACGGTATCTAATAAAGGCTACTTCTTTGATGCCCAAGGAAAGTCCCCAGACTCCTGCAAGAAAGCACTGCATTTTGAGACTTGTTGCATCAGGAGAAACTTCATGAACTTTGTGAGACCCTGTCCTAACTATTTGGGCCTTGTTGTTAATTTGGCAAACATACGTGAAGATATTTCTATCTTTGTGTTAAAAACATTGCAACAGTTTGTTTCAGTGATGTGTATTTTTGCACATCACAAATGGTTGAAATGACATCCAATCACAAGAGGTCCTTCAAGATGTATGTTGATACGCATTTCTACCAAGTGTAAACTGACGGACCTAAAGCTGTCGACTTGTACTCAGATCACTCAGAATGCATGTATATACCAAATGTCAACAGCCTCACAGAGGGAGGTACCCACCTAGGCCGACACTGCTATTCTCCAGAAGGTAGCTGAGGTGGTCGAACATGGCTTTCTGGTTCTGACGGCTGATTCGGCAAAAGTAGCACAGGAAGCGACAGCAGCTGGCCACCATCTTGGGGAAGGCAATTTCCTGACAGAATGATACATAAGTAGGATAAAACATCTGCTTCGGTTGAATTTGAAAACAATGCATACAGTATGTAGGTAATTCACAACCACAAAATAGATTTTTATAAATTACAACGCACAAGCACATTTTGTCTTGAAATTATTCATCAGGCAACAAACTTATGTACTTATAAACACAAATAAAGTAGACTTTCATGCCCACACATTGCTAACAATTTGTCGCAGCCTAATTTGACACCAAGTGGTTTTGGAGACGCCTTTTTTTCTGGGGTGCTGCGTTCACTGTAATGGCTTTCTCCAGGCTCCTCACCAGTCCCCTGTATGTCTTTGTACCTAATTAACGTCTAAAAGGCCTGACACCCTCACACAGTCAGCCAGGCGCAATCTGCCCTTTCTGCCCTCCCTCCCAGACTCTGATGCTGTCAGCCGGAGGAGAGAGCCCACCTACTGGGACCGTGTCTTCATTAATGCACGCTCACCCTGTGACCATGCTTCACACATACACACACAAATGATAACATGCAAAAACTGGACCAAAACACAAACTTTCTTAGAGGGCTACAACAGTTCTGGCGAGGTGGCATGGTGAGAGCTCTGTTTAACAGCGATACATAAACAGGTAGAAGTTGTTAAACCTGCGACTTGTCTCCTCCGAGAACATTGACCATGACCTCCATGACAGTCTCATGCATGCCCAGTATCCTCATTAGGTTGGGGTGCTGGTAGAAGACTTTGTTGTTCATGATGTCCCTGGAGAGAAAAAAGGACATTAAGGATAATTAAATTCACAAAAAATGTGTTCCAAAACTACTATGAAACTATGACTAGCAAGACCAGGAACATGTTCATACATACAATACATGTTACTCGAACATATTTAGCACAAGTACAGATCCTCTGGGGCACCCACAACCTACCCAAGTCCATCGATCATGAGCTTCTCCTCCTCTTTCCCCATACGAACAGACAGCAGAGACCTAATCTGACCGAGTGATGCCAGGAGGTTGATGGTGTCCTGGACCGAGGTGGCGCTGATGGTGTAAGTCTTCCTCATGGCCCGCAGCAGCTCCCCGATGCTGTCATACTGCCTCCTCAGTAGACTGAACATCTTGCGGACTAGCTCTGGGTCCTGGATGTGACACTCCTGGGCCCAGCTGACCATCGTCTGAGATATGAGCTCTTTCAGGTTGGCTTAAAAGAAAATAAGCACATGAGCTTAATAAGCTCAAAACGATATCAATGCTTGAAAATAACATTTAAAAGCAGTCTTATAAAGTTGATGTGTTGAATGTGTTGGTAAAGCTCTCCTTTTAGCTCTGTTTGGGTCCCCACCAACTCCTCCTCCTTACTGCTAACTGCTCCACTGTGTTCACCTGCTAGTCTTTGTGTTCAGGTGATATACATTATGTTTATCAGAAGTTTTTCACTAAGTAAGCCTCGGTTCTGCTGTTGGAAATGGTGATATTAAACTAAAACAGGGATGTTTTTTGGTAATAAATCCAAAACGATGAGCTGAAAGGCACTAAAATGCTCAGTCGAGCTAAAGGAACTGAAGGAGTGAATAATAATCGAATAGAAATTAGCCATTTCATAGGTCACTAATCTGAACTATTGTTAATAGGGATGTAACGATATACCAAATGTTGCAACATCATGATAAAAAAAAATGCTGCAATAGCGTCATGGGACTATGACGATACCGACATATCACAAGGGAAATCATTCCGCTGTTAGAAATCTTCAAACTTGATTACCCTCACACTATATTTGAGACTGTAATAAATAAACTAGAGCTGTGTGATATCATATTATTGTTAATTATAAGAGGGAGTATTGGTTAAAACAATACAGGCCTTTTCTCACCTCAGTAAGATAATATTTGCCTTTAAAATAGTATAGAAGAAGTTGTTCCAGTTGCTGCAATGTCTTGTAATCTTTACTGCATATCATTGGCCTTACGAAGAAAATGTATCATAGCTTTCCTTCCAATAACACTAAGACACAACAACCCTCCATACTTCTACACACATTAACACACAGATCCGACACAGTGCTCTATTAGAGTTATGTTTAAAGAGCCTCTACTTGACTGGATGCTCCCACTGCACACAAAAGGAGCTGTATTTCAAAGGCTGCATTCACAAACTAGCAAAGTGGTATCAATAAGACCTTGACGGAAAAAAAAGGCAGAAGGCTTCCATCAAAGTATTTCCCATGTCTCAGGCTAATGTGTATCAGCCAGCGCTACGAGCCCCGGCATTTAAAGAAGTGAAGCAGGGAGTTATTTCCTTCTTTTCTATGGGAGAGGAAGCACAGTTTTGCGAGCTCATTCACAAGAAGGCACTTTCCTGCATAGAGTAAAGGAAGCCCAGTTATGTAACAAATAAATTGGACAAGGTTCTGTACAATAAAATATTTTTGCTGCTGTGGTCAAACAGAGACATTTGTTTGGACAGCTCGAATGTTGGCTACCCTCAAGGCTTCATTAAAATTGGATCAATAAGGTGTGTGGGTGAGGGTATGCATGTATATTTGTGAGTCCGCTCCTGAGGTATGAACACACAAAGGAGAGAGAGACATCAATCAAACAACTCAGAACCATAAAAGATGGAGCCATTTATACGCGATTGATTTCCTTAAAAGTACTGCAATTAGGTGATTGTTTTTTAGGACCCCTGTGTCTGTGTGGTTGATTGGATCTGTTGGATTTTCCAAAGACTATTTGACATCAGGCTGTCAATCACTGCAAGGGTGTGTGTGTGTGTGCGTGTGCTTTGTTTTAATGGGTGGGGAGCGGGCAGAATGTCACAGTCAGCGGTAACTGATCCCGCCGCCGCCGAGAGTTGCGTGGGTGTCAGAGAAAGGGCAGAAGCGCCGGCCTGCTCCAAAATGAGAAGCGACATTTCTTCCTCTCAGCCAAAGATGCCTCACAACACCTGACTCTCATTCTGTCACACAACCACACACACTTATCCGTTCCCGCTCTGTGTGTGTAGCACCCGCACACACACACACCCACCCCCCTCACTTTTTTCCCCCTCACTACACTGCAACACACAAATCTGACCCGGCTAGTGTTACGTTGATGAAAGTCGGTGGCTTTTGTTTTATGGCGTGAGGGTTCACACGCCATCCTCATGCGCTCATACACACACACTTCTTCTGGGCAAGTCATCACGTCTGAGCATTAAATGCTGCTACTGGATGGACCATTCATCAGAGGAGGAAAACGACTTCGGCGCTCCTTTTACTTCATTCCAATGAAATAATGGCTCAGATGACGGCGCCTATTGTATCTTCAGGGTCTCACCGAGCAGGATGATGTGATGGGGGGAGAAGTTATATCTTGAGTAACAGCACGGAATATATCATGCCATCTTCACTCTAAACGTTTTTCTGGCGGGACCTACTCATATACAAGATTTTATTCGGGTTTTTCAAAATATACACCAACTGCCGCACACACTTCTCACCTAATGTACATCCGATTTCAAACTATACATGCTGTCAACATGGCTGAACACGCAACATACACAAGTTTAACAAGCTAATCAAAGGCATTGCTTTAGGGATGGTAATGTAAGTTGGTCCACTTGGTCTAGCCTGAAAAAACTAAATAACTATTTGGTGGATTGCAAAGTCATTTTGTACACCCATTCATGGTCCCCAGAGGATGAATGCTACTGATTTTGGTGATTTTCATGTAGCACCTCTAGGATTATCATTTAGCAAGGTGAAAGTTGTAGTTTTGAGTGAAATGTCTTTACAAAGGCCATGATATTTGGTACAGGCATTCATGTTCCCCAGAGGATTAACTGTTAATGCGATGCAGTATGTTAGCATGTTCACGTTAGCATTTAACATGTGAGTAAAGCTGGTTTGTCAGTAGAATATTAGCCTTGTTGTAGATCTTGTTATTCACTGCTGTATTGGTGTCCACATAGACACCAACACTACTTGGATAGGTTTAGGGAACGATCTGGATGTAGGTGCAAATAGCCTTGTTTGCTACAGACACCTGTGCGCTAGTAGCATCTGCCTTCATCATATAACCACTGGGTGTTTATCTACGCAAAAGCCACTGACAGGAAAAAATGTAAACCTTCATCACTAAGAAAACACAAATGTGGCTTCCAAGTCAAGCTTTAACACTCACTGCCAACATAAATTGTACATAATCACAAAGAAAAACACTTTTAGCAGATAAGAGAATTTGCTTGCAGTGGTTTTACATAATTCCACTTCCTTTCCTCCCTTTCCTGACGCCTCCAGCTGTTACAGAAGTAGATGCTCCTGAACTGCAGCTGCCACCGCAAACCAGCCGTCTAATCAATCACTACTTCGACAACACCCTGCAGAAACTACGACCAACACCGCCACCCAAAGCACTCTTTTAAGGGGAAAACACACACTCTTCTATTTTCATCCTTCCTCGCTCCTCGGAGATCAATGTGGTGGTCTCATACGCTCCACTTCAGGGTCACACCAAATCCCAGTGGAGAGATTGGCTTTCAGCGTCTGCAGTCAGCAACACATATTTCAGCCCAAATTTATCCATGTGCAACTTGGCCACTTCTTGTTGCCAGCATTGCTATCGAGAATAAATGGGGCTCGCATGATGGCCAGATTCTCAGAGGGGTTTTTCAGAAGCAATGAAAATGCCGTGTTTCACATTAGTTAGTCCCTATCTGTGCAATTAAAGGCAGACACATGTGTCCTGTTTTATTGCCAGAACAGGGTCATTTTCAAAAAAAGGTCATGAATAAGAAAAAAAATTGCCTCCATAAAAGGAGACATTCGCCAATAAACAGGACCCGAATATTAAACAATGCGCTGCTGTTTCAAATAACACTGCTTTCCTCATCGAAGGCCAACAGAACAAAGCAGAATGTATTTTCTACCAGGTAAGTAATAATTTGCAATCAGCAACTTGATTGGTGGTCCCTTGCACGAAGTGGTACTTGAGATGGAAAATTAGATACAACTTGTTCTGTATTTATACTGCTGTGGCACACCGGTTATTGAGGGCCCATGAATAAAATGGTTTTTGTCCCTGTGTCCGTGCACATGCGTATATGTCTGCGGGTTTAATCAGGTGAAGGATTTGGTTTTATCGCTGATGTTTTTTCTCTCATCTCTCCTCGCTCGCCTCCCCGAGTGGCTGACGGAAGATGCTCTTCACTCCTCCCGCACCCGGCCCCCATATTACCATAATGAAATTGAAAAGAAATTGAAATGGAAATGACTGCCACCCTGTGACTCAGTCCACATGACGCCGGCAGGCAGGTAGAAAGCGAGGGTGAGGGTGCTAGAGCTGCAATACAGAAGCTCCCGCTTTTAATGTTCTCCCCTCCTTCTGAGCGAGTGGCACAGACAGAGGGCTCGTACAAAAAGAGGTGAAAGAGGCCATAAACAAGCAGAATGTAGAGGGGCGTAAATGGATAACTGGTGTGAGAGCTTCTGCTTTTACAGGAAGGTGACAAATGTTGTATCTGCAGTACAGAATGAGAATAAAACAAATTGCTTGAGAATCCTTTTTTCATACTAGTAAAAAGTTTGCCAGTCGGAAAACTTTAATTTACTGATTTTGGACTGTTTGTGTGTGTTACTGTGGTGACAATTACATGATCAGATTCAAAACTGAATATGAGCCAATGCTCAGAAATAAGTTTATCATCCCGACCCAGGCATCGCTGCTACAGCAGGTATATTACAGCAGGGCAAATGGGGTTTACTGATACTGTAAAAAAGCGAAATCCTCACATGGTGCAGCTTGCTCCTTCTCTGTGGGCTCCTCAGCTTTGTGAGACTGCCCTTTGATCTTGTTCACCAGCATCAGCAGGCGCGCTTTGATAGATGAATCTTGATCGTCTTCGTCTTCCTCCATAGGGATTCCTGCATGGCACAAACAGATAAACATCCCTATGTGCACAGAGAGCAAAGCATATTAAGGCAATATCTCAGCCAAGCGTGACTTTCTGTGGGGTTAATTCCGCACATGTCCTGTGTATAATGCACGAAGCGGGATGTACAGAATGTCATATTTCTTTACAATATCAAGTCGATTTTGTTATTGCTCTCCGTATGGAGGTTGCCGTGGCAGGTCGGCGCCACGTGACATGCCGGAAACTGCCATTAGGTCGGTTGTGCCACAGATGGTTGGGCAATTCAATTATTTATCAAAACATCGAGATGTCAGTGCAATCCGAGAGGCGCTGAACCTTAACGCTGCTGCCGAAAGACAGAGATAGATGCAGAGAGGGAAAAAGAAAGCATTTGTGGAAAAAAGTGCTGCTACAATTCAGCTGATGCTGACACTATGGCAGCTCAAGACAGTGATGACAAAGACTGTCTATGTTTTCTGGATATTACACACTTATTTTGCAATCTATAAGAGCAATTAAATATAATTGCATTACGCATCAAAACAATTATGAACCCAACAAGCAGCTCAATAAAAAACTATATCTCACCACAGTGGAGCTGCAGCTGGTTGTGAAAATCATACAGTTCCTCCTGGATGTCTGTTGGACACGGACAGTCCTCGCCCATACTGAAGGTCAGCAGCATGTTGATCTAAGATGGAAACACAAACTCAGACACTTAAATACACATAAACAACGTCTGGGTTATCCTCCCATACTCTACTTTCAAAAGCAATTTGACCATTTGATCACATTGTAGGGTTCACAATGGTTCACAGGGTCAAAAAAAACAACAACGTAGGTGGCTAATTCTCACTCTGCACACACTGAAGGACACCATGACAAGTCATTAAAGTAGCTGTGAAGTACTGGACTCCGTCTCCAGCTGTGACCCTGATGGGATTGCGTGTGTGTGTGTGTCTGGTGCAATGACACCACAGACAAGAAGGATGAGTTCGCCTCGAGGCTTTGTTGTGTGCTTTCAGAGACATTTGGAGCAAGGACCGGCTCTTATTCACTGGGAACAGAAATGAGCAAATTCAAAGACACAAAAACCAAAAAGGGGAATCTGAGGGCGAGGAGAGAAATTAAGTGTCATCATGTATGTTACATTATATAACATCTCATCCTGAATTATCTAGTTACACGCATCATTTGAAGCAGTGAGCCCAGAGGCGTTTCCCGCTGTTAAGATATTATAGATTCACTTTTCCCTTTTTTGTAAGATTAATCAGATATAACTGATGCACAGTTCATTGCATGCTCCCCTCAGTGGCTGATTTGCACCTTTATGTCACATAAGCATCACTAAGGTCACATGGCAGACATGTGAGAGCTGTCAGGATCACATGAACAGAGGTGCAGGTTGTTGTGATGTTGCTGGGGTAAAGATGTTACCGCTGCACTTGAAGTTGGTGTTAGCACAGATCAGCAGTTACCAGATTATTTACACCACGGCATTGCCATGTGGTGATTTTATTTCCTTGTGCAGCCCTACCTCTAGACTTGACCAGACTTATTCTCGATCAAAGGACACTCAGTTTTATGACTGCAAACAAACAGTGAGTAAGAACTAGGGGACCCTGCACACCTCCGGTACACCCGCGCTGTGGACTTCACTTCTCTGGGGACTGTGTGAGGGTGTTCCTCACTCTCCAGTTATCTTTGTTACACCTGCCACCTGCCCACATTAAACCCGAGCAACAACCAGTGAAAGCACCTCTGCAGGTGTGCACAGCCCTTTTAAACACCAGTCAGCACAACATTTAAAGGAGTAACAGGTGATGTGAAAGACCTTGCCTTTATTCTTCACTTACTGTATATTTCATATAATTTTCTTGTATCAGATATTCTGTCCATTCTTTTTTCCTCTGATCAAAGGCTTTTTTTTTGTTTTGTTTTTTTGCATGGAAGTTTTTTCCTTTGCTCGCTGGATTCGATTGGGATCTTGGGGATTTGGAGGCTCCTGGTCATATTTCTCCTGCCACTCCTGAGGAGTTTTTTTTCGCAGTGTGGCACGGTGCACTGTCCTGCTGGCCAATCTGGCAGTGCAGTTGCTGTGAAAGGGTGGTGCACGTCAGGTGGCATCCACATGAATGCAAGTACCAAACGTTTCCCAGCAGAACATTGCATCGTAATGAGATGATATTATTCACTTTCCCAAATAAACAAATTAAAAAAAAGAAATAAACACTAAATAAACTAAATAAAAAATAACTCTTTTCAAAAGATAAAATTAGCTTATTTTTTACGTATTCGACGGCAAAAACACACACATTTGCCATTATTCTTTGATTTGTGTTGCCAATGTTTATTTATTTTATTTTGATATGCTAGAATATAATAATAATATTTAAATATGATGATATATACAAATAAAATAATGTATAATAAAAATGTATTCAGCGTATGTTTTTTATATGTGATGTGTTTTGGTTCAGACCACCTCTACTTCCTACCTATGGCCCCATCTCACCTGCTCTTGAGGGGGCGATCTGAACTCTTTGGTCTTCTTCGCGGTGACGGCGGCGGACATGTTGAGGGCCAGCATCAGCTCGTTGTAGCGGAACTTCTGGTTGAACTGCAGCTTGGAGACGAAGTTGTCGGAGAAGGACACGATGGCCTCGATGCGGTGCTTCAGCTCGCAGTCGCAGAAGTAGTGCAGCAGCTCGCACATCTGGGGAGCAGACAGGGGGAGGAGACGACAACAGGAAAAACAGCATTACATCACCGCCGCACACCTAGACGCAGCTGTCAGGAGCCAGCCTGTTAGGAATACATACAAGCTGCCTTATGGCTTGCATATAATCCAACTTATTAAAGAGACATTTCTACCCACGAGATCATTCGTTCAATACGAGACAGAGCCATTTCATGTTTGACTGACTTCTGAATGGTACTATAACAATGGAGCAGTTATGGAGCATGTGATTGAGAGCACAGCTGTGTTAGTCTGTGAGGAGTGAATTGGCACTTGTAGATGAAGATGTTCATTGATTTGACATGTTTTGCCGAATTACCTTCGGTAGTTTACAAACATGTAAGATGATGACACATCTGTTCACGTGTGCTCATCCGTTACCTGTCGTTTGACGGGCTCAGGCAGCCGCGTTTCCAGGAGTCCCTTCAGCGGCTGTTTGGCGTCTTTGGCTGCCTCCTCCTCTCCCGCCTCCACCGCCTTCTCTTCTGCCCCCGTCAGTCCTTCTTTGTCTGTGGCCCCCGTGGCTCCCTCCTCACGTGTCTCTCTGAAAACATTCGGGTCAATGAGCAGTAGGATCTGATGAACGTCCTCGCTCCCGAGCACACCCATAGTCAGCAAGGTGCTAATGAGTTTCAGGATTGGCACAAACTGGTACTCCACACCTCCTCCTACTGGATCTCGGATGTGGTGCCCGCCACCCTGAACAGCCTCCGTCAACATTGTTATGGATTTCTCCTTCAGTGCATCCAGTGGGATTTGGGGGCTGTATAGGTGTTGTCCCATTTTGGTGCTGATGAAACAGGGCGGGGCAAAGTTGAGGCGGGGTTTGAGAGAGGTGCTAAGCCCCACGCCTGGCGGGAGGTGCCTTTTGGAAGCATCGGAGAAGAGGCGGATGGACCGCGTCTCGGCTGTGACGGGGATGATGAACTCATCTTTCATCATGAGTCGCGCCTCCTTGGCTGTCTCGAGGTGGGTGCTGATGAGGACATTGTAGAATCCCTCGCGTAACATGCCTGAGAGGTACTGATTGTCGATGGTGTATAAGAGCTGTGACTGGTCTAGGTGGCTGCAGAGGGCATGGGCCACGCGGGTGTTGCCTAGAGCGCAGAGGGCACAGTAGAGCTTCAGGGTGTGGTAGTGGAATATCCTCAAGTCCTCCTGCTCAGACAGCTCCATGATGTCGATACACCTTCGAAAAGAAGAGAGAGAGGGGGATTAGCTAAATCTATCAAGACGTCCAACAGGTGTTATTTACCACATAGGATAACAAAATCGGGCTGGTTGGAGTTTCCCTGTTGAGTTTCTGACCTTGAGTATCGCTCCAGAGTTTCAGTGTAGAATTTGAAACACTTCAAATGTGAACATTCAGTTAATTTTGCACCTGTTCTCCTCAGGAATATGTACAGCCAGCATCTGCAGGGGCTCCACACACTGCACCACCCAGCCGTGTCTCTCGTTAACCCTGGCTGTTTCCACCTTGAGGAAGGTGTTGGGCATGCGGCTCCACAGAACGGCATTGATGGTCTGGACGTCGAGACGGGGTGGACACTGGGGCACCGGGTTCTTGTGCTCACTCTTAAAGATGGCTGACGACAGAGGCATGGAATTCTGGACGAGGCAACCAGACATGGATGGGGTGATTTAAGGAGGATCACATGTTTTCATCTCCAAACACGCATTTAAAAATGCCAGTAAGACAACTTACTTCCTGCTCTGGTGCAGAAAGTCATTTTGAACTGTGTGAATAAACGACACTGTCATTTTTCTAAAGAAGAAGACAGTCACAATCTGTCTCAGAGTTATTTCTCATGCTTATGGCGTCAGTGCTACCTTTCTTGCTTAGTCACACAGTCTCTGACAAGCACCCATCTTTTTGGTTAAGCTCTTAGTATCGCTGGTGTAGGCATTAGCGTGGTAAAATATTACTCTCATTGACCTAGCTAGAGGGATTGCTGCATAATCTTGTGTGGGGGGCTACATCACTGTGTGAGGTACAAAAAGTAAAAATTGAAGCTCCTAAACCGATACTGTGTGTGTTCTGCTTCTTGCTTGTACATTTATCATGTTATTACAGCCACCAAACACCAAGCAAGTGTTGAAATGGAGCAAACAGGGGACTCTACCTTTATTTTAGCCAGCTCGAACTGGAAGAGGTTCGGACCGGTGGGTCGTACAAACACGGCAGGGAAAAGCTTGGTGTTTGGTTCCACCTGCAGCAGAAAAAGGAGCGGCGAGTTAATAACAGGTCCAAAACAGGAAGTAAACATCAAAGGCTTGAGGAGCAGCGAGAGAGCAAGACTTGTGGAAAGCAGCTTAATGACGCATCATGAAACGCCGCTACTTAAGTGTGCGCGTGTGCATGATCATCCGAGAGCGTCGGCTGGTGGGATGACTCAGTGCCCGGGTGATGATTCGCAGAGTTTCAGTGAGGGAGAACATAAGAAGATTAAACCCTTCCTAAAGTTCTTAAAGATTAAGTTCTTCTGAACAGGCGAAGTCTAAGTCTGAAACTCAACAATGATGACGTCATTGCGCTTTTAGTGAAATATGCAAAGAGAGAGAGAAGATGAGTTCAAGGTCAGCAGGATATACTGCAGACCGATGGAGGGAAGAGTGGATTGACAGTTAGACAGGTAATGGCTTACAGGTGTATCGATGCATTATTAAATAAATGGCAGAGGGTACAAATGAATGGTCAACAGGCAAAATCACAAAAAGTAGTAACCTTGAATATACAAAAAGTCCTTACAAAGTTTGAAAACACTCCAAAACAAGTGCAGGTTTCATACAGAATGTGGTTATTCACATCATTGTATCTACAATTGGACTTCATGCCTTTGTCATGTCGGAAATATTCTAACTTTTTCTGGTTTATTCCTTCGGGTTGTACAATATATACTGTGTATTAAAGAAGCACTTCAGCGCTGGAAAAATAGGCCGTCTATGCAGTAGAAATACACAAATATGAATGTATTGTATTACAGTTAAAAGTACGCTGAAATATGTCTCTGCAGTTTGATCAGTTTTTTCAGCAATCCATTTCCGCAGTAAAGAAACATTATGGCAGCATCTTCTGCAGCTAAACAGCATACTAAAAAGTGCCTCTGAAAACATTTTAGGTGATAAACAGGTAATGTAGTAACAGAATCTTAGTTTATAGTTTAGACAGTTTGAATGGAGTTTGATGAGATGCCCCTCACTCAGAATGGAGAGAAGTTTAATATTGTTTATTCGCATACACTACCAACTTTGTTTCAAGTTTCTGTTTCAATACCTGGTAGGATGTTGTTATCTCCTTGCCGTTGACAGTGAATGTCACCAGGCCGGTGGCCAAGTCTATCAGACAGCCTATCTCCAGGTCCACGTTGCTGCGACTCGAGGTGTGAGCAGCGTTCGTCACATCGCCACCCCACACCATGTAGCAGTTGCTCCTCTTCACGCTATCAGAGTAAGAATATCAGTCATTCAGCTTGTCTTGACTTAGAATTTGGTTGAGAAAAACTTGAACCCCACATTGGTACTTTTGGTTTTTGTATTTCTCTTTGTTTTCTTTAAGGCCCGCTTTTGTTTGTTTTGTTGCGTGCTTTTAGACTTCTCGATTTTGAACATCAGCTTATTAAAGCTCACTTTTTGGGTCCTGACATTATAGCTACATTATAATGTATTTGCAAAACTCAAACGTTTGTAAAGACATTATACTGTAGCTGTAAGCAAGACATTCTTGAGTGTTAATGGCACAATAACTTCCCCCGTGTAGATTAATGTAATTCATTATCTGTTTATACAGCATCCTCCAATTATTGGTGCCCACAGGAGGAGTTATAGTTGCTGACAAAAACACAAACGGGCATGTTAATCTGCCTAAAATAACATCATAATTTCTCCTAAACAATTTAGTGCTTGGACGGTTGCAAAAGGAAATGGGGTTTTCACTCCTCACCTCTCGTGGACTCGGCCTCGCTCGTCACCCAGGGTTACGGTGACTGTACGGTTTTTACTGAGGTTGAAGTTATTGCTATAGTAATGGTAGTCTGGGGTAACCCATCCAACCCACACGCCGGCAGGGTCCTGACCGGCGAAGACTCTCACCGAGTGGTAGTACTGCAGGGACACATGAAAGAGTTAGCCAAGGTGCACTGCAGGTGTTGCAAGCAAATGGTAAAAAAAAAAAAAAAAAGTCATCCAGTACCATAGTGATGCTGCTGTAGTCCACTCGTCTGCTTTCGTCGCTGTGCCTCACAGATCTCAACGGATATCTGTCAGAAACCACATTCAACAGGTTTACTATCAAGTGCAAACCAGGTGAGGGATTTAAACTGACAGAGATTAGAACTGAAGACATTTCCTGAGCATTTTAATCCCATTTTTGTCAGAGCGTAATAGTATCTTAGTTAGTTTTCCTTTTCACAGTCTAGTTATATGTATTCATTCTATCATCTACTTCTTTTTCAGTTAACTAAAATGTTTTTTTCACAACTAATTTTGGTAACCTTGCTAGCAGTATGCTGTAAATTTCACGATTCTCAGGAGCTGAGTACCTGTGCTTGATTTTAAGGGTGTCTTCCTCGTGGACTCCGTTCATGTCTATGACCGGACAGGATTTGAAGATGGAGTGGAACTCTACAGGCATGCTGAGACGACAAAACACCATGTCACCGTTGCTGTTCTGGGTGCCAAACGTCTTGTGGGTGACTTTGAGACATGGAGGGCTGTCGACGGTGCCGTCAATCCTGGTGACCTTCAAAATAAAGGAAAGCATTTGCATCCATTCGATCATAACTCCTCTGATTATATTACAACAAATATGTAACTAATTTCACTCATACTGCAATGTGGTTGTGGTCCTTTGGCACATTGTAAAAAGTAGGCAGACGCTTGCTGAACCACATGGTGACCTCTCGGTTCATGTTGACGGCAAAGGGTTCGAATCCTTCCTGAAGGCCACACATGGTGTAGTACTTGAAGGTGCTGGCGTCCTTTCCCAGATTCATGCGACCCACCTGGGCCAGACCGAGACTACACACAGGAATAAAACCTGGAGGACAGCCGGATGAAGCGGGGGAGGGAGAGGGAAGAGAAGCAGAGAGAGGACACACACACAGCAGGAGAGGGTGCAAAAAACAATTTCAGCTTTTTCAAAAAGGCAATTTATGAGTGTCACATTAAATAAGGGTGATTCCTTTACAGGGAGCCACTTATTTTTCACTTATATTCCCAGTGTGGTCCTTCTTGCTTAATGCTCCTTGCTCTGCATGTGAAATCTTTATCAAAAATTTGACCAACAAGTAGTTCTACAATCACCTTATCAGTCTAACACTCCCCGACTGTCTACAGCCAGCTCTGTAATGAGAAATTTCCTCACCATCCTCAGTTTCAAAGTCAGTGAAGCAGAGCTCTGAACCCTTGGTGGTGATGAGGATCTCTCCATTGAGGGTGAAGATCATGGACTTGTCCTCCATGTTGATCATGCAGCCCACCACGTCCCCGGCGTGCCAGCAGCGCCCGAACAAACGGCTGCCCATGTTCAAACAGTGACCCTGTACATAGTAGATTAAAAGCATATAACTCAACAGTTGGGAGTAGATCATAGCTTATCTATAGAGCTGTAACGATTAGTAGATTTAACAGAACATTAATTGACAACTATTATGGAAATCCATTTATCGTTTCTGTCATTTTTCAAGCAAAAATGTCAAATATTTGCTGGCTCCAGCTTCTTAAATGAAAAGATTTGCTGCTTTTCTTTGTCATTTATGGCAGTAAATGAAAGTATTTGGGTTTTTGACTGTTGAAACTTGATTTTCACAACTTTTCAACATTCTATAGGCTTACAATTAATAGATTTGACGTGAAAATAATCATCAGATTAATCGACAATGAAAATAAATTGCAGCTCATAAACAATAGAAAATATCCACAGGGAGACATTTAACCACAATTTTAGTCTTTACGTCAATTATTTTTCCTGCAATAAGTTAATTTTAAACTCTCATCTCTTTTAAGAACTTCAAGTATTTAGATAAAGGAAAAAAGACAAGAAGCGGCTCAACAGTATAAAGAAAATTACACTTATTTCAACGATATTGCACCACATAGAGTCCAAAACTGCACATATTTAGAGACCGATATAGCTCACCCTGTATCCATCAAAGACAAAGGCAAGCTCGTCTGTGCCGAGCTCCACATCTGGCTTACAGCCAGGTCTGGCCCAGCCCACTCTCATGTCTCCTCCCGTCACAGCCTCGAATTCAAAGTACCACTTCCCGGTCTTCACCGCGTACGTCCTCTCTACTCTGAAGAAGCGGACCTTGTCAACGCTGATCCGCTCAACCACCTGTCCTACTGGGCAGAAAGGGCAGGCACAGTGTCAGGTTGTAGAACAAATAAAGAAATCAGTAATGGAACTGCAAAACAGTCACTGGGTGAGGTCAAAGCAATCACTTAACACTTATTTATATCTGGACTGGATAATTAAGTCATTGTTATCAGAGTATAACACCATTTGTATTTGTGCTATACAACTTAAACACCTGTGCATTTTGATAGGCACACATTCACGAGTCAGACTCACCGCCTTCCTGGTCCGAGGGCTCAATGTTGTATCCGTAGCCAATCAGAGTGCGGATAGCCTCCCGCAGGCTGTCCCTGTTTGACTTCTTGGTGCGCTCGTCCAGCAGAACATATGGGACCAGGCGAGGGTTACGCTTGCTCTTCAGATCCTGCAGGGAGAAAACAGGCAGTCAGACAAAATTGTGTGCACTGTCTCATCAAATGTAGGCCGGCTTAAGGGAGGCCAACTGTTGTGTTTCTCACAAGTGTGCTGACAATCCCTGTAAATGGGAAGTTAATTGGCCATTTATTGCCACTGGGCTACTGCTGCCTATCACTTCCTCTATTTTTCTTGTGTCATTTCCCATAGCTGCACTCCCACTGAGGCTCAACCGTGGAAGCATCATATTAATACTACTTAAGCAGATTTGTGGAGCTTAATTTGAAATCTTGTGTCGGCAATGGCGATCACAGGCTCGTTTGTCTGGTCTGTCATCGCAGCTTTCACTGATTTCACTTTCACTAAAGGGCTGAAATGAAAACCTCGTGGCATTTTTCCAAAGCGCTACTCGGTTACCTGGTCACATGCTAACCAAACAGTATAGTCATTTACAGGTATCTTCAATTACTGACAGTTAAAGGTTGAAATAAAAAGTTCACATATGATATAATGTGTATATATTAAGTGTTTATTTATGCAAAATAACAGGCAGATGTAACTTCAGCTGTTTATACTAGTTAAATTGGCAGAGCAGGGATAAATGGAAAAACACCAACGTGGCGCGTGCTGATGCTTAGTCTGAATCAATATCTGATTATAGAACTCTTCCCTCTTTCCAGACCTTTAATGTGTCCAGCTATCATACAGAAAGCCTTGTTTTTCCACACTAAATAGAGTAAAATGAATGAACCTTCACTCAGAAAAAAAGGGCATCATGTAGTTTTGGAGAAGAAATTCAAAAATTGTCCTTTTTATACTAATAATGAGGTACAAATACAAATTAAGAAATATGTGTTATATTTTAAGTTGAAGCTAGGAAGGTGGCAGGGTCTGCCAGATATAAAAAAAAAGGAAAACAGTATGAAACTGTGTTGTCCTTTAAGTTCCTTTAAGCTTGTTATTTCAGTTTAATCAGTAATGGAGACTAAGAGTTTTTTATTTAAATTTGTTTAGTCCTAAAAACATTCATTCAAAGCTAACTCAAATTTTGTCCCCCAAATGACATAATGCACCTCTAATCAAGGATGAATAGTTACACTCAAATTTTTTAAAAAAAAAGATGATTCTACGAGATTAACATCATTTTGCCTTGAAAAAAACATATTTTCACAGGAATAACACATTCTGCATCACATTGTGGGAGAAAATCTGCACAGCAAGGGAGAATCTGTGATTTCAGGAGGGTGTGTTATATCCAATTTCATGGCAACGGTACCCAAATTCAACAAAAGCCAGACAAAAAAAAGCGACAATAGCTGTGTATTCAGTTTTAGCACTTCTTTGTCCAACAGACGAGAAGAGATTGGCGCGTTCTGCACAGTATGTTCTTGTTGCCCTTTACTGCAGAACATCTTGCTGCATATCGAATAATGACGTATAGCTGAGAAATGTCAGGCCTTACAAACCATCTGACACTTGCACTTGTAAGGTATAGACTGTATGAGAGGTGAATTAATGAAGCATGAAGGAGAAACTGAGCACACAAAAAATACAGGAGGCAAAGCTGGAAACAGAGGGAAGAAGAAAAACACAAACGCTTCTTACCCTTGTTAGTGTGAGTTGCTTTTTTTTTTTTTTTTACCAAAATAAAAGTCTGTTTTACTGTACATGAAAATGTCCAGTGTACCTGCTGAATGCCGTAGGTCCATCCCTGTTTTATGCGGTCCTTGGCCCACACATTGTGTGCATTCTCCGCCAGTTTGTCCACCAGTAGCTCCTGACCTGGAGTCAGTTTGATGTCGGACAGGTCCAAAGGAGACGGCTTATAACCATTGGACATCATGTAGCTTTAGGAAAGAAGACAGTGAAAGATAGTGATTTGCTCTTACTATAGAAATGCCTAAAATATGATTTGTTTCATCTATGGTGAATATATAAATTAACTTTTTTGTCTCATTTCTCTTATTTCTTATTAAAAACAGTCTGAACTGAGCTTCGTCTCAAACAAAAACGTGTCCTCTAAAGGGATTTATACACTTACTTCTTCTGGAGTTTGATCTTTTTGAGGGAGCTTTCAGCATTTGGGTTAACCTGAACCACACGACAGCCCAATGCCAGCAGGGTCCTGTGGGAGAAAACAACATAAAGGGAGCAAATGAATGAAGCTTGTCCTGTACATTGTGTCTAACCACCACCTTGGTAGTACATGTAGATCCAACAGGAACAATAGAAGGGGTTGGGAGTGTTCAAATGGAGCAGCGATGGGTTCAATTGTGCATGTCCTAATCTGTCCAGAGCGAAAAAAGGCCAAAGAACACCCAGAGGAATGCACTGGCTGTGAAGAGCTTTTGATAAATTTCCTTCACACCTTGCGAGAGGACAAAGTAACAGGAAAAATGAGTTTGATGTCACTCGGGAAGCCATCAGCATCACCTAGATGTGTCTGCCACAGCCACAGATCAAGATTAATCACGGCAAGCCTCAACCTTCTCCCATATCACTTAAAGAGCGTTTATGTAAAGCACTTATAATAAGTCTCACTGGGACCTTTATGGGGAGAACCAGAGCACTGACAAGTGGAAACGGACCAGGAAGACTTGTTTGGTTGAGTGACACAGGAAATGAAACACCATTTATCTTACAGATAATGTATCTTAATCCTTTGAGTTTGTACAACTTCATTTAGACTGTAAGTAATGACTTTTACACACTTTCACACACTCTATACACTTTTAATTTCCATCTGGTTTTGAGGTAAAATTAACCAAATTAAAATGTATCGGTTGGTTAAAGGTATACTATGTGGATTTTCCTTAAAAAAAACAACAACAATATATAGACTGCGGACCAACTAGAAGTGTGTTATCGTCTGTATTCGCACTCTGCCCTCTTCCTGTGATTTCTTATGATTTTGCTCTGTTCGGGGTGTTTCCGGGTGATAACCTTTGGCGAATAACAGCGCAATGTTGCATCGCTGTCTCGTCTCTCTCCTTTGTTGAGCTCTGTGTGTGTGTCACAAGCCTCATGTCTGTGCTTTTTTTTGACTGAGGTCAGGATTGTACTACACACACACAGAGCAGAGAGGGGACAGATACAGATACAGAAGTATGCACTTCGGCAGCATTCAAACTAAATCTGAAGGGTTGAATGGAGGTGTGTGTGTGTGTGTGTGTGTGTGTGTGTGTGTGTGTGTGTGTGTGTGTGTGTGTGTGTTAATTTGTGTCTTAGAGCTGGCCGCGGTGAAACAATCTTAAAATAACATTTATTTTCCCATTTCTCTTATTCAATTTTTTGGTCCTCTTTTGTTATGTTTAAAAAAAATGAATGAATGAAAAAATGTATTAATTAATAAATGTCTTGATATGACTGGTTAATTAGAGAGAAAACAGTATTCAGTCTACAGTTTTGGTTGTCCTGCCACTAAATGCAGTTATACAGAGATTAATGCATGACCAAGCAGGCACGAAAATGAAGTAGTTTATTTGAAAACCAGATAAAAGCTGTTCTTAAAACTAAAAAAACAGACAAACACCAGTTTGATTGCTTTCCCCCGAAGTACAAGATTAAAAAACATGATTTGTAGAAGAAAATCAAAACGGAGATAACTGCTTGTGCAGATGAACCCTTCAAATGTCATAATAATATTCCTTAACAAATTCCTCTGATGCATTTTGCATCAGAGGAAATTGGAGGAAACACTGTCAGACCTACAGTGGTTACAAGTGTTAACGCATACTGTTCCAGACTACACACTCACGTCACAACATATTGCATGCGAGTTAGCTGACTGAGCTAGTCTTAACTGTATCTACCTCCAGTCACAAGTTTGATGCTCCGAAATAATGCTAATAAACAAACAAACAAAAAACTCATCTGGTCTTTTGGTCTTTTTTGTAATTAATCAGTCTGATTCTCTCTTTCTTCTTCCCTTCAAAGACACAAGTGCAGCAGAGAAAATCAATCCACAAATGCTCAACGTACTTCAGAGTTTCTGTTGACATCTGCAGATTGTAGTTCTTTTCGGTTTCTGGCAGCTTGGAGAAATCCACCAGGCACGGATGCTGTCGCTTATTATCATCCCTTATCTATGGGAAAAAAAGAACAGTCACAGAGACAGTACTTCAGCTTTCCCTTTGTTGCCTGCAACTTTGGTCTGCAGCAGCTCTTATGTGTATGTACGTCACGTGGGAAAGTTTACTAAATATATGCGTATGAAACACACAGCCTTGTAAGTCGGTGTCATTGTGAACCAACAAGGAGAGGGAAATGTGGTTTCAGTACAGGCTGCTACTGGTTGCAGTGATAAGACAGTCTACTCTAGTGAACATGTTATGAAAGAGGAACAAGGGAGCATGTTTTCTTGGGGGAGGTAGAAAGGTGTACGACTGGAATACCAAGTGAGAGGTGTAAGTCCTCTCTCGAGGGTGCACCTTATGCCAAATAATCCCTTTGGCAATGCTGCTCAGAGAAGGCGGCATGGCAATGGCGGATGTTTACCAAGAAAACATGCAGGGCTGTGTACAGATATGCAGCTGTGTGCGTGTGTGGGTCCAATGAACACCAGCCAGCTCTTTTGTGAATAGTACAAGAACTCGACGGGAAATCTCTTCTCTGGCGGTTCTTCCTCAGAGAGAATTATATTTGTGCGACGAACAATAAATGAAAAAAAAAAGTATCTTTATGCAGCCGGGGATAGATAACAAATGGTGCTTTGCTTATTCCCTCCGCTGGAAGGCATCTACTGTGACTGCTGCTGTAATTAATCACAATGAAGGACAACTAAAGAGCACAGAATGAGCTGCAGTGTGACCACATCCAAACTGCATCGACTACTGTTACCCTTGGCTATCTCTCAACAATGTTTTAACAACATCTGACACATTGGCAACCTGAACTAAAGTAAGAAAAGCTAAACAATAAAAATGTAACTTCATTTCGATACCTTAATGCTAAATTTAAGATGCCGTTGAGCCGTTGGAGGAGATGATAGCCCTTATCAGAGCTGACAGTTAGTAACAAAGGGAGGACTCTGATGTTTGTATTATAAACATAAGAGCTGTGTTCCATCTTGTTGTTTGTGTTTTTTTCTGTTCCTTTAAGGGCAAAACAGGTCATTTTGCAGATCATTTCATCGTTTGGCAAACGTACAATAAACCAGAATCAGTCTTTTGAAGACATAATAGGACAAATAACGTTTTTTACCACATAAATGACATGTAGAGTGACATATATAGTTGAGGAAGTTGGTGAAAGGATGTAAAATAGTCATTTTGAGTGTTTATTTTGACCGATCATATCTTTCTTAGCTTTCTACTTCCGCGATTACTAGCTCTGAGGATTTAAAGGAGCACTATGTAGTTTTGGAGAAGAAATTCAAACTCAATTTCAATATTTACAATATTTATGAGGTAATAATACAAACTCAGAAATGTTTTTTTTCCACAGCAGAATAAATAAGCTGTTCTCAGAGGAAGATAAGGCCCCAGAGCACGGTTTGAAGCTAGTAAGGTGGCAGGGTCCGCCAAAAACAAAGTTAAACAGTATGAAACTTTGATGTCATTTAAGGTCAGTTTGTTTATTCAAACTTTTACAAAGCGACTTTGTTTCAGCATAAAAAAATCAGTAAATGAAGATCTTTCTCTTCTGATTATAATTTCTTCCCTAAAACTACATAGTGCGCCTTTAAACAAACTTTGAAAGAATAATATGATATTTTGGGAAATACACTTACACTCTTTCTCGTTGAGAGATCTGCTTGTTAAGCATGATGCTACGAGCAGAAGACGGTTAGCTTAGCATTATCCCTAGAAGCAGAGGGAAACGCCGAGCCTGGCTAAAACTCATCAACGGATCTAAAGCTCACTAATGAACATGTTGTACCTTGTTTGTTCAATCCATACTCAAAGTCTGGCGTCTGGTTGACCTGTATTTGTGAACTCTGAACAGAGCCAGGCTAGCTGTACTCCCTTGTTTCAGGTCTTTATGTTAAGCTATGCTGAGTCAATGTTATTGATCTTCTCTTATAACTCTCAGCAAGAAAACATACAAGCATTTTTCCCAAAATGTCATGTGGGTTTACATTTGGATGACGGATTATGTTTTTAAAGGGGCACTATGTTGCTTTGGAGAAGAAATTCAAACTCAGAATTTGAATATTTACAATATTATCGAGGTAATACAAAGGAGGAAATATTAATTTTGTCCATAGCCAAATGAACAAGCTGTTCTCAGAGGAAAACAAGGTCCCCAGAACATTGTTTGAAGCTAGAAAGGTGGCATGGTCCGCCAAATATAAACAAAGTAAAACAGAATGAGACTGTGTTGGCCTTTAAGGTCAGGTCAAAGAGAGTGTGTTTATTAAGTCTTTTCAGGGATAAATATTCCCCAAAACATAGAGCACCTTTAAAGACTCAATAAAATATATATTATACTAGAGGAGAAACTAAACACAGTACAACAATTAAAATACAGCCTTTCCTCTTGGTTTATTGCTGCGCTGAAATTGACAAAACACCCTGTTCTGCCCTTTGGTGAAACAATACTGTGTAGTTCATGATTTATACTAAAGTACAGACACAATGAATCCTCTACCTACAAACAAACTGGAATGACGTATCTAAATGGATGGTATGAAAAGCATCTAACATGGAAAAATGAGAGTGTTCTTTCCACTTACCCTCTTTTTTGGTGTGAACCGCAAATTATAAAAGAGAAAGCAAGATGACGTACAGGCTTTTTGATGATTCAGTTCTAATACTGCTAACAACTAATGCATTTCAAGCTGGCCTTTAACTCAAATCTGTTAAGAAAATGTGCAATTGTGACGCTTATTTCTCCACAAACATGGCAAAATGTATGGGTTATGCTTTTTTTTTTTTAATCTCTCGATGCAGAGGTGTGATGTTCCTCACCTTGCCGTACGACCAGCCCAGCTCAATTTTATTCATGCCCCACAGTTCGTGGATGTTCTCAGCTAGCTTGTCTCGAACCTTCTCTAAATGAAGAGGCATGACAATCTGAAGGGACAGGCATGAAAAAGTTATAACACTGACAGGGTTATTGATGCGTTCATCTTCAGAATCAGTCCTCTGCTTTCCTCCATAGTTTACCTGGCCTGTTTCAACAGGTGTGGGGATGAAGGAGGCCTGCGACAGGAACTGTGCGGTGCCCAGCAGATCTCGAACCCCCTCCACATCCCTCTTGTACTCTTTCACCGGCTCCACCTTCATCTTCTCTTTCGGCAGCAGGGCTTCGTAGCACGGAGCGTAACTCGATGGAGGCAGGAACTTAAAGTCGCCGTGTCGACCGCCCAACAGAAAACGCACCCTGTGGAGATAAGACAATGGTCATCTACCGGTGTATTCTATCATTCTACATGCTAAAGATGTAGGAGGAAAGGTTCATTAATAAAGGGAAAAGTGTGTGTAAATACAGTGTTTGTAATCATGAGTGATAATCAGACAGCTATTAATGAACGCCGCAGCCACTGAAAAAGAAAGCCAACCAGGCGGCTAAATGTAAAAGCTTTTTTTCTCCTCTTCAATCCGTTCCAGGGACAAGTTTAGCTCTGAGACTGAAAAAAAAGCCTGTCTCAGGCCATCACTGTGAAGAGGCCCTCCTGAGGCCGACCAAAAATAGCAACTCAAGTAGTAGTGGTGACGCAACCGAGCCCATTCTGACTGCAGCCCTCAATTATTGAAGAGTGGAAGACGTAGGGCTGTCATTTTCTGGCACGCTTAAATCCGTCGAGATGTTCACCTTGTTCACTGGGTCAGTTTCAAGCTCAAGCTGCGAGGTGTCGCAACACACGCAGGAGTGGTTATAAGGTGACGAAATGATGAACATTTACTCTGCAAGTCAGAGATGGATGAAACGTGAGCTGATTTTTACTCAATAGTCAGAATTGATTATGTGGATTTTTGGGTAACGGATAATAAATGTTACAATAACAGAAAATGACTATAATGCTGTCTGATCTAAACTCTTGATGCTATAAGGGCATTCATTGTCACCGCTAACTCCACTGCCAACAGTGGCAGTTAGCGGTGACAATGACTGCTGTACAGGGGAATTACTGAACTAACTTAAGAGAACAACAGAGCAGAGTAGAAAAACAGAGGCCCAAAAATACTACCACCAATCACCAACTCCTAACTCTGGACCTCTGGTCACTAATCAAACCTCTCAAAGTTGTGGCTACACAAAGTGAATAGTACGATTAATACTTTTACAAGCCCTTCAAATAAGTGATTTATACTGTAAAAAGAAAAAATATTATAGGGGCTCTGCAGAACTTCTGTGTTGTGTTGTGCATGTTTATGAAGGTTCCTGTTACTTCTTACCTTGAGGCATTATTTTGAAGTCAGCGGATGGACTTTCTTTGCTTTTCTAAAAAGCGATAGGCCATACGTCGTGTTCATCACAGGTGAAACACCAGGCACTGTCTGTCAGGTTCAAAGAGCTTACAGCATTTTTTGACCAGTTAAATTTGGGCATGACGGCAGTAAAGATGTCTGATCAGCTGCTGAATGGATTGCCATTAATGTTGGTACAGACGTCCAAACGTTGCATCAAGATCATCTGAATAAACTTGGCCTTTGGTTTGTGATCAGATGCCGGCAAAATACTAAACTTATACTTGAACATTGAAGGACTGGCTAACATAAACATGTCAACATTGTCATTTTGAGCGCGTAACCACACAAGTTTACAGAATCACTGTGCCTTAAAACAGCCTCACAGAGGGATTACAGCCACAGGATAAACACTGATGAAACAATGTCTGAACAGCCATGGAGGATGAATTAACTCAGGACAACAACAACAAGTTGCTTTAACAGTCCACCCTAATCCCCTTATGAAGCACAATTTGCTGAAGCAATCTCATTTCCCTCACCGCTGCTCATAAACCATCAGGTATGGTATTACCTTCTGAGAATTCGTTTTAATCAGGCAGTAAGAATTGAATTCACTGTCGGGCGGCTTTAACGACCAAATAAAATCAGACTGGTCTCCTGGTGTCAGATGTCTCTGGGCTTCAAAGAGTAAGAGCTGCAAATGTAAAAATGTTGCTTTGCTCCAAAAAGTCGGAGTCAATCATGGAATCATGGAAAAACTGCTGAAGCTTGAAATTTCATTTTAAAGTCTTATCAATCAAGCTATCTGTGGTCACCATGGCAACAGAGCCGAGCATGAAGCTAGCCTCTTTTTTTTTTTACCTGGGTCCAATCTCAAGCCCTTGAGGATTAATGAATTTGGACCAGAATGAGGAGGTGGATTAGATGGATTTCACACAGGCAGTGTTTGTGTAAATGTAGGTGTGCTGTATACACAGTATGCTGCACATTCCTTTTGGCTTGAGCCTGTCTGCCTCATCTAATCTTCTGCGTGGCTCATTCATCATCGCGGAATTTCAGGGGAGTCTGTTCGTCTGAGACAACACGCAGGAGAAACAAATACACACTCACTTGACCCCCGCAGAGAAGCTGACGACAGGGAAGAAGAGCCCGTCTGTGTTGAAATTCTCGAACATGCCCTGAACGGGCTGTCCGTTGATCCTGAAAGAGATGCTGGGAGCGCCCAGGTCCAAACAACAGCTCACCACATCCTCTGAGGTCAGGATGTGCTGGTTCATGGACGCAACCGCCCGCGGGATACGGCCTATTTGGGAGACACACACACACACACACGGTTATGTGAAATACGACCCAGTGAGCGATGCTGGCATGGATCATGGCTCTCTCTCTCTCACACACAGGACTGAACACACAAATTTGCACACACCGACGCACACTTTTACACACACTCTGGGCGAGGAGATCATCCCTCCAGGGCACCGTAGGGTCTAGACGCAACCTGGCTGTAGCCCAGGGTTACCACTCATCTTTAATATGTTAGCTTATCATGATAGGAGCTGAGTTTCATCATTTTTATTCCTCCACTGACCTGACCAGAGGTGGAGTCCATCAAAACCAAACGAGTAGAGGTCATCTCCGACTCCATTGCCTCCCCATCCCTCTCCGCCTCCAGGGTAGGGAGCGTAGCCTTTAGTGTTGGCCCAGCCCACCCGTAGGTGGGAGGGCTCGCTGGTCACAAAGTGTTCTACCTGGTCAATCATCAGCTCATAGTACCACTTCTTATACTGAGCTGAGCCCTCGCTCACTCCAAGGAAGATGTTCGGTCTCATGCTGGCGATGAAGCGAAACAGGAAATCATTAGTTGTTCCTCAGAGGAAGTGAGATATTCTCACATTAATACATTTTCTTTTTTCTTAAAACTAATGAAAAAGTCTGCCCTTAGGACATGATAATTTAATTTAATTTAATATGTTTGGTTCGGGAAGTTCTTTAAAAGTGTCGATATCTTGAAACAAAGCAGGGCAAGGCGGATCGTTTCGCTGGTGTCAAGAATATGAGCCAGAGAGATTTTAGAGATAAAATTTGAGTTATAATTATCTCAACCTCACCAAAATGGTTCGTTTTTATCGTATGCAGATTAAAAGTGTGGGGTAAGGATAGTACAAGATAACAGGAGATGTGAAAGACATTTCCCTCCTTATACAGCGCTTCACTGTCCAAACCATCACATCACGGCTGGGTGTGTGTGGTTCACTTTCCAATTTAAAGACCATGTTGTGTACATGGTCTATACTGGACATGTAGTCTTATATGTGTAGAACCAAACACAATGATTACAATAACTTCCAAAAAGTTATTTCAAAGTGTGTACATTTTATTCATCTAATATGCATGTTTGGTGTTTTATTTACATTAATGACAACTCTTTCACTAACGCTAGGTCTAATTTTCCTATTGTTCCTTAAAGGGGCTCTGTGGAACTGCTTTGTTGTGTTAGTTTATGTTAGTGGACTCCATTGCTAAACTAACATTAGCTACTGCTGCTCTCCAATTGCAGAGCAGAGAGAAGCACTGAGATGGTGCACTTGCGTACATGCATAGTGTCTCAACCTTTCGACTACAATCTGCTCATATACGTCCAGTAAAAAAGTGATAAATACATGTAAAGTGATTAAATAGAGCCCCTTTAAGTTTTAATCCTGCAATTCAATTTAGTGAATCACTATTTTGAAAGTAGCTAGCAGTGACAAAGAATGCTAGGAGTACTTACAAACTTGGATTAACGCATAGCTGTTGCAACCCGTTCCTCACACCAATCCCAGACTAGGGCTTTAATCACTTGGTAATAAAGGAGGAATACCATACTTTGAACCACTGCATTTTTAAGTATAAGTATGAGAAGCATGAAGTTGAAAGAAGGTGTTTTTTTTTTTGCTTGGATGGCTTTTCTAACCTCTGGACATCATTGACCAGCTGGGTTTGCAGCAGCAGATCTCTCTTGGGCAGCAAGTGATCGCAGATTAGGTTCTGATTGGTTCGCACAGCTACGCCATTACACACACACAGCGAGCAGAGCACATCCAGAATCTAAAAAAGAAAGTGGAGGCACCAGGGGGGGGAGGGAATAAGCAACAACATCAAGAGGAAGATCAACAACACTTCCCAATAACTGATTACACATTGACCTCGCTGTTAAACCCTGCATAAGACTCCATTTCTGTCCAAAAATGACTCATTATCTCTGTCCCCGATCATTGTCCAGGTTACTGCTCTAGGGACAGACTCTTACCATGCAACCACTGCATAATTACTCAGAGATGCTTAGTGGGGGCAAAAACATGTCCAATAATATCCCTTTGATGTTGGACTAACAAAGCCGTAGAATTAAATGGGCCAGGAAGTTCAGCCAAGTGTGACAGACCAGTGTACCCTACGCTTTATCATTGGCCCTTTCCTTTTGCTTCCACAGCAAAATGATATATCCTGTCTGATTTATGACCTGGGCCAGCTGACTGCCCGCTCCTGATCTAATTCCACTGTTAAACTGATTGATTCATGATGGGGACACACTGCGACCAAACCCCCCGGAGCCTTCTGTCAAAGACGGAAGTTTGTATGCTGGTAGAAGGTAAGCACAATGAATTAGTAGCTAAAGAGAAAAAGAGGTGACAAAAAAGCCCAAAGGGAACTGTTATGGAAATGAAGGTGCATCCAGTGAAGCCTAATGAGGAGAGAACTGGAGATGACTGGATGCAAGATAAACAGGCACTTTTTCAGTGGCTGTTGTGTGTTTTCTCGCCTCGCTAAAAGTTTCTGACAACATCCAAGTTATTTCAGTGTGCATCTTAAAAGAACCGTTTGACATTTTGGAAAATACACTCTTTCGCTTCCTAGCCAAGAGGTGCGCGAGGAAAATGATGCCGCTCTTGTGTAAAAATAAAACTGGAGCTAGCAGCCGGTGAGCTGTAGCATGGCATAAAGGACACAAACAGCGGTAACAGCAAGTCTCTCTCCACATCACCTTACAAAGTAACCTACCAGCACCTCTAAGGCTCACAAATTATCACATTGTGTCTGATCTATTTAAAGGTGCAATACATAAGAATTGGCATAGTTGACCTCCCGATAAACAGGGGCAGCATATCACCAGAGTAGCAAACTGATGCTACCTGTATTTTAGCTTGTTAGCTCAGTTAGCTGTGCAGCTAGAGAGAGTAGAGAGAGCTGGAGAGTTGGTGTTTACACCACTGGCACAGATGGAAGAAATACTTTTTCCAGGCCCAGGGCTAGCTGATTAGCATGCTAACTTCAGTAGACAGTCAGATAGATAGATAGATTAAGACCGATTAACTGTTCCCCCCTCTTTCCAGTCTTTATGATAAGCTAAGCTAATTAGCTCATCGCTTAAGCTACATATAAACCTGATAGACATACACATTTTTCCCAAAGCATATTTCCAAAAATGTCAAACTACTCTTTTAGGATCATATTTCATTGTTGTATTGCCTTATTCAAATAAGCATGTGGTTTCCATTCATCTTTATCCATTCAACAATTTCCTTGAATCTCACCCACATTCCACATGAAAATCTAAAGCCCACATGTGTCATTATCTTATATCACAGCAGAGACGGTATAGTACCCCAGATTAACCCTACACCGCAGCAGCGCTCTTTGTTGCTCACCTTGTGGTTGCGTCCGTGCTTGTAGAGCAGCGATATGATGGACTTGATGTGTCCTCGCTGGATGATGTTGAGGGCCTCAGGGCTCTCAATTAAAATGCAGTGCAGAACTTCCAGGATGCCTGCAACGGCCGCAAAATTCATCAATTAGTCAACACCCGCAGAAGAGAAAGACACCGCAGAGGACACGCGTCAATGAGCCATCCAGCCTGCATAGATCGACAGGGAACACTCGGTGCTGCTCATACATTCCTTACCATACATTTAAACGTAGAGGTATGTATAGAATTTTTAAGTGAGCAACGTCATCTTTTTATGTATTCTTAAAGACTTCGGCTGGATTAGTATTAAAGGGAACTAGGTAGTTTTTGTGATATCTCAGTATGAGTTACCTGATGAGGACTCCAGTCTCTCCAGCTTGCTCACAAGCCAGTCCAGGTTGTGGGAGAACTGGGTGCAGTTGTTTCTGTTCCCTCTGATCAACGCCGCTGCGGGGTACAAAGAAAGTGTGCACGAGTTAAATATTAAAATAATTAAGTGTTTTTGTTCAAAGTGGCGTTATGGATCCCGAGCAGAAACAAGGTCGCCCAAAGTTGGACACCTTATATGCACGCCAAAAGCCAAGGAGGGAGAAAGACTCTGCTTTGACACCCTAATACATATTAATTTGGAAGATTCTTAAGATAGAAGGAGGGAATGACACAAGGAGAGAAAAGACATAAACACTCCGGACAACCCCCCCCCCCCCCCCCCCCCCCCCACACACACACACACCCACATACGTCCTCAAAGAAAAAAAAAAAAAAAGACAGGGTCACCCAAAGCAGACAGACAGGAAAAGAAAGGAGGGAGGCATCCCAAATCCACTTAGTGCTGTGTCAAAGCAGGTGTGTGGAGGAGGGAACGGTGGAAGAGAGAGACGTGGCTGGAACACTAATACAGTACAAGCCAGGAGGTGAAATCAGTGTAAATAAGATTGTGAAGGACACACTCGAAGGGCAGAGGGGCTTCAACACAGCAGCGTGACTGATACACTCCACAAATGGGCTACCCACGTCCTCTTCTTTGGGAACAATAACACAGCCAAATCACGACGGGAAGAAAATCATGCCTGCTCGCAAATGCGTCTTTTATGTCACAGATGTTGAAGGAAATGTTCAAGCCAAGCATTGTATTTGTCAGACGCAGCAGAAGACAGCGGGCAGGAAGAGCAGAGAAGAAAAGGAGAGCAAAGAAATATCTACTTTTCCTGCCAGATCATTTTAGAGAGACACGTCTTCATCTGACAGAGCATATGTTTGGCAGCACAGGAGGTTAAAGTGATCTCTGCTGATGACGTTGTGCTATAGGAACACAAAGAGCACAGCGAGAGCACGCAAACAAAACGGTAAACAGCATTGCGATGAAAACTGACATCCAATGGATAATAAGCCATCTGGCCAATAGGGGACACCCAAAATGTGTGTGTGACGACAGACATTGTTGGAAGCACATCACATAAACCACAAAGCTCCTTTGTATGCAGCGGGCCACACGCCATCAAGTCTTTCCCCAACAATGCAAGTATGTATGAGAGTGTTGGAGACGGTGGGGCATTATGGCGCATGCGTTATGTGTCTGTGTGTACATGCCGAGCTGTCTGAATTCTGGTAGCGTCCAACCCTCTACTATGAGACATCTAAAAATGGCTGGTTAAACCCCGGTCTGCACGAGCTCGCAGCTACTTCATCCTCAAGCTCTCGGCCCTGGGACTGATTTTAGCAACGCTCGTGTGAGTGAGAGTGTGTGTGTTTGTGCGTGCAGAGCAGTTTCTCACCCAGCAGCTCATACAGCAGGTTGAGGATGTCTTTCCAGGCGGACCCGGCCTCTGACCCAGCACACTCGCCGAAGTGGGCCGCGCTGTTGTAGACGTTCAGGCGGTCGATACAGTTGGACACAAGAGTCAGCATGCCCTGAAGAATGCACAGAGATGCACCACATGAACATAACATAACCACATTCAAAGTACATTTGAAGAGAAATTCATGCAATTTAAACAATGGCATTCATACTAAAAGCGGTTATGTGCTAAAATTCGAGTAAAAAATTCAAAAAATAATTATTAACAGAAGGTGAATAATGAGCAGTTCTGACCTTATGAAATCTATGTGTTTTGTTGCATCTACTTAGGTTAGCATGCTAACCAGCTAGCAATGTCCCATCCTGGTCCAAAGCTCCTGAGCTAGCGGCGTAAAGACTAACACTCTCCTGGTCCCTGAGCTACCAGTCCAAACAGCTAGCTGTACAGCTAGCGGAGCTAACTATCTAAGCGCAGCTACCGTTAGCAGAAATTAGCAGTCATTTGTTTTTAGTATGACTTCAACAGGTGGCTGATTCTTACATATTGTGCCTTTAAAAACAAGCTCTCATTAGTGAACCATGCCGAATGCAGCCCTTTGGCTCTCTCTTGTCCCATTTGGTGGTTGTGTGACAGTGATTTATACTACAGGGGAATATCTATAGTGATCTGATATGCTAAATGGAGGGGGTGAGAAGATAAATGGAAATTGGCGATGATTTATAATGCCAGAAAAAATCCTGAGTCAGGTCTCTATGGTGACAAATTGACCTTTCTAAATCTAATATATCAGGGGTGGGACAGGGATGTGCTATTTTGGTGTATTATCATGGGAAGACAGGTAAGTGAGATGAGAGGTGAAATGCTGAAATATGCACCAAAAAAAAGGCATATGTATATTTCATTGAGCCAATTCACACTTGTGTTGGCCTGAGGAAAACACGCTGTTGGAGCCTGTTAGAGCTAAGGGGAGTTCGGATAGTTGACATCACAGGCCCCCTCAGTGAGGCAGCTGACATTTTGTAATTGATGAAAGCAATTTGGGTCCTGGAGGCTTAGTGGAAGGCTTCAGTGCACTCGGGCCAGCCTCGGGAGAAACTTATAACACCAAAAATTGCTGACGCCCTCAAATGCAATGCTTCCAAATACATGCCGGCGTTCAAACACACCGCAAAGAATCAACTGCTTTAGCCTTTCACACACTTTGTCTTTTGCCAATTTGCTCTCGGCTCGCTCATATGTGCTGTCACTTACTCAAATTGCCTAAATCACAAGTCAAATCTTTACTCCAGAGGGGGTTTTTAATATTTTTGCTGCACTGCGCAACAGCCCGGGGTGTTATTAATTGATATTTCATGCGCTGTCAGTTCGCTACGCCTTCGTTTATGGTGAAACTCACTTCCTGTTTGAATAGGTTCTGCCGGTTCTTGAGGGAGCGCAGCTTGATCTGCCTCTCTTCATGCTCCAGCTCAACATCAGGGAGCTGGAAATAGGCGATGAGGTCATTGAGGGTTTGGAGCACCTCTTCAACAGGCAGCGAGACCAGCACCCTATTCTTAACGCCCAGACAATCCAGGTCTCTGGGAAGGGGAACACAAAGAGCACAAACACGTCAACACACAAAAATTCAGACAGGTATAGTTTGCAAAAATGCACCCATTCATCACAAATGAATACCCTCCTGGTAGAGACTGAGCCGAGTGAAGGAGAGGCTGTGATGACTAACGCAATGTTTAGCCCACAGGTTCATCCATGCTGAAATGCTGATTTCCGCTGGCTGGCTAAAAATAGCTCCTGTCGTATGCGAGGGAGGGGTGCAGGGAGATGTATGTGTCACAGCCTCAGGGGGTGTAAGGGGGGGAGGCTGACAGACTCTCACATGTTCCTGCCGTGAGTGCCCCAGAGCCCGACCTGAGGGACGGCAGGCCGTTTGATAACAAATATGGGCACTGGATGCATCCACTTACGTGCTCTGTGGCTCCCCTTTTTCACAGCTGGCTGTGCGTAGCCATGACGCTCATCGCAACGTTTGCCATTTGGAAATGCATGACTGGACCACTGAGTGAGCTGTCTGGGGCTTCGGCGCCGCACTCAATCAAAACTCACAAGGCCCAGAGCTTAACTCTCCACTGGGTGAATTCGCAGCCTAGAGGGACGCTACATCACAATTTGTCTGGACTGTGTGAGGGTCCTGCGGGGGCTTTGAGATGTCGTTTTTAGGCTCCATATGTGATTTGGAGATGTTTTGCATTGAGGGACTCTCGTTTTATCATCTCTTTCCAATAATGATACTCTACCCTCATCAGCGTGGCGCTTGCGCAAGGCGTAACAGCGACAGGACATTTTGCAGATTACCCCCATAAGGTGACTCAAGACAAATGTGGACTGTAATTTGGCCTAATTGGGCAATTTGTGTCATCACATCACTGCGTGCATTAGTGAGGGATGGCAGTGCTGTCAAAAATACCTGATGAATCGGTTAAAGAGCAATGTGGTGTTGCGGATGATTCGTGCGGCGCGGGACTCCTCATGCTGACAGCGCTGCAGGGTCAACCCATCGTCCATGTGACCTTCAGAATGCAGGCACGCCTGGAGAGGGCAGGAGGAGAAAGAGTGTGAGACATAACCACGATGATAGGATGCAGGGAAATGAGGAGGGAAAGGAACCAAAAGACTAAGAGGAAGTCATTTAATGGAGCGAAGGTGTACAGCTGTCCTCAGCCAGCTCCGAGCCACAATGTCTGGAACACAGGTGCTGACACTACAGGCTATCTGGCTGTGTTTACATGGAGGACACATTGTCATGCACATTATCGCTCATACACAGCTCTATCACTTCTGCCACACTCGCCGAGGGACAGGGTTTATATTTAGTCAAGGAAGGTATCCAAACTAATGTGCAATCATCTTAACTCAATCAACTCATTACCCTAAAAATAATTATCCGCTCCGAGGAATCTCATTTATTTATTAGTTTTGTTTTGCTCTCCTATGTGCTTTGCATCCGAAAGACAGGGAAAGCACATGTGCGTGTGTGTGCTTGCGTTCATCTCCGCTCACTCGTCTCTTGAGGGGACCCAGACGTGCAGATTTGACATCGGGTGCCTGGTAGGAGAGCCACAGTCCCGTGGCCACGTGCATGATGAAGCAGAGCGAGTCCCCGTATTTGATCTCCGCCACCCCCATGCCCTCAATGTCCCGCTTGGGGCTCTGCTCCAGCTTCTCCTGCACAGAGAGGAGAAAATGAAAACGTCAAAAGCTGTCAGGTTGGAACGCATGAGCATGCTGGCTCAATCATAAAAATGTGCATATTCAGATGAACTGCATGCAGATTTGTTCGCAATCAACCACCAACCAAATGTCATCTGCATCTGCTGTTTATGGCTCCATCCATCACAGTGAGATGATTGTATTTGTTTTGCTATTAGGATCAGATATAACTGCAGCCCATAATCGACATGAGGGCTTCAGTGATAAATGACTTCACTTGTGCTCTATAATGCATGCTTTAAATCCACATCGGAAGGGTCACTAATTGGCTCACAATCACCGGCCATATCTAGAGACTCCATTACACAGAGTAAGGCTAAATGGTCGGTTCAGCCAGAGTCTGCAAGTTCAGCTAAATTAACCTCTACGACGCAGCTTTCACTGGTCCAATAATTTTCATTGTCCTTGGAAAAATGGTGACTTTCTAGTCCATGTGGAGTGGGCGGTTCATTTGTGAAGGTTGAGAGTTGATCGTCCCCAGCGGTGTTTAATGAGAAAATGTGCAGTTGAGCCCACGTGACACAGGTCACCTTGAGGAGCAGCAGGGAGTCAAGTGCATACATCTTGTGCCCTTGTGTGTACTAACCTTCGAGGCTCTGAAGCAGAAGGCGGTGGCGACAGTGTCGGACCTCTCCCGGTCCTGCAGCACCAACCCCCTGTCCTCGGTCAGGGCCAGGTAGTGACCGGTGGTCAGGTGCCGCAGTCGGAAAGGTTGACCCCAGCGGATGTGGCTCCCACTCCAGCTGTAAAGGAATCGCACCAACAGGTTAAAATGAAGCGCACATGCAAACATACAAGGAGACAAAGGCTGCCTTTTATAATCTGCCAATTAGTTGATCCAAACATTGCTGCCAGCTGTTAATTATCCAGCATGCCATGTGGTACAATGATTATCAAATAGCTGAAAAACATTTCTCTAATTATGTCCTTTGTTCCTGTTTAGGAAAATCAGAACAAACCAGTATGTTACAAATAGTGATTTTGACAAAAAGGAAATAGGAAAAGCTACAACCCCTTGAGGCTGTAAAATAGCAGGGATCAACGGACAGAAGCAAAGAGAAAGATGGAGGGAGACAGAGGAATGAAATGACAGTGAGGCCAGAGTGCAACGTTAAATCACAGGAGGGAAGAGGGAGGAAAGGACAAATGGGTGGAGAGAGAAAAAGGAGAAAGGGGACTAAAAAACAAAAAGAGGTAGGATGAAAAAATTGAAAAAAAACTATAAAATATGTAGTCACTAACAGGAAGGAAAGGAGATAGATAACAGATCGAGCAAAACTCAGCCCACCTGATTCGGAGTGGCTCCAGCCTCCATAGGGACCTGGCCTTCGCACCGGCTTTACCCGTCTCATAGTTGACTATCCTGGGGGATGCAAGAGAAGAATGAGTGGGTGGTCTGTCAGCGGGATGCTTTAAAATGTCTAGCCACTGCTGATGCTGTCAAGGTCATTCGTCCTGGTTTCATAGAACACCACTTCTTTGCTCTCATTTGTCACACTGAAATTCACTGGGAGGATGATGGACTTACACACACACACACACACACACAAACTAGAGCACGGGCTGTATTTACTCTGCCGACAACAGCATCACATCCTTCAAACAGAGACATGTGCGCCCTGATAACCCACAGCTACACTGTCTATCAGCGATATGGGTGACTGGGTCCAGAGATAAAAGAAATCGCTCATCACCCCCCGCTGACAGCTTGGAGTGTGTTTGATCTGCCCCAGAAAATTCTAAGACCTCTAAAAAGCTTGTTCCGTCTGTTTGATTTCAAGGACAACAGAGGGAAAAAGGCCAGTGCTGAAAATTAATATCTAATCCCGCCCCTCACATTCGCCGTGCTCTGTTCTAAAAATAGACCCGATGTGTGTATGTGTTTGTGCCCTGGAGGAACACACATCTCCTGGCACCTGGCGAATGTGAATGGGCTTTGCCCACTGTTTTGACCCACTTTGAGCCCAGTGTGCCATTTTTTTTCTCGCGGCCTACCTCCTCTGTGTTGGCACCAAGCAGCTACACTGTGGACAAAAATAACACGGTGGCCATTTTGGCCCCCCGGAGAGTCCAGTGTCATGCTTTTTGTAAAGCAAGGTGGGAGCTGAGGTAGGTAACTTACAGGTCAGTTAGCTTCTCGTATGCTACATAACTGCTTCACCACCACCACCACAGTGTGTCCCCCTAATACTCCAGTGTGATCGAGTTTGCATTTCACACCTCTGCTGCTCTTCACTCTGGTCTGATCCTGGGATGGCCACCACCTCGTCGTGTCCGTGGAAGAGCCGCATCACATGCCCACCCAACAGGTAGCCTGTTGGAGGAGGAAGTACAGATGACTTAGATATGGGGACTGTTTTGACACATTGTCATCTCTGAGATGTAATCTGGCAAAGTGGACTGTCTATATCGCAAAAGTGGGTTTTAAAAAACTATACTTTTAGATTGGATGTAACCCAGATCCTCCAAGTTAAATGAGACGCTTTCTTATGAAATAGCTGCATTTGTTTACTTCAGAAACACAGAACTGTGCTGAATGTTTGGGGGCCTTCCCTCGACTAATTAGTGGAAACTCGCACCTATCTTGAGATATACTGTATTTACACTCATCTGACAGCCTGCACCCGCTCCTTTCCATTAATGTTCAATTTATATATATATTTTCTCTTGAATCATTTAATTTGCAAGCTGAAGAAATGCTATAGAATAATGAAATGAGGAAAAACGATGAAAGCTGAGGTTTTGTGTGCAGTCTCTACCTTCTTCTATGTTGCTTCCAGAGCAGATGGGATGGACGTTCCACAGGGTTTGCATGAAGGAGGCGTCCACCTGGATGTTGCCATTTGAGATGGATAAGTGCTGCAGGACAGAAGGAAATACAATCCAGCATTTACTCCTGCGTGGTTCTACGCTTTTGCTTTACAGAATGAAATGATTTTATGCTAAACGTTTTTGTTTTTCAATGAATCTCTAGAAGATCATCACTGGATTTCTGAAAATTCAACATCAAATGTTGGCAGAGTTCAGCTTAGGTTTGAACTCTCTCTGTAATCACTGATCCAAAAGAAAACTCCAGCCTGTTCACTGACTGACAGATGCCATGAGAGTATGGGGATTTAAACCATCTGGGGGGCTGTAATGCTGTACGTGTGTGTGTGTGTGTGTGTGTGTGTGTGTGTGTGTGTGTGTGTGTGTGTGTGTGTGTGTGTGTGTGTGTGTGTGTGTGTGTGTGTGACTGTGCTTGGACATGGGTGTGTTTTCCACAATTTCTGTGTATCTGACTCCTGATCCTCCCTCCCCAGAGTCCTTCCGCGGCCCTTAGGTGCTGTCCCCACATACCACTGTCAGGACTACAGCGGGGACAGACTGCCGGATTGACAACAGTGACTGTAAGGCGATAGTGGTCATCTGGCTATGCCCCCTGTCACCACAGGGGGGTAAACACCGCCTGGCTGCTGTCACCAACTTCATGGATCACAGGGGACATGTTTCCCCGGGATAACATAGCACTGTGCTATGATGCTAAACTTAGAGGGCAGGAAGGTCCAAT
Source organism: Diplodus puntazzo (assembly GCA_963678695.2). Lineage (NCBI taxonomy): Eukaryota > Metazoa > Chordata > Actinopteri > Spariformes > Sparidae > Diplodus > Diplodus puntazzo. The sequence continues at coordinate 15,963,996 of OZ023175.1, forward strand.
ACTAAAGGAAGCCTAGCGCTGAAAAGGTCAGCTCAGAAGTGCAATAGGAACATGATCATTATCAATGGCAGTTGGATGCAGGGATGCAAGCAGGATAATAACAGCGGAGGCAAGGAGGATAATCCACCGTAGCAGACATTTCCAGTGCAAATCAAACATTACTTAATGCAATTGTTAGCAGTCTCGCAGTCATTTGGGAGGAAGAAGTTGACGCTTTTAACGTTAAGCCTCCTGCAGGAGGAGAGGTCATGGGGAGAGTGCAATATGTGGTAACAGGATTGGGATAATCTGAAATTTTGTCACATCAGGACAAGCAGACTTCGCCTACAGAGTCCTCGACATTATGCATACACACACACACACACACACACACTAGCTACAGCATCAAGGGACGCATGGCGAACAACAAACTTACAAGGTATCGCTCCGAGGACAAGCTGACGAGGATGAGGTCATCACCAATCCGCACTTTCTCTCCTTCGGATCTTTGCTTGGAGGCCGGATGGATTGTCCACCAGCAGGCCTCACCTAGAGCGAGAAGAATGGATGACAGCTCACAACACACGCTTGTCTGATTGATTCAGGTGAGAAAGAAGATTCAGGGTGATTACCTTCATTGAAGTATTTAATGAAGCAGTGGGAGGTGTATATGGACAAATATAAAACCATATACTCATGAGACTTCACATTATGGAAATTCCTTTACAGTGTGTGTATATATATATATATATATGAACTTAAGTGACATCCCATTCTTAATCCATGGGGTTTAATATGACTTCGGTCCACCCTTTGCAGCTATAACAGCTTCAACTCTTCTGGGAAGGCTTTCCACAAGGTGTGTTTATAGGAATTTATGACCATTCTTCCAGAAGCGCATTTCTGAGATCACACACTGATGTTGGACGGAAAGGCCTGTCTCTCAGACTCCGCTCTAATTCATCCCAAAGGTGTTCTATCGGGTTAAGGTCAGGTCAAGTTCATCCACACCAAGCACTGGTGCACAGTCATGTTAGAACAGGAAGGGGCCATCCCCAACTGTTCCCACAAAGTTGGGAGCATGGAATTGTCCAACATCTCTTGGTATGCTGAAGCATTCAGAGTTCCTTTCAATGGAACTAAGAGGCAAATTCCAGCTCCTGAAAAACAACCCCACACCATAATCCCCCTCTACCAAACTGTACACTTGGCACAATGCAGTCAGACAAGTACCGTTCTCCTGGCAACCGCCAAACCCAGACTCGTCCATCAGATTGCCAGACGGAGAAGCGCGATTCGTCACTCCAGAGAACGCATCTCCACTGCTCTAGAGTCCAGTGGCGGCGTGCTTTACACCACTGCATCCGACGCTTTGCATTGAACTTGTTGATGTATGGTTTGGATGCAGCTGCTCGGCCATGGAAACCTATTCCATGAAGCTCTCTACGCACTGTTCTTGAGCTAATCTGAAGGACACATGAAGTTTGGAGGTCTGTAGTGATTGACTGCAGAAAGTTGGCAACGTCTGTGCAGTATGTGCCTCAGTATCCGCTGACCCTGCTCCGTCATTTTACGTGGCCTACCACTTTTTGACTGAGTTGCTGTTCTTCCCAAGCACTTCCACGTTGATATAATACCACTGACAGTTGATTGTGGAATATTTAGGAGCGAAGAAATTTCGCAACTGGACTTGTTGCACAGGTGGCATCCTATCACAATACCACGCTGGAATTCACTGAGCCCCTGAGAGTGACCCATTCTTTCACAAATGTTTGTAGAAACAGTCTGCATGCCTAGGTGCTTCTTTTATACACCTGTAGCCATGGAAGTGATTGGAACACCTGATTTCAATTATTTGGATGGGTGAGTGAATACATGGAAATATAGTTGTGTGTGTGTATATATATATATATATATATATATATATATATATATACACAGCCTCCACATTTTTATTTAAAGGAACTCATTTATAGTGAACAATGTCTGAGAGCATGACATTGCCACTACCACAATGTCGTCTGTAATTACTGATAAAGCAATAAGGCGAGAGCAGGCAGGAATGACAATTTGGACACACGTGCATGCGCCACGGCAACAATCTCTTTAAGTCACACTGATGGACTGCTCGTCTGCTGCACGGCGTGTAATAAATAACAATTGCAAAATAAGGAAGTCTGCATATCAGGATACCACGACAAGACTATCGAACATGCGGCGGAGATTTAATCATCACTATGTCTACAGTTCCCGCAGGAAATATTATCTGAGGTGCTGGAAGAAGAAAAAACATGCGCTCATGAGCAAATGAGGTTCAGAGGAAGAGAGAGAGAGAGAGAGAGAGAGAGAGAGAGAGAGAGAAAGACAAAGACAGGGGGAGACAGACAGAGTGTCAAACAAAGAGAGACAGAGCCGGAGAGAATGAAAGAGGGAAAAGAGGCGGATGAAAGCAAACCATGCCAAAGGTGTTCTTTTACCTGTTGAATCCTCCTGCAGGCCGACATCAAAGGACAGCTTATCTGTCTGTGACCTTGATGTCTTCAAACAGGCCAGGTACTGTGGTCAACACACACATCAAACCACACAGACATCATATACACTCTCTCTATCCAGTAGACCTCGCTCAAATGCTGATGTTCATGTTTAAAGGCTAACTCCACCAATTTTACACATTAAAGTGTGTTTACAAGTCTCGGGGAGTACATCTGCCTACGTGAAAAAAGTAGCACAAAGCCAATTGTTGCTCCAAGTAGCTGTGAGTATTCTGCTAAACTGCCTCAAGTGACGTCGCACAGTGGCTAAACTGCAATGTGGGGAACGTAGGCAGCAGGTTTTGAAAAGGGAGAAGAATGTGTGGAATAAAAAAGGTCACTTGACTCCAACAGGGTTAAAGGAGTGCCATGCTCCCTATTAAAACACGGTGTTTAGATGTTTATCCCTATTTCGGTACTTTGACACCATTATACTGAGGAGTGACCAACACTACCAACACTCACCTGTTGGTGTTAACACTGCTAGCACCTGGGAGAAAGAGGTGTAAAGGACTGGGGCTAGCATACTAACTGCAGTGTATATCTCTCCAACACAAATAGATGCATTTGATATAAAGTCAAAACTGTAATTTATTTCCCATTTTGTGGAAATTTTAGTAATTGTTTTTATGTTTTAAATTATGTTTCTCACATGTTTCACCCTAAATTTGTACCATTGGTGGAGATTCCATTAAATTCCTGCCGATCAGGTTTGAATTTCTTGTTCTCATGATGGTGACACTGATGGTTAGCTCTTACCATCGAGCTGAAGGAATGCCGCAGGAGGATGGCATGTCCGTACAGAAGAGTCTTGTGTCCGCCGCTCTGTGCTGCCTGAGGAGATAATTCACACACACAAGCACACACACACACACACACACACACACACACACACACACACACAATAAGTAGTTAGACGTCAGGCTCAAGCCCCTGACAGATCAGCCCCAGTGGTCTCCCTCCAACTGCCGCAATCCACATCCGACCTCTGACACTGAAAGTTGACCTCAGCGAGGACCCTTCACGCCAACGATGATGACCTCAAGCTCAGGGGCACACATCTCCTGGGAAGGGTTTGCCACCCCATCTCGCCAATGAAGACATGCATTCTGACTTGCTACAGGAGATGGCGTTACTGGTTCCTGTATCCGTGAGCGAACAGGATACGGACTCATCTTTCCAGCACTCCAACTACAGGAATGTGGGAAGGATGCACAACTACTGTCAGTTTTTCCGATGCAATGTCAACATTAGCAGGGAGTGACTCCGCGGCTTATGGGGTTGGGTTAAGATGCAGGAGGGGAACAAATGATATCTCTACTGGTAGAGATGCAAAGGGGATAAAGAGGAGCTATTGTTGGTTTTCTTCGGCAAGCAGCTCCCATGTTACTCACCTTCCTTATGAGCCTCTAGGAAGCATTAAGGTAAGAAAGAGTGTCATTATTCAGAAAGGACTATTGTTCTCCTGAGCCTTCTGCCTGCACCTGCCTTATTTTTGTCTTTGGTACAAATTAATATGAAGTCCTTGGCTAGGGCTGGGCAATAGAATGGTATTATATCGCCATATTGATGTAAGACTGTATATCATCTTAGATTTGGATCTCATTAAATCGTGATGTGGCATAATTGATGTCTGTTAATATACCTGGGTGGCCTGCCAAAGTAAAGTCTATGTGTGGAAAATCACAAGGTGGTGATATTTGATTTAGTTTGAAGTGCTTGAGTGGACCAAAATAGTAACATATGTATTGTCTATCGCGATATAGCAGGGAAATATTGCAATATTATTTGCCCAGCCCTATTCTGGGGGATTATGTGATGCCATATTTTGAGAGGGATGAAGGAAAACGTTCTTTGGCATTTTACAGAGCAATACCACTGGCACAAGATCCAGAAATGATTTCTGAATCAATGCCCACGCCATAAAATGTCACATTAAACTGAAACTATGGCCACTGTGTGTGGTCAAGACTTACCAAAGCTAAGAAAATCCTGAGATGCATGAATCACGTGAATCATGGCAGTGTTTTCGTGAAAACACCCTACTATGCACAGCCTGTCTTTGATTGAGTTTAAATTCTCTGTCTTTTTTCTCTTTCTCCCCTATATCCCCCTCAACTGGCTACAGGGACAATAGCCAGCCTGTGATTTGATGCAGTTGTGTCGTGCAGACTGCAGCACTGGCTTCCAGGCTTCTCCTGTGCTTCTGGCTACTGCTATACGCTGACTGAGGTACTGAGCTTAATGCGGCGAGGCATATCCAGCTGCAATCACCACAACCAATAAACCCCAAGTCCTCCGCTCACTTCCTTATCCCACGGCTGGGCGCTGTGTCATACAGATAGAATGGAGTCAGGCAAATTGTGGTTCTTATGAGTGGGGGGGGAAAAATCCTCTACATGTGCAGACATATTGCAGCAAAAATTCAATACAACCTCGAGCAACTGCAATGAGTAAAACTGTGTTACCCTCAGCTTGCTGAACCATAAAGGGAAAGGCAATTGGCTCAAAGAGGTGTAAGAGAAGAAACAAGCAGTGTGCTCTATTTCCTGTCCAGCTGTTGACCACAAGTGACATCCTCTTATCAATTTAAAGGCGTGACATTTAGCAGGACGCAGCCTCCCAGTGTGTGAGCCCTGTAGCACATTACATTATATGTGTGTGTGGTGTGTCTGTGTGTGTGGGCGCAGTACTGTGGTTTCTCTCAATAAAGCTAAAAGAAGAAGAAGTGGCAGTGATGGAGGAGGAGAAGAAACTAGGGCATGGCAGATGTTGTCGGAGCATCTCTGTTACTTTGCCCGGCTGATGTCATCATTTGCACTTTTGACCAGCGACCCTCAAACCAAACAGGTTAGCGCCTTTTGGGTTTGGACGACAAATTCACACAAGAATGCTCGCTGGTGGATATCGAGCTAAACAGGGGTTGGCATTTACGCGAGCTGCAAGTGTGTCGTCTTCCTCAGCGTCTTCCAGCTAAACAGCCTGCGCTACCGATTTGCTCCAGCCACCATCTATTGATAAGCCCATCTGTTCAAAGACGTATTGATTTCAGAGCCACAGCCGAGACATATTCAACCTCCATTTCCCCTTTAATGGCGCTTCCTCCAGTGGCATTTCAGTGCGGGCGAAGAATGATGAATAGGTAGACAATATCGAAAACAGATAAAAGTGAGCAGAGAGAAAACACTGAGGTTACACAGTAAAATTGGCCAATATTAGTCATTGGTAGGCCTCTGGGGTGTTTGCTATAAAGGCAAATAAGGTGTAAAATCTTCCAACTAGTCTGACAGCAAGTATGAAACGCAACACTATTAAAGTCCAACTGAAATCCCATTTAGTTATCGTAAGTCAGTCAAAAATAAACAAGTAAAGAGTAATTTTTTGAATTTTTAATCCCTTACTTTACATGAAAATGAATGAAAAAGGTCTTTGGGGATGAGAAATACTCATTTCACTATCAGCTGCTGGAGGAGCATGTCTGTGTTGGCAGGCTGAGCCCCAGTCAGGGACCGAAAGACACAGTAAAAATACTTGCGCTGCCGCTAACAAGCCTGAAAGTGTGTTGCTAGTGTTGGTATTGAAGAGTAAGGACCGTGCTGAAGTCGAGGGTTAGGATGAGGGAGGTGTAAATGCAGTTTGTTTATGCAGTTAGCTATCCAGCCTGCACACATGACATTAGCAGTAGATTATTTTGCCAGTGAATGTTTGTTTGGGGGATTGATAAAAAGAAACTGATAAAACTCCAACAGACAATTTACAGCCGGTTCTCATCTGTAACTGGTTCTTGAGTCCCACCTCTAATATAATATGAGCTGTTTGAATGGCTCCATCTACACAGCAGAGAACTAACTGTATTCAGAAAACAATATTTCAAATGCAGGCACCATCATGGAGACTAAAAAGATCATCCAAAATCATTATCTCCCTTGTGGTTTCTGATATTTTCTCAAAGGATAAAACAGGACAAAGTGTTTTACAGAACACATACTCTACATAATGCTGCAGTAGAAAAAAAGATGCAATCTTAATTCAGTTGGACTTCAAATGCTTCCTTAAGGCTTTAAAAGGGTGCTGATGCAAGAGGAACGAAGCTGGACCAGCAGTAAAATGGGCCCATTTGAGCTTTAATTTAGCGTTTAATATTTTGAAGACCCTTTCTCTCTGCTGTGGTTCATAATTCCCTGCCAGCTAGCTCTAAGACTCCCTACAGGGCCAATGGAACCAATGATTTTGACTTCTGTCCCTCTGTTGCAGCAGATTCTACGGCGGCAGCAAAGCTCTAGCACTGAAACATTAATTTACCGCAGAAGAGAAGACGGTGAGGATTAATGGACATTCTCACCATCATTAGCCATGTGGCGTGAATAGAGTGACCTGGCTCAACCTAAGAGCCGTTCCGACCACATCACTCATGATCATATTCTGCCATGTTGCAGAATTCTGGGCCTTAGCCGTTTGCATCATCTTGTTGTATCTCGTAGCACACAGCCAAGAGTGAGTGAGCAAAAGAAGATACTGTGACAAATTAGAGCTTATCCTACGTGGTAGGAATTGCATAAAACAAATGATACTGCAATGAGCATCCATCTGAATGCCCCGAGGACAAGACTAATGTTAATCTGACGCTAATCCAGCATTGGTGCCGCTCTATTTCTCCAGCAGTGGAAAGAGAGTCGTGTGCGAGATGATGGGTGCAGGGAACCTTATTGGGAAGTCTATACAAAACTCTATTTGTCTCTGTCAGCTCGGTAGGAGCTCACACACAATCTTCTCACCCACTGTACACAAAAAAATCCATACGATCATTAGTTACTTCGAAGCATCGGCCCTGGTGTCTGCATAATCCATGATTATTATTGCTTTCTGATGCAAAGACGAATGTTCCGAGATGATGTGTGATAGAGGATAAGTCATATTGTAGGACACCAATGGGGGAGAGAGGAAGAGAACAAATTGTGTATTGTGACTAATCTACTGCGGCATGCATTAGGGATGAGAGGGGAATGGTACGAGTGTTGAACATACCCATCGATCCGGGCCGCGTGTCTATCATGCAGAAGATGGAGATTATACACAGAAGATAGAAGATAAAGATGGGAGAGTTACACATGTGTCACAGCAGGGCGAGAGAGAAGCAAACACACTTGCAAGGAGACAACAAAAAACAATGATTACTTGTGCACATTCATCCACCTGACAGACTCCTGAAGCTGTTGAAAAAAGGCAAATAAACCGCCAGCTGCATGATTTGCTTGTAGGGACATTATTTCACAAAGAAAAATATGCAGCGAAATGAAGCTGTTTTCCTTCAAGGCTTGGTGTTAATCAAATGGGCAAAAGTGCACAAGGCACTTGAGGAAAAGCTGCAGTAATACCACGGCATCCTCATCAATATTCATGGGGGCCCGGACCTCGCTGCAGTCGGGGTCCCCAGGCCACTGTAATGGGCTTATTTTGCCTATTAATCTCTTTATAGTGACTGAACAAGTTAAGAGTGTTCAACCTAGATGACTGCATTCATTACAATAAACTGTTTTACAACCTCCTCTCTGAACATCTAACAGGATGGGACATACAGTACATGACTCAGGGATGACTTATGAAAAGAGTTGAAGTATGGATTGTAAGATTGTATCCTATCCGTTTGTGTATGTGTGTGTGTGTGTGTGTGTGTGTGTGTGTGTGTGTGTGTGTGTGTGTGTGTGTGTGTGTGTGTGTGTGTGTGTGTGTGTGTGTGTGTGTGTGTGTGTGTTAGCACACATAGCGTACTTACCCCTTCACTGTTCTGTCCGCTCTTAGCCAGCATTTCCTGCAGGGCCCGTACTGACAGAGACTGTTCCAGCACAAAGGTGCAGATGCACAGGTCTGGAGGAACATACTGCAAAAACAGGGAGGTGGGTTTACATGCAGCACTCACATATCTTCTTCTCCTCACACATTGTCATAGTAATACTTTCCAGCTGCATGAAGCAGATTTTAAGAGCCTATAAATACGAAGCAGAAGACAAGAGTAGCAAAAAACCAAAACAATTGGCTAAAAGATGCTAAAATGCTCATTAAAGGCTGCGTCGCTAGTTACGTGACCCCTCACCTGTTTGATCTGTTGTTCATTTGTTTTGATCCATTGTTTGACTAATTGTTAATAAAAGCATTGATTAAAGCTACTTAAAATGGATGTCACTGCTGTAGTTATAGTAGATTCACAATGCACCTGCACAGTGAATACACCTGTGTCATCTGTGAAATGATCACTACAGTCACCTGTCCCAACAATACTGATTTTGATTGAATACGCAATGAACTTTTTGCCCGATAAGCAAAACATTCACACATTGCCAGAAAAATATTAAGCTGCCCCCTGAATCTATAGGGATCTTCTGATTAGATGCCCTAAAGTCCGTGCTGACTACTGCATTTTTTACCGCTCTCGAACCACATTCGCCTCAATCAAGTGGGCGATATTCATTAAAAGGTACTTTAGAAACAGATTAAGTGCTCTCAGGTCAGTCGGTGCTCAGATAAGCCAGGTCTTGGACGGAGCGTTATTAGACAAAGGCACGAGATGCCAAATTGCATCCCAAACCAGGACAGCACAGGACGGGACAGGAGAGGATAGAGGAAAATCACTGACACAATGAGGAAAGTAGAAGTGCGCCTACAAGATAAATGATATCAACCTAAACACCCTCACTGACCTCCTTACTGAGTATCTCAACTCCTCCCAAACTGGTTCATTCGCACAGGTATAGCTAACCTCATTTTCAACTTCACACAACCCAATTTCAGGGTGAAGCATCAAAGGATTTATTTATATATCCCTGCATTAGATCTCCAAGACTAAAATGACCACTGCTGTGCACAGCCACAGCAAATCTGCAAATTAAAATGTAGGTAAGTGAAACCTTATAGAGATGACTTGATTTATTGCAACACATGCCAACAGATCCAGATGCTCTCACTTGGCCGGCTGCGGACTACAGACATGCGATCACTTAACTTAGACATTAGATTGATTGATTAGTTTAATTTTGAGAGATGCTTTAATTTTCATCCGAAATGTCTAATTTATGCGATTATTTTCCATTCATGCAAAGAAACAGGAGAGTATGACGCCTCTCTCATATCTGTTTGTTAAATCTTCTGAACACTGAATATGACTACTTGTGTGTGACAGGTATCGCCCGAAGTGAATAATAGAAAATTACAATTACAGCAATTACAGCTAAAGTTCAGTCTCACCACCCTCATAGGCTAGTGTTGTTTTTCTAGCTGCAACAATAAGCAGTTGTTCCAGCCAAAAAAAAACATCCAAAAATTGACTGAACACTAACATAACAGCAAAAAACAGCAGACAGACACAGTTGGCGAAGTACACTCTTTATGCTAAGCTAAGCTAAATGGCTCCCTATAGACCTTCATATTCAATATAGAAATGTGAGAGTGGTATCTTTTCATCAAACTCTCAACAACAAAAGGAAAAGGTATTTTTTCCATGTCAACCTGCTTGAACTTGAATACTGCATCCTTTTTTTCCACAGTCCATTTGCAATCTGACAATAATGGCATCCGCATTAGCAGTGTCATTATAGGGGAATCAGAAAAGATTTGTCCTGGTGTCAAGCCATCCTGCCCCGCCCGCATCTCTCTGGGTGACTAACAGCCGACCTTTTCTCTTGCCGGGCGCAGGACTGTAACAGTTGGTGGGGAGGGGACTATCTTGAGAGAGCAAGGCAGCGAAATGAAGGTCCATAAGAGCCGGAAGGGATGATGAGTATCCAGCCCTGTCAGGATGTCCTCTCACAGGGCAGAGCGGGGAGACAGCTTTACAGCTGCCCCAACGTTTTTCTTTATGAGCAGAAGTGTAACAAGGGAAAGAGTGTAGCTATATGGTGGGCAAGGATGGATCACGTCTCTGTTCCAGTCTCCAGAGAGAGGGTCAAAAAGGGTTAAAGTCCATTTGCCTTGAGGAGGTGACCTCGTACTCTACCATTCCTTTTCTTCAGTGTAATTGGAAGAGTCGCTAAAACTGTTAATTGGCGGGGTTGAAGGAAGAAACTAAAACAAACCAAATATCAAATGGTACTTTCTTTACTCGCATACTGGCACACTTCTATGACACAGCATCACCGCCATTATGGTATCAGAGCATCTACCCTCCAGTAGTCATAATATTGAGTCGCTGACAGTCAGGAGCTGCTGGTCGTATATCACAATCAACCAGCTCCTCACAGGCTGATTGATGTTGCCATTTAAACTGTGCAAACCTTAAATCAACCACATCCTGTCGTACTGGTTCTGTACCCCATTACTAGACCGGCTCACCAAGGAAAGGGAGGCATCCGATTCAGTTGCCCAGGCCCACTTCTAAATTGCCATCGTGTGTTTTTTTCACCTCTCTGGTGCCGATCCCAAAGGTGGGTTGATGCCTTTTCATAAAACCGGCAGGCAATGAAGACAAAGTGCAAGACAGGGAGAACATCCATCACACCTGTCAGGTATAATTACCATCCAATATGGGGTGAAAGCCTCGCCTCCCTCTGTGGACAATAACACGCACACACACACACAGATACTCTTTGTGTGATCCATTGGAGGAGGTGGTTGAAAAGGGGAAAAGATTCTAAATGCCAAGAGTACAAGGATCTTTTATTCCCTTCTCATGTTGTCCCTCTCACGACTCACACATTACACACTGTATATGCCTGGTGTCAGAGCTGGAGCAAAATTAATCTCACACAATACTAATGGATTATGATTAAAAGACAATCAATGTGGAAAAAGCCCATTAGGCCTGCCGTCAACGGGCTTTGCTGTAGGAAAACATTAATGCCGGATCATCAACACAGCAACAGGGGCCAGCGAAAGGTGAGAGCGTCTCGGGATGGTCACGATTCTCTCCGACAGCCAATCACCGTCTGCCTAATAGCTTATTGAAGAAAAAAGTTGGGGACGTGCTTCATAATTTTCCATAACGCTCTTGGGTGGCAACCTGCTGATTCCGAAGGCAAACAATTAAATTTAACTCGACTGTCGTAATTAAAACTTTGCACTTAGTCGCACAAAACCAGCAAATGCGTCAGCGCTTCCAACCGTGTGCTGCTCAGCTGCAATAAAAGCTGTAGGCAATTAAAGCCAACGACAGCATTGTTTATGAAACAATCCATCAAACACGTCCAGGGGCATAATTTCAGGAAATTATCATCTGACGACGGGCCCCCAGAGATGTGGCGTCATCTGTGAACCTTGGGAAGAAAAGCTCATCAAGGAGACCACAGTGGATGCAGTTGCGGCTTTTGGCTCAGCTGCCTTCCTGTGCAACCGTGCTTGGCTTCAGTGAATCTTTGCTCGACCTAAACAAGGATGAACTAAATGGATGTCTGGTTTCCATGGAGCCCTCGGTTCCTTTCATCCTATTCACTTTCCTGAAAAACTGCTTCATGTGACATTTGCTGCATACATTAGTTTCTGTGCCTGAACATATAATTGACTACATAAGTGCAAAGTAACCAAACGTAGATGACTTTTGACCAAGGAGCTGAGCTTTGAAGACGTCGCTGTGTTCTCTCCACAGTGTTTTTCAGATCAGAGAGGATCAAATCGTGCAACAGTGGAGTTACTGTGCCTACCTTTGCCTCAGATGTGGGCTCCAAGTAACACAGCCGATTGCCCAGCCCCTCAGCAGCCAGGCAGAACTTGCGATTCTCCTTCTGGATGCAGGCCACGCACTGGAGCACCACTTCATCATCCTGTCAAGACAAAAAGGACTTCAGTCTGTGTGTGCGAGTGTGGACGCCGTGAGCGCGCGTCCACGGAGAACACAAATTCACCCATACATGTGCATGCATATCCTAGTACATTAACCAATCTGACATGAAGGCCTTTCAAGTGTTTCATTTCTGGTCCTTCACCACCACAGTGGGAGGAGAAGAACAGGACAAGTCAAACTACAGGACGCAACAACAAGACTATAAATGCAAAGAGTCATCAATTCATTGATTAGGTTGAATTAGGTTGAATTAGGTCTAGCACAATGGTACAGCAGCATCACTAGTACTGTTTGTTCCTTTAATGAGGCATTTTCAAAATTAGAGAAGAAAAAAATGAATTCTAAAACTTGCAGCAGTATTGCAGTTTATGCAGTTTGACATTAAAGGTGCAATATGTGTAGAACTAAACTAAAATGATCTACAAAATGTGTATAAATAACAGTTTTGAGGTTATGTCAAAGATGTCTGTGTGTCGGGTTGTAGAGATATCTATTGAAGTTAGCATGCTAACACCATCGCTCCCATCGACGCTCCAAGCTCCCAGCCTGAGCAGAGTGAGCGAATAGGATCGCTCGCTAGCTGCCCGGTTATCGGAGCTTACCAGATAACAGCAGCTACAGTTAGAAGCAGTTAGTGGTTGTGTTGACATTTTGACAGGTGGCCCATTTTCACATATAGCATCTTTAAGTTTTGACAACTTTCTTTTTCAGTCATTTCTATGCACAGGTTATATTCAGGAACTACATTGTACTATAAACAAAGACAGACAGGTGCACCACAAGGAAATAAATCTGATAACTAACATATTTTCCCTCCTTCACAAATGATCCTTTTTACTCAGCTTCCGCACAGCTAATTGGTGGGGGGGGGGGCGGGGAGGGGTATATGCGATGATCAAACAGAGACCATCCATGGCTGATCCCTTTGATTTGACCCAATCTCCTTTAGGGCTATTTACTCAGTTAAATGGTACAAATGAGGCAATTGATTGGAGAATTATATGATAAAAAAATAATGGTATGCGCAAATTGATGCATTTATGTATGTAAAGGCAGGGATCGCTTTGATGTCATATTAGTAATTGCATATGAATGCACTGTATGTGTGGATATAATTGAGCATGTATGCCTGTATTTGTTGTAGTTGTGGATAACTTAACCTAAATAATGACTTGTTGGCTGATATTTGCATTAAAGAATTAGCAAGTGACTATTGGACAAGCTCTTCCGAATATATTAGCTTCAGGTACATGGGCACAAACAGCCATCAGCACAGGGATAATGGAGAAAAAGTTACCATCTTATCAATGATTAACGACAACATTATGCATAACATTTCACACAAAGAAAGGCATAAAGAGGAGCCATAAATAAGTAAACAATCTAAATCTTTAATGCGGATGAGCCATGTGGGTTTTGAGGCGGCTCGTTGTCTTTGTGAAGGTGTACTAACTGTAGCCATTATATACATCAAAAAAGGCCAGCGTAGTAGAGAGAAATTCCCCCCAATATGTATTTCTTTTGGGAGAACAACAGCTGAAAACAAACATCTGATGCTGCTCTTGTGTAAATGGACTGATTGGGTTTATAGCACTGGCCCCGTAAATGCTGAATTGGACATAGTTACTCTTCGAGATAGCAGAGCGAGCGGAAATCTGCTGATATGGGCTGCTACGGGACGTAGCTGCACAATGGCCAGCTGCATTATTTAATGTAAGGGGGAATTGTGCTGAAAGCAGAGTGCAGCAGTAGTAGTAGTAACTGTAAAGCCCTCCATTACAGTGCAGCATGATGCATGAGAGATAAAGAGAGCAGGTAAAGATGTCTAGCATCTGCCCCTGCGTGTCTCTGAGTGCATGTGTGTGTACAGCCCTTTTTTTGACACTTGTGTTGACCTGCATGGGAATCAATGTGTCAAGCCTCGGGGCCTTCACATAGCATGCATGACCCCCTTTTTTTTTCTAGTTGACGCTCACGTGCGCCTCAGATGTGGTTCGGGGAGAGATTTCTAAAGCTTAGCTGGTTGTTAGCCGTTGTCTATACGAAAAAAAAAAGCTGTTCATAAAAGATTTGTTGTTTGCAACAGATCTGGGCCGAGATCTGGATGGAGATCCGTTTTTGCAGCGTGGCAGGGGGTGGTATCCTGCTAAAAGAGGCCACTGCTATTAGGGAACTGCCACTTGGTCTGTGAGGTGGTACGTATAAAAGCACCATCCACATGAATGGCAGGACCCATGTTTTCCCAACAGAACATTACCCATATAATGTACAAGAAAATGATATTTCATGGTCCAGGTCTGATGCTAACGTGCCCATTGTAGCTACTTACGGCAGTGAACAGGCAGCTGGCATTAACTTGATCAGCACTTTGTGGAACAGTAGCCAGTAGACATTCAACTGTTGTTTTCCTTCTTCAAACACATCAACTTCGAGGACAAAATGTCCACCATGCTGCCTATATCCACCCCACTGATAGGTGCCACTGCCATAAAATAATAAATGTTACTCACTTCACCTGTAAGTGGTTATTGTATGGCTGGTCAGCGCACGGTATGGGATCCATGTGTACTGTTTGTACAGTGGAGCCGGGAGCAGACATAATTGAGATAATACTGACTGCTGGAATTGATCGTGCCATTCGTGGGACTGTTATGGGAAAGACTTTGGATAATGCTAAGAGTCTTGGATCAATAGGAAAATCTTGTTCAACTTAGATGCAGATTGAAATGAATAGCCCTCTATGGTAAATCAACACTTGGCTGGGTCAGAACATGCAATCAGTCTCCCCGTTGAGGAGAGCGAGCACAGGGCTGATTTGGGTCCTATAAGGACAGTATTGACCCACGCATCGCATTTCTGCCTGTCTGAGTGCCAAGATGCACACACAACGGACGCACGTACACACACACACACACACACACACACACACACACACACACAACAAGTATCTTCAATCAGCGAGGCTAACTCCCATGTCTCTCCCTCTGTCTAACCCGCGACTGGACCCTTTCCCCCCCGTCTCACCCCGACACTGAGGTGCGATTATGTATCTGATGTTGTCTCTGTCTGTCTCTTCCTCCCTCCGTCACCAACCCCTCGTCCTCTATCGCCACAGAGGAGGAGGGGGCGCTCACTCCTATCAATCATTCATAAAGTCACGCACTGAGTGATGTCAGCCTGACTGGAAGGAGAGACGTTGCGCTCCTCAACTTAGGATGTGTAGGTTTCAAAAATCTGGAGAAAACATCAGACTTTATGGGATTCTGTTATTTTTGGCTGACTGTGAGCAACAATTAGAATAAGTCAAGCAAAATCTACGAGTGCTATTCTGAGAGCCAAGGAGAAGTGTAGGTAAAAAGAAAACCTAATTCGACTGTCACATACATTTCTATAGTAATGCAAATGAATAAAAACAAGGACCTTTACCATAACCTTGTCCAACAGTATGTCATACGTTGTTAGGGACACCTAACACAGTTTTGCTGGTATATTTGTCTAAAAAAGAAAGTACTGGACAAACTGATATTTTGAGATGGCACAACAGTTGTTACAATTAATCCTGTGGGGAACATGAATGTGTGCAGCACATTTTATTGAAATCCATGCAACAGCAGCTGAGACATTCTCCCACTAAAATGTCAACCCACTGATGGCTTTAGTTGAAAAGCCAGGGAATCAACAGAGTCAATAGAATTCATCCTTTTGACATCCAGTCGTCTCAGACCGGCTCAACAAGACTGCGTTGAAGTACAGAAGCAGAACAACTAACCAAACTGTGACGTGAGGGCTCCAGCTCTCTGTAGATTAAAGAAAACAATCATTCCTTCTCCTGAATGTGAGAAGCGAGTTGAGTCTCCAAGGGCACCTTGAGATTGAATTTCACTCTATCATAATACTCCCTCTCTCACGCTTGCTCCCTCTTCTTTCTTCGTTCTGTGCAAATCCATGCATTTGTCATCTCCACCGTGTATATGTGTGAGCTTATGTGTGTATATGTGAGCGTGTGTGTGCACAACAATAGCGTAGAAACTCCTGTGAGACTTGTGTGAGGAGCGCTGGAGCATATCAATGAGCGGGGCCGTGATGACAACACAGCTCACTCTCCTGGTTTCAGCCAATCACGCTCTCCTGGTGCCCTGGCGGGGGGGGGGGAATAATGACATTGGTGGAGATTTTTGCATAGTGACAGGTAGGCGCACCAAAAGTCTCCTCAACAAGGCAGCAGGAGCCAATCATTGTGGTGAACTGTGAACGAATCCAGGCTGACATGAAAGACTTTCTCCTTTAAAACACCAGAGTGTGTAAACGTGCCAGCACTGCCCTACAGGTCTGACCTTGTAGTGTAGCTGGCATGGACTGCACTGCAATAATGCTTCTAAATAAATGATCATCATTGATGATCGTATGGAGTGATTACAGAGTTTAGAGGCAACTAATGGGTTGCTATGGTTTGTGAGAAAAATGATCCTGGCATTAGTGCCCTGACAAGTGTGCAATCATTTAAAGAGCATCTCTTTTTTTCTCTCCTCTTCTGTTTTTCATTTTTACGTAGATTGCATAGTTAGTTTTCTATTTCCAGCCCTCTGGACAACAGAGATGAGAAGTCAAAGGGTTTGTGGACTGTAACGTCGTTCTGATAATGGCTTTGTCTAAGTACTGGAATAAGTCAGCTCCTCCAGGAAGTTGTGTTGCTGCAATCGCAGCAATTAAGACAACATTAACCAGTTCCTGTGAATTCAGCGCAACTTTGCGAATTGGTCCAATCACTGCAACTTTCTGCTGCAAATTTGACTGATCCTGGTAGTTTCACCAATCATAGCATTTTAAGCCATACATTTCACCAACCTCATTTCCTTATTTCTGGCCAAAAAGAAGGAAAGGTCATTATATCCAGAACTATTGCAAGTGCTAAAAGGATAAAAGTACGTTTGATTAAATAAACATGTTTGGTGGTAGAGTTATTGTAGCATAAATCACAAATTGATTGAGGTGTCAGTTTGTGTGACAAACTGTGTGTGTGTGTGTGTGTGTGTGTGTGTGTGTGTGTGTGTGTGTGTGTGTGTGTGTGTTAAAGAAAATTTATCCAAAATGCAAAGTTGATGTATAATGAAATTAAAGCTAATTAAACACCTTCTCCATGAGTTTCATTGTAAACTAGAAGAGCAATCAGTAGAGAGTGTACAAGGCCCAATAGTCCACTTTAATTCAATCAAGCCTAATCCAGTATCAGATAAAACACATTTAAATCTGCTCAATCAGGATCTTTTATTTGGATCCGTGTGAAATTGTTCTCAATCATAGACACCAGCCAGTTAAATGCCCCTTATTTTTTCCATCATGATCCATGCATTATTCCCTGAGTAATTAACTAAATTTACAACTAAATATGCCACGTTTTGAAATGTTAAAGAAAGTAAGTAAGAAAAAGTTCCATCCCTTTTTTCAGGATCTGCACCAAAAGTTAACGGGGCCATCCTCCATTCAAGTTTTATGGAAATCCATTCAGTATTTTTTTGTGTAATCCTGCTGACAAACCAACCAAACAACAATCAGCGAAAACACTACAACATGCGTCGCAATGTTTTGGAAACGTTGAGTGAGATCCAGCATTTTAGGCCTGAGGGACTGAAGTAACTGGACCAAAACAATCTCAGTGGTTTGGAGCAGCTTTTGGTTTAGGAGATGTCTACAGCATTACAGCAGGTAGTGCAGTGCAAAGAACCTCTTACCACCTTATCATACACCACCCAGGGCTGCACTGCTTTGGTAACGCTAGTCAAGTACATCCTGGAGGCGCTACAATACCTTGTGTAAAGCTGCGGTTACAAAATGTCTTACAGACACACAAAAAAAGAAGCTAGAGCCGGAGCTGGAGTGGAAAAGAGCAAACTACCTCTCGGCAGGAAACTGTATGTTTGCTGTTTTTTGAGCACTCGGAGTCTGGGTGTGATGGCAATTGAATTGCTCGGGTATTTCATGCGTTGCTCCAATGCCTCCCATAAGGCTTGTGTTACCACAGCTTGCACTATGTTACAGCCAGCAGCACTCTGTTCACTCAAGACGTTACCGTCGCTCATCTTCGCCCATGTGAGATACTCTAGCTCGGTTCACAGCATAAACGCTGCAGAGAATATAACAAACACTGCGTGATGAGGACTATAGGAGTGTAGTGGCACAACTCCCATAGGGCAGCAACAACATGACAAAGAGTGTCATCATTCATTTGTCTTCAGATTTCACCTTCTATGCCTTGACACCCAACAGAGCCACGAGCCATGCGATCATGACAACGATTCACTCTGTCACCTCATTAAAATGCAGTGCATAAAGCTTGCACACGAAGCCGAATTGCGAAAATTGCCTCAACCCAAACTAATTGTCTGTGTACATGCCTGAGTCTCACAAGAATGCACTGGTGCATGAGGGTGTGTAAATATCTAAAGGAGTTCATAAAGGGGAGGCAATTACACCTCCCGTTAAGAAGAAATTACCATTGCTAAGTATACCCCATCAAAGTAAAGACTTGTGGCGATAAAATCCAGACTCCACTCCTGCAGCTGCAGCAGCTCTCTGCCTCACTCTTTGAGGTCATATTTGGTCTATCTTCCTCGGCTTGATCTTGTGCCAAAGAATCTTGTGAATCAGCGGCAAACTGATCCAAGGGTGGCACCGAGCGGCCCTCTGGGAGGAGGCTAAAGGGTATAGCACCACGGGGAGGAAGAGGGAGAGGAGAGGAAAAAGGAAAGGTGATGGAAAAGATCCCGCAAGCAAAGCCAATGCCTCACACGCACACAGCAGACCACAGCACTTGCCTCCACTTGCCTTTGTCCCCATGTGACACCGTTCAACAGCGCACCAGGTAATAAGTCTCCATCGTCACCGGGGACCTGCTGCTGCCAGTCAACAATGTACAGAGGCTGGCTCACACATGCAGACTTTGTTCTGGACAGATTGATACAGCTGGCCAGGCGCTGCAGAACAAAATACAGCTGGGCAGTCGTTGTACCCCCTACAAGCTTTCTCTCCTGCCTACAAATTTTACTCACAACTACTCTCCAAGTGTAAAAACAGAAAAAGACCATGTGTTTCCCGGGCGTCTTCACATGGTTAACAGGACAGGGGAGGACTGCAGTCTATAATGACGCACTGTGAAAACATAGTGCAGTTATTGGTCTGACCAGCTGTGTATGCCATGTTGGTGTACACTGAACATGTTAAATGTGATGTAATAAAGACAGGTATCATCAAAATCCACAAGGTGCTCCAGTACATGTATTTATCGTAAACTTGTTAACATTAAACTGCAGTACACTTTATAATGCTTCATGTTCCTCTGAGCCAAAACTCTGTTCGTTCTGCTAGCTGTTAGTTATTAGCTCTGCTAGCTGTAAGCTTATCCAAACACACCACAAGACTAGCTACTTTAACCATTTTGAAGTAGACGTAAACTCAAAATGTTTTTTTTACGCTAATGTTGCTAATGTATTAGCATTCACACTACTTTTACCTTAACACTAGGCTAAAGCACATGTACTAACTGTAAACCTGTGTTGTCACATCAAACTGCAGTTCACTGTTTAACGCTTTCTTTCCTCTACACAGAACCTCTCAGTCTTGCTGCGTGTTCAGCTCACTGTAAGCTACTGGCTCTGCTAGCTGTTACCTCCCTTAGCCAAACACCGCAGCCCAGTGGCTGCTAACTAGCTCTCTTCCTGCTGACTACAACAGCTGACCTGTTGTTCACAATATAGCATTATAAGGAAGAAAAAGACAGGATAAACTCAAGTCAATTTTGAAACAAAGTTATCTCATGACACTTTTCATACAGTGCATAGTCTGACTTACTGGATGTAGACTGCTTATTTAAAGCTGTCATCGGGCACCTGGCTGTGGAAGAATATATGGAGCTGGTCTAGAGCTACATCCAACTTTTCTCCAGTGAACAAAAATTTGTACAACCTGTCTCTCATACTGTATTTGTAAATGGGATCAAATCAAGATATCATTATTAGCATGACTGGACTAAAACTACTTGCATAACAATGACTGTATATGTGTGTATATCTTCCTCTACTGTAATGGTCCTCCACTATCAGAAGAAGCATTATAAGCCAAGAGGCATTTGTTCCAGAATATTCTGGTGGTTGTTACACATGCTATCTGCAGATTCACTGTGATTCATAGACTTGTAGCTTCACGCCATCTCTCTCATACTGTGGTCTAACACCAGCCGAGATGGACAGGGAAAGAGAAAAACGCTGGATGAGAGGAGCGAAGCTTTGTTCCTCGTGACTCAGTGTTGCTGTGTAAATGGGAGTGCTAACGCTCATCTCGAGGCCCACTGCTGAACACGCTGCCCCCAGAGCGCAGACGAGAGAGAGGCAGAATGAAAGGCAAACAGAGCCATCGAGAGAACAAGGAACTCACTCTCACACACACATACACAAAGATCATTAAAATCCCCAGGCCGGGGTGACACCATAAATTAATCCCAACATCCACTGAAGTTTCAGCCTCCTTTAAAGGCTTTGCTAAGGGAGCTGAGGATGACAGCTTTACAGCTCATTATTGAACAGTGTCAGTGACCAGACGCTGGCACAAAATGCACGCAGCTGCATTGTAGACTGCACTGGTGTGGACACACAGCATGTTGTTTGAAGAATCATTAAACACAGGTCATGTAGGTCAAGTTTGTTTGCATATATTAGAGATGCAAGATATTGGATTTTTGCCAAAAATCCAATACTCCAGCATTTTACAACTCATTTTAGGCAATTCCAGATGCCAATACTGACATATGCACATATCATTTTCCACCTAATTGCAGAGAACATCATCAAGTTTTTCCCGGAGTGGAATTAAATATTGTATCCACTGTTATAGCAGTTGCCAACTGGCAGGTGCAGACAAATAACATTTGTATGTACATATTCACGGGTAAAAATAAGAACACTACTGAGACGTTTGTGTTGGATGCCCAGAATTAAAGGTGCAATATTTAAGAATTTCAGTTGAAAAAAAGTTTTTAAGTTTTTAAACTGAACAGAATGTGAAGAATGAACAGTTTTGACCTTATGACATCCGTGCCTTGTGTTGCAGAAGTTAGGATGCTAACCAGCTAGCCTGGCCCATCCTGGTCCAAAGCTCCTGTGCTGTCTACGAAAACACCAACACTCAACCGGTTCTCTGAACACCTAGTCCGGACTGCTAATTGCACAGCTGAGCTAACTAGCTAACGGCAGCTACAGTTAGCAGCAGTTCGCGGTTGCTCTCGTGATATGATACTTCATTTGTTTTGAGTATGAATTCACCAGGTTCTCTCTGCATCTTTAAAGAATCATTTAATTCGAATGTCATATCAGCAGAAATGTTCATTTTGGGTCGTTGCCTTTTTTGGCCGATACTGACGACATGCTGATATCTTCGTGCATCCCCAGAATGTATCATTTCGATATCTCAATGGATGTTAAAGGCCCACATCAACAATACTTCCTGAAGCAGTCCAACTTTGAGTATGAACAGATTTTTGCACTCTGAAATAAGGCTTGACCGGTGCTCATTCAAATATCTAGGAATAAATAGAAGAGAAGATACCACCAAGGCACTGGAAGATAATCTAATCTGTGGTGGTTCAATAATCCCGTTCATATTTGATCCTCTCAGCTTGTTTGCTTGTGTGTACGCAACAGTCATCTGGCACATACTGCACCAGGACTGTCTAATCACTGCGGGCAATCTAATTACCCAATCACCATAGACTCGCACTATACAGCTGTGAACAGCAGCGACCATATGGGCCGGGGCAATCCATCTCGAAGATTGGACAGGTATGGCGATCACTGCGAACCAAATAGCTCAGGGTGAAAAATGGCTACACCTTAAATGACACGGAATGTTTGTAGCTGCTGTAAGCTGTGCGGTGTGGCAGTATATCAGAGCGTGGATATTACAAAAGAGTCGGACATATTTCTTCCGTTAAAAATGAGGGCTGTTAGAGGTCACGTGAGGGGGAAGTTTATAAAACAAGTGTTACTAAGTGAGCCCTGCAGGCGGATCAACACCCCCAGGTCTGGAGGTATTAAGCCTGTCTGCATGCTTCAGCACCAGGGGAGGCAGAGGAGGGAGGCTGTAAAGTGTTTCACTGCACCTCGCAGCACTGCCTCTCCTCCCCAGGCAGTTACTTTAATGCGAAGGGCTAAAGTAAGCAGTTTCATCACTTCCTAGCTTTAGGCGTCCACTGTCCGCACTGTTGAACAAAAATGGGGAAAAACCTGTCCGGATCGTTTTAAGGGCTAATACAATGGCGATGCAAGAAGATAAGGGCAGCGTTGCCTTTTTTTTCCCCTAGTTTACACGATGGCACGGAAGCTGGGGTTTTCACCGAGGAACAAAAGGAACAAACAGCCTCCCAGTCCTTGTGCTTCCTCTTCGCAAAGTATCCTCATCCGCCGAGGGAATTGAGACTTTTTTTGTGGCAGAACACAGAGAGGGAAAACAGGCCGCCTCTACTTTCTGACAAGCGATGTGTTGTGTATTTTTAGAGGAAGAGATTTTCTGGGGAGGTCCAAAGGGAGAGCAGCACTAACAGGTGCATTTGTAACCACCCTGCGTCCAGGTAGCGAAGCGTGAATTTTGATTCTCTATTTCAACTGCGTGACGCCAGAGGAAGACCTAATTGGGGGGAGATGGAGACAACACTTTGATTTCAGCTCAAGGGAAATAGGAGTACTGTATATGTGGCCTAGAATAATCTCCGAAATGTGCCAGGCCAAAGTACTTCCATACATTTGTAGTTCACTGTTCAAGACTTAACGTGTTCCGCTAAACATAAACTCTCAGTCCGGCTGTGTGTTTTAGCTCTAAGCTTTGTTAGCTCTGTTAGCTGTGAGGTAATACCTCCATCAGCTGTCTGCTCCCTTAGCCAAACACACCAAAACACACTGCTGCCCACCGGCTGCTAAATACTAACAGCTAACTAGCGCTCATCTTGTTGATTTCAATACAGATCTGTCTGTGCCCGTCCTCCATAGATGGGGACTTTACTGCGTAGATTTTAACGCATAATAGTTTTATAGTCACTAAAAATGCAGCATGACGAGACTTCATTAGACCATTTATTGTAGTTAGCACTTGGTTTAGTCTGTCATTTACTCAGGGATAGTTACACACAGGTGCATACAAAAATCCCTTTCGTCCTGGAGGCATCCCAGGGAAGATCTCTGTCCGTTCTAATCACATTTACTGTCCCTGTGGCAACAGAATGCCATTAGTCTCGAGCCCTGAATAGTCTGATAATTTAGGAAATAAGCTTTTTCACTTTCATGCTGGCATTAGATGAGACAATAAATACAACTCCCATGTTTGTCCGTTAAATGTGAAGCCGTAACCAAGAATTACCTTCGCTTAGAATAAATCCAAAACACCTAGCCATGAAAGAATGACAACTCGCAGTTGGTGTTGTTTGCTATGTCATTACATATCCCACAGTTCCAAATATCTAAAGGGAACATGCCCTCAACACTTCGCTTTTGCCAAGAAAGACACTGTTTAATACTCTAACGGGTTTATCTGCTCACAAATCGGAGAGATAAATGTTCTACAGAAACGTGTATAAAGGTTTTACACTTATTCCTTACATAAGTGCAATAACACTGATCGCGGTGTCAGCTTCTCTGGGATAAAAATATCCATTGTCCTTTAAGGCCTGACCTGACTAAAATTCTTCAGAGCACTCATCCACATGCTCGCAAGTATAGCTTCACTGGGCCCCCGGCACAGAAGAGAGCCGAGATTGAACCGCAGCTGAGACACCGCTGTGTCAAACTCTATTTGTGCAAGGACTGGTGATGATGCCCAGGTGAAAGGTTCTTGTGTCGGAGCTAAAACGCGGCGGAGCCTCGGAGAAAAAGCATCGTGCAAGGGGAGAGAAGGCAGACGGAGGCAAATAGCGAGTGTAGACACAGTCTGACTTGATGGCAATTGCCGAATTTAGGGGCACACCACCCTGAGCAACACGTCAGGAAAGAGCAGGTGGAAAACACAAAGAGCTGGTGAAAAAAAAAAAAAAAACACATCTCAACTCATCTGGGGCTCAGAGTCAGAAGACAGCCTCTTGTAGGGCAATTTTTACTGCATCGGATATCAACCGGCAGCAGTCTGATTTGTCATACGTTTCAGAAAGAGGCCATTAAGAGCTTGGTGAGGCACTTTTGAAGCGTCAGCTCGTCAGCTATACTGCCACAGAAACACTCCTGTAAGTTGGGAGGGAGTGCTGAGAAAAAGAAAAAAAAAAAACTGAGCAATGCTGCAGAGACCCAGCGGAGGTACAAAAAATGCTCCACCGTCTCTATGCACTCCCTCACCTGCAGGGCTAGACATAGACCCAGTTATAAAAGCTCTCCACAGAAGCACTGCAGAGTCTCGGAAGACAGTGGAAGCTGCAAAATAATGACGCGTTTGCTCTCGAAAAAAGGTGCAAATACGTGGGGTTGAATATGCGTTGGCATGCATGCGCGGGCCTTTACGAGCATCCTTGCAACCGTGCTTGCCGGTGAGGCAGAATAGAGCATTGCTTTATAACACACATAGTTGACTCTGCAGCAACAAGCCCCAATAAAGCGACGATATCGCCTTGTCTGTGCTGGCGTGGTGCAACGCAGAGGTTGTTAAAGAGGTATGAATCTTTTATGAGGTGGGGAAACGCCACTGTTGTCAATATTAGATGAAAAGGCCGAGACTTTGGCACCTGAACTAGAGTGGGGGGGACAACAACACTGGATTCTCTCAGCACAGCAATTGTTGTAGCGCTGGATGCAACTATGTGTGAAGATCCCGCAAATTGCTCAATTACACACCCTCAGCCGGGTCAATAGGATTCTTCGATATCATGCACTGGTGGCACTGAGAGCAGCTCTCCAGCAGCATAGCGATCCCGCATTACATTTTTGGGGCTGTCAACGTTTGCTTTAAATAAAACAAAAGAAAGAGACTCAACTTTCTCCTACAAAGTGCAGCTCAACAGCAGCAGATTGCAGCAGTAAACACTCGTCTAAATGGCCTATTAGGAGCACAGTGGGGAGACAGAACATTGGACATAATTACGGCAGATACCGGAGCTGCTTTATGTAGGAGGAGAATGATTCACAAGCATGGCTGAAAAGAAGAGAGAGTTTTAATGGTGTTCATCCGTGGTAAAATGTCAGAGACACTGACATTGTTTCTGTGGTAACAGGGATGTCGGCTGCAGAGGTGGGGAAGCCCGAAAATGTTAAGGTTGTCAACCGAGAGAGGAATGCTCGCAGGGAGGCAAGTAATACCTGCAACACTTCCTCTTTGATTTGGTAACTACATCAGAACCCTCCGCGTAGCTGTTCACTTGAGCCCATCACCAGCTGTACATTGTTTGGTCAATGCTACGGCTCAAATCTGTTTCATCTGGCAGAAACTTTTCAGTGAGCCAAACTTTTTTTTCTGTTCTGGACGGATGCGTTGCCAGCCCCGCTGCTAATTAGAATTTAGGAAGCGATTTTTGGGGGGTTTGCTTTGGGTAAAATGGCAGCAGACAGTGACACCTTGGAGGAGGATATAATTGATGCGGTGCAACATATCGCAGTGTGTAGCAACTCATCATCAAATGGCTGGGAAAACAAAGATAAGACTGAGAGCGCCTGACAACACTGGTAGACGCAAGCCTACTGTCGTTCCCTTTTTCTTGATTAGGAACCACGACAAGACAGGCGTACGGCCCCGATTTCGGAAGATGTTCATTGGGAGGCTGCTGGTTAGTGTTTGTTAGATGTTGTTTTAGTAAAGCAGTTATACAGCTGTGTTTTTATACAGTAATCTGTAAAGAGCATTCATTGGACGCCAGACTAGTACCCGCCCTCGAGTGCAGGATGAGTCATCCACATTTTTTTTCATTGTTTTACAGAAACTTAAAACCTCTAAAATACCATTTCGAATACCTAGAGAATGACTTTTTTACCATTGTTGGGCCTGATACTGGCATATAGGTGACATTAATGATCAATAATTAATTGAAATAATTAACTTATTATTTAACATACAAATTGGGAAGTCTGAATATCAAACTTCTTATCTGTTGAAGGGGTAAAATAGTGGTAGCTACCTCATATTTGATATCCATTTGATAGTACATGCAGCATTTTCTTAAATGACATCTAAAACAACAGCCAAGGCCATGCCAGATTTTATGAACGTACCTGAACTCGACTGCTACTTCTACTCTTGAGGGAGCCACACCAGTGAAAGAATTTGTGGAGGGCACAGCTTTACTACGACCAATGACTAATGGAAAGCCACAGATTTTTTTGGGAAATGCAGACTCGCATGTGCCAACAATAACTGCCAAGAAGCGATGGCAAATAGAGGCACAGACAGAGATGGCCCTGCGAGCCACGGAGGAGGCAGAAGCTAACCACAGCTGACAGGAGCTGGTGGGGGTGGAGTCTGTGCTGCAAGTGTGCGCCTCGGCCTTCCGGCGTTGGAGTATTATTCGGGGTTAAAACTAAACAAGAAGGAAAGAGGGGAAGGGAAATGGAGAGCAGCACAGAAGCTCTGAACCACACACGATGACTTACAGAAGGATACGTGGAGCTAATTGGTTCAGACTCTTCTAAGTAATTGAGCTCAACTTATGTTTCAAACGTTATTGTGGGAGGTGTGATGTTACACACCACTACTACTACTGATGGCACACCAAAAGCAATTATAATACAATATATCCTCCATTGCCAACAAGACGCCCTGCTTGAAAACAACAGAAGTGGTGCACAACAGTCTTATGTTTGCATGTTTTTTTTTTTTCTGTATGCTGTCGGTGGAGCCTGCAGGATTAATTGCACCGCATTGTTGCTAGTCCAAAGCAGCAAGACATGGATATCAGAGAGGTGGCTGAAGCACAAAAGAAGTTCCAGGAAACCAAAAGTGCTATGACTCACCAACATCGGTGCTATCTGTAAAGATAAGAGAGAGAAATCATTTTGTCCCTGCAGAAGGTGAACTGTGCCAGTGAAGCACCGGTCTAGGTTCAATGGCTCTTTTCACCCTGGTGTGAATAACAATGAACCTGTTATACACAAAGAAGACAATAACAGAATCAAAAAGGTAGGATTTGTTCTTATTCTATTTAAATGCAATAATAAACACAACACATTTGAACTTTTATGTTAGTCACATCAGTTGGCAGGAAGCCCTTTCTTTATGCAAATGCTTAAAATAATATGAAACTTTCATGAGCGCTGATGAGGCGTGGAAGCTTGTTGTGCTTATATGCATATGATTTGGGTAAATACAAAATTTCGAATCAAATCGGGCCTTGTTTTTAAACTCTCTACATCTGATTACAGGCGGGCAAATATGAATTGTTAATACAATCCACTTAAGCAAGTGTGGTAATTGTTTTCATTCAGCTTCTAACTAGATCTACACATTAGAGTGTAAGTTGTAAACTCATTCAAGTCTTTCCCCAAAGGCGTCTTGACACTAATCATTACTGATTCTTTGCACGGTAGGGGTTTAATATACAGTACGTACGGTGTTTATTCTAAATATGTAGAGGGTGTACTGCACATTATTGAATATTCTTTAAGAAGATGCTGGCCACATGAAAAATGGTTGAGCGTAGGGCTGAACGATATGCAAATAAAATCAAATTGAGATCATTATAAAAGACATTGCAAAATAATTCATGGTATAAGCGGGAATTGCAATTTCCGCATTTCATTTTCACTGAAAAAAGTGTAAAAATCATGATGATGTGATCTCTGCTGGGGTCTTTATCAGACATGCATGCTCCCTTATACCTTGAGAATATAATTTGTAGGCAGGGGCATCTCAGGCACAGCAGTGCTTCATTTATAACACCATAGCGTAACGCATTTTACCTTCGTCAAAAACTCGCTGTTCCTGCAATTTTCGATATTGCACTTGGCCACATTGTGATTAACTGTCCAGTATTATTTAAGCATATTGAATTTCATCACAACCCACAGATGTTTTCTCTTAGATGTTGTGTATGAGGACACTTTTTTTTATTTGATAAAGAATTCCCAAAGTTTACTTGAGTGTTTACAGTATTAAACTTATTATTTCATTTGACAAACAAGCTGTTCACAGTGAAAAATAAGGTCCCCAGAAGCTAGAAAGGTGGCAGGGTCTGCCACGTATAAACAAAGTAAAACCAGATGAAATTGTGTTTTTCTTAAAGGTCAGTTTGTTTATTCAGTCATGGAAACAAAGAGAGTTTGTTATTCTAGTTTGTTTTGACATAAAAAAAATAATCGATGACGAGCTTTCTCTTTTAGAAAAAAAAAAAGAATGTATCCCCACAACTACATATTTCACCTTTTAAAATGTCAGCGTTTCCTTCGTGACAATTTGCTGCTTTTGTTTCACATCATTGCTTCAGTGACTGTCTTTTAATACTGGGTGTTGGTTAAAATAGTCATGAGTCATTAAAGACGAGCCGTTTGTCTCTGCTTGTGACGAGCATTTGCCATCAATTCACATTTAATACACTAAGCAGTAGTTTAAAATGTATAATCTATAATGAAAATAACAACCTGTTGCAGCCTTGTCTTTCTCTAATATCTGATGTATAATACGTTTCTTCAATAACATGGACCACTGCAGCATTCATTAGTCAGACCTGTCTTAATAAAGGTGCTTGTCATTCTATAGTTGAAAACATAAATGGCGGAAATGTCAGAGGTCCACGACCAACAACGGGGTCCTCTTTGGGCCATATTAAATATTCATTATCTGAAACTGCAGATCAATCAGGCCCGTTAACTGCATGCCACTGACATTACTGAGGAAATTTCTTTATTTGGTGACTCGATCAATAGCTCATTACAGCAGCTTTACACTGGGTTGTCTCTGGGCAGGCCCGCTGGCTTAATTCCCTCTACATCACAGTGCTATCTGAGCTGTCCATCTTCATCACGCAACGCAGAGAAACAGCCTTCTGCAGCACCGACTCCCTCCTCATTAAACCTTACGCCAACTTACTTTTCCGCAAGTTGAGTTTCTTAAAAGTGCAACACTGAGAGCTGCGGATGAGTCTCGAGCGATTGCTAATGGGAGATATGAGAGGAATCAACACAGCGGCAGGGGAGAGGACGTACGTACGCAGTGCAGACATGAGTATTTGAGCTAAACCTTACTTATACGCAATTCCTCCAGGAAAAACAACCATAATAAATCCATTCGATTTCACACTTGCACAAATAAATCGAGGTCAAGCATTCAAAACGCAGCATCAGTTTTCTGCATCTCAGTACCCATGCAGCAACAGCTGGTCCAAACATATGCCAAACACACTAGACGAGGCGATATTCTCGGCGACAATTTGCATGAATAGCAGAATTTTTTTTCCATTTTCATGAAATCACTTCGTCACAAAGCTATTTCGGAGTGAATCTCCGCACCGGAATCTGCACCATTATGCTCAAAATGCCTTTCGGTTGCTAATGAAACTGAGCCATTACTTTTTTAATTCAACCATGAAATGACGGCAGACCCCATCATAATAACATTAAAGCTCTCCTCCTTAGTGTCAAGTAGAATGCGATGATGTGCTGGACTGAATTCCCATCAGTGAAAATAATTTCATGGTAATCTCTTATAATTATACACGGGGCAAGTGACACAGTAACGGGAGGAGCCAGAAGTGAAGCAAGTCGGCGAAAGTCGCGTACAAGCGGGCATTCAATTAGATATCGGACACAGCAAAATATGGCCGTCACTGTATCTGGTGAAGTGAACCAAAGATGATTCCAGACAGTTTCTAAGTAAGGTGTTCTAAGGGCACCTTTGGTCGCCTCCGGGCCGGCAGCGTGGTGCATTCAGGGAGAGCCTTGCCTTTCACAGGTCCTTCTACATCAATATTTCAAACTGGAGGACACATCCTCCAGAAAATATACAATTCAGCATACTGACACACGTACTTAAAGCAATATTTTGTAACTTTTTTTTTACCTTAAAAATGTCAGTTTGAATTTCATGTTGATGGTACAGTTACACTGGTCAAGAGTTAGCATCAGTGTACTTAAGCGCATTTAAGGAGGTTTAGAATTGTTGTCGCCATCAGGGGCCCCTTTTCTCAAACATTCTTAATAATTACAAGGAAATCAAGCAAGTCATCTCATTTTTTAAGCTTGACCCACAAAAAAAAGAAAAAAAAAGATTATCATTGGTGACTATTATCAGCCAACGAATGCTCTTCCCTGCTCGAAATGATAGTATCGTAGTGCATTTAAAAATCCACAATGGGCCAACCGTTTCCAATTAATCGTATCAATTGTCTCTATAAGTTACAACAAAACATCATATTTGATAAACTCTTCATCTGATTTGTATGTCAAAAAACTAATGTCTTTATCTGGAAGGTAATTATAGTGGAGTAAAGAGTGCAATACAAGTACCTAAAATGTTTACTTAAGTACAGTACTTGAGTAAATGTACTTGTGTTGTGCCAATGTTACATTCCACCACTCATAATAACATAAAAAGCCACGACGCGTCACCATGGAGAAGAGAAGTGCCATGGGAAGACGAGAGATTAAAAAGGAAGATAAAAGTGAAAAAGCGGGAAAAAGTGAGGAGGAAAAGTGACAAAAGGGAACGAAGAGAGAAGCAACGTGGAGAGGAGAGGAGCGACGGCAACAAAGGAGGAACACAGCAGGGTGTTCGCAGAGACGTGAGTGGGTGAGGAGGCAGCGAGCTCTGCCACTGATGTCACGGGCGCAGCCACAAATTAACACTTTGCTGCTCTACAGCCTCGTGTCTCGCTCAGATTTGGTCGTTTCTCTCTGCTAGTTCTACGTCAGTGAGTTATGTCTGTGTCGCCGTCGCCTGGACGCAAACTGACACCGATACCTTGCCACGTAAACAAGCCCGGCGCTGCCACAGTGCATCAGTCAAAGCCCCAGTCTGGCCTTTTCAAAGTCTTGACTCCCACTCCAACTGCTAACAGATCACCCAGATTTAATATTCGCCTCGTGGGGATTCTTGTATCAGAGGGCTTGTATGCGCGTCTGTGCTTCTTCAAGGATGCTGTGTGGGTTTTTTTTTTTTACTTATAAGTGGCTTCTGTCAGGGCGGCTCTACAAATTAAAACAGAAACAGAAAAAGCCGAGCGAGACAAGAACAGAAGTTTGTTAAGATCCCCCTCTTCTTCCTCCACTTCCTCCCCCTCGTCTGCTCTAATGACACAACGCACAGCAGGCGAGCGATTCATTTAGAAAACTGCTCTTACATAATGAGCCGCCTGAGCTATGTAACCATAAGACGATATTTTATTCACTATACTGCTTATAATGAAGCCTGTGCGCTGATGCCCGGGCCGGTGCATCTGAGGACGTAACCAATTTCATAACAGGACGAATGAAGTTCCTGTAGAATATGCAGCCTTATTAAACTCTCCACGCAGCCCCCTCCCCACCCCCCGCCCTTTGCCCCCTCTGACATGAAACAGCAGATTGAGAGGAAGATTTTCTCTGCGTCTCCTGGCTCACAATCAACACCGTTCTTCTTCCTGTAACATCAAATTACCCGTGGCCGAGAAATCCTCGCTCTTGCACACCCCCCCACCCCTTCCTTTTCCTCCCACTGAGTTGGCTTTATAGGCAGCAGTCCGGCAGGGGTAATTTCTGCTCCCACTCCAGGGAAATTACTTTTGCGTTGTTAGAGAAAAGGCAGTTTGTGAACTGCTTTATCAAGCTCCTCGGCTCCAATAACAAGCAACATTTGGGCTGCGGGCAAAAGAAACATAACCTCCGCGCATCCTCGCAGCACAGCCTATCGCCTGCTGCTACAAGCTGTAAAAGGCGAGCTCAGAGCCAGTGTTTGTGTGTGCAGGCACGGGTCTGTAAAAGGTACGTGTAAGCTTTTGTTTCTGCAGGACTGACTCTGGTCATGTACTAAATAAATGCATATGTGCATGTACGTACTCGTGTGAATCTGCTCTGTTCCCGTACAGCGAGCAGTTCAGCCGTTGCCATGCTTGGGCTGATGAATAATTTCTGCACTGTGCTCTGCTGTGGCACGTCTGGTGCAGCCTGACTGCACCACACAGCTACGGCTCCACATTTGCATTCAACACGCGCGCACACACACACACACACACACACACACACACACACACACACACACACACACACACAGACTTTTACACTCATGAACACCAAGCCCGCTCGCTGCTGCCTGCACCCCCCCATCCCAACACCATCCAGCCTGTCAGCTGCTTCCCTGTGTGGAGGGATGCAACAAGCTGCTAAGCCCTTTTTTAAAGCAACAGCAGTCCCCTATTAGTCAATGTCATCTCACTTCTTCTCCCAGGGTTACATCTGCTGAAAAAAAAAAAAAAATGTTCACAGTGAATCTGACAAATGGGACAAAAAAACAGTGAAGTAGGCAAAAAAAAAATCCACAACTCTTCTGAAGCTCATTTTTCTAAAGATCCTGATTGTGGAATTGGTGGCATTTAAGTTCAAAACACAGAAATAGGGGAGGAGCGGTGCTAAAATGTCAGCTCTTTTTTTCGGAGTGGCAGGCATGCTGATGTGGTGACCTCTATGTGCTGTGGTTAAAAGGTTGGGGTGGCTGCGGGACAGATACGGAGGAGGTGGCAGCTTTTTCTTTCTTCCCTTTGCTTTTCCTTTCATTGCAAACACCCACTTAGGGCCGATGTGGCCTTAAAATAATATGATGACATTGCAATACATATACTGTCTATTGTACGTATCCCACAAGGCACCAGCTGTGACTACAATGTAGATTTCTACTTGAAAACTGGGTGCTGTTTCTTGTATTATATCAGGATCCAGAGACATGTTTCATCCAATGTGCAGATAAAGGCTGATCATCATTTTGAGGCCTTGCTCAAAACGAAACATCTTTATCAAAAAACGGAAATGTTTGTCATTGGTGTTTCAAAAAAAATGTCATGTTCATCTGTTAGAAATCATCGAGCACACAGATCCGCAAAAAACGATTGAAAGCGGTGCAGCAGGCATGCCAGGCCCATAGGTGGAGGTGTAACTCAATTAAACACAACAGCGTAACACCACACACATGAGTACAAATCCTTTCTTTCACAAGGAGGTGACGGCACATGTAACGGAAGCATCAGAGTGCACCAAATACTGATGTACACAGTAGAGTCAGCAGCACAAACATTGCTAGATAGGCCGCCATTGCCATTTCCCACATTCCGAAAACGTAATACACATATTCCTGTGTCGTCACAGTTTTCACAGGAAGTGCATTTTTGTGCATAAGGGGCATTTTTTCACAGGATTGCACTCTGGAAACAAGTTTCAAAAGTTTGTTTTTTCAGACCCCTAAAACAGCGGTATCGTGCGAACGAACTGGGGAACGAATGGCCCCTTAAGAACTACATGCAAACGTCTCAGCTGAAAGCAAGTATTGGTCTTGGTGTGAACACTTGATCAACTTAGTACTTGGATCAAATAGTTGGTGACAATAACCAGTTTGGAACACCTTTTCACCAGTGACGACAGCCATTTTTTTTATGCGTCTTTTGGGCGGGAAAATGGTCACTGGGTTGGTTCTTTTACAAATTACTAACACAATGAGATGTTTAATGTACAGAATAATGTGTATATAATGACTAATTGGGTAAAGACAAGTCTAAGAATGAATAGAACAGTCTGGTAAGTTCACAAAATGACATCACTTAATTGTAATACAGCCTTTAAAACCAGGACAACTCTTAATTCATATCATGACATAACAATATCCAAATTCTAAGAAGACATGTAGTCTCATATCACGATAACAATATTGCCCAGCCCTACACTGCCTTATATCAGAATCCATCACTTATTTAATGTTGTCTGCATGGATCTATGTTGACATGTTAACACAGTTATTTTTTGGGTTGATTGCTACAAGACAGTGTCTTTGAAACACCTCAATCAAGCCCCTAAAATGGACATGAGAAATTTCAACAACAAATGACCGGCTTGTCATAATCCCTGCTCCGTTTACCTCAAGTACAGCAGGCTGCGCATCAGCGAGCAGCTTAATAAAGGAAAACCACAAGCGGCGGAGCCAGCGATATGTGCAACCAAACACCTCCTACTGTTTCGGGGTCTATCTGGAAGACCTCCAGCGCTCCGCTCCTTCATCCGCCCTTAGACGACTGTGTGTATTTTCAGACATGATCCGTCTCTCGGTGCATCTCAGCACAGAGGAGCAGATCGTGTCACCATCTATCTTTGTCAACAGTGTAAAAGTGTCCCTGTCTCTGTGTGGCCACAGGAAACTCCGATCTCAAACGTTCACTTCCAATGCATTTTTTACAGAGTGACACATATTATCTCATTGAAGTGGAGGACTGGAGCCAAGGAGAGCAAATATAAGAGTCTCAATTCTAAATGAAAGCCTCTTTTTATCTACACCGACTTTATATCGAATCAGGAAAGACAGCATTAGTACTCTTGCTGGGGTGCAGCAACACTGTCTTTATCTCAGAATTAATTTGCTGAGATCCTTTGCTGCTGCACAGGAACCCTGGGGTGACGGTCTGGACAGGCAGCCCACACTGCCAGGGTCTGAATTTATCAAGCAGCATGCATGCACACAAGAAGAGAGAGTTTATTGGAAATCGCCACACCGTCATCAGGCTCCAAAAAAAACCTCACACAACCATGACCCCAGCAATGCATGGAGGTGCAATCTGTAAGTTTCGACACAGGGCACGGTGGAAACAGTGCTGTCAACTTCTGGAGCTGCAGGAGAGACAATAGCTGTCAGCGAG
Source organism: Diplodus puntazzo (assembly GCA_963678695.2). Lineage (NCBI taxonomy): Eukaryota > Metazoa > Chordata > Actinopteri > Spariformes > Sparidae > Diplodus > Diplodus puntazzo. Next base: position 15,999,079 of record OZ023175.1, read on the forward strand.
CGATGCGCAAAACAATGGAGCTCTGTCACCGCCTGTAAGATCTGAGAGGAGGCACGGGGGGATCAGAGGCTACGGCAGAAAACACACAACATCTGTGAGGCAGGACAAGTGACAGGCGTAATCCCACACACACAAACACACAAGGTGCCACGAAAAAAAAAAAGAAAAAGAAAAAACCCAGAGCTGCACATTTTCTCTACAGTCGCCGGTGCGGCGGAGAGTGTACTCACGGTCCTGAGGAACTGGATCTCGTCCTCTCCTTCTCCACCTTCAGCCATGGCTGCAAAGGAGCCTGTTCAGACTCGGGAAGCCTCCGCTGGCTCCTCTCTCCTGTCGATATTAGCATATATAGCTAATCCACGGCCATACAGCGGGGGAGACTACCGCAGCATGTGTCACTCAAGCCCCTGTGCTCGCCGCCCGGAGGAGGAGTGCGTGTCAGCATCGGCGGGGCTAGAGCGACTGTGAGGGGGGACGGTGCGGCGGGGGAGACCGGTGGAAGAGGAGAGCCGCGCAGCCGAGAGAGAGACAGCGGCGAGCGGGGTCTTTATCTTCGACGTCACCGGCAGACCTGATTAACACAAGGCGTGAGAGCGCGAAGATTCAAACATGGGAGTTGTAAATGCGGGCGGAGTGATGACTGTCCGACGGCTGTCTCGTGATTTTTTTTTATTTATTTTTTTTTTTATCTGCCGGCTGCGGACGCACAGAGAACATGCAGATGTGGGATCAGGAGATGGTATGCAGGAAATGCATCTGCTGTTCGCAGTGCTGCTACAGATCAGCACCACGGACAGCAGCAGACCCGCCTCTACACCGAACACTGCCTACTTCACAGGCTGTTGATTATTTTTTTTATTTTTTACAAATGCTAGTCATTATTTACTCAGTATGTCCATATAAAGAATTAGTAGATGTGTGATTCAAGTGATTTGGTCCAAGTCCTAGGTTATTTTTTCTTCAAGCCAAGTCAGGTCACAGGTTGTTGTTTCCTGGTCCTATCAAGTTAAATCCTTGTTTAAAGGGTAAGATCACCTAAAATATAAAAATTGAGTCATTATCTCCCCGCTCCCCGTGCAGATGTGAGGTCGGGTGAGGTTTCTTAGTCTGCAATACATTTCCGGAGCTTCGCAGCGAAACAGCGTTGCAGTACTCTGCTGAGCAGATGGAGACTTGTTTTAAAACGTTAAAGAAAGAAAACACAAGATGACAGCAGCGTCAGATGTAATCGTTATTTTGGGCTTTCCCTGAGATCCCAAACGGATTCGAAAAGACTTTGCTGCCGTGCTTTTTCGCTTGGCAGCTATATTGAAGATTTCGACTTGAAAGGCGGTTTAAAAAATGATCTCGGCGCTTCAGGAGACTCGGATTGCGTGGGATGAGCTGAGCCGTTTTTCATTTTTATTTTTTTTACTGTTGTTTTGTACACTTTAAAACAAGTCCCCATTTACTACAGTTGTTTAGGAGAATGCTGCAACGCTGTTTTGCTTCAAAGATGTATGCAGACTACGAGACTTCACCTGACTTTCCATCGGCATGGGGGTGACTTGATAATGATCAGACTTTCTTATTTGGGTGAACTTATCCTTTAAGGCAAGTCAAGTCCACAGTCAAGTATTTTTTTTTCCTCCATGCCCCCAAAGTACTGCAGTCTTACCTGCAGTATCTGAAGGGGGTGGAGTATATTAGTGGTAGCAGTATTAGTACCTGTCAAATAATGACATTATCAGCCAATTTATCTAACCTGTACACAAACTATGGCAGTTTACTGAATGTGTATTGTAGTTACTCATATTCAGTGAAACATTAATAATCGAACAAAAAATAATTAACTTTATTAAAGCTAATGTATTTCTTAATTTCCTCTCAATCAAACAATGTACCCTCCCCATCACTTTTAAACCGTGAAATACTCGATCTGCAAAAGACCTGTGGTGACTGTGAATACCTAGCGAGCAGATTAAATCACTGTCACATCTCCTCTTCTCTAGTTATTAACACTGTTGTGGAGTGGAAAAAGCTGAATTATAGGGAAATTATCCTTCATAATCAACATAAATCTGAAACAATTGCAGAAATTGCTCATAAAACATACAGTGTTCTTTTATGATGTATACTATTAGCTTACATTATGCAAGTAAATCTCAAAAGAAACGGCGAGTGTCATGAATAGAGTCTGAAAAGCTGCGGAGCACATCGCAGCCTGCAGGAGTGACATTTAATTGTACATGTGTTCAAATATTCAAAGCATTATGACGGCCGTTAAATTATTAACATTAACTGAGATCAAGCTCAATAAAAAATGAATGGATGTAATGTATAAGTTCATTTAACTTTCATTCTGTGGACTGTCTGCAGTGATCAGTCTGGTCAGCCCACATCTGAATCACAGCTGACTGTCAGCCTGGTTATAATGAAGCCTGCTTGTTCTCTACAACCAAATTAAGAAAACATATAAGCGCCCGTATCCTGGTGCGATGCCGCCCTCTAGTGTCATCATGATGCATGTTTCTTACCCTCTTTTTTTACTAGATCCTCCCCTTCCACTCTTTCCTCCTTCCTTAGTTTACAATTTATCTTCCTTCCTTCATTTTTGCATTGCTCAATTAGCAGTTTGTTGAAAGAAACAGGCTAATGAAAAAATGTATCATTTATTTATTTAGTACCACTTGGAATATTCTCTTCCTATTAAATTGTGTCGCTGCTATTGGGGTTTTATTAGTTAAAATAAATAAATATATAACTCAAATTACTGTAGGGCTATTTTTTTTTTAAATCATGCGCTGCCAATTATTATTCCATTAAATATTGAGTCTATAAAATATTAGAAAAAAAACTGAAAAATGCTTATCCCATTGTTCCAGAGCCCAAACAGACATCTTCAAAGCACTTCCTTACCCTCAAAAATGACCAAGAAAAGCAGCAACCTCTCACATTTAAGGAGCAATGTTTGATACTTCTGCTTGACTAAAACAATCAATCGATTATTAAAATAACTGGCGATACATTTCCTTGTGATCGACAAACCGAATAATCGACTAATTGTTGCAGCACCTTCTTCTGGATGTGGGTCATCTGAGGTGAAAGTAAGTGGCATATTATTCTTATCTTTTGTCCCTGTAAGTTCACAAACTCTTCCTGGATAGCCAAACGTGTGCCATGATTTATTCCACTGACATAAGCCTTATATCCATGCATAGCTTTCCACCAAATTTCACTGAAATCTCCTGCAGTGTATCTACTATATGTATTTAAGCAGTCCCATTATACTGAACTTGAGCTATCGTTTAATTCTAGCTGAATGTCATAATCCCTCTGGAACGATTGCGGCAGATTCAGGTCACATGTTGTGCAGGGTGTGGAGACTAATGACTGAGGGGAGCCTGTGGCATCCCCCTCATGACCAATCAGGGTGTGACAGCGCCCTTTTGTGCAAAGGTTGGGAATGGCACACCAGGCTTCACTCTAGTTTGTCGAGGCCCTGTTGAGGCTCCTTTGCTGTGCTTTGTTCTTCCTGATTGCGGGGAATTTTGAGCAACCTGCAACTTGGTTGAGTGACTGTCAAAAGTTCACCAACTTTACCAGCATCAGGGCTGTGTTCAGTGCTGTTTGTGGAAGATTGTGGCTTGCCCGATAGCTGGTCACCCACAGAATTCTTTTGTTGTTTATCTTCACTGAACCTCTTGACACCCGCAAGTCCCTTTCTACATCTTTTGTTTTTCTCCATTTCAGTCAATTTGGTTAATTAAGTTTCATTACTCCTGAAGAGGCACGTCTCTATTATTATTGAAGCGATATGTCCCCATGAATATTGTTTTTTATATCATTTTTGTGCTTTGGGACTGGCTCTCTGGCATTTTCCTGCCAGTGCTGCCACAGTATATCCTTTAAATACATGTATATATCTCTATGTTATTTGTTGTTATCATATTTTTTTTGTCTGAAATCTATTGTGCCTGCCACATATGTGAAAAGGGAAACACTCATATTATTCACAAACCGTATGGCATATCCTTGAAATATTAGTGTAAGAGCTCTGAAAACATAACCTCCATAGGTGGAGATGAATACATCATAGAAGAAAATCCTGTTTTGAATGGAAAGACGTTTACCTGTGATGCACGTGTTAGCCACTAGGTGTCTCTGTTTTGTAAGAAATGGCGCCACCCGGGGCCTTCACACAGCAGGTACTCCTTTACACACACTCATCTCTCTCATCTTTCCCTCCCCCCTTGTACAGCAAAATGCGGAAACTCTGGAAACTGCCACGACATGGTATTTCAACCACACTTTTTTTTACGCCTCTCCGCCCGCCGCACGCGCCGAACCCCGTCACATGGCCCACCTGAGAGCCGCAGCTGCACTGGCTCAAGATGTGGGACGTGGACGAAGGCCGGAACACCAATCAGAGAGCAGCGGCCCGGCGCTGAGCTCAGAGATTGGACTGAAGTCCCGTCAATCCCGGCGGACGAAGCCCAGTTAAGCAGCGGTGAGCAGCGGCCCGGCTGCAGCACAGAGATGTGAAGAAATATCTGCCATGCCACCACGTCGGGTGAGTAAACTGTTTATATTTGCTAAGTGCTGCCGTTCCCTCACCTGCTGCAGGTGTAGCAGACCGGAAACGTGCTTTCAGCGCGCGGTTGAGTGAGTGACAACAAACTGAGGATGACATTAGGCTGATGCGGAGTTTCATGCATTGGATTTAAACACACTTCAAATTTAGATTGACTGTTGTATGTTTGTGTTGTAGTCGGCAGCAGTGTCACGCAGGATAACGATAATTGCGCTGCCATCTTAACGCTGACAAGTGCACCCGCGCCGGCTGCAAGGTGACAGTAAACCCGCGGGATTATGTTATGATGTAAACAGTTCCAGTGGGGTTGAGGACACCCATCGAAGGCGAGCACTTGTGTATTATGCGCCTGTTATGCTTGCAAACATCTTAAATGGCATCCCGTAACATTGGCCTGTGTGTGCGTCGTCACCTTGTGTGACACTCAGCTTTTTTTTTTTTTTTTTTCTTTTTTCTTTTTTTTTTCATGCGGCAGCTTGTGAAATGATGAAATGCGGCTCAGGACAGAAATGTTTCATCTACTTATACAGCAAGGCCGGTTTGGAGGGAAATGATGGTGGTAGAGGTAAGACAGGGTTAGGAAGTGTATAGTAGAATCTCTGTTCTGTTTTAATCAGTGTTAGTGTTGGATTTGTATTTAATTTTTAATTAGCAAATGGGGCTGACAGTGAATTATGGAGGGCCTGCTGCTGGCACAGGAGCAGTCTGTATGTTATCCTTTAAAACTACCTCTGCAATGTCAGCCATATAGTCCATAGGGCCCTATCTGCAAGAAAATGCCTGCTATATGTCGAAGAAATTATAATCAGAAGAGAATGATCTTCCTTGACTGACTGCTCATGACCGTTTGAATTGAATAAGCGAACTGACCTGAAAGGACAAAACGATTTCAGACAGTTTTACTTTGTTTATATGGTACGGACCCCGCCACCTTTCTAGCTTCAAACAGTGTTCTGGGGATTGTATCTTCCACTGAGAACCGCTTGTTTTTTCGGTTATGGAGAAGATAAACCTTTCTGAGTTTGTATCATCACCTCATTGACAATGTAAATATTAAAATTCTGAGTTTGGATTTCTTCTCAAGACTACAAAGTGCCCCTTTTTAATCTATAAAACAAAACATACAAGCAAACAAGCATTCTGCCTAGTGTGTACAAGTAGCCAGATAATCACGATCAAGTAAACAGATATGACAAATATAAGTTTTGGTTCTTGTGCTGTAATTGCTTGCAACACTAGGACCAACAGGGATGGATGTGGAGCAAATACCAAATCACCCCCTGAAATCCCAGCTTCCAAACCATTACAGAGGAAACGCTGATTATATTTTGTCTAAAGATTACACTCATACAAGAATTATAAGCAGTCTGGCAGCAGGAATGTGTACAAATCTCTAGTAGAACTAACATTTTCTTTGACATACTGTATTCTCAGATTTATACCCATGTGCTACTTTCTCTCTGACAGCATCTGGACGGGCCGGGTGATGAATAGCCAGAGATCCTCCTCTGCATTTTGAGCCCAGTCACTCTGTCTGGGGTCCGACCACTTACTGAGAGAGCCTGAGTAATTAACATGGCACCGATCATGGAGGGCACACACACCGTGTTGCTCCTATATGCACCCATCCGTGAACTAAGCAACATCAGCCTGTATTTCCCGAAGAGGCGGGCCCCTAGCTTCAAGTACAAGAGCCGCGCCCCTCATTCAGAAAGGGCCGGTAATGACCATGACTGGGGAAAGGAGGATCTTGCAGTGTCCGAACAAAGAGGCCAGTCTTCTGGCTCCTCAGGCGGACTCCTTAACTCCCAGCAGGCAACAAAGGAAGTTGTTGCAGAGCTCTGCTGGCTGGCGGCGGAGCACCACCAGTTGCTGGCGGACCTCTTATCGCTGTGTAGGGTTTGTGCCAACAAAGTCAGGATGGGTAACCAGGATGGGAAACTACAGGATTACATGGAGGGTCAGGAGGTTCACCTTGGAGGTCAGGTTCTCAGCAGCAGCAACTCGTCTCCCACTGTGCCTCCAGAGAATAAGAAAGCTGCGCCCAAGAGCAAAAAGCTAAAGAAGTCAGGAGGCAAGAAGCTTGACAGTGCTGAGAATTTCCTGCACAGTAAGATGAAGAAGAAGGTTACAAATAGAACTCCATCTATTGTGCTTCCTACTGACAACAATGTGTCTGTATCTTCAGCCTCAGACGTGGACAGGATCCCAGGTACCCCACCTTCTGTCCTCCTGTCTGACAGCCCTGTCACCGGTTCTTATGTTAGTGCAGTCAGCAACCCCATCCTGCCCATGGAGGAACCCTTCCAAATCTCTCGTGAGGGGTGGGACTTCATGGAGGACAACCGGACATTTGACCCTGACATGGATTTCTGCACCGACTTCTCTGAATACGATGGCGAGCTGGGTTTTGAATCGTCCTTTTGCAGCCTGATGGATGGTCTGACCCGACGGGAAAGCGGCAGCAATCTCCGACCTCTTAAGAGATTTGATTCCTTGGGTGAGACCGAGAGTGCGACAGCAGTAAAGTCTGCTCAGCAGATGTATGATGAGATCAACCAGAGTAATACAGGGGTCAGGGTGGTGGCCAAAGTGCAGGAGGTAGAAGGTAGAGTGCAACATGTCAGCCATAGAAACTCAGACAGGGCAGGGCCGACCATGCTGCATCCAGGAACTAGCAGCTGCCAGCAAGAGTATGGTCAGTGGAGAGGACCAAATGGAGACCACAAGACGAGTAACAAGCTCTCTGAGGGGCTACGGTTGCCTCTATCCCATACCACCGAACCTTACACTCAAACCAAGTCACGCTTAAGGAGCCCTACTTCACCTTCTCTCGCCGGGGTCTTCAACACATCTTTCCCTGCCTCCAACAGTCTCCAGAGCATGTCCCCAGTCCTGTCCCCTATGTCCTCGAAGCAGGCAAGCCCACAGTTCAACCACCGCATTGTACTCCTCTCAGACAAGGATGTGGACCACGAACAAGACAGCTCCAGCAACACCGATGAGGCCAGAATCTTCAGCGAGGTCATCGACAAGAACGGCAACAAGCGAACCGTCACCCGTCTGGACCTGAACCTCGGCAGGCGGCCCAGCAGCTCGAAGTGGAACTCCTCAAGCAACTCCACAACAACAGGTGAGTTATTAGATGCTCCTACTCTGAACACGCCGATTCATGTTCGAACATCCTGCCTTCATCTAAATGTTGACACCGGTGCTTTTATCATCTCAGTACCGTGAAGCGTTTGTCAGAACATGCCCTTCATCCGGCATTGCTGATGCTGGATTTCAAAGAAAAAAGATGCCTTGAGAGATTCAAGCGTGTGAATGTGTGTGAGTGTGTCAGACCTACTGCCAGAGGTTGTTGTTGTTAAAGTGCTCGAGCAGTTTACTCTGCAGCATTGCAACTGACAGAGATTTACTTTGTCATTCCGGCTGTTATCTAATAAACTAGTTAGACCAATAAATAAGCACTGTTTTCCAAAATGTCTCTGTTAGTCTTGTTAGTCTTTGGCCGCTGTGTATCCATCTTGGCTCAGACGTGTGACCACAAATTAAAAACTACCCAACAGAGTTGTACAAGGGGCAAGCAAGGCCTGAGAATAGTTTGGCTGATGATCTAGTTAACCCTGTCAGTGCTGCTGGGAAGGCAGAGATTAGTGGGAGTGTCCCAGATCAAAGGCTCAAAGTTGACACTGGGTTCAACCTGACTGGGGTTCTCGTGAGCACAGTGTTAACTGAAGCATTGCCAATTTAGACTTTGAGGGATCTGCTGGCCCTCCCCGAAATCCACATCATATCCAGTTCACAGGAAACTGACAAAGGATCAGTGATCCAGTGGGCACAAGGGCTACAGAAGACAGGATTCAAGTTTCCTTATTTTCAGAACTCTTTATAGGATAACTGCTCATGCAATTCTGTGGCCCTTTGCTCTTTGATTAAAGCTGCTGTACATGACATATTGTCAAAATAAGTGTCTTAAGCTCTATATTCCAAAAGTAATTACTGCTATAGTAGAGTGTTTGGTCATTTTTTGTTCAGTAACCCATGTCTGTACTTCCCCTATGGAAGAGAAAACAGATTTTCCAGTATCTCTACACACTTTATCCAATCAGGACAGAGAACCCCATGAAGAGGCAGATCAAGCCTGGGCAACATGTTGATGTTATGATTTTATCGTGATATGAGGCGATATACTTAATTAGTTTTTGAATATTGTTGTGTCCTGACCTGGCATAAGCGTCGTCTTGTCTTGGTTTTAAAGGCTGCATCATGGTAATGTAATGTGGTACTTGGCCTGATATTTGCCTTTATTTTTTTTATATATCTATCTATATCTATCTATCAATCTATCTATCTATCTATTTTTTCTATCTATATATATATCTATATATCTATATATATATATATATATATATATATATATATATATATATATATATATATATATATATATAAACTTGACGTCAAACTGGCAGCAACATCATATATTGATGATGTTGCTGCCAGTTTGATGCTTATTCGAAGCAGACCTCATTGTTATTTATTAATCAGCTACCGCTGTAACCAGATAAATCATCCCTTTCAGTCACTAGAAGAAAATATTTGCTTTAATCTACTGCAGCAAGCAGAAGGCCTTCCAATGATTATGTAATTTACAAATAGAACATAGACAATGGTTGGACCCCTTTTTTATTAATGTCATCGCAAACGGCGAACTATGCTGCATTTTAAAGAGCGTTTGAGTCGTTACGTCATAGTCCAGCTCTGCCAATTCAGCTAGCACTGCTCAGCTCAGCAGCAGCCGGAGGGAGAGGAGGAGCTGAGCTGTGTGGAGATAAGCTAACTGGTGCTGGCTTTACTCATGTGGAGTTGATTTGAATCAATTCCCACTGAAATGACACTGTCGGTGTGTGTCCTAACCTAGGCATGCACACACACAGATGCCACCATTGACATTTGCACATGCACACACATAATCCACATTATCTGGCATTATACGCCACCTCTTTTTTTTTCTTCTTTTTATTTATTTAATCCCATGTTTTTATTAAATCCAAGGCCAGATATCATAATTCCTCATCAGATGTGACCGCGTGATATTAAGACGGATAAGCTGTTGATATGAAACTTTGCACGATGCACGTAATTGCGTACTTCATGCCAACCAAATGCTTCATGCTACACAGCCGTCACAGTGAAGGCTTTAACCCTTAATCCAAAACAAAAGGTCCTTCTGTCGATTTTGCTGCATTTTAGCTGTTCAGTAGATCGGCCTTGTGTTGCCCGATAATTGAATACCCTTCAGATGCTAACACAGATAAATGAATATCACAGGGTCCAGCCAAAAGGGCTAAATGGGTCAGTGTGAAGCCCTTCATGGTTTGCAAATGTCAAACTAATTATGGACCCGGGCTCTTTAATCTCTCACTGAAGCTCAGCGCCTATAAATGAGTGTTGTCATTATTATGCAGATGAGAATGGTTATTCTCAAGAAACGCATTCTTTTGTTCGCTTCATGTGTTAATGCAGTCTGTGTAACCGAATAGCCGATGTGTTTGCTGAGGGTGTATGTGGTTGTTTTATGTGTGTTTACACAATGTCTACAGTATTACTGCTAGTTCCTCTTTGTGCCAGCGCTCGTGTTGCTCGTTCTGATGATAAGGGCACAGTCAACATAATCAACCTTTAAAAAAAAAAAAAGCTACTGAAGAAACTTTAAACCCGCAATAGTAAAACCAAAACAAATGGCTAAAAGACACTATTGGATGCTAACAACCTGCGCGTTCCTTACACGTTAGTCATATGGTCTTATGTCCTTTTTTAAAATGACTGATTGTAGCAGCTTTAAAACAATCACCTTTCGAGCCAGTCAGCCTTTAGTATGTCCCCACCCGCCTCCTCTTAGTTCCCAACTCATTTTATTGTCTGACATATGGCAACCAATACCATAATCAGATTACCCGATGCGTTCCTGCAAGGTCATATGAAACTGATCAGTGTAGAGCAGGAGTGTATCACCCCTGCTCTCCCTGCTAGCTGTCATTCAACACAAAGTGCCCTGCCATGCAACATTGTTCCACCCAGCATGGACAAGGCCCAGCTTTAGTCACATAATGAAGTGGATTCCGCCGAAACAGACCAGTCCGTCTCCCACTTTTGCTCTCGTTTGCATACTACAGACGGACAAACAGTGCACAAAGGTCATCCTCGCATAACGTGTAACTTGTTTTCTTTAATAAGTGACTGCTATGCTGCTTTTAGCAATGTTCCATCTCGTGCTGTTTAATGCTTCTTCTCAGCGTTCCACTATTTTAAAGATACACCCACCCAGTGGATTGAAGCGAACCTAACCAAATTTCAGACTGCTCCCAGTCAATGGCCTGCCAGACACAATGAGAGCACTCTTCCCTCTTCCTCAGCTCTGTATAAACCCATCAGCCTCCAGAACTGCATTTCAAATCAGTAATGATGACTCTGTGGGCATTGTGTCATGCTACATTACTGTGCTGGCCCTCAGAGCACCACAGAGCTCCTCTCTGAGTTTCTACTCGTAGCTACCTCTCACACTGATCAGAGTTATTACAGTTTTGTATTTTTATTTCATTTTTATTTTTTGTTTTCAATTAAGTTCACTTTCAGTTAATTTCAGTAGTCGTTTTAGTTGTCTTTTAATCTTTTTCATAATATGAGCTAGACATGCACCGATTTTCAAAAAAATCTGAGCTGCTACTGGTGCTTAAAATACATTTTTTGTTTTTGCTGTTTATTTTGTTTTTGTTATTTATTGCCCATATTGTGCCAGGCAAACAAAGAAATCCTCCTCATAACAATAAATGTTTTAAAGTAATCTATGAAAGAGCATGTATGATCGTACAATTTTGTCAAACAACGGTTAATACAGCGTTCTTCCACATGAGAAATGAACAATAGTGGCTTCAAATTGATTCAACACAACGGATAAACACGAGCCAGTACTATCAGTGATTGTAATCTTATTACCAACAAGGTAAATATCTGCCAAAAGCATTGTTTAACATGTTTATCTTTGCATGATATGGGGGGTATTTGTCAGGGGCAAGAGCTAAGATCATCAGATCTCATTTTGCATGTCAGGTTACAAACTGCTCACTTGCGGCATGGCCAAGAAAAGGCTGATTAAAGCTCACTGTAAGCATCATTTCAGCTAACTTCTTGTCCATTTTGCCGTAACCAATCACCTCCCTCCTCTCTATGTCACCACAATTTCACCACTATTCTTCCCTTTTTCTTTTCATCCAGTGTTTTTCATCACTTTGCCTGTTTGTCGCTGGAGGCATTGGAATTGGAAGCTTTCCCTGTTCTGCCATCGTCGATATAGACAGGATCGCCTCTTATGTAGTTGGTGGGCAAGGATACCAGAAAAACATATTTTCTCTTTTACTACATGAGCAAGAGGAGGAGAGACATGGCTTACTGAACAAACATCCTATTACAGTGATAACTGTTAGAATATAAAGCTATTTAACCCTTACTTTAATAAAAATATATCACTTACAGCAGCTTCAATCCATGTAAATTGCTACAAATTGTTGCATACAGTCGCTTTAATTGAAATGTTTATTTTTTTCACCCCTCGCAAAAGCAGTCAGACGAACAGATATCCACAACCAACAGGCCTACGTGGAGAAACCGCTGTGACGGGCACGAAAGAAACAGTGTGATTCACTAATCCTGCATTTTCCATGATTTATATTAAAATCTATGATCCTCCTTCCTGGCTAAAAGTGTCGTGGGGAGGGGGTGGAGGCTGCCACATGGCCCACTTCTTTTACTTTGAACGATGAGGCTATAGATTTTAAGTGGATATAATTGAGCGCACTGGGAAAAGCTGTTGCGTCTGTAATAAGAAAGGGAATCTGTAGCGGGGGAGGCGTTAGACTATTGTTCATTTGTGATAGCTCTCTGCTTTTTCTGGTCTGCTATAGACTGTAGTCTACCAAAGAAATGATCAGGTTTCATTAACTGCTGCTTACGAACTAAAAATGAGATGGTCTGCGCTTTTAAAGGTTTGAAGAAAAACTCTGTGGTTTCCTCTCGCTGCTTTGTTGTGATTAATACATCCTCCGCCACAGCTTTCTCTGACCGCTGGATGAGCGATGGCCGGCAGACACAGTGACAGGTGGTTTAATCCATCGCCGCCGACAACACCCACCTGTCAGGATCAGACAATTGATGGACTCTGAACTGCCCCAAACACAAATACTTTATTGTTGAAATGATGATGCTTACTGTAGCACAGAAGCACCCGTGCTGTCTGGCAGCTGCTCACTCACACACGGTGATTTTTTTTTTTTTTCACTGTCAAATTACTGCACTGTCATTCAACACCTGCAGGTTTTCCCAGTGGAAACACCTGTAGATGTCGGAGGCTCTATTAAAGCACATTGACTTCTGCTAAAGAGAGTTTTTGTGCAGACCTCAACAGTATTTGGTAGACTGCTGTTTCTTGGGTTGGGATGATGTAGTTAGAATTGCATCACTGTCAGACCCAATCCCGTCTGCACCCAGTGTCCCCTCAGTTATGGACATTATGATTCAGTCTCAGCTTTTAGAGCAGCAGTGAGGGAGATTAAATCGGAATAAGCGCACGGTTTTCCCCCGGGGTTAGTGAACTTAAGCTCACTGTGTGTGAGTGCATGTAAGTGAGTGCACGTAAGAGTGTGATGGAAAAACTATCGTAAAAAAACAAAAACAAATGCAGTGCGTTCATTACCTGATGGGTCCAAGACTTGGCTACCCAAAGTGGGGCCCGCATGCCAAAGCTGGCAAGCCAAAAGGTTATATTTGGCAAAAAAATTGCAAATTAATTAAAGAGAAATTATAATAGAAATGTGTTTATTCTGTTTTATTTTTTGCAAGGTAAAAAAGCTGTCTTTAGATATGCAGGATCCTTACTTTCCATCATCTGAGCTCGACAGGCAGAGTTAATCTATGCGCAGGATGTGAGTTGTGGCAGAATTCAGATTTTTTTTATCTGAACAATACAGTACATTAGATGTTGCTTTTTGCCTGTGGCCCACCATTAACTTTGGGTTTTGACCCCCCACCCCCCCAAGGAGAAATGTTTGGCCACCCCTGGTCTTAGAGAGTTGCCTCTTTGTGTCTGTCATGTCATTGCAGTGTGTGTCTTATTCCGAGCATACAGTAGTGACGACGGAGCTTCACTGCAGTGTTTCACCTCAGGTACACAGGCGTACCTCTTCCAGCTCCCTGTCCAGATGGTGGCAGTGTGGGCCAGCTTATGCATGTTTAATAGAGTGACCAGAGAGGCAAATATGCTCAAGCAAGCTTTAGAAATTGTTCGACTGTAAAGTTTTGTGAGGGCTCCTATGAAGCAACATAGCATACATACATAAATAAGTGTTCATTATCTTCTTTCATATATCTAATAGTTCAGTTGGAAGCAGGAACTGTAGCGACGGCTGTTTCTGCTCAGTGGTTTCTTTCCTTGGCAGGACTGAGCTTTACTCTGCATTTGGAAGTGGCCTAGCCTGCAGTCAGCAGTTCCCGCTGCGGGTCCATGCAGCGCAGCATTATCATAATGAAAAGTTATTAATCTAATCCTACTGCTTTTTTTTCCCCTGCTGTCCAAGTCCCAGATAACTGGAAGGACTGCAGGCATTGCTGCCATCTCATAATGAGTGATTTCGGTAGAACACTGAAGCTGAATTAATTTTTTTTTTTTTTTTATGCGGCCCCTCCCGATTCTTTTGTGTGTGTGTGTGGGGGGGGCTCTCATAACAGAATTTAAAGCATTTGGCAGGGAGGTATACAAGGGGGACATCTGACTGCGGCTGCAAAATACTGCAAATAAAACCATCACACTGCGATTACTTTTCATGTTATGCTTGTGGTAACATTTAACTGGTCGGAATGATCATTTTGCATTAACATTTTTATTTTCACCGAAAGAACAGTTACAGTTGTGATGATGGGACATTTGTCGAAGCATGCACCAAACAAACGTGATCATGATGATTTGTGTGGCAGGGCATCTCTGCAGCGCCACAGCATTTCATTCTAATGCTGTTTGTCACACATTTGACCTTTTTCAAAAAATTGCAGCTTCTGCTATTTGACTACTGAACAGATTTGCACTTGGTCATATTGCAATTTTCAATAGTATCTTTATCAATTGTGCAGTAATGACATGCGCTCTCTTCTTGGCCACTCATTACAAAGGCCTGCATCAGGCTATTTTAGCATCTTATCGAACAGGAAGTGATATGATTTTCCCTGTTTCCAGCTCACAATTCTGCCCTGGACGAGGTGTTGTCTTACAGCTGGATGAAATTGAGGTCACCCAGCTTCAAGAGCTACACCCTCCCCCCTCTTACACGCACTATCTCATCTCCACTCTCTCCACCTCCTTTTTCTTTCTCCTTAGTCATTCACCTCACTGTCCCCTATCCCATATCTCTTAAACTCGTATGACTTGCATGTCTGAATCTCTTGAGAAAGTAAATGCATGCATCGAGGCAGGATATACCGTTCTTCCATGCACTTGAGACGAATGTGAAATTGCTTTTTCTTCTGGTGCCCCTCGTTCACTGACACTAGCCTGCTTCCTGAAGTTAACAGCATGCGATTTGTTCAGAACATAGTGCATGAGGAGGGTTCTGCACCGCACTGAGCTGTAAATATTAAAGGCCATGTTCAAAATGAATCCAGCCTCACCGCAACACTGCAGCAAAAACAACAGCCCTGTTAAAGCTGTTTCCTGAGCATCATCCCAGCTCACTCATCATTAGCCTCTGTGTTACTGCCTGGTCAGGAGAGGGCAGTGTTTCCCCATCTGAATGAATTCCTCCTCGAGGGCCTTTGGATTGAACACACAATCACACACAGCTATCTGCAGCTGACTTTATTCCAGCGGCGTTACAGTGCAGAGCAGATCACTGTAACAGTGAACGCTTCCTGAATGCAAATCAATATCAGACGGTGGTATTTGAGGCCAGTGCTTTGCAGCCATTTTTTTCCCCTACTGGATGGCTTTCTGCCGGTGTCGACGGTGGGAACAGGGCCGTCTAAGTGCAGATAAAAATAGCTGTTTGCCCTCGAGCCTGCAACAAACACAGGGGGTCTCTCCCTCTCTCTTTGTCTCTTGCTGCCTGTTTGATGCTAAAAGACTCCGATGCCTGCGTTCTACCTCATTCCACTTTTATCGCACTTGCAGGTTACACAGGAAAACAACTTGCCTCGAGTCACTGTGCTTATTTAGCCTCGTCACGCATGATCACACCTGTTATGCCATTTGTTATTCCTAGCAGCAAAGCGTATAGAGCTGGAACTTACGATTATTTCCAAATGTCGATCAGTCTGTCGATTTATTTCCTTGGATTTGATTGATTTGAAAAAGTCGGTTGAAAAGTCCAGAATGACATCCTCAAATGTCTTGTTTTGTCCACAAGCCAAATATATTCAGTAAAGCGTAAAGAAACTAGAAAACAGTCACATTTCAAGATGCTGAAATCGAAGAATGTTGGCCTTTTTTTTCCTTTTTACTTTAAAAAATGACTAAAACTAATTTAACCCATTATAAAAATAGCCGACCATTAATGTAAAGAATAATTTCGCCCAGTAATGAAATTTCTGTAATCATCCACTTCCCCCCATGCCCTTATGGAACTTCACCCTACTTTCCATCAGCCTGGGGCAGAGGAGATCATCTCTGGATTTTCATTTTTATTTGAACTTCCTCCATCCTTTATAGTTGAAAACCACTGGATTGAATGTTGCAGCTCTAACACGGCATGTTAATTACCCTGTGTTTGTGTGTGCTTGTGTGTTTCTGCAGATGACTCCCTGTTGCGCCAGGATGACATTTGGGTGCTGGATGGCGACGATCCTCATGAGCCCCTCTCCCACGTTCCAAGGCCCGATCACCTGGACTTCCTGCGCATCACGCCGCCTGAGGACGACATCATCGGGGACACACCCTACTGCCCAAAGCTGGAGTGCACGGTGAGCAGCACAAACACAAGTTTAGCTGTCATGCATATTTTCACACCTAAAGCACTCCTTTCTCTCCCCCTCGTGGGACTCAGGGGGATTTCTCTCCACTCAGGCATTTAATCACCTGATCATGAATTCTTTGAAATGGATTAACCGGTCATGGATTCTAATCTGTGGACTTGGGGTCCTGAGCCAAAAACTGACTGAGATAATTCCACTCAAACCTCACAACAAAGACAGGAAATCTCTCTTTCCCTTGTACATTTTTTAATCTTGTTTTCAGAGGTGAAGTTGCACCACAATATTCAGTTTGCCACTGAGCATGTGAGCGATGTAATCCTCCTGACCTGTATGTGTGTCTTCTAAAAATAAGCCCACGGCAAACAATGCATTGTTTGTCTCCAGGTGTTTGCAGGCCACCAAACTGCACCTCTAAATCGACAGACTGTTGTGGAAAAAACGATTGCGTCTGTGAAGTCTTTCCAGATTCCATCATGCCGTCTGGTGTTCATTCCTGCAGCAGATGAGCCACATTACCGGGGTGTGGTTTGTTTGTTTTTTTTAGGAGGGTGGAGTATCAGTGCAATCTGCACATTGTTTTCCCAACACACAATAACTGGCCTGCTTGTGACAATGATCAGGTAACATACCAGTACAAAAGGCCACGCCGCACCAGATTATGCCCTCTGCATTGTTGTGTAAGTGACAGCCATCTGCCTTGTCGGCCATTTACATTCCTTAGAAATACACACACCTCTATTATACATAATATATTCTGAGTGTGTCGTAACAAATGAATACACAAAAAGAAGGTTGTGATGATTTATCCAAGTATGTGGGATGCACTTGTGTAAGTGTTTTGCATGATCTGCCACTTTACCTCCTATTTTGAGTTGTCAGATCTGTATTCACACCACAGTCTTGCCTATCAGAGGAGTTTCTTTCTGGTATAAGCTCTAGGTGGTGGGGTGGGAGGGGGGATTTACTGTGTGTGTTGGAAATACCACTGCCCTTATGTAACTTAATTCCTCAGTCTCAGAATCCCCTCTCTCTCTTTGTGGCTTTCTACAGATGATGGGAACAAAATCATAATCCACAATCCATGGAAAATGCAATTACGCTTGGTATTTTATTCACTTAGGTTTTTATTGGTGGGAGATAACAAATAAAACATTTAATCATATCAATAGCAAAGACATACTTGTTGGGAATGTGCCTGTACGACAGTGTTCCCATCGTTCATACAGTTGTTCAGCCGGGTTTGTTTTCAACATCACTATGTCGGGCTGTGGAAGCCAAAATCGACCATTTGTCCATCTTAATGGACTGGATTTCAAACTTGCGTCCAGCTCAGACAGCCTGAAGGAATGCAGTCAAGGAGAGTGACCTTTGGCTGCTAATGGCGACCACAGTTTGAAGAATGCTGCATTTTTCTAAACACTTCCTTGATATTTATGCAGAAATCTATCAAAGGTTAGAGCAGGTTCAGTCAAGGATAAGCTAAAAAAGATTATACAGTACAGTTGCTTCTCTCTGCTGTTTGATTTATTTATAAAAAGTATTTTAGGTAGTCTTTCCCACACACAGATTGGATTTAGCTTGCAAACCTCCTCACAACTAAGCTGAATCAAACCTATATACAGACTTATGGTAAGTAAATCAAACTGTCTTTTTTCTCTTACTGATTTTAGTCCTGCTCTGTCTGAGTGCTCATGAGCTGCCTCCCACACACATTAGCCTCTTAGCATGTTAGCTAGAGCTGGCAGGCTGACTAATCACCAGGTCTTAAGCCCTGTGTTGGACTAACACACCGCGATGAGGGGATAACAGACCTCTGCGGCTCTCCACCTGACCACAAACTGCTTCCCTCTCCGCGTCTGCCCTGTTACCTCAGCAGCCATTTTACAGGAGTGAGCAGAGGTAATCAGACACCTGTGGTGTCGGTCTCTGCAGGTCTCCTCCCAGGAAGGGAGGAACCTGAAGGGAGGCGTCCCCAGACTGGGTAGACCAGTAAGACACTTTTTTTTTTTTTTCCTCAAACCTGAGGGATATTTTTTCTCACACAGAAGCACACAGGACTTTCCTGTATACTGGGACACAAGTTAGAGAAACTACAGGAACAGTTTGGTCATGGATTCCACAGTGTATACCAGCAAATAGAAGGGACTTACAACTTAATAGATAACATCGCTCAACTTGCCGGAACGGTTGGGAACAGTTTTGTGGAAGGCAGGTGAACTCTGCTCTCCTGTTCTCCCAGGAAGATTACAGCAGGACATGCTTCCAGCCGGTGAACAGCTCGACTTCATTTTGCAGCGTCATAGGAATCCTGCTCACACAGACGAGACCGAACTGTACTAATGACAACGTGCTGTACTGTCAGTAGTACCGTGATCTAATGAAAGTCTACTATATGCAACCTGTTTGCGCGTCACCAAACGGGAATACAGGGTAGTGTTGTTGTAATTGCCGTGCTCCTGGAGAAGGTAAGAGGAGCTGGGGAGATTTGTCCATACAAAGGTCTTTTGTTCCCAGTCAGTGGCAGAAGTGGAGTAGGAGCAGCTTGAATAACTGGAGGTGAGGAGATGGACCCTTTGTGACATTTTCGTTGGATACTTTACTGGAGCTGCTACCTGTTTTGGTTTGCCTCGCTTCACTTTCAGATTGAACAAAAATGGACAGTGCAAGTAAGAACTCGGGGCTTGCGGAGCAGCCCACTGGTTCTCTCCTGAATGCCTTAAGCTTTGGTTTCTTTCGCCGAGATCGATCTGCCTCTTCTGATAAACCATCAGCCAGGCTGATGTCTTTCAAGGAGTTGCCAGATGGGGAGAATCCTCCTCCTGCAGATGCGAATAGTGAGCTCCAAGATATCCATATCCATATTCAGGATGATGGTACTGCTTACTGTGATACACGGCAGAGGGCTGAATCATCGGAAAGCTACAAGGAGTCTTGCGACCAGGTTAAAACGGCGATGGGAGCCTCAGTTGACCCTGATCTGGTCCAGGTCACCAGAGTTGAAACATACAGTGACACGGAAAATGAGGATGAGAGCACAACCCGCGGCAGCTCTAGACTGTTAGAGACGTTTGCCAGGTCCAGGAAAAATACCCTACCTGCTCAGGACAATAACGAAGTGGACAATGGTGATAGATATGAGCTTAAAGAGTCCGGTAAGGCAGATGAAGAGTACCAAATTCCTTCCTTTAGAACTCACAACGTTAGGGAGAGGTCCTTAGTAGAATCCATTTTATTTAATACCAGCAGGTTCAGCAGCAAATCGGGCCCAAAAACAGCCAAACAGGGTGATGACTGTAGTCTCAAGGAGAGCCCATTCACCATGTCTGCAGATGTAGAAACAAGTGCTAGAAAGATTAGTGGCGACAATGTGAGAGCAGATGAGAGCGACGAGTATGCTGGCATAGATTGTTCTCTGCCTGTTCCTTCCGTCATCTCTGGGCATCTGACTTTGGAGGATGCTGGCTGTAATTCTACCATGGCCTCTCCATTAAGGCAGATGGAGGACTTGGATCATATACAAAAGGAGGAGCCAGATGAATCTCACTACAGACTGGCGTCCTCTACTGTTCCCCTCAGCCCAAAGACCCCAGAGGAGCAGTCAGACTCTACAGGCATCACAAATCAAACCACGTTGCTGCCATCTACACCTAAAGAGTCACCAGTTGACTTTCAGCCAAGTGCCACATCCTCTCCAAACACACCGCCGCCAGCTTCATCTATTACCCGCTCCCCTAACTCTTCCACTTCGTCCCCATCCAGAGGCACGTCGCACTCTCCGTCCCCTTCCTTCCAGATGCCGGCTCTCTTCAGTGGGTTGCGGGTGCTGAAGAAAGGAGCAGTTGGGGAAGAAAGGGAGACGATGTCCGAAATCAAGCAGAGGGAGAAGGATGCTGACCTGGCCCTGCTCAACCTGAAGAAGTCGGTAAACAAGGCCAAGCTCTACCCTGAGCAGAAGACGGCCTCTCCAACCAAAAAACTCCCAGATCCTAAACCGGTCACGGGAACTAAAAGCCTTGTAATGGGACAGCTGAGTCACCTGCTCGGCCGAGACAACCAAGATGAGACTAAGAAGTCTGACGGTCGGGATGATGATGATGATGATGATGATGATGATCCAAACACAAAAAAAGACACCAAAAAGTCTGAGGAGGGAAAGGATGCGGATCCGAATGGCAACAAAGAGTCTGAGAACGGAGAAGAGGTTGTGGGAGAGAAAACTCCAGGCGCAGAAACCCCAACATCCACGCCGGAGAAAAAGAAAACCTCAGACCTGGCTTATGAAACTTTCAGGAACATCTTTGGCCCCAAAGCTGTCAAAAAGGAAAAAATGGAAGATGTGGATCTGGAAGCGGTGAAAAAGAAACTAAAGACTGACAAGGAAAATCTAAGGTCTATTTTTGAGAGAGCCTCCAAATCTCCTGGCACGGACAGGAGTCCTACAGAGGCTAATGTATGAAATTCACTCAGTTATTAGTCATCTTTCTTTTATTTACTGGAAAATGTATTGGAAGTTGCAAATGTGCTTTGTACGAATATGAATGCTGACATTTTCACTTGCGTTTTCTCTCCCCACAGACGGAGGTCACGTCTCCTACTGACAGTGAGGACCGGACTCCAGGGCGTCTGCAGGCTGTGTGGCCTCCACCCAAACCCAAGGATGAGGAAGAGAAGGTGGGGCTCAAATACACCGAGGCAGGTAAGAACCACAAGTTTGTTGCTTTAGACGCTGTTGTCTGTCCTCGCCCGCAGGAATGTTGATGGAAATTCACAACAGTCTGGCTTACACTGACACACCTCACACTGATGGGCTTTGTGGATAAGTGCCATTGTAGATATCATGTTTATATCATAGTGGGTTTTTTTGATTGTTCTCTTGCAAAAAGAAAAGTTGAGCCACTGGTATCACACCCTCACTCTACACTTTACTTTACTTTTAAACTCGGAGAGGAATCATGCAGAGCTAGATAAGCATCAGCAGCAGTGTGTAAGACATCCTTTAAATCAATTTAAGAACACAGTGAGGCAGTGTCTGCACCTTAATGCTGCCGTTTGTGCGGCTTTGGCACGACAGGATAGCATGTTAGGCTGTCAGTGATGTAAATTCATTTAATGGGATTGAGTATGCTCCGGGCAGTGCGCCATGTTTGGCCCACCTTGTACTCTAAAGTTGTAATGACTCGGCAATTGGTTAAAAGCACACACCGTCGTCCACAGGCTGATTCCATTACAAAGTAAAAAGCCTTTCCCTCTCGTGTTCTGGTACGGTGGAGTTATCGACTAACATCTGTTGGATGTTCTGTGCCGTGCAACTTCATCCGCGAGAATAGAATAGCAAGTGTGGATTATTCTGGTGGTTTGTGAGGGTTTGCTCTCATGTGGAAGCAGAGCAAAAGTCAAGACTGTGAGCCATATAGATAAACCAAAACATGTGTACATTCATATCTCCTACTTCGCACAAGAGTCTGTTAATTCGTCACACACTTAATTGTATGGCCAATTACGGATTAACTGGCGTAAATAATGACTGCGCATTACCCAGTATGTTAAGTAGTTAAAGGAGATTGAATTTCTTTTTGATATGCCTGAATCTTATCATTGAATCAGACGAATCGTTGCTGCAGTACCATCATTATCATTACAACAGAATGCATGTGTGTGGCCTCCACAATTAGTGATGGTTAGCTGCAGTCTGACCCGGGGAAAGATTTTCTTTTTCTGAAGTAAATCAGAACAAGTAGATACAAGAAGCTTTTAATTATTCAAGCCATCAGTCTGTATTACATGCAGCTTTAATCTGCAATTCTCTTAGCTGATCACTTGCACTTTTGCCCTTTCATCAAACTTAATTTTACTGATTCAGTTTGACTGCTTTTATCCAAATTTATTGTTTAGTCTGTCTCAATGTGTTCAAATGTGTTATTATCATTATGTTGTGGTCTTATTGTGAAAGCCCTTCTATTTTATTTGATTCATTTCTGGAGCCCTGGATCAAATCATTTCCCCCATGTGGGACAATAAAGTGGATCTGACTCTAAATTAGTCTCAAATGGAATGATGAAAAAACTCTCAGATGGAAAAAAAAAAGATAAGCTCCAAACAGACTCGTCCTAAAATAAACTGGAATACAATCTTGACAGCAGATGACACAACACATTGTGTGACTTTGTGGAGCACATGGGATAGGATAGGGCAGGATGTTGCAGTTTATCACTAACTTAGTGAAAATGGGCTCGAGCTCAAGTATGTCTGCATGATGCTGAATCAGCATTTTTGATTTGTGTTTTGACCCGACGACAAAATGTTTTGTTTTGGCTCTCACTTCAGCCAGCAGCGGAATTTAAAACTGGTCGGTCAAGTTACAAATTTAGCTTTTTATTGTGAAAGTGATCCACCCTTCTGAAGAAGTTCACCACAAAAGAAATGTTCATCTTGTTGGAATGTCTCTCGCCTTGCAGATTAGCTTGATAATGCTTTACCATGCTAATCATTCAGCCCTTAGCTCAAGATAACATAACTGTGCTAACTTGAATAGTTCTTAGTAGAGCCCATACCTCTGATAAAGGCCTGTCAGTCCACTTTTGTACTTGCTCCAAGATACCCGCCACCTAACTAGAAGATCCAAACTGGATTCCTCGAGAAATGTTCTTAGAGAAAGGTTAAAAGAAATGATGATTCTGTCTCTTTATCCAGATCTCCCCAAATGTTAATGTGGTCTATTCTAATATAAATGTTCTGGTATTGCCTTCTCTCAGAGCACCAGGCTGCCCTCTTGCAGCTTAAGAGAGAGTGCAAAGAAGAGCTGGAGAGGATGCATGTAAGTATGATATCAATATAGCAGACATGTAAAAAACACTGACTGAAAACACATTATGTGGCAGGGAAAACTAGTCCAGGCATCTCTGTGAGGGCAGACTAGGCAAGACAAGTGATTTGCGCATCACATTTCAACAGCATGGCAATTCAGAGCGCTTAATTAAAGCTAAGTAAGGCGGCTCTGATGCATAGTATCAAACAGAAATAAGGGATTTGTGAAACAAAAGGCTAGCAATACATTTTTGAATATCTAGTCTGCCCTTGCAGTTGAGCCTCCTGAACACAAGATGGCACTGAGTGAGCACAAAATGTTCAAGTGCAGCTGAGCTGATTTAAAACTCTCAGTGTTTAGTAAATTGAATAAAATAAAATGTCTTTTCAATGTGAATTATTTTATGTTTTTTGCACATTTGCATTCCTAGAAAGATGGTATAGTTGGGGTAAACACAATTTGAAATACATTTTAATGGGACTCTGATATCTGTAGTCAAATGTCAGTGTGGTTGTAGGTTATTCTGGGGATATTGTATATTGAATTTGAAATGTTACAAAAATAGTCAAATTAGATCTGAGTGTGAGCATTTAGTATTTAGTATCCAAACTTAAAACTTGAATTATTAGACAATTTCTTTACAATGGCTTAATGTCTTGATCAAAAACTCCTTCTGTAACCTCAAGAACCTTTTTATACCAAAAGTGAACTACATCGATGAAATACAATATATTTACCATTTTATTCAATGTTGTAGTGACTTCACATTATGTTTATTAAAACACCTAAATTTCTTGTATTATGTCTAACACTGTCGCTTCCAGATGATTAGTCCATGCCACACAGAGTTCTGTGATCGACATTTTTGTTTGACAGCTCTGTCCTTAATATATTTTAAAGGTGTCTGTTTCATCCATCAAAAGCAGAGGTTAGGAAAAGTGTTGCAATTGGATTTTTTCGTCTGTCAACTTAATCAAGAGTCAAACTCTCTGTATACCCTCGGAAAACTCAAAGAACATAGTTATTATGGCCACGTTACATAATTTCTACCACTGATAAATTGCTTTACAGAGCGTTTCCTTGAAAAAGTGTGACCTCAGAAATGGTCTCTCGGGCCGTCTGCTTAAAGCCTTTAATTTGACGTCGACCTTTAGGGCACTCATGCTGACACCGACAAACATGCACTGCAGTCGGCCCACAAGAAAGGGCGGGAACGTGCCTAATTCTATTTCTAAACGGACACAAGCTAACCAGGAACATGTGTAAGATTTATTGCAAAACAATTTCCTTTCTGCATCAAATCAATACTTCGCTTTGGTTGGATTATTTGCCATTGTTTGAAATGTCAAACGAAAACTGGAGATGCAAAATGTTTTTACTAATAAACCAATATAATGACAATGAAGTTAAAAACCAAGCTGAGACGAATTAATACGATTTGTATTTTTCGACATAGAATCACGTTCATGTCGGCCCCTTTAAAAGAATGATTACACAGTCTGATCCAAGTTCATTTAATGAAACACGTCATCTACCACCAAATATGGTTTCATTTTATTATGTGATGAAAATGCCTGAATTTTGTTTGTTTGTTTTCTCCTGCTCTTGCTTCTTACAGTCTGACTTTGAGCTCCAGCTCTTCCAACTGCGAGGTGAGAATGCGGTCTCAGTATCACATCTCGAAGTGATGATTGCCAAGATGCAGAGAGACAGAGGGTATAACGCGGGCCAGGAGCATCGCGAGGTCCGCGATGTTGCCGTGTCCACTGCAGATGACCAGATCGCCAAGGCGTTCCGCAACGTGAGCATCCAGACGGACAGGGAGACCTTCATCAAGAGCCCTGAGGGTGCCAAAAGCCCCAGCCAGAACATACCCAAAAAACTCAACCTGGACTCTATCGGACTAAATCTAAACGCTGGAACAGCCCCGGGGCCTCCTGGACCACCACCTCCACCTCCACCCCCTCTCCCACCAGGCCTCTCAGGACCTCCACCACCACCGCCTCCTCCTCCTCCACCTCCTCCCCCTATGCCAGGCAGCATGGGAGCCCCACCGCCGCCCCCACCACCCCCACCTCTCCCTGGTGGTGGTCCGCCACCCCCACCGCCTCCGCCTCCCCCTCCTGGCCTACCTGGAGCTGGTCCACCTCCTCCTCCCCCTCCTCCAGGCGGTGGCCTGCCACCTCCTCCCCCTATGGGGGGCTTCAGTCTGGGCCAGCAGGAGAAGGCCCCACGGAAACCTGCCATTGAGCCAGCCTGTCCCATGAAGCCTCTGTACTGGAGCAGGATACAGATACAGGACAATAAGTATGTGGAACATTGCTTAATATACACTCGTAGTATATCTTAAGGGATAATTACGGTCAATACAACTTGGGTCTTATTTTCATATAGTAGTAATCATGTTATACGCTGCTAGCTCAGTGATCAGCAATGTTGTTATGAAGAGGATATGAGCTGACTTGGTTGATTAAAAGATTAGAAGTCATGACTTTTGGCTTCAGGCACAACACAAACCCCAGTCTGCTGTGTGGAAGTCCTGTGTTGGACTCATTCGTCCACCACAACCTTGTTGCTAAACTTCCCCCTTTTGCCAGTATGTGGACTCGCAGTCACAGCAGAAAGAAAATGTGCAATGATGCAAAGTAAAAAAAAAATATGGATTTGGATGATGAGGCCAGGTGTAAATAGGCAAATGGCTGTTTTTATTTATTATAAAAACACTGCATAAAGGATTGTATCAGTCAGTAGTCACATATTGCAGGTCTATCTATTTAGAGGTGTATGTGTCCAGAGGCAGGCTCAAAATGTTTGAGGAACAGGGGCGCACCAGCGTGCCAAAAAAGGCACTGGAGGGGCATCCTACAGGGCACTTTATCATGTTTTAGTTACTGTAGAAGCATTCAAGACACTCTCGAGGATTTTTTTCAAACGAGAGGATAAAATGAAAGAAAATCTGAAATAATTGTTAAAATCATCAGAACGCATGTTGACTGTGACTTACTGGGCAAACAATTGTTTTCACTCGGATTGATTTTCATTAGCTGATTAGTTTTGAGGCATTCTACAGTGTCATCTAAGTGAGTCTTTACAAAGTCCTGGACGAGATGAAGATCTCCAGTACTCTCGGGGCTGATGAGGTTCTCCGCTTCATTGGTTCTAATGGGGTCACTCCTGTTCAGAGGACAGATATCAAAGATATGTTTGCTGCACCAGATACTCTGTAATTGTAAGTGGATTATCCAGCCCATTTACAGAGGCTGTGGTTGCTGCCTCTGAGTGCCAGGCTTTATGGCCTTGTATTTCCATGGCTGGATTAGTAGGGGGGAAGCTGAGTTGTGGTTCTCTCTTCCTCTCCCTCTCCCTCTCCCCCCCTCTCTCTCTCTCTTTGGTCCTGGCCAGCGCTGCAGGACTGACTGACTACACTACAGCAGTTTCATGTCAGCTATAAATTTAACTGTAAAGGGCCAAGTTAAGGTGCATTAAATGGGTCAGATGTTTAACTATAGCTGGATCAGCTGTGTGATCTCTGTTAATGGTGTGAGGTTCTGAGTTATTGGGGGGGGGGGTCAGCGTCAGGTTTTGAAATTATGCCAGGTGTCTAAATGCAAGTACAGTTGGCAGCACGCAGGGGCAGACTTTCCTGGGAAGCTGCTTCAAGAAAAAGGGAGCAGAGCTTTCAGGGGGATTTGAATTCAATTAGACTCATAATCCAGTCAATTAGAAAGTTGTCTTGCATGGAAATATGTCTTGAGCTTTTGGATGCAATTTTCTTTTCTGAGCTGAATTCCTGCACAGTTTGTTGAGCTTATTTTCCTCAGTCACTAAGAAGGGGAGTGCGAAATCAAAGGAGGATTTTGGGGCTGCATCATTATGTTCTCATGGTTTACCCCAGAAGAATCCCCTCACCAGTGCCATTGGACTTACTTGACCCTAATTGAGTCACTGGAAAGTCTGTTGATTGTTCGTGTATTTAAGCCACAGTAAGCCTGCCAGCGCTTGTGTTAGCACGTTGTGTCCAGGTTCTCTTTTCTCGCCGTAAATGAGCCTTGACTCTGGGGAGATCAACCCTCCAGTCTCATGAGCTCACAGATGAGGTGTAGTGTCGGTAAACTATGACCTACAAGAACAACTGCAGTGTGTGAAAAGATAAAGGAAACCGGTAATTAGGCATGTGTCAGCACTCCAAAATCTTTCTTTAGAATAAGTTTATTTCCAAGTAAGCGTGTTTATTATGCCGTTAATGTCCGTTTGATTAACAGACATGGGGAGGGAAAGCAGACACAGATGTGTCGAGTTTTAGCAAACAGAGAAAAGTCCGCCGCGTGCTTACAATCCTGAACATCCTCTTGACTTTAGACACCTCTTGTTCTTATTTCTGCCTCTGTTTGTTTTTTCCACGTTACTCAGCAACTTCTGACACACAACACTGCCTCCCGTATTCTGTGTTCTGTTTGCTGGAAATGGAGCTTTATTGCAGAAACAAAGCTCGCCTTAAACTTTTGTTATTTTTATCACCTCGCTCATAAACAGTGCTTTTTTAAAGTTCGGGATCGCGGCTGTTCCTGCCAAGTTTTTGCCGGGCGGCTAAATGGAAAATGAAAAAAACAGCGGGGAAGGTTGCATAAACATCAAACAAGCTTCCGCAAATAGAACACTATTTGTTTAGCTCAAATAAACTATGTTTCAAGCCTGCCCTGTAAGTCACTGTCATTGTGACTGTGCATCTTGTAACCTCAGTTTGGTCATATCGTACGAATTGCCCCTTTAAATCTATACATACAGTTTTTTCTTTTTTACGTTTCAACATTATCAACAGAATGAACAAACAGCAGTGTAGCAATATTATATATAATATCGTGTTGCAGAGATGTCTACTGAAGTTAGTATGGTAACAGCTAGCCTTGGTCGTCCTGTCCACTTTATACCTCACTACTTAGGCCAATAAGGTAATTATTCTTTTACCACCGTACACCTTCTGAATACCATTCTCTCCTCCAAACTAAGATGAGCTTAATTTGCTACATACAAAATGAAAAACCAAAATAGTCTGTTTGTCTCTCCACAGTCACCTCTGGTTTGGTTGTAATGAATCCCAAAATCATTAAGTAAGATGTGAAAAATATTCTAGCTCTAAGCACCATTTTTGCCCACTGCTGATACCCCAACTCACTCTCACTCCTCTGCTGCTAAAGCCTCTCATGTCTCTGCCTACTGCGTCTTCTCGTCCCCAAGGTTATAGTCGCTGTAAATCACCTCCATACCGTGTCCCCTTTCGGCAAACTGACCTCTGTCAGTATCAGAGGCTGTTTTCGGTCCCAGTCCTCGTTTTCAGTGGGAAGTGACTGAGCCCAGTTGAGATGACCTCCAGTCCAGGCATACTTAATCAGATAAAAGGGCCACTTAGCTGCACGGCTAGCTGAGCTAACTTTGGTAACGTCAGCTACTTGCTCCAGCCAAAGATGACTTAGGATGTTACACTTAAGTTAAAACACTATGAAATGAACAACATATTAAGATTTTCACTTGTTTTTCTAGCAACAACACACTCTGGGGCTCTTTGGAGGAACCAAACATCACCAACACCAATGAGTTTGAGGATCTTTTCTCCAAGGCCACGCTGCAGCCGAAGAAGAAGCCCCTGTCGGACACCTATGAGAAAAAGGCCAAAACTAAGAAGGTAAATTCACTCTCCTTCAAAGTTTGGGTTTTAGCTTCTCAGTTTTTCTTTGACCCGGGTTGTGTTGAAATCATCGCTTATTTCCTGTTTATGGTCTCTCTGCAACCACCTGAGGGCATTGTTAGTTTCTTATCAAGCTTTGTTTGAAAAAGGCTCTTTGTCTGCTGTCGTGCTTAATCATAAATCAAAGAAAGAACTAACAAAAGGTGAAGTGGGAAGAAATGGATTGCCTCTCTGATCGAGTCTTCCTTCCAGACTGTTGTGTACAGTTGCCAGGTCCTGCACCGGGCCAACACAGGCTATCAGTTTATGAGCTCACTCCCTTGTTTTTTCTGGGCGGGATTGTAACGAAGGTCGGGTTCAGAGTTATGTTTTTTCCATCTGTGCAAGCTTCAGTGTTTAGTTCTTGAAGATGAAACGAGTTTGGAAAAATCAGCAAAGATGTGCTTTTTGTGCCGGATTGATCTACCGCTCCCCCGACGCTTGAAAGACACACTTGTTGACGTCTTTTCAAATGCTGCAAGTCAGCACCTGTGCGGCAGCCAGCGCTTCGTCAGCATCCTGGCTGCCTGGTGGTCTTCACTGTGGCGTCCGAGTAGTTAAAAAATCGGCCACTGCCTCAGACGGTCCCCTCTAAATCCATACACATCCCCTATTCTGATCAATTTGTCAAGGCTCCACTGCGCTCCAGAGGGTGGAGAGTGCGTGTGTGTGTGTTCTCCTGTCCCCGACCTCCATCCTTAGATCTCTCCGTTCAGTCTGGTCACTCCAAAGCGGCAAACTGTCCAACATTTGATCCAACTCAGACAGCCACATCCAGACACAAATCCTGCCAACTGTCTCCCGTCTGGGCTTACATCAGCCTGGAAGAGGTCTGACCCCACTAATGGAAACACTGCTAAAAACAAGTTCATATCAATCAGAGAAACTCCACGTCCAACCTGCTTTTTTTTTTTTTTTTTTTACATGTTACGCTGGCGACGGTTGATATCTATGTTTAGACATTTTGTCCCCCTGCGCTGTGATTATACAGGAGCCTAACATTTAATGTAAAGGTCTGTGTTTGGAGCCGGCCAGAGCATTCAGAGTGCAACTCCACGATTTAAAGAGGGAAAGCGAAACACACGAAGGCATGGTTGTTTTCAGCCCGCTCAGGAGTCCAACTTGCTGGCAAAGGTCATCAGAATAAAAAGAAACATGTTTACCTAATCATTTTTTATCCCTGAAAGTTTATACTCCCAAGTTAAAGAGGGAGAGAGAGAGAAATCATATGAGCGAGAAATCATCTGAATCACCCGCTGATGATGACTTCCAAGAAGTTCAGCTGGTTAACGGTTGGGAAAGAGAGTAAGGGAAGCAGAGGACGAAGAAACAGATTCTTTTTTCTTTTTTTTTAGTTCTAAGAGGGTGGAGAGGAAGGGATCAGAGCAGAAGACTTTGTGCTCCTGGCGTTAAGAGGAGTAGACCACTAGAAGTGGATTGAATGTGGGGCTAAATGTGAATATGAACAAACTGGATGGTGAAATGGACAGGATGTGTAGGCAAAGATTCTCTCTGCCACAAAGAAGAGACCAGGGCTTGTTTAGGGTCATTGAGGAGCAGATCCCCAAAATGTTCTGTATCTCAAATTTAAAGAATCCTCATCAAAATCGTGTCTTTGTTGCATCAATCGATGTTCCTCACATGCTTTTTGCCCTCTTAACCCATTTAGACCGGAATACACATTTGTGTGTATGGCCCTTTAAGGCCGGATTACACATTTGTGCGTAGTTCAGCTTTCACGTCATTTCTCGAGGCATTTAACAAATTTCAAGCAAGTGCGGCGCTGCCGCCTGCAAAATATTGATTGATTGAAGATTGAGACGGAAAGTTTGTGAATTGAAGATGGCTAATGATAGTACTAGTGAAGGGAGTGATTTGGAGGTGGAGAATAGTGTGGAGTCTGAATCTGACGAGGAGGTGCCTGCCGATCCGATCACCAGAGATCAGTGGGTAAATATGATGTTTGACAGTGACAGTGATGAAGATGACGAAGAGTTCCGCGGCTTCCACAACGGCTGGACCAGGGAACCGGCGGAGTTCGTGTCCAGGGTGAAATCCTCGTGCTACAGACAGCCGGGTGTAAAAATAATATTGGCCGAGCCGGTCACCCCTGTCGTGGTTTTCGCCCGTTATTTCACAGTCGCGGAAACCAACCGTTACGCAAGTCTTGGGAGTGCAACGGGGTACAGCTGACAACACTGTGAGGGGTGTTGGTAAGCTTATTTCCCTCGCAGTGTTGTCAGCTGTACCCTGTGTACTCTCCTCCATGTTTACATGTACACACACCACATTATGATGGCTTTTATTTATTTATTTAAGTTTGAAGTTGTTGTTTGAAGTTGTTTCATCTACTTTCTATTTTATATAGTTTAGTTATCCCATGTTTTCCATTGTCTGTCTGTTTTATCTGTAAATATTTATTATACATTTTTGACAATAAATTGAGATTTTTGCTATTCATTATTGATTAGTTAAATGTTATTGTACAACATGTATTTTTTAAAGTATTTTAAATAAAATCCACACTTCTAAGCTTTCCAATGTTTTTTATTTCATATTTTTATCTGCAACAGAGCCTGAGAAAAGCATTTTTTAATAGGCGATGGTAATTTTTTTACACTTGCCATGGAATGCTCAGGCTATAGGGTGCATTTTCAGCAGGTGTATTAGGTCTAAATGGGTTAAAGGGTACAAAAGACAAAAAGCTGGCATTTGTTCCGATCGCAGTCTCCTTCCATACATGTGTAAGGGCTGCACTAGTTATTCTGTTTCTATATTCTACTTATTACAAGATTAAAACAGGACACATACGTTGTTCCAGTTTGCTTTGCACATTTTTTGAAGATCAAGGCCATTCTCCAATAATGCTATCCCTATGTAGAAGGATGTCTGCTACTTGTTGTTGGTCAAGTTCCTGTCCTAACAAGAAGAAAATTCACCGTTTGAATGCTAGAACCAATGAAAATGTTTGATTTTTGCTTTAGGAAATGACTTCACAAACAGTTGATTATCAAAAAAGTTGCTGATTTCTGTCAATTGAGCAGCTGACTGATTGTTCCAGCTCTAATTGATTTCTTGTGTTTCAAGGAGGTTATGTTTTTCCTCGCGTCTTTTGTTTGTTGGTTTGTCAGCAGTATTGCACAAAGACTACTGAACAGATTTCAGCAAAACTTGGACGGACGATGCGTCTCAGCCTAGAATAGACCACATTAACTTTTTTTAGCGCAGATCTGAATAAAAGGATGGATTAAGGATTTTTTTTTCTCACTTTCTTTAACAATGCAAAATGTTTTGGATGCATGGATCCTGATGGAAAAAAATCTGGCACATTTAGGTGGATTGTATCTACAAGTGAGTCTGATTTGATGAGGAGCCTGATAAAAATCTGGATCGAGCAGATTTAAATGTGTTTAGATATTTGATCAGGCTTGATTGAATTAAAGGGGACTAATCAGCATTGGAGATTATTAAGCTTTCATAAGACAAATAAAATTTACTTCAAAAGATGAGATCACTTTTTATTGCCAGATATAGTTTCGATCCTTATTTTTAAATGGCTACTCTCTCTATGCCTCCCTATGAATAATCACTGGAGAGCCTCTCCTACACTTCTCTATAGGAATGAGTCTCTTGATAAAGCTTGTCTTAATCTTCACATTTTGATGAATATGTTTGTACTCTTCATTTGGTTCTGGAGCGTTCTTAGTGCAACACTTGCTGAGTTCAGGGGGGCCTCGACATGGCCACCTAACTCAGCAGATTGTGACCAGTCGATGGTCTCGCTCCCTCTGCGTGACCACCAGTACCAGTGGGCTCCAAAGGTGGATTCTGTGCAGGAGCGTGTTTGTTTCCCGGAGTGTTTTGTGTATGCGCAGACGCGTGTTTGTTTCTGTGTGTGTCTGCTTGCCGGATTGCACGTGTGTGATGACGGCACGTCCTCGCGAGTCATTATGCACTTGCTCAGAAAGTGTTGCCAGATCATGCTAACACCACAGCCCCGGGGGGGCTCCGCGCGGCGAGAGGAGATGAGTGGGAGGGAATGGAATGTGTGTGTACATTATGCATATGAGCCACTTCCCCACTTTTTTTTCCGACGACTCCACACGCCAAAAAGTTTAAACTCGAGGGATGCAGCCGATGCCTACATGAGTTGAGTTAATCTTTATCATGTGTGCCATAGAAAAATCAAAGCTCTTGTTTACTCTGGAGCCCTCCTCTCCCTGCCGATTAGCATATCAAAGCGGAGGAGATGACATGGAAGAGTGCTCTCCCACCCGAGAAGACCAGAGCAGACCGGACCTGACTGGACCAAGGGTATAATTGCAGGCATGTGGCTCCACTCCACCGGCTAGAGGGAGGCGATGAAGATGGGGCACCTAAAGGGGTATCGGAGAGGATGGGCATGTCCGTGCATTCTTGATTCGAGGGAGGACGTAGAGATGGATGACGATGAAGAAATCAGTCGAGCTGAATACGCACGTCAGTAAACGCAAAAAAAAACAGCAATGTCCTCCATTAATCAAACATGTATCAAGTTTACACGTAGTGGATCTCCTTAAATAAACAGCAGCTCTAACCGGTTTATGGGAATAACTTATGAGCGATCACCGTGCGTTTATTAAAGGCATATTTGAAGCCCTGGCTCTGACGTGGGAGAGTGGGTGTAAGACTAACATCACTGGGTGAGACTGGGGTTGCTGAGTGTACCGTAGGTGGTTATTGATGGGAAGTCTCGATTCTAGTTGTTATTGTAACATCTGCCTCGGTGATTCCAGACAGTAAGTCAGACAGACAGTCACCGCGGAGCGGGCTGGCTGCTCAGCCGTGGCAGTGTAAACTATCCGCTCGGCTCAGGACGTGCATCGCCCTGCGCACCTCGCCCTAACATCTGCCACCTGCTTCGCCTCAACCCGCTGACGCTCCCAGTGTCTCCTTCCATCATTTTGTTTATTTTCCTAAGCTGCTCGCTTTTTTTTCTCTCTTCTTCTTCTTCTTCTTCTTCTTCTTCTTCTTCTTCTTCTTCTTCTTCTTCTTCTTCTTCTTCTCCTCTTTCCTTTCTGACCCGTGTTCTTCAGGCGGCCCACATCAGTTTCAAGTGAGAGCCTCCACTCCCTTCCTGTCCACAGGAGGGAGCCGTGTGCTATTCAAGCCTACCTGTCTCGGCAGCATCAGCATCACGTGGCTGTATTTTTTTTTTTTGTGTGTGTGTGTGTCTGTACCCAAGCGTCCAGCATCAGTTGTCTTTTCCCATTAGCGTAACTGTTTAGGCTAATTGGCGAGTTCTGCAGCCAGAGTGAGAAGGGGTTCCTGGGCTGCTTTTAGTGTGGCCCGTCCAAAGTGGTTAATTAGAGGTGTTGGGAAAGCCTGGTACTCAGCCGTCTCAAGTCCTTCGAGTGGGAGATCCCCAGTGATCCAAGTAATAGAGCTGGAAGCAGCATGGCACCCACTAACGCCCTGTAATGCAATACCCACTTCTAAGGCTTCTGCTCTCCAGCTCCCAGTGGACAGCCCAGTAGCCGACAACGCCATAATACCTAATGAAGAAGCCTGACACATTAACTTTTAGAGCGGGGCTTTACCTTGCCAAAACTCTCTCTGGCTTTACGGCTAATTCAGTCATAAGTAATTGTGACCATGTGTACGCACAAATAAAAATCCTGTGAATTTATAGTTTGTTATAAAAATGCCCTGCTTCTCTTTTGCCCTGCTCTTCTAGACTGTCCTTTTATGGTGCCACTTTTTCCTTTGTACTTTCACTGCGACTTGATATTTTTTAGATTATATCTCACACATGTTCTTCGGTAAACTGGAGGGAGGTGCTTTTTCCCGTTCGACTCCACTGCCCTTCGCTGATGTAACTTGGCGAAAAAAACCTGTCCCGGATTTTTCGGCCATTTGCATCGTGATGATGGGTCACGGCAATGCTCGTTGATTAGTTTGGTCGTGCGGGTCAATCCGGATGATTCCCAGGCCGCTCAGACTGAATGAGGCTTCAGGCGATCTGCCTCTCTCTTCATCTATCATCTGCTTCCACAGCTGGGGAAGTGACTAAATGATTTTTTTACACAGCCTATCATCAACTTTTTATTCACCATCTGCTCTCCAGTTTGTCTGGGGTCTTAAGGTTTAAATAATAGAATTGATGAAAGTAAAGATATAAAGCCATGATTAGAAAGCGCTTTAAAGTAATTATTGTTGAAATCTAAAACCACCGGCTTACTAAATTATGAAGATGAGGCAATTTAGGCCTCATTAACTGAAGTGCATGCTGTGGATTTTACACTGAACCCCACTAATCTTCCATTTTAACATGTGAATTCATTCATTTCTGTCATTTCAGCTCATCAAGCTCCTGGATGGAAAGCGTTCGCAAGCAGTTGGCATCCTCATATCAAGCCTGCACCTGGAGATGAAGGACATCCAGCAGGGTAAAAAAACAACACGTCTAGATGCTTGTGCATGCTATGATATCATGTAAAAGAGCTCTTCTTTAGATACAGCGTGTGATAAACTTCATTTACACTCCCATTTAACGATAAATGGAGGTTGACTCCTGATGAAACGCAGATGGAGTTATTTTTAGGGATGAGATAGCGAGCCCCGCAGCGCAGAATAATTTCCAACCCCTTGACAGCTACTAATTTGTAACCAGAGACACTTATTTGGGATTAATTTGTGTTCTTCGGGTAGAATGATTTTTCCAGATATCACGGCGGGAAAGAAAATGCCTCGATTTGTCAAAACGAGACGACGGCAACACTGGGATGAAAGCAGCCTTTCAGTTTTTTCTGTCAGGCTGCTTGAAAATCCCCCTCCTGCGCTGGTTAAAATAAAATTGCCATCTCCTTCATTTGAAGAGCTGCATGGATTGATTACATGCCTGGTTATGGAAAAATGCCGGCGTGTGTGTGTGTGTGTGTTGAAGTGGCTGTATGTGTGTGTAAACGCGTAATATGTGAGCTGGGGACAGTGCAGATGGGCCAGGAATTGGTCGTGTCCTGGGACTGTGGCGGAGAGTGCCTGCCGCCTGCGAGTCTGAGCATGCGGCCAGCAGATCTGTTTATTGTAGCCAGTGACGGTTTCCACAAGCCTAATGGGACTGACACCCCACTAATGATCTAAGCATGTACAAAACCACCTTCCACAGTTAGCAGACACTGCGCTACCACATAAAACCACCTCAAACACAAGCCAAACAGCAGCAGAGCACCAGGACGCCCATTTTGTTTAGATTTTTTTTTTTTCTTTTCCCTTTCCCCTTCAGTCTTTTTCTCTCTGTTCCAGTGTCATTTCATAGGGGTGGTTTGGTTAAAAAAAGGCTTCTCACACCCAGCGTGAGGCTGCTTCCCTGTGCCTTAATGGGAGGTGTATGTGAAATTAACAATTTGAATCTGACAATGAAGGACAGCACCTTAATAAGCACTTCTAAGGGCTCTAGTCCCTGGCCTCGCCTGCTTGCCTCCCCTTTGTTGCCAAATTAAAAGGACATGGGACATGTAATGTAATTAGAGCTACTAGGGAGGGAGGGAGGGCAGGACAGAAGGTAGCACTGTGGTTCAGGGAGAGAGGGGGTCAACTGCACCCGCTGGAGTGACTGGGGGACCTCAAGGGCCACCAGGGTTCAAGGGCAAAGGGAGCGCCCCCCCCCCCCCCCCCCCACACACACACACACACACACACACACACACACACACACCACCTCACCACACGCACGCACATGTTCACACACACACACACACACACACACACACACACACACACACACACACACACACACACACACACACACACACACCACCTCATCACACGCACGCACATGTTCACACACCACACACCACACATGCCCTTCCACACCAAAGCCGATGAGTGAAAAGTGGAAGGAGAGGGTGTGAGGCGGTTGGCAGGGCCGGCTTTGATCTGTCGGTGTGGAGAGATATCCGGCTCCCCCCTCGGATCAGAGTGCTCCTGTGCACACTGGAGCAGGCCCCCCTTTGGTGTGTGATTGACGGCTGCATGGCTGAGGGACTGAATAATCCACTCTAATAAGATGTAGGAAATGGACCTCCAGCGTTTTTCTCTGATCCAGACATTGGGACCACATTGACAGCTTCCCTGCAACAGGAACAGCTGGGAACCAGAATGCAAAGTATTACCTTGTTAGCTGGGAGCAGTGAGTGATAGACTAGACGAGGGCTGTGTTGTTAATACAGCGCAATGCCCGATGCATGGTACTGATATTTCAAAAAAGCACTCTTTTACAAGGCTATAAACATGTTTTTCTAGCTGAATCTTTTCCCAAAACTCTAGTGCATTTGTGTTGCTGTACAATGAATAAGTCAGTAAAACATTGACAAAATGATGATTTTAATGCTAATTTAAGTTGACAAGACAATGATATATTTAGTTATGAGGTTTGATACCAAGCCTTTATAACACATCGGTTTACTGTAGCTGCATCAGTTTTCCTTCATGGGCTTGAAATCCTGAACCGTGGCTGGTCTTGGTTTATTTTTATATATTTATTTATATTTATGTATTGGTCACATTGAGTGACTGATCTGAGAGCAGTAGGTGGTGTGCAGCCGTCCTCAGTAATGACACCAACCAGACAACTGTCAGCTGATCCAGGAGCACTGGAGCCACCCCTCCGGCCGCGTCCTCGTCCCCTCCTCCCCCACCGAGCTGTAAACCCGTGACACCCCTCAGACACAGAACAGGAGTCACT
Organism: Diplodus puntazzo; assembly: GCA_963678695.2. Lineage (NCBI taxonomy): Eukaryota > Metazoa > Chordata > Actinopteri > Spariformes > Sparidae > Diplodus > Diplodus puntazzo. Next base: position 16,036,919 of record OZ023175.1, read on the forward strand.
TTCTCTTTCTGCGCCGTCCTCTTCTTTTCGCGTTCTCCACATGCTTTACTCTTAGTTTTTACTGTGAGTTGATCTAAACAAACACAGAACCTGCAGGCCTTCATATTATTTCTGTCATTTGGTGTCTAAGTCGTGATCTCCGCCAGCCTTTTTATTTACACTTTTCACCCTCGCTTCCCTCTACTTCCTCATGCATCCTCTGTTTTCCACTGGGCCCACCTTCTCCTGCCTCACTCTGAAAATCATTACAGTCGGCACACACACACACACACACACACACACACACACACACACACACACACACACACACACACACCCACACCACACCCACACACACACACACACACACACACACACACACACACACACACACACACACACACACACATCTGCCCCGTGAGCCTGCCCTCACTTGCATCTTTGTCACCTCAAGCTAATACCTCAATTAAGAGAATTAATTTAACTGAATGTTTTGATTGTTGGTGCAGTGTACATGTGAGGATACACAAGTGTTTCCCTTTTTCCTGGTCTGGACATTTTGTTTTTTCATTCCCCTACAAAACAAAATATGTCTTGCATACAGTTTCCCGCAGATATCACGTTCTATTAACCAAAGTTTTCCAAAAGCACAGGAATAGCATGTGTTTATGCTATTTTTTTTTCCTCCTGTTTGCAATGGCAGCACTTTAAAGGCTGCATGTGTCGGTCAAGATCGTATCGGTTTATAAGACTGACTTCTCACAACACACGTCTGTACTGTTCCAGCTGTTCTCACTGTGGACAACTCTGTGGTGGATTTGGAGACCATTGAGGCTTTATATGAAAATGTGAGTATAAAGGAGCAGTCGAAGGTAATAAAAAAAAAATGTAGAGACACGAGGCTGTAAAGTCCTCTGACAGCTTTTAAGAAAAGAGGGAGAACTTTATTGTTCTAATGGCTGAAAATCAGTTTTTCCACAGTATATGGCCTTTTTATCAGTATTAATATATTTTTTGTGTTTTTGTTGTGCAGCGGCAGTATTCAGATTTCTGCTGCATGTCGTTCTTTTTCTGAATATGTATATATGTGCTCTACAATCTCAATTTGTTGCTGTCTTTATAGAGAGCCACCAGCGATGAGATGGAAAAGATAATGAGGCACTTTGCGAAGGCTAAAGAAGATGAAGTGAAACTGCTGGACAAACCTGAACAGTAAGATCACCTCAAACACAACTTTACACTCATGAGTTTCCTTTTTGAAATGAAGGTCAGCTCAGGTAGTGAGCTTAGTGTCATCAGTATTTATGAATAATATTTATATTTAGCTAAAATACGTTAATATATATATATATGCGTTTCTGAGGCTTCAAATGCACACCACGAAGACATGAACTGATCCAAGTATTAATTATTGATTTGTTTGTTTGGTCATCATAGGTCATTGGTCATTTTGTTTTAATGAGGGCAGCATGTGTCAATCCCCTTAGAGTCTTCATTTTCTGACAACTTAGTGTGTGTTATTAATATGTGTTAATGGACATTGCTTCAGTAGTTTCGGTAGTTCCTGTTGAGGTTAAGTAGTCCGGGTCAGTTAACGAGGCCTGGGCCCAAGTGGTGCCGCTCAGCCCGGCGCTCCTACTTCCATGTTTGACCAGAGCTGTCACTACGGCTGCCCGAGTCGTCCCCACTCAGTGTCTCCCTCCATCAGCAGGGCCTAATCACACAGGATGTTACCGCTCCGCTCCCCTCTGACACGGCGCTGTTTACATAAGTCGTACCGCATCAGGCCAGAGCTACCTTTGATCAATCCCCCGTGAGCCGCTCGCCGCTCTCCCTCCACCCGACCCCGTGGACCTTTCAAACCCAGCCGAGCAGCACTGCTCAAGACTATCCGCTGCCTGTGAGCAGCAACATTGATTCAGGCGGGCCTGCGTGGGGAAAGCACGGCCTGCCAAGGCCCCGAAAATAGTTCTTCCTGTTAGACATTTTGTTTAATCCTGTCATAACACATCACACCCCTTTCCCTCCCATCACCTCCCCCTCCTCCCCTTTTGTTTTCCAGGTTTCTCTATGAGCTCTCCCAGATTCCCGACTTTGCGGGCCGAGCCCAGTGCATCATCTTTCAGTCAGTTTTCCTCGATACCGTCTCCTCCATCCGTCGCAAGGTGGACATCATCTCGAATGTCTGCAAAGTAAGAACGTCACGTCAACAAACACTGCCTCGGAAAAGTGTCATTAAATGATGTGGCGGTTTACAAACTCAAAGGCTGTGTGTGTGTGTGTGTGTGTGTGTGTGTGTGTGTGTGTGTGTGTGTGTGTGTGTGTGTGTGTGTGTGTGTGTGTGTGTGTGTGTGTGTGTGTGTGTGTGTGTGTGTGTGTGTGTGTGTGTGTGTGTGTGTGTGTGTGTGTGTGTGTGTGTGTGTGTGTGTGTGTGTGTGTGTCAGGATCTATTGGAGTGTAAACGTTTGCGGGATATTATGGGTCTTGTCCTGGCCTTTGGGAACTACATGAATGGCGGGAACAGGACAAGAGGTCAGGCGGACGGCTTTGGCCTGGAGATCCTCCCGAAACTAAAGGACGTCAAGAGCAGGGTAACGCACAACATTTTTTACACTGTCACCATTTCAAATTATATATCAGCTAATCGTGGGTCGTGTCCTCCTCAGGACAATCACATGAATCTGGTGGATTATGTTGTTTTATACTACCTGCGTAATTTTGACAAGGTAAGATATTGTCAGTTGAATTCACAAAGTTTTCCACTCCACCGACATCTGTTACCAAACCTCATGCACATGCTTTTATGTTCCAGCACGCCGGCACAGATAAGAGTGTGTTCCCTCTGCCGGAGCCTCAGGACTTCTTCCAGGCTGCTCAGGTGAAGTTTGACGACCTCACCAAGGACATCAGGAAGCTGAAGAGAGATCTGACAGGTAAGACCTGCCCTGTTGTAAAAGTGCAGTCGTTTTTTTTACTGTCGTTATTAAAGTATGCTCTCTCATTGTGGATCTTCCTGTAAATGTATACGTTACAGTCCTTCACCAGAGCAGTTTAAATAGAAATGTCCTATCACATGTACTCCTCCTGACCTGTGCAGAAAGGTTTGCGGGTGTTTTCATGACTTTGGCTGGTCTGAGGCGGCTTTTCTCAGTTTCCAGACATTGCTTCCCATGTCATCGTGACACCACAACTTCTCCTATTTAAGGACCAAATACAGAACAGCTCACTAAATAAGCATCCACATTTCTTTCCTCTAGAGTGGTTTAAATCCCCCCCCCCCCCCAAAAAAAAAAAAACTAAACAAATTCCAGCTGATTGATGAGCATGATAATCAGCGGACAAATGAGTAAACATGATTTTGGTGCTCTGTGCTCAAAGTGTCGTTGGGCGCCGAGCCCAGCCAGTCAGTCTTGGCCAGGGCCATGCGGAGGTTAAAGGCGATGCCCCCCAGTGCCCCTGGTGTCTGTGGTTATTTAAATCAACCAATAATACGGCATATGAAAGCAATTAGATATGCTCCGCAGCTCTCCCCTACGTTTTTTAGATCGCTGTTAAAGCCCTCTCCTCTCTGACCCGGGGGAAAAATACAAAGAGTCTACTAAAGTACCCAGACCCACCTCAAGCTGTCACTCATTTATTAGGAAAAATGGAAGACCTGAAGACAATAAATGCAACATAAGGGCCCTCGTATTTGATCTCTGCTGCAGCGCAGTCTGGCACAGTAGTCCTCGGGGGCATTAGCATCACAGGGCGGGCGTCGGATTCTGAATGTTTGGCGAGCTCCACCACTGACTCCCACCATTTTTATCCTCTCCAGCCGCCAGGAATAAATATTTATGCCCGGCTATTATAAACCAGCCTAAAGAAAAGCAAGTGGTCTTAATTATGAAGCTAACACAGATCACTTCCATTGACGTCGAGGATTGCGTCTGACAGGCGAGAAACTAACACTGAATCGCACTCTGGCTTACTCGCTCTGGCTTGACTGAGATGTAGCGAGGCCGCCTGCCCCTCACCTGATCCTGAGGTGGCGACTGCGGTATCTTGCCCTCCAGGCTTGGGTCAAAGGTCAAGAGACTTGGTGCTAGTAGTCAGAAATTCAGCCTCCTCCTCAGCCAGAATCTCTCAGTGTGTTTGCAGTAGTTGTGCACCTTTTGCTGCGTGTGTGTGCACAGCATCAAGTCATCAGTGATGCTCCAGAGCGGGTCCGGCTTGGCTGCCCTCTCCTTCACTGGCTTGTGTAGAAACATGATCCTCTTTTGATGGGGCTTCCTGTTTGGGGAGAGGGTGATGACCTCTCTCTGCGCTCCTCTCGGGGGGGGGGGATGAGTGGAAGGCCACGACGACCTAAACTTACTGTAGGACTCTCAGTTCCCATAAAGACGAATATCTTCTGTTTCTGTCATGTATAGCAGTGCAATTAGCTCCGGAAGCCAGCACCCGATCAAAAGATTAGGTTTATCTTGAAAACAGCTTCAGCTCCATCGCAAGAAGCTGCCGGTCGGGCTCGGAAGATTACCGGTTTCAGGCCGACGAGCACTAACATAAAGATCCCTTTAACTGCCGCGTAATTGGACTGGACAGAGAGGCAGGGGACGCTACCGAATGAAATAGGATCAAATAAAAAGAAACAGTCAGAGCTCATTTGCTGCTCAGGGGAGTTTAGTGTTTCACAGAAGGCCTGGCCCAGGTTAGGCATTCATCACTGTGGCAAATCAGACAGTGTCCTGATTTTAAATGGCCTTTAATGTCAGGTTCAGGCAGGGCCTTTAGCCTGAGCCCTGTTTTACGACGGAGGCTCCGCTCGGAACGGCATGTGTGAAGTCGGCGCGCTGGAGTACAGTTGTCTGACGAAAAAAAGAGAGAAAAAAGTCATGCTGAATGTTGAGGTATTTGGCATTGACTTGTTGCGATTGGTGAGTCAAGAACATCTGAGCTGAGTGTGTCTGCAATTTTATATCAGATCTGTCCAATATTTTTTAAAATAAAAATGTCATAATATTAATATAAAAATGGTATAAGAAGTGATGTTGATGCTGCTTACATCCAAATTTCAGCACGGGTTGTGCTCCAGCTCATATTCTTTAAGTCCTGCCTGATGTTTCTACCCGTCAGCACACTGTTGTCCTGCAAAAATGTAGGAGAAGGGTTTAATTCTGATGGCTATGGGTTGATTTATGAGGAGTGGGAAGGGGAAGAGATAGTTTCACCTTCTCCTACTGAGGCAGCCTCCTGGCTGGCCTCGCCGAGAGGGGAATAGCAGGCCCTCAGCTCGTAGGAAGGGGAGCTGGAAGTCTTGACGGTCCGCTGTGTCGGGAGATAATTGGGGATCAGTGGGAGAATTCACTTTTCCAGGTATAAATACTAGAACAGACCAGGACTCGAGCGCTTTATTGGTTTAACCTCTGATGAAAGCTGAAAAAGTTGAAATACTGTCCAAAGATAAACACTATTTGAAGTGAGTTATAGTGTCAGCTGGAGCTGTAGTTGAGCTGGAACCCGTCCTTTTATAACAACATGCAGAAAAAAGGAATCACCTGCGTATCATCTTATTCGTCTTTTCCCTCTGTGTCTTATAATGATCCAGAGCTACAGAGACAGGAAGCGACTACGTGTTCAGGCCACATATCTGAGACTGAAACATTCATCAAACAGCTCGTCCCCTCGTCTTGCGGTGCTCCACAGGCTCTAAATCTATTTTTTATCCATTTTGTGTTTTGTTTTGTTTTTTTTGTTTGTTTTTTTTATCCTCCCTCACACAGTCGTGCATTGTTTGGTGTGTTGTGATTTCCTGGTAGCAGCAGTGGGGGGTGGGGGGGGGTGGGGGGGTCTTGCTTACTGCAGTAAAACTCATAAGTACATATTGACATCAGTGGCCCATTTTCTGAAACCACACAGGGTAAAAGGTGGAGCAGAAGTCTGGCTCACTTGTTTATTTTTCTTCCCGTTTATTCCACCGCAGCTCGTCGTCATGTTGCGCGAGTCGACTCTCTCTCCCATTCAGATATGATGGCTGTGCGTCAGCTCTGATTCGCTCTGCTAATTCCCACAGGGTGGCTCGTCGTACCTCTGGCTGGATGAGCCCTGATTTCTTGTGGGTTTTTTTCAGGTTAAACGCAGTTGAAGTTTTTTTAAATGCCTCATAATGATTTGATCAATGACAATATAAATGATATATCTGCATAATTCAGGTTTGATTAGCCAGAATAGAATGGCTGTTTAGCTCAACTAATTAAAAAAGAACTAGCACTTACTTTTTACCTTTTTTTTTCTTAGCATTTTATTTTACATTCAAATACACAAGAAATGATAGAAATGATAATGACAGTCCGTCAGAAATTATATTGTGACTGTTTACTTCATATTTTTAAATGTGTGTATCTGCATTTCAATATAAGTCTCAACATTTACCTATGTATATATCTACAATAATAGTCACAGTGTTAATTCAGGATATCTGATATTCATTTTTAAAAATTTGTACTCCTTAATTTTACTTCAACTCTACATTTTTTAGACATCAAAATTGTAATTTTGCTTTTGAACTTTTAACTTAACATCAAGTGCTGCTCACTCAGTAGTAGGAAATAGTTTAAATCTTTGTTGTAAAAAGAAAAAAATAGAGTGAAGATTCAATTTTCAAGTCTTTGCCATTGTTCAAAAACAACCAAACTAAGAAAAAAAGAGGACAAAATAAGTAAATATAAATAAATGAAATGTGTTTTTAAGAATAAAATGGGCATCAAATTTCACAAAATAGAATAAATACATAAAATAGATCTAAAATAAGTCAGCTCTTATTTACACAGGGTGATCTGTAATAGATTTAGCTTATTAAACATTGGAAAGTGACGCATGCAGTGCACTGAAAGTAAAGATGTGGTGTTGAAATATTGCATGAGATATTGAGTAAAAGTCTTATAGAATCGAAAATAATTTTCTGTGTGTAAGTGTACTTCAGTATCATTTACATATATTTACATCTATGTACATATTGAGTATTATGGGATGATTGGTTGTCGACCTGGCTAGATCTGATTCAGCATTTCCTTTCAGCTGATGTGAATCAGTGTTTGATGATAATATAAATGGAATTTATTCAAAAATGTGCTACTTTGGCTCTTATGAAGCATTTAATCTGCAAAGTAACCAATAACTAAAGTTATTTCATAAATGTAATGCAGTAAAAAGTACAATGTTTTCACTAAGTATCACTACTTTATACTTCGACTACCTAAATTTGGAGACAATGTGCCATTTAGTCAAAATTACATGCTTGGTCTACATTTTGAGAAAAACACAATATAAAACTATTCCAAATACAGTAAAGCCTTGTAAGCCCACATGAACAAAGGACGCAATATCTGTTTGTCATTATTTTATTTTTTGCCATATTTAGCCAGCCGTTGAATATAAACATAAATACATACAGACTTTAGAAATAAAAACTTGACAATGTGAGACATAAAAAACAGATTGAAGCATCACCGCAACTTTCTCTTTTGCTGAATCGGGTTTCTCTCGGTTTTGTCCCATTAAAGTTTGTGGGGCCTGTCTGTGCAAAACAGCAACACATTGACACTCACTGCTCCACTGACCCACGTTTGGCTTCATTTGTAACCAATAAAGTTAACATTTTTCGATATTTGGAGCGAAGGCCCTTAAGGTCCCCGTCTAACCTGATGAATGGCGTCGGCCATTTACTCAAAGGAGAATCCTCCTCCGAAAAGTGTTTTATCACTCCAAGACAATGTCTGTCTCAAACACAAGGTTTGAGTTTTATTCTTTACAGCTGCTGTGTTTTTGTGGGCTTCCTCCTTGTGGCCTTTGCTGTCTGGACCACATTTGGAAGAGAGCCGCCTTTTAAATTGTAGACTTGCTGTTTTGAACACTGTTTTAATGGGTCTTTTTGAGTTGGGGGATTTCTGGTAAGGATACGCGGTTTGTCCAAACAGGATATTTTGGTTGTCATGTTTTGTATGGTTGCTGATTCCTGTTTCTTGTTTCGAGAACCGCCGGCTCTCGCCGTCCACGAAATCGAAGAAGAGTGCCCTGGAATCCAGACTGCGAGGCTGTACGTCGTTACTCCTCAATTTTTAATGCTCGGGCGTCGCGCTTCCTGCCTGATTTATTTGGACAGCCAATAAATAAAAGATGTAATCGAGGGAGCTTACGGAGCTGCAGGTGCAGCACATGAGAGCCAAAATGGATCTAAGAGCAGCGACGAAGTGAGAAGTGAGACATCGGCCAGACCTGTTAATGCTCTTGTTGTGTTGCAGAACTACTTAGCTATGCAGTCATAAGCAAGTGAAGGTATTTATTGCAGCCATTAATGACTTACAGGTTGGAGGAATGTGGCAAAGTTCTTTCACCAGGCGTCTGTGTGTGTGTGTGTGTGTGTGTGTGTGTGTGTCTGTGTGTCTGTGTGTCTGTGTGTCTGTGTAGTAACCCGGGCTTACAGTTGAGAGGAAATTGGGGAAAGGTTCGGCTGGAACGCGCTCAGTCACGGCTGTTTCCTCTGAGCTCGTGTGAGTTGGATCATTTGGCGCCGCACGGAAAACACCCATCCACAAACAGCAAACACATCTGCTGCGCTCACATGTGTGATATTAGGACATCAGCAACAGCAACAACATGCCGAACAACACTCGAGTGTTACTGATATGTAAACTGCGGGAAGCTCTCCAGTAATGGTGTCCGTCTAAATGAGCGGCTCGGAGGAAAAAAGAGTAAATGAGTCAAATAAATGTTTCGTTTTCTGTCTCAGAAATTTTTTTCAGAAATTGGATCGCTTGAAAGTGAAAAGAAATGTCCATTTCAATCATTGGGGCGAACGTTTTGTCTCCTCGCATTGCTGTTTTCATTTAAAAAGGAGTGTGTGTCTGTGGCCTTCTGTTGTGCGTTTATTTTGTGTTTGAAATCACACTTCTCAGGACACTTAACAACAAAAGGAAGGTCATGGAAAAATAAGATTATAACAATAGAGAACATATCACACATAATATATGTTTTCTGGGATTACAATATTGGTAAAGTTAGATATGTTTTGGGGTTTTTTTTCTTGCTCTTTTCTTTTAATGAACGTCTGTTCCTTGAAGTGATCTTGTCTTTCTCCTCACCACATTTTTATTGACCTAATTTCCCAGTGTTTAACTTTAATTGGCATGTTTTTAATTGTTTTATCTCTCTGAATGACCCTTTTTCTCCTCCTCCTTTATCAAGTCAATTTCCTCCCATTATATCGTCATTCATATCCCTCCGTTCTGTCTTCTGCTCTCCCTGCCAGCTCGAGAAAAAGACGTGCAGAAGGTGTGTGCCAACTCGTCAGAGGACAACCTGCAGCCCTTTAAGGAGAAGATGGAGAGATTTCTCACCTCTGGTGAGTCGAGAACAGATTTGTATCCGTGTGAAAACTGTCGACGAAGAAACATTATTGAAATATTGTTCCTTATACGGTTCACTGACAGGAAGTATGTATCATATTTGCTTTTTTACTATTGAAATAAATGTAACTTCCATGATGTAGCTGATGTCTAGTTGATGAAACGTTTTACATTATATTTTTCGCAAGTGCACATGGGAACACTCAGCAACTGACCTTAAAGCACCAAAACACCGCAAAATGAAAAATATTTTAATTAGGAAAGCATCGATTATTATTTTAACTGAATGTATTATATCACAGATTTTTACATATGCTGCCCCAATACACACACACTTGCTGTAAGTGTAACCTGTATGTGCGCTCTTTCACTGACTATAATCACAAAAATTGTCAAACAAGAGGAGGCATAAATTGTTCCATCCTCTACGTCTCCCCCAAAAATAATGCACAATAATTGCCCTCAGTCCTGAGCCGGCCTGTCTTACATAAAGTTGTGAAGGACCCCCGGAGTGAAAATTCTCAGTGCCTTCAAAGATGAAACATTCATTTGGTCAGAGGATTTACAGCCGGGGAGATAGTCATGAAAGCGAGCTTACAGAGCTAGAAAAGCCCCGTTCTCACCCAGACACACAGCATGGGACCTTTTTTAAAAAGAGGAAGGTATAATTATGTTTTTTTGCCATGTCAGACAGTCAGCTGGGTGGTGCAGAATCTGCCTCTCAGTGTGTACGTGTGTGTGTGTAGTGTTCTTGTTCTTGCTGAGAGAGGGCGTCTCGGTGCGCTGTAAGACAGCATGAGGACAGGAGTGCACAGGCCTGTAGAAGGGATCACATTGCCTCTAACATGGTTCTCATGTACTCTCGGCTGCCATAAAGCTGGCGGGACATCTTTGGCTGCGGCCTTGTAAAGACTGGCCGGCCTCAGTGGATCGAGCCCGGGGACCACCGGGACAGGAGCAGGAGCTTCCCCTGACACACTCCGATCATCTCCCAATCTGTCCCCTCTCTGACCCAAACACTGGTCCTGCTCTCGTCCTTCCCACCCCTTGCCACCAAGAAAGAGATCCCTGCTCATCCAAGTCCCTTTCAACCTTCATCACTTTAGCAGGAAACAAGCGGTAGAGCGAGAGGATTTAGTGCCTCGCTTTGTTAATTGATGATGGTGACCGTGTACACATTTCCATGAGTTGTGGCGCCCCTGTCATTGAAGTGATGGTCCACGCTGGACATTAGACTCCCAGTTGTGGCTCTGCGTTTGTTTCTCCGAAGCTTTATTATACACAAACCTTCCTCTGCATCTGAGTGAATGCCATTAAGGCATCTTAGTTTACCACATTTCTTTCTCTCACTGTCACATCTGTGACTCAGCCATGCCTGGATGCACAGTAAATGTGCTCAGTTGACTAGTTCTGATATTTTCTTTTGATGCCTTTTGGGCAGGAATCCAAGACAAGAAGGGGGAAAAAAGTATTTTTAACCTGAATAAAGTTGCAATTATCAGACCAGTAGACTGTCAATTGCAAGCTTGTACATCAGGCTGTGGACTTATTGACTGTAAACAGGTTTCAGGCAAGTCCATATTTCAGTCTTTCAATAGCCATCAGGGGTGACATCACTGGTTTCAAAAAGAAGCACGATTTATATATAAGCTTATAAGAAAATGACCCAACTTCTCGCTTGATGTATTACCTCGGTAAACCGTTTCCTAATGAGTTCATGGTCTCAATCACTAGCTTAAAGTCTTCTTCAATACAGCATGATGTTCATTTAGTAAATTATGGTTCAATTTGGAGTAAAATTTACAATAAAGCAGGGGGGTGCTTTAGAGAGTGGTGTGATTGACAGGTCGCCACCACAGCATGTCCTCAGCACCAACTTCTTGTCCAAATATGGTCCCTTACGTCTCCAAACAAAACAAGATGGCAAAGGGCATAATGCCACACTTGAGGCTTCAAGAGAGTAGCTCACAAACCAGTGGGTGACATCAGGGTTGGGTTTACGGTCCACAATAGAGACCAGAGGGAAACTGAAGCACAGCGTTTTTTTTTTTTTTCTTAAAGGGTTGGTTTTCAGGAATTGACTGCATGCTCTTTCCAGAAACAATCCCTCTAAACTACTGTAGAGGCAGAAATCTGAGAGGCAGAAATTTGGGCATAAAAGGGCCAAAACTACTTGCATGACTAGATACCAATAGAGGCGTGTGAAAGTGTCCCTGAAACATCTTCCCCAAGTTTTACTGATCAAGGAAAGTGTCCCGTCAGACACACAGTAGACTTCATTAAAGAACTAATTGCCTGCGTTACTTCAGAGCGTCGAAAGAACAGATCATCGTAAAGAGTCACAAGAGGTATCTCGCAGGGAGATTGTAGCCATGTTGGCGACGGACTGTGAGAATTTGTGGGAAAGTCCATGTTTGCATCGCAATTCCAGAAAATATCTTTGTTATTGCATACCAAGTGTGTTTCCTGAGAGAGAGGGAGATGTGCCATGGCATTGTTCTAGTTAGTTTATCCACCTTTAAGTACTCCCCAGTGTCAAAGCCTCCCGTGAGCTTTTTCTCAGTATAGAATATTTGAAAGCCTTTTAAAGCCAATGTGGTTGCCACTGGCTACAAAATGGCATTGGTTTCCGCGAGAGGCACATCTTCAACATAAACTTCCCAGTGGAACACTTGTAAACCTTTTCTTTCATAAACAGAATTCCTCGCGCCCGCGTTCGCCCGTGCTCCGGGAGGACGTGTAATCATCGTTCGTGATGATTCCATGACTTCAAAAGGCAAAACAAAGCAACAGCTCTCACATCAAAGCACGCCCAGGTCTCTTAAATTCTGACTCATCGGTGAGCGGGTGAATTTCTCACTCAGGTAAAAGGCTCGGGAGGCCGACCCCGGATGCATGTGTTTGACACATGATTTTTCGAGATATTGAAATTAACCGGTAAGAAATGGCATAACTTCTAACGCATGCGAGAGGATCAAAGTGCACCAGTGAATCAGCGGATGGAGTGCTGAGAGTTGTGTTTCTAAGTTGCGCTGACCCTTAACGCAGCCTGTGGAGGAGCTCACAGCAGGGCCCGCAGGTGAACCCAAACGCCCCGCACTCTGCCTCTTAAACGTGCCTGTGTGATCTCTACCAGATCTAACAGGGGAAATCCTCCGAAAAACCCAGTGATCCGTTCTCTTGTAAGGCTGTTGCTCGGCTCAGACCCAGAGAAAAACCAGTGACGGGACAAGCAAAGTCGTTATAGTTATACGTTCTTAAGTCAGAAAATTTTGCCTGCAATTTGTTTCTCTCTCTACCAAGACAGCATTCCGAATTATTCCTTAAGGTGTATCTGGAAAGAAACAAAACTAGCCTCCAAGATCAGAACACAAACCACCTTTTGTGTTTTCCCTTTTTTAATAGGAGCTCTTTGAAACCTCTGGGGATACACTGACGGCCATATTTCTCGTCTTGAATCGGAGCCATGACTAATTGAAAACAAATTCCTGCTTTTAATCTCCGCTTGTGCAAGTCTCATTCCATCGGCTCCTCTTAGGAAAGACACGTTCATCATCGCATTCTCGCGCTTCCTTTATTGTCAGTGAGTCAGACCCCGGTAACCAAAAACTCCACGCACTCAGATGACTGTGAATTACGTAGACAAAGTAGAATTTTCCCTGTCCGGGGGAGCCTGTTTTTGATGTTGATTTCAAGTCGCATCTGTGTGGGGAAACGGAGAGGGATGCTTCGTGGAAAGCCCTCAGCATCCCTCTCGCACTGCTCTCCGTCTCTTTGTTATCAAGCCGCTCGGTGTAGCAGCGGTTGGGAAAAGTGTGTCAGGGTTTTAAAGCCCTAATTTATTGTCCCTCTCAGCATGCACATCTCATAACTTTCTAGTTAGCGACTACTGGTTTCATGTTTACACGGGGAGTGGAGGAAGAGAAACTTCACACATCCTCTCTCTCTCTGGGCCACTCTCTCCCTCTCTCTCCCCCAGCCTCTCGGCTCCAGTGCCACCTCTGCACAGTCGCACCAGAGGGGTACCTCAGGCGCCAGCCTGACCCCCACTGAGACTAACGCCATTGGTCACGGCCCCTCTATTCTCTCCCCCCCCACCCCACCTCCCTCTATCCCAGACACGGCCACAACCTCCCTTCATTAGGTTTAACTCAGCCCCCTTGCCCACGTACATGTTAAAAGAAAAAAAAAAGAGTAAAAGTAAAAGGGGTGGTTGGTCGGAGGCTTAAGCTCACCTTCTCCCAAAAGACCCCCAAACCTGCCTTTGAACAATTTTTTGGAGACTTCCCGCTCTTAAATCTTCAAGTAGGAAAGGTCCCCCATCATTGTAAAAAGGATGAATCTGGAAAAATGCAATAAATCTGAGATCACAGGCACTCTCTGGCCCTAGATAAATTCTTGCACCTCGGCCTGGCCTGCCGCACACATCTGCCTTGCATTTAGACACTTTTACATGGCAGGAGTCCACAGGAGCCTCCAGTTCCCAAGCCTCTCTGCTCAACCATGCGCCTCGGCGTCGGCTCTGCTTAAAACACGCACATGCACATCAACGCACACACACACACACACACACACACACACACACACACACACACACACACACACACACACACACACACACACACACACACACCTCAAACAGAGCACCGCTCCCCGCCCTAAACCCAGGCGTCACAGGCTCACACTCTCCTACGTCAATGTGCAGAGGCACATCAAACTTTACAATGTGCTGAACTGTCACTTGGATAACACACTCGCTGCTTCAACGACATGTCAACTCAGAGCCCTTCTTCTTCTCTCAATCCTGAGGATAGCTAGTGAGCACAGCGCCCCCCTATGGACTCCTGGGATCAGTTCCCAGTGGCTGTCGAAGGAAATGAATGTCACCAAAATCCACATGATCTTCTTAATCCAATATTTTCTATTTTTCTTACAGCTCAAACGGAGCAGTCATCTGAAGAAGACCGACTCAATGCAGCACAGAAAAGGTAGGAGACGGACCTTAACAACCTCAGGCTGAGATGCATTTGAAAATATGAATGAAAGATCATGTTTGGGTAGGAAATATGTATAATTTCCTGTGGATTTCATCCCTCAACGGAGAGTTCTGCCAAGTGTTCTGGGCTCTAACGTCACAGAGCGGTGTTATTTAGCATGCTTCACATAGATAACATAGCTGGAATGAGATAGCACCAATGCTTCTTATTTGTTTAGTTGTACACAGTTGTTGGGATCAGTTGATAAGGTTTCTGAGAAATTCCTAAACTGCAAACCAACTTTGACAAGACGTGAAAGTTGGATGGGGTTTATTTTGCAGAATGAAGCCCTAGTCAATATATATAAAGGAGACATGTAGTGTTTTTTATTTTTTCCTTTCCTTCAGTGTTAAATATCTTAAAAGTTGAGATCAAAGTCTGCACCAACAGAAGCTCCTCTCTCCTACAGAATTCGCAGCACCTGAAACGCCTCATCAGTAGTCCCGCCTTTATTTCAGTGACTTTTCTGACATCACACCACGTCACTCTGCCACACATTTCCATTTTGTGTCTAGCATATAGTTTGGCAGAATGAATTTAGCACGGCTGCTCTGTTGTTGTTGTTGTTGTTGTTAGCGGTGCTGACTTAGGCATGTGTGAGCTGCCAAATCAGAGCAGATTGGATATTCAGGAGGAGCGGCCTTAAAGAGACAGGAGCTTAAACGGAGTGTTTCAGACAGAGGGGGAGTAGCTGCCCCACTGGACAGTATGAGAAAACTGATGTGTTTTTTGAGCATTAAAGCACGTAAACATATTCTAGTAGTAACCCAAAATAATATTATGAACCTTAAGATGTGCATAATATGTCTACTCTAAAGACAGATAAACAAAATGCACAGGCTCACTAGAAATGGCAGTGGATTTCTGCAGACCCGTAACATAAGGCATACAGTATTTTAAGCCTGTTTCCTCCCCTGCAGTTTTCCATCATTCTTATCTGCCATGTTTTGTGCAGGAGACTCCTGAGAGTTGTCCGAGAGGCATCTGATTTATAGGCTCAAGACACACACTGGCAGCCGCCGAGCTCGCCGCCGAGCGCAAATCATATCTGGAACATTTCATATTGGAAAAAGATGGCGGAGCAGACAAACAAAGCAAATAGATTATTTTTGCCTTGTTTGGATAGAGAGCAGGATTGTTTGCTTTATATCGTAACGCTCCCACTTCCAGAATAAATCACAAAACGCACATAAAGGAGAAAGTGAAAGAGGCCCGGACGCAGGGAAATGGAGACTGTAAACAATTAGGAAGTTGATTGCTTTGGACAAAACTATAACTCAGGCAACGGTTACAAACTGTTCTGTTTCATGTTCCTGTTCTTAAGCCAAGAGAATCGCTGAGGGACTACTGCACCTCTCGCTCTCTGTCCCGGCCCCTCACCCCCCGCCCTAAACATGAAGTGATATCTCTATCCGCTGAGCGAGACTGACACGTGTGTGTGTGTGTGTGTGTGTTTGTGCACGCGTGTGTGTTTGCATGAGTGACACCACTGTAATGAAGGTGTTGAACTTGGAGTATTGATCAAAAGGGCCCCACGGCTGACAGCACCTTTTGCCTTTAATGAAGTTTTCCTTTAATTTCATCTATAGAGGGGGGCTGGCTGACTGGCGCTAGGTAGAGCAGGAGGGAGCAAGGGAGGGGGAAGGAGGTGGGGGGCTCTTTTCTCAGGTTCCCACAGAGCCACCTCGTAAAAGTGACACGCTGTTGATGAATATGGGCGTCAGCGGGCTCACCGGGCCCTGGGTGGGCTCTCACATCTGCGCTGGACGAGGGATCCTCGCACACAGATGCACACAACGGCAGCAGTGGAGGCAACACAACTGCTCGGCGCTAATAAAGGAAACGGACAACACGTCCTTAGTGCCACCTCATACCTCGGCCTCGTGAGGAGTCATTGAGTTTAGACGCCTGTGAGTCAACCAGTGTGTAGGACTGTATCTGAATCGGTTTGTGGATAAATTGACAGGAATTGGGGCTGGCTTAAAGCAAAATGCATACATATCAAAAACTGTCAAATAATTGAATATTGTTTTCATTATTGATTGATTTAATGTGCATATTATTTTCTTGGTTGAGGATTTGTTATATAAAATGGAAAAAAGTCCACAACAGTTTCCAGAAACAACCAACTAAACTTGAATATAGTACATTTAAACTACGAAAGAATACAAAAATATTAAAGTGAACAATTAATCATGACATAGCTGCCCATGTATTTTCTGTGAATTGATTAATAGATTGAATAACTAGTTGTTTCAGCCGCTGTAAAACCCTGAAAGTTATTTGTAAGTTATTGATATTGTAAATGAAATTGATGTGGCTTCACTATTTGATCAGACCGTTGACATTATAGACTATTATTTCAGGCAATTTTGTGTGGTTTGTTGTGATCAGACACCATTTTAATGTTTAAGAGGTTTGGATTCTTTTTTCTAAACTCCAGTCTTAAGTGTTGGGGGGGGGGAGCGTGTGAATCGTCTTGGTTTTAAAGCTCGGGTGTTATTTCTGCACCCATATCAAATATGTGTCAGCTTTTTAAAACACCTGCATCATTTTCACGAGCATGACATCCCCCTCCAGTCCGTTCTGATCGTTTCATAACGTTCTGTAGCCGTGTTATTTGGAGTTCTGCGGAGCGGCCCGCCCGTCACAGCTGCCGGTGCCTTTTTCCTCAGCATGCAGTCCTAATTTGTCTGCTTCGTGTTTGGGTTCCGCTGAGGTTTTTCTGGTTCTGTCCTCAGTTCCGTCTCATTAAGTTCCCTTTCTCCCACATTATGCTCAATTTCATTTGGCCCAACTTGCCTCCTCTACAGTCACCACACAGTTATGGTTTCATAGATGCCGGTCGGCGTGTTATCCTTCCCCGGGTGTTGTGTGACGGCACAAAGGAACGAAACTTGGTTCCCTCTGCTGAATCGGACGACAACACAAAGTTTACTCCTCTAATCTCTTGACTGGGGGAAACAAAAGGAATGCAGAGTTGCCTGGCTAAATATTTCCTGATTCTCATGGTATTGTAATGGGTCTTTTTTTTTTTTTTTTTTATAGCTGTCAGTGAGGAATGCCGGCTGTGGGTGCCGCA
Organism: Diplodus puntazzo; assembly: GCA_963678695.2. Taxonomy (NCBI): domain Eukaryota; kingdom Metazoa; phylum Chordata; class Actinopteri; order Spariformes; family Sparidae; genus Diplodus; species Diplodus puntazzo. The sequence continues at coordinate 16,054,399 of OZ023175.1, forward strand.
GTAAACCCTCTCACGGCAATGGCATCATAGCGTGGATTGCAGGAGTGCGCGCATGTGAGTGTAATTGTTCCGCGCTCGAACAAAGGTCCGCTTGATTTTGTTTATGTCTCGTAGGTATACTGGCATGTGTGAGAGTGTTTGCATCTGTTTTGAGTGAAGCGTTGTGTATCTGCTTGTTGCATGTGCTCAGGAGGAGTAAAAGGAGGGAAGGGGTGGGGGGGGATGAAGGCGCTGGTGCTTGATTTGTGCATGCTTTGACATGATGACCCAGGGTCAGGAGAGGAGCTGATGGAGGAGAGACCCTGTTCATCATGCCAGACCAGGCCGGCCGCAGCACAGATACCTGGGCGGAAGGTCTGTTCGGTGAATCTAAACATCCCAGAGCCTCTGATTTCTTTTTGTAGGATGATCTACAGCGCTCTCCTCTTTGTGAGCAAAAATGACGCATCACTGGGAAATGGGAAGCAGGCTCGCGAAGAAGGCTTTTTTCTTTTTTTTTATTCCAGATTTTTTTTTCCGCAGGCCGTCTGGGCAGCATATTTGCACCGTTTTACTTCTGCACAAACATGTCTTAGATTAGCGTCGCAAAAAGAGCCACCTAGCATCTGGAGGTCAGAGCCTATCTGTGTGTCAATGGGACAGGGAGCATCCCTTGAATCATAGCCCCATTTTGTCAACTCTCTGACAGGCAGGGGCTCGAAAATGTCTTTCATGTTCGGTCTGGGGAGGGAATCTGGCGCAGCGGGCTGCTTTTCATGCCCTGTGCGTGCTGCTGAGCGCCTCGCAAAGAGTTAAGATTTGGTTACAATCGGTAGAGAAAACCTCCAGAATCTGTTGATTCGCGTAAGATCTGATGTGTGTCTGAGTGGGCTCACATGTGCGTATATCAGATCGTATACACATCTGAGGTTGTCTGGCAGTAAATATGTTCTTGGAGCTAAAGGAGTTTCACAGTAGTGTGTGTGTGTGTGTGTGCGTGTGTTTGTCGGTTGTTGTGTGTGTTTGTGTGGAGGAGCAGCCGCCTGTTTCTTGGCTGTCTCCGTCTCCTCTGGCAGTCTTTCCCCTGCAGGCTGTGGAGGTCAATGTGATAATGGAGCCGCCGCTACTAGCTCTCCCCCGTGGCCCAGCAGGGTGGACACTCTCCTTCCAGCTCTGTTTCTCGCCTCTCTGCCCGACTACATCCATCACTTCTCTGTGTGCGCTGTCTCTCGTCTTTTTCTTCTTTCTTTTTTGTTTCTCGGGCACACACGCCTTAACTTCTCTGTACTCCTTCACTTTTCCTATTCATAACTTCTGTCTTGTACATCTGGAGTGGTTTCCCGCAACGCACGATTATTTATGTCCGAGGTTATTTATAAGTGTTTATGTGTGATAAGACAACAGCATTTGTGCCTCCGCTCTGTTTTCCCCCTGCAGTTTCCAGGACATGGTGAGTTACTTTGGGGTGAAGCCAAAGTCCGGAGAGAAAGAAGTGGCGCCGAATTACGTTTTCATGCTCTGGTACGAGTTCTGCAACGACTTCAAGAACACCTGGATAAAACAGAGCAAGAACATCTCCAAGGAGAGGTGAGTTGGAGTCTAGTGAGGTTGCTCTTTTCTTCATCTCCCTGTCCAAGACACCTTAAAATCTGAAAGAGAGACTAGAGAGGACATCTTACAGTTGTGCTCCTCCTGTCACAAATCTTTGAGACTTTTCTTTTACAAAACCCCCACAAATTTAAGATATGTATTGAGTTTAGAAAGACGTGGCAGGAAGGGCCTTATTAAAGAAGCTATTGAGTTGCATTCTGGGAAAGATGTTTTTGTTTTTGAAGCTTGACCCATAATGGGGGGGTAAAAATTGTTTATCTCTGTCTCTGCTGCATAGAATTTGACCAATCTTTCTCTAATCTGCCTTTTGTTAGTCCCCCCAACATAATGAAAGAGCATTGCAAAATGGCTGGAATGCCCCTTTATGTGAAAAACCCAACCATCCTCTATAAATCCTGATGTTTAGTGTCCAATATCACTGAGGCTTAACCATCTCATCCTTGGGTCAGACTTCTAGTCTCCATCACCTTCCGATAGGTGCTTAACGACCTCGGGACATCATGTCTTATTGGCAATAATTGCACAGGAATGACGCTCAGATGCTGGTTTGGAATTAAAGCGTAGAGGGAGGCCATCAAAGTGGAGGCAAACGGGAGTAGCTGAGGCCTCGGCCCTGTGTCTGAAGGACCAGGGCCTGAATTTATGATGTTTCCTCTGACCTGAGGCGTCGTGTTGGGGGGGGGCATTCCACTGAGGGGACAGCAGACCCTCCTGGCGGCCGCCTGGCTTTACTAGCAAGCGGACGGGGGCCTGTGGCCATTAAGGGCAGCGCGTTACGGGAGAACTGATAAACACTGTAATGATGCTGGACATGCAGCCCAAAGGGCAGGAGCGCTGCGCAGGCAGGGTCAACAACAAGACTGCAATTAGAGGAGAGTAGAGAAGCTGTTTGTCACCCACTGAGCAAAAATATTTCAAAAAGACGACAATTTAACGTCCTCAAAGACTGAAGATGGACATCCAGTGGAGAGCCACAATCACATTTTTGAGATGTCTTTTAAACATTCACTATTGATGTCAGATTTCAAAACTAAATTTTTTATGGTGTGATTTTAGACGTCTTCTTCAATCTTAACTTGATCCAATTTTGGAACAATAGCCTTCCTGATGAAGGTTGGATGACCAAAACATGGTATTTAATAAAGCCGATAAATAGCTCACCTGGTAAAGATCATGCTTCATGAAGGCCACTGAGGTCGAGGCTCGGGATTCAAGGTGTACGTTTGCTTTCTGGAGTAAAAATTGATCAAAACTTTCATTTTGAATCACAAGAAGTTCTTAAGACTTCTGTTACCGAATAATGAACGTTGAAAAGATGTCTTTATTGATGTTTTTGTTTAGTGGGCGAGATTGTCGTTTTTGGGTTGTAGTTTTAAGTACCATGTGGTGTGTTCATGGCTATTCACACTCTGAAAATTACATTTAGCACAGTTCCATACTTTAAACACACAGTCTGTAATTCCTGCCACTAGTGGCCTCCCAATGAAAACAAGAGACATAAGCAGCGTGGGATCATGGGAGTTGTTGTCTTCATCGCTAAACAACTGCTGATGAAATTCTATCTGCGCGACGTAGACAGAAATGTTCATGGACGAGCTGATGTTTTAAAATGTTATTCACATTGCGTTTAGTCACATTTCCTGTCTTTCTCCTTCAGTCTCATTAACTGTTTCCCCAAAAGTTTTAGCTTGAATAACACAACACAATTAAACAGGGGTCTTTTAGGGTTATTTTGAGTAAATGTAATGCAGCTGCATCTTTTAGCTGAGCCTTCTTCTCTCTCTCTACGAGATGGAGGAGTTAAAGATTCCTCAGTCCTGCCCGTGCATCCATGCGCTCTCTCCTAATTGTTAACTAGGCGAACGTGTCCCACAGTACTCACAGCTGATTGTGCTTACGTACAATTAACTTTATTTTAAATACTGTTTGCGCACTCATAAAAAGCCAAGTGTGTTTTTTTAAAAGGCCACCTCATTATCTCATCAACCCACTGTCATTCTCTACTGCTTCTCACTTAGAGAGCTTTCACTGACCGCAAACTCCTGAGAGGATAGGATCCGTGTGTGTGTGTGTGTGTGTGTGTGTGTGTGTGTGTGTGTGTGTGTGTGTGTGTGTGTGTGGGTGTGTGTGGGTGTGGGTGTGTGTGTGTGTGTGTGTGTACATGGCACCGTGACACAGGGCGCCCGAGGGAGATACTTAAATGTCTTGCTCTTACAAACAACTTCACAAGGTCACGGTGATGAGAGGCTTCTGACTCTATATTTTCATGATTTAGCTCCAAAGCTTTCAGCGTCTAGTTTTTTTGTTTTGTTTAGTTTTTTTTAAAGGTCTGCAAATATCAAGTCTATGTGGGGTTTTTTTTTTTCTCGTTCTCAGGTTAAAGGAAGCTCAAGAAAACATCAAGAAGATCACAGCGGAGAAGAGAGTCGAAACCAAGAAGATCAACGCCAACAGTCTGGTAAGAGCCTGATCTCCACACAACGGAGAAACGGAATATCCTGAAAGCTCGATGCACTGAGTTCTCTTTTTTTTTTTTGTGGTTTCCCCGCCAACAGAAAGAGAGGCTGCGGCAGAAGGAAGCCGGCGTGCCGTCCAGCTGAGCGAAATGGCTCGGCAGAAGAAGAAACGAGTGGTGGAGATCAGAACGTGTGCAGGCCTCATCTCTCCTGCGGTTTTCCACCTGCCTCAACAACAACAAACCTCCCTTTGCCCCGTACGGACTCACAATAAAACCTCTTACTACCCATACTGCCATATCTCTGCCCTACTATAACAGTACTGGACACCCACCCCCAGCCCCCCCATCTCCCACCCCCACCTCTACGCTCCACCACCCTCACGTCGAGCTCCGTCTGTCTGCTGAACAGATAAGAAGCCGGGCCTGCAGCGAGGGATGCATGGCTGACACAGCCCCAAGTGATGAGAGTCTTAAAGACCAAAGGTCGACCTCATTCATCCAGCGCAGCGTGACCTCTGAGCGCCCGGCTTGTGAAAGGTCTCAAAGGGTCAGCGGGAGCGCCAGCTGACACGTCCACCAATGGTTCCTTGTGAGGAACCATTTTCTTTTCGGGACTGTAGACGTTACATCAGACAGCAGAATGATGAAGCTCCTACATATCCTAAGTGTTAAGATGTATCAGATAGAGCTGCCTGAGGCGAAAATGCCTCTCTCTCTCTGTGGAAGCAGTGTAGAAAAAAAAGAAGGAAAAAAAAAAAAGAAGCAGTTCCCAGTGTCTATTTTGCTGTAGCGAGTAGCTTTTCATTCACCACGGCTCCTTAAGAGTCTTGTAAATATGTCATGTTGTAGAATCGGCAGGGAAGCGTGCGTTATGCGGTGATATGCGCGGATGAAGACGAGTTGGGTCTAAAAACATGTGTGGAGGTTTCCACTGTATCGTGTAGCACTGCACCAGGCTGACCTCTCCTGGGTGACGGCCAGAGAAGAGGAGAAGCTGGCAGCGAGCCTCGGGCCCCCAAACACACACACACACACACACACACACACACACACACACACACACACACACACACACACGTAAAAACAAGTTTTAAACCCAACATATTAAACGTACGTCATAAAAACATAATCTTCCATCGAACGCTGTGCATCACATTATGTCCGGCACACGTTTAAGCACTTTAGCTGTACGTCGCTATAAGTCGCACTCCCCTGTTAAGCTAGCCGCGTGCTTGATTTCGGATTGTCTTGCACTTTTTTGCACCTCTTTCCCTATGCAAGCGTATTGTTTCCTTGTTATTGTAACGAATTGTATTGCGAGAAAATGAAATGCTATTGGGGTTTTGTTTTATTTCTAAAAAGGTGAACTGCGCTCATATTTCTTTTTTTTTTTTTGCAAATGTAAGATTTAAACGTGCCTGTAAGATTCAAGAATCGTCTATTTATGTAAGGAGAAATGTATTTTATGCAAAAAGAAAATCATCAGCTTTGTTCCCCTCAAGGCTGTATTTTTTATGAGTTGTAATTGAAGCTGCCTGATCAATGAATGATATATTTTCACACAGATGTTACATGTATGTTGTGACCACCGATTTACAGAAAATGGAGGAATCTGCATCGAACGAAGACTTTTGTGTGTATTATTTTTGGAGAGATGAAACGGTTGAGCATATCATCTGAAGCCATGCGAGTCGTTGTACCTCAGACAGACTTCCAGTATCAAACTTTCCATAAATCTGCACCTTGAATTACTTTTATACCCTCCGAAGTCTCGTGCCATTTATTTTGTATAAAGAAATAGATATTTCATAACTTTAAAATGCTTTGTTTTACTTCAGAGGGTTTGAAAACCAGACGAAATGAGCTCAAGGAACTGCTGTAGCCTCTACCTATATATATGTATGTATGTATGTATGTATATCGGTTCATGTAACCTTCAGTAGCTCTCATGTAGGTGCTCTGTAATTTTATGGAATTGTTTTAAATTTCAAGAATAAACAACTGGATGCCGAACAAACTGGAGCAATTTCTCTTAATATTCCTCCTGTCAACACGTCCATTAGGAAAGGGCTTTCAGGGGGCCAGAATTGGCGCTGGGCAAATGTGATATTTACGTAAGAAATCTGACTCGTTAAAAAGGATCTGACGCTTCGTTTTTTTTGGGGTTTTTTTCAGCGAGGCAGTTCAGTAAACTGTGAGTCAGGTTTTAAAGCCAAGACGATTAAACTTGTTCCTGGAAGACCCCTTTTGAAATATAGCAATTATCATCACTAACATGAGGAGTTTGTCATGTCAAGAGGTTTGTTTTGAGATTTGAGGAATGGGATATTTAAAGGGGCACTCTTTTAGGAGAAGCAATTCAAGCTCAATTTTATTATTTACAGTTTTGATGAGGTAATAATACAGAAGTACTCAGAAATATTTATTGTTTCCATAACTGAATAAACAAGCGGAAAATGAGGTTTCCCAGAACGCTGTTTGAAGCCAGAAAGGTGGCGGGTACGCCAAATATGTACAAAGTAAAACAGCATGAAATTGTGTTGTCCTTTTAAGGTCAGATTGATTATTCAGTTTATCCTGTCATGAAAGCAAAGAGTTTGTTAATTTAGTTTGTCAAGGCAACAGAAAATCAGTCAGTGAAGATCTTTCATTTCTGGTTAAAATTTCTTCCCCCAAAACTACATTATGCACCTTTAATGAGATGCACATTTCTGTGTCTCAGCCTAAATGTTGTATCACTAAAATACCAACATTGATTTTGTCCCTTAAAATGGACATTTAAGTAGTTGTAGTCAATGGAAAAAATAAAAGTTGTATTTCTGACCATAGATTTATGCTTTTGACTCTTATGGCTCATCCCAGAATACTCCCACAGATTGAGGCTTGGATCATAAAATTCTTGGGTGATTTTTATTGCCATTTTAAATCAAGAACAAATCTGCAACAACAAAAAGAAAAAAAGTTCAATTGGGGCCGTGTCAGGCTGGAAAAAAAAAAACCTCATCGTCTGAGTTTAAGCACCGTGTTCTCCTCTCCTCAGCCCTTCGACAGATTTGTGAGCCATGTAACAAAATTTAGTGAAGTTTAAATTGCGTCATTTCAAGAGATAGTTGGTGCAGGTAACCGCTTTTCTCGTAAAACTGACTAGTTTAACGATGAAATGTGTCCCAAGGTCTGAGGAGACAAAAACACCGTCCTCCTTCACATCAGGTGCAGAGTAACAGATGATATACACGATATTCCAACATCCGTTTATTTGATGTTTTTTTTTCATGGATAATTTAATCAAATATTAAAACCATCCACTTACATCAAAAGATGGCTTCACATTTTACAACTATTTAACCTCGATAATGTCGAAACCACCGCTGTACACCGTCTGTTTTAACTAACAATAAACACTACGATCTCTACAACTGACCCAGCTTACAGAAGAAAAGAAGGAGAAAAAAAAACACTTTACAGTAATCAATTAACTTTGAAAGATTCTGGAACTATCGAAATAATATCACATTTTTCTCATTTACAAATAACCCCCTCTTATCCATCGAATTCCACACAGTGGAAACAGTCCAGTTAGACAAACACATATGCACACAAAAAAATACAAAATCGGACAGGAATGTTTTTTCCCGTTTTGAGCAGTGAGTAAATAAACCGGGGTGGTGCAGTCCTCTGCAGGTGAGAGGAAGCCGTGCGTAAAACGTGCCCATTCCCAAGTCGGCGTTCCCGTGCAGTGATGCTTGTTTTCAAACCGGTGAGGGGTAACAATGGTCAATGCGGTTCAGCTCTGGTTTATAAGTTGCGTGTCCACATTTATTCACACGTCGTGCAAGAGGAGAAGCCGCACGTAGGGCGCCCTCATGGGTGCGTCCTCCTCGGTGGAGACAGGCACGTATTCTTGGCTGCGTGACAGCCTTTCTTCTTTTGATAACGACAATCCTGACAGCGAAGAAATAAGAGTATGAAACACACAGACACACACACACACACACACACACACACACACACACACACACACACACACACAACACAACACATTTCTGTGCGCCTTCAGTCCAGGTCTATGGATATACAGCGGCACTGTTTGACGCGCTGGATGCGCTTCTTCTTGGTGGGTGGCTGCTGGTCCGGACAGTTCAAAGTAAACGTCATGGTGGTGAAACGCTTCGGCTTGCAAAACGAGCAGGACTGGAAGGCACCCTCCTCCCTGCGGATGTGCCTGGGGATGTAGAAGGAGTTGCACTGTCCGTAACAAAAGCGGTTGATGATGGTGCGGCTGACGCAGCCCTCCTCGTGGATGGTCTGCTTGAGGGGCTGCGTCTTGCACCAGTCCCGTTTCAAATACTGGCGCTCCGTCACATGCAAAGCTTCCTGGCTGGACTCCAGCACCTCGTCGGCTGGTGAGGTTGCGCCCTGCCTCTGCCGGGACCCGGAGCCCGCCTGAGGAGGCTGCGGTTGCTGCTCCGATTCGTTTGGGTTGTTTTTGTCAGGATGAGGAATGGCGCCTTGTGAACCTCGGTTTCTCTTGGAATCCACTGGAGAGGATAGCAGCCCAATGATGAAAACCATACTGCAGAAGATACGCGTCGAGTTGGCCATCCTTGGGGAGAAGAAGAAAATAATTCATCACCTTCACCGTTTCAACGCTGGACGGGTTACGTACAGCTGTCAAAGCTTTTACGCTGCGTAAAAGCGCACAGAAACAGCTTGCCTTTCTGTAAAGCGGAATGCAAAGCGAGACTAAAGCGCAAAAACAATCGATTTTATGTATTTTTAAAAAAACAAAAAAAACAAACCTAGTCTAAACATTTGAGTAAAAAAGTCAATGTTTCATGTATTACGCACAAAAGTTTAGACATCAATCAGTTGGCGCAGGGGCGCTCCAGGTTTAGCCAAAAGCGCGTAAACTTTCTTAAATGTCTAACTACCTACGTATCCACACATGCTCACCGATGGATGACAAGCATGCCGTTGTGTCATGTCTATCAGCATTAAACTAAATAAACTTTAAGTGAAAGTGGCGGAAGACGGTTGCGCGTGGAGAAACAGTCCGAATTCCCTCACCTGCGCGAGCCTCCACTGCTACAAAGTGCGATGATCTGATCCTGTCAGTCCTCGACTGCAACTTCCAGAGGTGATAGGCACCTACTGCTGTCGACTGAACGCTAGCGGGACTGTGGATGGGTGGGAGACTAACCGCTCCATAGACAGGGGCCAGGGGGTTTAATACAAATTGCTGCAGCGCCGGACTGTCTCCCTTTTAAATGTCTGCCAGCTGAGATGTGCACAACAGTTCCCTCTACATTATTGGCTAAGCACAATGTAGAGAAAATCAAAACTGTCCGCCCCCTCAACACTTCCCTGAACCCACTTCAAGACATGCAGACAACCGAGGAACAGCGAGGGCAGGGAGAGAGGAGAAGGAGGAGGAGGAGGAGGAGGAAGGGGCAGACAAGCGGAGAGCGGACAGGCCTGAGGTTTGTGCGCACATGGAAAAAGTAAAGCCGTCGATATTTTGAATCGAAAGGAGCGTGATGATGAATCTGTGCCATTTATCCTCATTAAAGAAAAAACTGGAAGGAGGCGTTCAGGGTCCATCCGCAAACTGTGTACAAGCATGCAGTTTAAGAGTGAACTCGGAAAAGTTAACACACATCAGCACAGATGTGACTCCTCAACACAGCAAGAGCTTTTTTCCTGCATGATTTAACAAAAATGGAAACAGAAGGCTGGGAATGTTGATTGTAGTTTATTTTTGCACGGCCAAAGTATAGACCATTGTGTTCAATTCAATTGAGAAAAATATCAGTTTACTTCCTAATAAGGCAACTTTATAAATGGTTTATAAAACGACACTAATAGAAGTTATTGAATAATTTACTCATGCTCTATAAATCAATTATCAATGTTATTAAGAGCAATTCCGGGTTGCCAAATGCAATTTTTCTGTTTGTCCTTCATGATTGGTAAAATGCTGTTGTAGATGTTGCCAGCCTGATCTTTAAAAGAAATGTAAGTGTTTGAACGTTTTAATAAGCTGCAAGTCTCGCGTTAAAACGTCAATAAATTGTTGATTCATTGTTTTGGTCCAGACACTCTACCAGAGGGTGGAGTCCAATTTAGAGTAAAGTGACTATGATAATCAGACGCCCTGCTAAAGGGATTTTTTAACAACCTGGCACCCCAAAGATTAATGCCTGATGACATGATGTAGGCAACACCGGTAAATAAAGTAATGACTATGTTTAAAGGCATGTGTTACAACTGAAAATGTCAAAATATGGTTATAAACTAACAAACCATGGAGCTATTTATTTAAAAGAAAAATCCAACTTTTGAAAATATTTATTTTTATATTTTTATTTATAATATTCATTTGGCTTTATGATATAAATAATTAGCAATTCGTCTGTTAGTGGATTTCACTCATTTCTCTGTTGAAGAAATGATATATTGACGCATTTCATTTTTAGGACAGGTGAGTATTCAGCTTCCTAACATCGCACCGTCCTCTGTGTCCGTGAACGCATCTGCTGAACACATGGCCTCGACCCCAAACATCCAATCTGTTATATTTCTGTTATCATAACGCAGCACTTGAATGTGGAGAATCCAACCAATAATATTAATACAAATAACAGCCTACACACTGCGCTATAATCTCTGCAGCTATGTCATTAAGCTGCTGCACCAATGGAGGATTTTAACACCACCTCTTCCTGCACATGAAAAGCATAAATCACACACAGGGAATGATTTTGACCTTCAGCCTTTCACTGTCTACTCTTTAGATTATTTACAAGGGAAATTAAAAAAGAAAAAGCATGCCTTCAACATGTTTTGAGCTGGTTGTGCTGAGCATTTTTAGCAGTAGTTATGATCAGATTTTAAATAAAGCAAATTAAAAGTTTATTTCAATGAAAGAATCACCAGATTATTATTATAAATAACAAATTTAAACTTAAAAAAAAAGAAAACTCCCGCATACAAACAGTTAAGGATTTAATGTGGAGTGCAGTTGCAACAGGTCAGTCTAAACAGTTGTTGCAACCTCTGGTTATGGAAATCATTCCTCGGTGTGATGTGGTTGCAGCAGTGGTTGTACGACTCCCCCTTGTGGCTCCAACAACTGCTAATTATCCAAACCAGAATAATTCAAGTGAAGACAAACATACAGCGCACGACGTTTGATTTTATTTGTCTGAAGCGGGTTCACATGGCAAAGTGTTTTAGTGGCTGTTTAAAAATAACAGACTGAGATAGACAGATGATCAATACTGCTTGGCTTTCTTCTTTTTTTTTTTAGTCCAACAAAAGGTGCGCTTCTTACCTTCTGTTCATGACGACAGTTCTTTAATAAGAGACAAAGCTGCAACTTCAGTAAACATTTTTGTAAAAACATCTAACTAAGGATTAGAGATATATAAAAATTAAAATTAAAAAAAAGCATAAATAAAAGACTTGATCTAAGCATTTCCAGTCATACCATCAATCACAATCAAAACCTGGCATGCACACTACAGTCTAAACACTACGCGACATTATCTTATGGACTGATGTGTGTCGAGATTTCACTTCTAAACATAATGCATATGAACAGCTCCCATTAAGGCCCTAACTCGACACAAACAGCACCTACCTAATTTAGAAATAAATTAAGACCCCTGAAAATGTGGATACATAAAGAGGGAATGTTTGACGTCAGGTCGTCATACCAGACAGAGACCTGCATAGCGACGAGGAAACGGAAAAGGCAAAGAAGATTTGGGACTATAAATCTACAGGCTTGGTGGCAGACATCAGTCGGCCTTGGTTCAGAGGGTTTCTAGGTGAACCTCTGTAATGGGTCGTGTCCTTCTCCACTATCTGCTGCACCAGAGGCTTCTGAGCTCCTGCTGGATCAGAGCAGGCTGTTTTGGTCTTTGGTTGGACCTTGTTTGTGACGTCGCCCAGAGCACAGACCCTCGCTTTACGGGCCAGAGTGCTTGGCTTTTTGGGTGGTACTGGTGGTGGTCTCTTTATGGACTGGACGCTGTGGGACGGTCCCACCTGTGCATAATCCTGGTAGGGCTGAAGCTGTGGGTGAGGGGAGAGGCCGCTCTCCATGCTCACTGCCTTCACCACTGGACTGCTCTGACTGATGGCGAGTTTTGAATTTCTGGTGGGTCTCCTGCTTTCTCCCAGGAGGGAGTTCATCCTGCGGACAGTCTGGCGTACTGGGGTGCGCTGGAACTTGAGCGGTGATCGGATGTGTGAGGCCTTGGTGCCTCTGGGAGAATGAAGAGTAAGCTTGTTGAAGTGTTCAATGTGTTCTGCCACCCTACGCTTCTCGGTCTCCAGGCTGCGTGGCGAGAGGGGTTCTTGGTTTTGGATTTTGGTACCGATCTCTTGGGACGAATCATCGTTTTCATGTACAGCACCGTCTATAGTACCGATCTCATCACTGAGTTCTAGGTCCAGCTTGTATGGAGTGGACTGGAGGCCAGAGGTGACACCCACTCTGAAGAGAGCAGGGCTCTGGATGTCCAGAGCTTCAATCAACCTGCTGCAGTTCACCTGCCCCACCTTCCGATCACTCTCTTCCACAGTTAAGCTGCTGTGGCTACTGGTGGGAGCTTCACATGCAAAACCTTTATCAGCCTTTACAACTGGACTATAGTACACACCAGACTCAAAAATTGCACTATCAATATGTAGAGGTGATAAAGCGGCAATTTCAATCTGGCCAAAGGTAATGTTCTGATCGTTAGCCAGAAGGCTCTGCTGAGCTGGGAACCTCGAGGCCTGGAGGACGGTAGGAGTCCCTGGTGGAGGGAGCAAGATGCTGTCTGATGGTTTGGTTTGGTCTGTTCCTGGAGAGCTGCAAAGCTGCTGGATGACAGCCTGGGGATCACTCCCCAACTCTGTGAGGGTCTTTATTTTCAGCAGGGTGGAACCAGTCAGGCTCTGGGCTTCAATGACGGAGCACTCGCTCTCCAGGCTCTCCGCACTAGAAGCACAACACAGCTTCTTGGGAAGGCTGACCACCGCTGGGGGCTTTGATGCGACGATGGCTGGTTCAGACTTGTAGCTGCTCTTTAGGCACATGTTCATGGGCGTGTCTGTGAAAGATCCTCCGCCGAAAGCCTGGGCTCCTACAGGAGTCTCCCCACTCCATGAGGTACGGTGGACGCTTGAGTCACACTGGGGGGTCAGCAGGTTGTCTTCGGACTTACTGATGTACTTGGAGCCTGGGGAAAAAAAGTGGAATATTAGCAGGTATTACAACTCTAAATACTTTTTTAAAGTTTCTTCTCTCATTTCTTTCTTTGTTACTCACTTTTGGATTCAGCCTTTCTAGGCTGAACTGACGGACTGAACTCAGTCTCTTTGGTGAAACGAAAACTGGTGGTGCTCTCCTGAGTGGCAAGTCGCCAGCCGATGGACTCAGATCCCTTTATCACCAGCATGGAATGAGAAATGGAAGATGAAAGAAAGTAGGAGGATTAAGCTTGAGGGTATTATTTGGTTAAAGAGGACCCCATAGACGTTTCCCAAAATGTACCATTAATATGTTAATACCATGACTGTTGTTGTTAGTTCTTCAGAGGATGACAAAAATCACTCAGAAGAAACAAGATATCAGATTTGTTGGTCAGCAACCTTTTATTAAGTGACGAATATACATTGACTATAGAGCATTAGAAAGTTAAACAGCTCATCTTGTGTACCCCAACAGCTTACAATATATTTGATGCATTTACTGATATATAAATCACATTCTTTCACCTGAGTGTTTAACATTGTAAATCACTGAAAATGGGGCACAGGAAGTATCCTATGGCTTTTTGTACCATACAACAATTTATTCAGTAACATGAGAAGTACAGATTCTTTATAAGCCGTGCATGCATTAGCTCAAATGTGTTAGCTACTTAAAGTAAACTTTAGACTGTTACACAATGAAAAAAGTGCTAGTGTGCAACAAGTTACCCCAACATAAAACATCCCATGTGCAAATGTGTTACCTGATTTTAATACAGTTAATTACAGCATTCGAAATGCCAGGGTGCACTTGATTAACGCCATTTTATCTGTGAACCAGAGGAATGTGAAGTCTGAGACGCAACCACACTTACAGCTTCTTTGCTGCTCTTCCCCAGGCTAAAACGCAAGCGCAGAGATTTGCGTGGTGCTTCTTTTTTGCCAGCTTTGGGAGAAAAGCAGCCAGCCTTCCCAGATTCAACTCTGAAACAGATATTAAAACAATTATCAACACGAGATGACTTGGCACCATGCAATTCTTATCTCTCTGTAAAGTGAATCATTGTGGGAAATGCATGGCTGTGTGGCAAGAAATTTAAGGATAGCAGTAGGAAGAACAAAATGTGTACCTGTTGACAGCATGTCTGTTGCTGAGTCGTCGGCTCTTCCTCCTCACAGACGTAGCCGATTGCCTTCTAGACCTGCCTGCTGGTGACAGGAAATTGTGGGAAGACTCTAACACCCCTGAAGCACTGTAAGCTACAATATAAAGAGGGGGGGGGGGGGGAGAACATGTAAAATTACCCACAAGCTTTCGAGACAGCACAACAGTTAATGCCCACTTGATTAAACAATCAACAATACCTGATCCAGGAGTGGAAGTGCCGCTGAACAAAGAATTGGGAAGTAAATCAATCCCAAGGGTCTTTTTGACCGATCTACGTTTCTTGTTTGAGAATCCAAAAGAGTGACCAGATTCCAGAGGAAGCTTTCGTTTTGAGGAAGGCGTTGCAATCGTAGGAGTTGCAGAGGAAAAGACTGGCAAGAATCACAAGAGAATTAATGTCTTTGAATGAGCAGGATTTGCTGTTTTTTGTATTTAAAAACATTAAAAAGATGATTCTGAGCCAAGGCACTGAAATTTCGCATTCATTGTAGAGGATGATGCATGCAAATGGAAGGCAGAAAAGCAAAGACAAGACATTTGAATCCAGGCATAATTTTGCATCATTCATGACTTCTTCTTCATTATCAAGGCAAATGTGAATCTTTCTTATTTGAAGCGCACTAGAAGACAGAAAGCTTGTTGTTTTACGTGCACAGCAGATGGATTACTTCAGTATCATCATGCTATATGACAGGCAACGTCATCTCATCCAACCACTGTACCTACCAAAACTGTCTGACTGGGGGGCTTTTGTCGGCGTTTTATTAGTTTTTATCTTATTCAGAGCACCATTGACCAAATCTGAAATATGAGACAAACCGAACCATAGAAAGAGTATTTACTGACTAAAGCTGCTGCAAAACATAATTCATTCGCAAGTAATGTGCTACAGTGCTCTATTTTCAATGGACATGTCTGTGTAATGTCACAAAATACTTTCTAGAGTAGTTACACCAGAAGAACCAAACAAATAATAGTCTTACCTCCGAAGCTGCGTCTGTGTCTCTTCTTCATCCCTGAGTTCAAGTCCAGCTCCTCAAGTTCATCGTAAATAGGGGACAGAACGCCCCCTTCACAGCCCATCATGGATGGAATTTTCTCTTGAAGAAACGGTGGCAGCACACCTGTGATATACAGACAGTCTGTTAGCTAAAAAGCTACAGTATGGACTAACACATATGAGACTTGCAGGTAAAATGCCTGAAATCCGGTCATACCAAAGCTGTGGGCATTCTCTATGAAGCAGTGTACTATGGCTGCCTGCAGCTTGAGGCGCCTCTCAGTGTTGGCGTTCATCTTCTCTGTAGCGTCTCCAAAGTGAAGGAGGTTTGGGGCCAAGATTACAGACAAATTACTGCTGTCCATCTTATTCTCCGCACTCCTGTGAATAAACAAAGAAAAAACAGTAAAGATAAAAAGATCCTAAATGAGAGACGGATGCTTCATAGTAATCCAGAGAAAAAAATCCAACTAAATAAAACTCTGGCACCTCTTGGACACGTTGTTGAGGAAGTCAAAAAAGTGGCGCAGGGCGGTCAGGTTTCTGTCTGGCAGCACACAGGACAGCAGCATGGTGGCAGACATCCTGTCCTCCGCTGTGGGGAGCTGCTGGGCCTTGAGAAAGGCCTCCTGCAGCTCTGTGGTCAGCACCGGCTCCGGCAGCTCCCTGAAGAACTGCTTCACCAGACCGGCCACATCACAGGGGAGTGCGGTGGACAGGCACTCCTCACCAGCGTCCAGTTTTGCCTGAACAAACAAAGCAGTTCTGTTGTGTTAGACCTTTCTGAGGGTCAAGGGCCCTCAGTGAATACAAGGTCCACTTTGGCCATCACTCACCCTGAGCGCTTTCAGGCGAATGACAGAGCCAGATTTTCTGAACAGGCCCTCGGTGTCGACGTGTGCCAGCAGTTTCATGCATGCGTCGACCAGAAAGCTAAAGAGGGTAGGGAAATCTCATTAGCACAAAATGTACAAGGTAGGACATGACATGACTTGCCAAATGTAAGCTCAAGTAAATAAGCATTTCGACTTGCCTTGGCACGCTCCCACATTCCATATTATAGTACGGTAAGTTCTCCAGGGACACCCCGAAAACTTTTGTCTAAGGGAACAATCAAACAATGAAAAATTGCACATTAAAATCCAATATCGATCACATTTAAACTACACAACATGAGGAGGGAAAATGTCATGTCGGCTAAGAATTAATTCTAATCGCGTGCCAGCAGCATCACCACCCCAAGGTATTTGCCTGAGTCGTGTTTTTGTTTTTTTACTGCTATATTAAAATGCTTAAGGGTCCTCTTCAACAAAACAGGAATTTAATTGCGAGCCACGACTTTTGATCATTCAGTTTTATGACTAGCAGCCAAACATTGTTAAAAGAGAACAATGTTAAAAGTTATAACAGCCACTTAATGTCGGCCTTCGAAGATTTGAATCTGTCCAGTGTTTTTTTAGTGGAAGAATTGCTTAATTTCAGTCCTATATTTCTTCACCAAGTCTGAGTTCATGTGTGTTCTCTCTTACCACCTCTTAGAGCATTCCCTGCAAATGCAGAAGTTCAGCATTCATTTGAAAATGGCACAAAGTCTCTCCCAACAAACCGTGTGACTCCTGTTAGCCAATTATGAGTGACTGCACAGGAAGAAACATGGCTTTCAGAGTTCATTTGAAAATCAACCGACATTTGATTCAGTTACTGTCTTGCAAAAGTAAAGGCGTTTCTTGCCAAAATGTCCACAAGAAAGTGCCACAAAGATTTATGAGAAAACATTGCCCTTTGTGTGTTTTGTTAAACTTGGCTTTTTGTTGCTGGTCAAGAAGTTTATGGTGTGAATAATCATGAGAACAGCCCAAACAAAGCATCTGCACTGACTGACATGGGGTGACAACAGCCTGTGAACAAATGGGTTTCATCAGTGGGGGCATGCTTTCAGTAATATGCTAATCTGATTCAACAGATTAACAATAGTATGTCTGAGGCTGATACTGTGAAAAAAAACTTTGCTGAATCTGGGTCTGCCATAACAAACTGTTTTCAAGTCACATGTAAAACAAGTAAATTATGCTGTAAGTTACATTGGTTAGTGTTTACTTGACTTACCGAGCTGCTGGTTGCAGATTTGCAGCTGGCTGCTTTGTTTTTGTTCCAGTTCTTTGTCTTTATCCCGTACGCTGTGCGCAGATGTTGTACAGCCACTAAACGCATCACATTTTTCTCCAAGACTTTCATTTTACACTTCTATCTTGTACCTCCAAAAGACCTTAAAAACACAATTCGTCCACGCTCTTCTGTCAGGACCAAAGCAAACTTGACATTCGCAGTTATGCAAGTTCTGTCCTGACACGAACCTTTTCCAACTTCACTTTCTCCACACTTCTGCTAAGTCATCCTCACGCTAACTGTTCGCAAGACGCCTGACCTTCACAAACAACAGCCGACTGCGCCCTCAATATTAAAAACCACCAAGTTGCTCAGTCCCATAGAGATGTAAACGACTCGACAAACGTGACAGTACTGGCTTTAGCTGCAATGCAGTTAGCTAGCTAACGTTAGCCAGCTAAGTTAACGACTCGCATTCGCTCATTAAAAACCCTCACGCGGAAAACGCGAAAGAGCTTCTCGGTGTCACACGACTTACAAAAGACTTTCTAACTCGCCTCAAATGTACCTTTTTACTTTTTAATTGCTAAGCTAGCTAACCGCATTGTGCTGTGTTTCGCTCGTCAAGTCGTTTGCAAGACTGCCTGTTTCCGCAGCGCATTCAAACAGAGGCGCTCCCTACGTTATTCGCTCTGATTGGTTGAAAGCGCTCGAATAGCATTTTCTAGAGCGCGTGTTTTATTACCCAGAGCAGCCTCGCTGGGCGGGGTGGTTTTTATTGCGGTAAATCAACCTTAAAGTGGACGCTTCTTTTCAACCGGTTGACTCTGTGAATGAAACTACCCGCACCCTTAAAATGGGAAATGCACGAAACAATGTTTGGACTCAAAGGATCATGTTGTTCACATTGTAACAAACAAACGGCCATGTTTGATTAAGTTGTAACTATTGTCGGTTGTAACATCTATCAGCCTGTTTTTATTCTAATGGCACATGATGAATAGCCACTGTGTAAACTATTTGATGATGCTTTGGAAATGAAAACAATATTCAATATATATATATCTATATTTTTTTACTACAGAGAGCGAGGACTGTATATGACTTAAAAATGTCAGATGAGCAGGGCCAATCTTCAGAAGTACTAGGACCAAAAATTAATCAAATAATTTGATTCAATTTGATACGTCGAATAAAGCAATCCACGATGACAAGATCATGTATGGCTGAACTTCCATTATAAACTTCTCCTGAGCTGGCTTTAAGAAAGCCATGTAGTGTAACCTCATATGCAAAACCTCATCTGTCTCATTTGTGGCAACATCTGTCCTGAAGCCCTTCACAGCAAAAAGTAAAACAGTAAATGTTTCTCAAGTAAAAGTAGATGTTATTGTCCGTCTTCAGCCACTAGGTGGAAGCGTCACCATTCATGTTTCAGCAAACTTTTGACCATACCTGTGTGGGTGGACTGGCATGATCCAGGATCACACAGGGAGGTGGTGTACGCACAGGTGTCACACTGCACAATGACAGTGTCAGTCATTATTTTGTGTACTTACAGTGTGGTGAACTCTACAGACCATGATTGAATGAACAAGGAGTGAATACAAATTGAGAAAACTCTTTGCTCTTGGGGTAGATTCTGAAAATTGGCAATATCTTAAAGACAAAGCAGAAGAGTGTCAACAGATCACAACCTCTGTTCCCCTGCCCTGCACTTTAACTTTCTATTGCTTAGTGTAACAATTCTTGGGCAATGTTCATCCGCTGTATTGTTTGGTTTATGATGATGATCTGAAGTTGAGAAGATGTGAGATAGATATATATTTTTTACAATAATGAATGTTTACTTTCAGCTTTGGTGCATTGTTTAACTCCACAGAGTTATCCAGATCCCTGCATTTATCTGCTCATGCTGCTTATTTTCTGTCAGTCACAAAAACAGTACAAGAGATACTTTCACAAGGGCTTATCTTTATTACAGAACATACACATATATATACAGGAGACAACAACGTACAAATGAATGGACGAAACAAGGTTGGTTGTGTGTTTAAAAGCACTTCCTGTGGACAATGGAGGGGCCGGCCTCATCGTACTCCTGCTTGCTGATCCACATCTGCTGGAAGGTGGACAGGGAAGCCAGGATGGAGCCACCGATCCAGACGGAGTACTTCCTCTCAGGTGGAGCAATGATCTAGATAACAAATAAACAACATTTTAGTTTCCAATGAGCGCTAATTCACCTTGTCTTGATTTGATAATGTAAAACCTTTGCAGTTCGCTCACCTTAATCTTCATGGTGCTTGGGGCCAGGGCTGTGATCTCCTTCTGCATACGGTCAGCAATACCAGGGTACATGGTGGTACCACCAGACAGCACATTGTTGGCGTACAGGTCCTTACGGATGTCAATGTCACACTTCATGATGCTGTTGTAGGCGGTCTCATGGATACCAGCAGACTCCATACCTGGTATAGGACAAGCACAAAAGATGAGCTTTGTCTGAGACTTAATGCTGCATGTCATCTGTCTATGAAAAAACAAATTTGATCATTTCCTCACCAATGAAAGAAGGCTGGAAGAGGGTCTCTGGGCAACGGAAACGCTCGTTACCAATGGTGATGACCTGACCGTCGGGCAGCTCGTAGCTCTTCTCCAGGGAGGAGGAGGAGGCAGCGGTGGCCATCTCATTCTCAAAGTCAAGGGCCACGTAGCACAGCTTCTCCTTGATGTCGCGCACGATCTCACGCTCGGCTAAGGAACAGAAAGTTCACATGTTGAGAAACAACACTCGCAAACCTCGCGCATGCTCATCGAACAAATGAATCATGATGGCGTAAACCTACCGGTTGTGACGAAGGAGTAGCCACGCTCAGTCAGGATCTTCATCAGGTAGTCGGTCAGGTCGCGACCGGCCAGATCCAGACGCATGATGGCGTGGGGCAGAGCATAACCCTCATAGATGGGGACGTTGTGAGTCACACCATCACCAGAGTCCAGCACAATACCTTTAGCAAGCAGAAAGGAACCATAGTTAGTCAGCTATGCATGCATGTGAAGGTCGAGGATTGGCAGCTAAGTCTGGGCTCTTCAAGTATGTCTCACATCATAAACACTACAATGCTGCTCAATTCTGATGGCACACAGTCTGCTGGAAAGAGATTAACAACTCGAGTTGACAACGAGACAAGTATCTAACCAGATGGTTCAACAGAGTCTCCTCTTGTTTTAGCTTATTGCTTTACTAACCACAGACCAAAAATGTGGCACATGTGAAAGAGCTGCAGTGTACTGACCGGTGGTACGACCAGAGGCGTACAGGGACAGCACAGCCTGGATGGCCACGTACATTGCAGGGACGTTGAAGGTCTCAAACATGATCTGCAAGAAAAAGGGAACAGAATGTGAATGGCTCCTCTCTACCCAAGAACAAGTATATGATAACGGAGCGGAGAGTAGTGACTACAAAGTACCTGGGTCATCTTCTCCCTGTTGGCTTTGGGGTTGAGGGGGGCCTCAGTGAGCAGGGTGGGGTGCTCCTCAGGGGCCACACGCAGCTCATTGTAAAAGGTGTGGTGCCAGATCTGTCAGAGGAAGAGATAGAACAGCTGTTGACGTCTGGCCTGAAACAACAAGCAGCTTCCACGATGGCTGTGAATTCTCAGGGCTGCGGAGGGGTCAGCTGCCGCGAATGTTGTAAATGAGTCTGACTGTCAACACGCACCTTCTCCATGTCATCCCAGTTGGTGATGATGCCGTGCTCGATGGGGTACTTCAGGGTCAGGATACCCCTCTTGCTCTGAGCCTCATCACCTACGTAGCTGTCCTTCTGACCCATACCCACCATCACACCCTGAGGGGAAGAAGCGTAGCAGAAGAGTAGCATTAGATATCGGAAGTCGAAGTTGCTATTGCCTTTGATCTGGCAGGGACGGATTGAGCCTACCTGGTGGCGGGGCCTTCCAACGATGGAAGGGAAGACAGCACGGGGAGCGTCATCTCCGGCAAAGCCAGCCTTGACCAAGCCAGAGCCATTGTCGCACACAAGGGCGGTAGTCTCGTCGTCGTCGCACATGATTAGGCTTCACTGGGTTGGTCTGAAATTTTGAGGGAGGGGTGAGAAGGTTTAGACCAGGTGTTAGGAGGGAACAGCTGTCTAAACTGCCTCTCATGGAATACATAGCA
This sequence comes from Diplodus puntazzo, assembly GCA_963678695.2. Taxonomy (NCBI): domain Eukaryota; kingdom Metazoa; phylum Chordata; class Actinopteri; order Spariformes; family Sparidae; genus Diplodus; species Diplodus puntazzo. The sequence continues at coordinate 16,076,155 of OZ023175.1, forward strand.
CAAAGGCCTGTTGTTAATTGAACAATCACAAACACTTTATCGCTGGAGTGGCTGAGGATGTGATGACTAGACCTGCTATATCTGGAGGAGCCAGTGACATAATCAATAAATCACGCACATGGTTAAAGGGGGCAGGCTGTAGTATTAGAGAGGAAATTCAAACTCAGGGTTTTGATATTTACAGTATTAATGAGGTACTAATACAATTAACATTGCATTAGCACCCGGAGGGATGTTTGATTAACACCTCTTCATATTCTAGTCCATTTTACTTTTAAAAGTTTTTATAATCAATATTGATAACTGAGGAAAACAAGGTCCCAGAACAGTTTTTGAAGCCAGAAAAGTGTCAGGGTCCGCCAAATATAAACCAAGTCAAACAGTATGAAATTGTGATGTCCTTTAAAGGTAGTTTGTTTATTCAGTCATTAAAATGAAGAGAGTTTGTTCAGGCATAAAAAAAAACTGTCAAAGAAGATCTTTTTCTTTCATCCTCAAAACTACATAATGCACCTCTAATACATGCATTAGCTGGAATCTAGACGGCCTTTGATGACCTGCCAACACTATCGCAACTGCTCTGGACTTATTATCACCCTCAAACACCAGCACACCTCAATGGGTGCTATTTATAGACAGCTAATTAAAACATGCCTCTGGGTGCTATTCTGGTGCTAACCTTGTTGGACCACTACTGATACCATATCTTCACAGTCGTGATTGTTCCCGGGACATCTCAGAGCTGCTGAGGTAGCACCAAAGAGGGGCATAACAGAGCGAACCTGTGATCTATTTTTAAGCTGAGCGACCACCCACTGTGCTTAGCGGAGTGAAACAAGTGACACATGCATCTCCTGCTATTTCAGGTCCTCGAGAGGTTGACTGAGAGCCAGGCCAGCACCCGTCTGTCGGGACGCTGTTTTACTACATGGCTCCGTGCCTCAGCTGCCTCTTAACTTCATTCATTGAAGCATGGGTGGGTTTGGTCAGCTTCTCCTCAGCTTTTTGAGCACTGATCCAAGGAAAACCATACAATATGCTTGAGATTCTGTCTCTGCCTATGCTCCCACAGAAAGTCTAATCTTATAACGTTCACTTTAAAATCCAGGGGCAATAATTGTAGGATAACCAGTTACTCCAGTTGCAACCCTGCGCAGCACTTATTTCATTCATTCATCTATGTATCATCAGCTCAAAGCACAGCTAATAAGACTATGACAGTCATCACACAAATGACAGTAATCACACGAGTGACACAGACACGCTCAGTGACTCAGAGAAAACAAGCCAGGAAATGGACTCACCAAGTTGCACTGGTAGGCGGATGCTTCCACTGGGACAAAGGCTGAGGGTGAGAGGAGCCCCTTAAATAAGACCCGGACCGGGTCTAGGGACCAGGGGCGGGACTGAGGGGTTCACACAAGTCCAAATAAGAGCTGCCAGCAAAAATCAACAAGCCGCAGGAAAGTGCTTTTTACATACATGGATGGAAGGCTGCTTGGCTGGCACAGTTGAATGAAATGCTGATGACTGAGAAGTTAATGCGGAATATTATTGGTAGATGTCTAATAAGAGGAAGTGCGGGGGGGGGGGGGGGGGGGGGGGGGGGGGCTCATCATACAGGCATCTGCCTCCATTTATTTTATTTATGATATCATTTAATACAACAGAATAAAATGCTTCTCAAATTCTCATTAATGCAGTTTCATTTCTGAAAGGCACACAAAGATGAGTCAGTGTTATTTTAAATGAAAGTTTATCTCATGAACCTATAGGGTAATTTGTGCTTTCTAATAATGCATACTCGCATTCATCTTTAGCCCTGAAGCTACATATAAAAATCAAGACAGTGTGAATATCATGCAATCAGCACTTTAAAGCACTGTATTTTCTGTCACTTCTGTTGCATAGTGAAGGGGCATGCCTATGTACAATTTGAACTTCATTCATTTGTAATGTGCCTCTAATGTGCACTTATCACATGTCTTAAGAGGTGCAACTCGGCTCGTAACCGCTGAGAAGACCCACTCTGATGACCCAGTCAGGCCAGCGTCACCGGTGTCTTGTTAAGGAGATGAAAACATTGTATATGTCTGTGAACCACGCTGCTGGTATGCGCTCTGAGCCTCCTCCGCATGTGGAACAGCTGATGGTAACGCCAGCCGGGCTCTGTATCTCATCTGGCTGTCTGAGTGGCCTGCTGGTGTCAGAGCTCAGTGCTGATTGGCCCAGCCGTCTCCTTGTAGGGTTATGGTGAGCAGGAGAGTTGCTGCTGAGCGGCCACTGAGGCTCCGGAGCCGTGAGCTTGTGGAGAGGAGTTCCATATTTGTGCCACCCACTTTTCCATATATTTCCTCCATGTACGTTGCACCTTATGAGGTAAAACTCTCGTCTGTGCAGGGATTATACAAAAGTTTGACAGATTATCTGTTGATGATCATGCCAAGAAAAAAAGGGGTTGGATCAGACACAGTCTCATTCATGTGTTTATAATTATTAAAGAAATGTATTGACTTGGAGGTTCAGTTATGGAAGAATGACTCAGGTGCAGAGAGCAGTATATAATATGTGAGTTTTTTATCATAGCTGAAGGTATGTGAGAACATTCTCCCGCTCCACCAGATACCAGAGCCTCCTATTTATAGCTGTTTCCTCTCTATCTGGACAGATAGGAGCTGGATGCAGCTGAAGCATCTCATAGTTATTTGCTTGCTGCAGGAGACTTTCATAGATTGGATTAATATTGTTTTGATACATGATTAAAAGAGGTGGGATTCATGATCAGGCTTTTCTTCCCGGCAACAGTGAGAGGCAGTGTTCACTGATAAATACTGAAGCTCAGTCTGTTGTCACTGTCTTCTGTGGCTCTGGAGGAGCTTTGTCAGGTCCGAGAAAACAACCTCTGGTCTTGGCTCTGGATCGAAGACTATTAATTCGTAACAGAGTGACTACATTCCAAACTGGAGGGGTGGGGTTTATGAAGACCTCTCACAAAAATGCTGGTGGACGCACAGTGGGAAGTGCAGGATCCAGTTTTTTTTAGGTAATGGTCAGGATATGTCAGCCTGTGTTGCATTATTCCTACTACACTAAATTACTGCAGTACCCCATAAAGTAACCTTGAGACCTTTCACTCCTCACCCTCTCTGCTACACCACTGCCCTTCTTATCTTATAGAGGTTTTCAGTGGTAGAAAATGAGTAATTACTGAAGTAAAAAAACTTGCACTTTGCTTATAGTGTTTCCATTCGCTGCCTATTCATACCTCTATAGTTCTGATGGAAACGTTGTCCTACATTTATCAACTTTTAGTTCTACTTTACAAATTAAGATTTCTTAAGGAAAATATATGATGTCTTTATATACATTAAATTTCACAACATGATTTAAAATACTTAAAATTATAGGACATTATCAGTAAAATGAAATTACACGTTAATGCATTAGATAGATAGATAGATAGATAGATAGATAGATAGATAGATAGATAGATAGATAGGAAATACACTTAAAGTGCCCAAAGTACACATTATGCAGAAGGGCCCATTTCAAAATAATATATGTTTTATATATTGAAAAAACAATAATTATATTAGTGCACATCACTGTAATGCTATGGTTGGTAGAGGTGGAGCTAATTTTAATTACTTTATATACTGCTGGTAGCTTTTGAATTTGCCACCAGGGTTCCACCACGTTCTTATCTTATTTTGTCCTACAATAATACATCCTTTTATATTTGCTGATCATTAAAGTCATAGTTTAGCAGAGATTTAAAATACTTAATTACAGTACCCAAAAGTTGTACTTCAGTATGTAATTAGTGGCTTGCCACGACTGTATAGTATCACTGAAATGGGTCATTTTACATTTAATTGGTGTATTTTGCAATAACACTTACATATACTTAACATCTTCAATGTTTGTTTTTTTTTCTCCTTATGTTGAATAATTTCTATATTTTGATCATCCTCCACCACTGAGTCATTCTCTGACTTCAGCAGACACCTTTCCCAGCATCCCTTCACTTCAGGATATTCACCGCCCTCTAGCGGCCGCTTTTGAGAACGCATTGTGATGACGTATCACGTGCGACAGAGCTGGGAACAGCCATGCGCGAGCTGCAACGTTGTTGTGGTCGGCGCTGTGTTAAGTTAGCCGTTACCGAGTAGTTAGTGACAGCGAGGCGTTCCTCCGCCAAAAGTCGACTTTCTAAAGTGTCGGAGGAGCGGAGGACGGCGGTGAGAGCCGCGGAGCAGCAGCGCTGTGCTGAGCGGGCAGCCCTCTTCCTCTTTTCTCGTCTGACGGCTGTGAGTGTGACAGGACAGCAGCACTACCATGTAGCTGAGGCACAAGAATGAGCAGTCAGCACACTCCAACAGATGGGACAGACGACCAAACGGTCCAGCAGGAAAACGAGCTAGAAGCCCTCGCATCTATCTTTGGAGATGACTTCCAGGATCTGCGGAGCAAGGATCCGTGGAAGGTAGCTAGACGTGCTCGGCAGAGCGCACTTCCTTAACAGAGCTGATGGGTTTAAGTTGACTTCTGTTAGCTGTAGTAATGGAGTGATGAGCCCCAGCTAAAGCGGAGTGTGTCTTTCCAGGTTAAAAGGCCTCCAGAGGTGTACCTCTGCCTGCGGCCCAACGGGCTGAACACTGGGGAGGAATGCTACGTCACAGTGGACCTGCAGGTCAAATGCCCACCCACATACCCAGACGTGTGAGTACCACTGACCCCTGACCTCTGCCATGTATTCACTGAGGCCATTGTTACCGCTGCACTGCCAGGTATCCACACACACAATGAATTTATCCAGGCACACAATGAACAGATGCTCCCGAAAATGTCACAGGGTTCCCTGTGTTGTATGTAGAGAGTGATTTGGTTGTAGTACGCTTATTTATTAGCTGTCTGCATTAAAGGGCAACAATATACAGGTTTCATGGTCTGGAAAGTGACAGTTACTATGTTGTATGCATTTGTTTATCAATGGTTTTGAATTCCACCATATTAGTGCGATGAAAGAATATATGTTTTCCAGGTATATATCACCTTCCTTACTGTCAGGACTTATTATTTTGTGAAAATAAAATAAAAGGCTTCCATTCAAATAAGGGTCATTTTAATTTTAACTGATACCAGCAGCAGCAGCAGCAGCAACAGCAACAACAACAACAACAATATTTTTTCGACCATGATATGTTCATTATTGTGGCATCGTACCGTAAAAAGCTCAAAACCCTTGGTAAACTAATTTTACGCACTTATATTTAATCTAATGTTTTCTAAACAACTTCAAACTTCATTTAATTTTAAATCATATTATTTAAAATTCTGTATTCATAAAATAGGATGCCACAGTAAAAGATGTAGCAGTAATGTAAATAAATATTTAGAAGAATTTAGAGAACATAAAAGGCTTTGTTTTCTAGGATTATGACTTTGTGGCACCGCAGGATGTTTTGTAAGATGAGCTGCAAGAAAATACCCGTGAACACCCTTTTTTGTTTCCATGTATTTTTCTTTTTTACTTTGTTGACGCATTTATATAAAAACGTTTTTAATCCCTATTTAACACTGTTAAATACTGTTTCTAGACGTAGGCGATACTATTATATTTGAATTTTTATGGACGGTTGCACTGTTTTGTTCCTTGCGGCAAAGAGGATAAAATGAGCAGCTTTGAGGCAGTACAGGGGCACATTGCGTGATAGCAAAGTTTAGTTGTTTTTATTCTACCACAGTTTATAGTCTCGAAATAGTTGCACACTCACATGGTTCAGCGCAGGAAATAAAATACCACTCTGCCTTAGAGCCTGGTATTCTTTGTGAAAAAGAGCAGCCTTGTGACACGAGAAAACTTTCAGAGGAAGTGTTATCTGATCAGTAAATCCTACATCAGGTTATAAACTGAAAGCAAATAAAAAACAAGAAAACAAAAGGCTGAGAAAGGAAAATTCACCAATAGCTGGCACTGACTGACTGAAGATACTCTTTATCTTTCTCTGCTCTGATCCAGATTTAAATAACATCTTTGCCAATTTAAGATTATTTTGTTGTTCTTGTGCAGCTGACTGGGTCGAACTTTTGGCTTGATTAAATGACCCCTCTCCCTGTCTGTTATTAGCATATATAATTTCCATATTACTTTTTCCGTTCATTGTGTCTCATATCATGCAAGTTAGAAATCTAAGATATAAAAGCAGCTTCTCGTGTAGGATTTCTGGAGATTTGACTCCTAATTGTTTCAAAAATTGTGCACCTAATATCTCCAGTAGGAATATGCACAGTTTTGCGATGCACAAGCATATTTTATACTGGAAAGTAATTCGAAAAAAGACCCACAGGCACGGCCACAACTACAACAACTACTGAGATTTCTATCTGCTCACAGCCTTAAAATGATTAGATTTCCCTCACATGAGCTCACATGATTGGTAACAATTTAAAAAGATGCCGCATGTCTCTCCACACGGCACCACAGCTTTTAACATTCTAGGACAGTAGCCTGTCATGCCAGATGTTAATCCAGGCACAATCGGTACAAAGATCCGTTGTGCAGTTGTAAATGTCACCTAAATGTTCTCTAGTAACTTGAGTCTTTGGGCACCACCAGGCCTCCGGAGCTGGAGCTGAAGAAAGCCAAAGGTCTGTCAAATGAAAACCTGCAGAACCTTCAGAGTGAGCTCACCAAGCTGGCAGCAGTACGATGTGGAGAGGTGAGGACACACATACACTCCCCCCCCCCCCACAAAGATAAAGGAATAGTACACTCAGACTACCTTTAACCTTCTTCCCCGTCATCCTAGGTGATGATTTACGAGCTAGCTGACCATATCCAGGGCTTCCTGAGCAAGCACAACAAACCCCCGTCGCGCTCCTTCCACGAGGAGATGCTGAAGAATCAGCGGAGACAGCAGGAGAAGCTAGCCCAGGAGGAGCAGCAGAGGATGGACCAGCGGCGCAAGCAGGAGGAGGAGATGGTGAGATGGATTAGTTTTATCAGAGGGGTTTGTCACAAAGAATCTTGAATTTCCTCTTGTTTATCTTCTCTGTGCAACTCTTACCACTAAAAGGAGGCCACAAACGTAAAACATTAGCTACTTAATTATTTATAGATAAGTCACCAAGAATTCTACACTGATGTGCAACTGATCTAAGTACGCATATAAATGCAGAATAACATGCTTCTGCAACACATTCCACATTCTACATCATTTATTTTACTGGTTAAACATTTGTGTTTTTGAGTGTTTGGAAAATTGCAGACAGAAGCTCTAGTTGAACAGGATGTCAGCGGAGTAGTTTTTTCTTTCTCGCAGGAAAAAGAGATCATGGCTGAAATCCAAAGAAGAGAGGAGGAGAAACGAGAGGAAAAGAGAAGGAAGGAGATAGCCAAACAGGTGCGCTGTTTACTTTGATCTCCAAAGAAAAGCACAGTTTATTGTTAAAATGCATGTGGAAATGTCACAGGAACAAATATGGTGACCTTTTTATATTCACAGGAACGACTTGAGAGTATGGAGCAGTCTGTCCCTGCCGACTCCACCCTGCTGGGGAAGAGCCCACCGAGCCCATGTAGAGCTCCTCCTGAACTGACTGAAGCCAGGAAAGCAGTCGGTAACCGCCGCCGGACTACCTCAAATTCCCGCCACAGGTATGTAGCAGACCAGCATTACATAGACAACAAATGCTTCTTCTGTTAAGAGAAATACTGTCAAAATGCTCAGAGTTGTCTTTGTTTTCCAAGGCGTGACACAGTTAATGAAGACAACCACCGCCCGCAGGAGCTTCTTCACTTCCACAGCAATACTTACGGAGAACTTGTTGTCCACAGAGGGAAAATCTTAGGTGAGAGCTGTTTCGATGCAGTGTCAAAACTCTGATATGTCTTACTTTGTAACCTGTTAATTTTTACATTTGCATCTGTGCTTGTGATTGCGACAGGTGTTAGCGAGAGGCTCAGCCGAAGTGTTTATTATGGGTTTGAGGCAAACTCAGGAGACTTTGCTGTGATCTACGAATGGTCGCTGCACTGGAACAAGAAGATGGGCAAGTTCTTCACCAGCCAGGAGAAGGAAAGGATTGAGACCTGCAAAAAGCAGGCAAGTAGAGAAGGATTTGTACCTTTTTAGTCTAGATTTATTTGATAATTTTAGTGACTAGTTACTGTGCAGAGGCATTTTTTTAACTGATTTTTATCAGCGATCAGAGAAAAAATCCATAGATTACTATAATCTGAAAAATGCTGGATATCTGATCTGAAAATTGGCAAGGCTGATAATCAGATAATCAGATCAATCCCGACCTCTATGCGCAGGGAAATCTGACAATGTACCTCTCAAAGCCAAACCCAGTATGCTTGGTTAAACCTGAATTCTTGTACAGATCCATGGGGCCGAAAATGAGTTCAACTCCCTCCTGAGGCTCGATCACCCAAACTTGGTGCACTACACAGCGCTGTGCTCCACTGAGAAGGAGGAGTGCCTCGTGGTGAACATGCTGGTGGAGCATGTGGCCGGCATCAACCTAAACCAAAGCCTAACCTCCCACAGCCCAGTCCCTCTAGATAAACTGTGCCATTACACGGCCGAGCTGTTGGCAGCTCTCGACTACCTTCACTCCAACTCTGTGGTCCACAAACACCTGGGGGCCTCCAGCGTGCTGGTGGACTCGGAGGGTCACGTTCGATTGACTGATTACAGCTTATCAAAGAGGTTCGCTGATATCTGCAAGGAGGACATTTTTGAGCAGGCCCATGTGCGTTTCTCAGAGGATACAGTGATGCCAACGAAAACAGGCAAGAAAGGGGATGTGTGGAACTTGGGCCTGATGCTGCTGGCTCTGAGTCAGGGGAAGGAGGTGAAGGAGTATCCAGTGACTGTACCAGCTAGCCTGCCTGCTGACTTCCAGGATTTCCTCCACAAGTATGTATGGAGGGATATATCAGCCCATTAACTGTAAATAGTTTACTGTATACTTAACATTAGTGCCTTTTCCAAATCTGTAGTGCAACGTAAGGCTGCAGTGTTTCGGACAATGGTCTTGTTTGGCTTCCCCAGCAACTATTTCCATTTATATCACTACACTGCAAACATTTGTGCTGATTTTCATAATGATAATAGTGATAATGCAAATGTGCATACATGCAGATTCATTTTAAAATTCTCAACATATTTTTAAAGACAAACTGACATAGTGTTCATTAGATCTTTCACAGTAACTTATTTTGTTGGACCATACATTGTCCCCCCCAAAATAATTGCAATTAACAATATAATTGTAATTTTAAGACCACTTGATGCCACCGATACAATACGGTGCGGTATTGTACTATATGGTATGATACACTATGATATTGTACAGTACAGTACAATACAGTATGATACGATATAATAGAGTATGGTGCTAATGAACACTGTCTGCTTGTCATTAAAATTATTTATGTTGAGAATTTTTTTTAAATGAATTCTGCATGTAAGCACATTTCCATTATTATTAATATTATGATAACATAACTTATGATCTTATGTACAGTATCATCCGTGTGGAAATTTTTCTTGGGCTCACTGTCGCTGGATTAGACAATTTTAAACCACTATTGACTTAGAATGATTACTTACAATCGCATATTTATGTGTAAGGGCCAATAAAAGAACTAGAGGAATACATAAGTAACATTGCTTCTGGCAACATATTGTGCTCTAGAGCAGTATTTCACTGTACAGCAATGTATGCATGTAACGAAACAGCAAATTGTTGACATATGTGTCAGGCTATGTCCTACTGTTTAAAGTTGACATTTTGGCGCTATCATCTGCCAGATGGTAAAAGCTTGTGCTCAGAGTAAAGGACATGGGATGGGTCGGCTCGTATTCTCTGCGCTCCTCTTAAGCACATTCTGTCCATAGATAGACTGAAAGGACTGGTGTTCTTTCTTCCCTGTGACTTTCATGGCAGTCTGAACAAGTCAGACAAGCCTGGATTGTAGCTGCCCTAAAAGAGTACGCAAGAGAAATGACATTTTAATTCTGTTTAGACATTTCAATTGGAATGTGAAAAAGAAATGTTAAAATATCCTAAAACAAGTTTTAGGATATTTTAAAATATCCTAAAATATCCTAAAACTTGGCCTCTGTTAACAAACATTGCATATGAACACAACGGGCATTAGTACAGTCAACAAAAACGGGCCTTGTGCTCATTGAAATTTTAACACTACAAATTATTTTCTCAATCACTTAATTCATTATTTGATCTGTGAATCATGTGAACACAGTGAAGAATGGGCATCATGACATTCCAGAGCCCGAGGTGATGTCATCAGATGTCTTGTTTTTTTCCAACCATCCAACAAAAACAAAAATATTCAGTTTGCTGTATAATAAAACCAAGGAAATCAGCAATATCTCAAATTGAAAATTTCTCAAAATGCTAGCAACATGTTTTGCATTTTTGCTTGAAAAATCATTACTGAATTAGTGAAATAGTTCCAATATAATTTTCTTTCAATTGATTATATTTCAATTAATTGACTAATCATGGGAGCTCCACACTAAAAGATATAATATCAGAAAATCAGCAGGTTTCATGTCTCTCTTAGTTGATTTTCATATTGTATTAAAATTAAGTGAAACAAGTGACTGCCTGGTAGGGAGTAAAAACACATTTAAAACTGAAACACTTGAGGACTATCTGTTGTAAATAGGCAAAAAGATGCAAAAACACGACTTCATTCCTTTATGATGTTTAATAGGCCATCTATCTAACTTACTGGCTGTTTTAAAAGTAGTTTCTCCATAGATGTCAGTGTAATAGAGATGTCATCCTACTACAATTGTTTTATTGAATACACTGAATTACTGAATTATTCAGATCTTTACTTGTTTTTGATCCACCTGCTTTGTGTTGTCAGCAGACCTCCAGCACAGTGAACTAGATTCTTCTAGCTCATCGCCTGCACAGATTTACTGCACGCCTATTATACCGTCTGTGTGTTTGCCACAGGTGTCTGTGCCTGAATGATGCTGAACGCTGGACGACCCAGCAGTTGTTGGACCACGCTTTCCTCAAACCTCCATCGCCTAAAAACCTGCCACAGTCTCAGGATGCCAGCCCGGAAGGTGAAACACAGCCCTAAAATAGATATTGCAATACTACTGTGAAAAAACGCTATAAAGCATTACACCATTAAGACATTCCAATAGTTGGTCATGTTTTTTTTCTGTCCACTCAGATCTCGCCGTTGACTTGGCATCATCCGTCATCCCACAGAGCCACATCCTCAACGCTCCATTCATCTCCGGAGTGCAGAGGCAGTTTTCTCGCTACTTCAATGAGTTCGAGGAACTCCAGCTTCTTGGAAAGGGAGCCTTTGGTGCCGTAATTAAGGTAAGATTTGGCTTTAACAGGGGAGACAAGCTGGCTGGGGATTTCTTAGTCTTCACTTTCCTTCTCTTGCACCTCCAGGTTCAGAACAAACTAGACGGCTGCTACTACGCCGTGAAGCGCATCCAGGTCAACCCAGCCAGTAAGCAATTCAGACGGATCAAAGGCGAGGTGACGCTGCTCTCACGCCTTAACCATGAAAACATCGTCCGCTACTACAACGCCTGGATCGAGCGACATGAGACGCCCTCGATGGGAGTCCTTACCAGCAGTGACAGCTCTGAGCCTCAGAGCGCCGCAGACAAGCGTCCTCAGGGCAAAGAGTCTCGGCAGCGCCTCAACGAGCTCGGCCTCCCCGACAACTTGGAGGACAATGCGCCGCCTCCGGTCCTGTCGAGCTCCGTGGAATGGTCCACCTCCATCGAGAGATCCTCTAGTGCCAAATGTAGCAGACACCAGTCAAGTGATGAAGAGGACGATGATGATGAGGAGGATGTTTTTGGTGCCTCTTTTTTGTAAGTGTTTTTTTTCCTTTTTTTTTTTTTTAAATCAACCAGACTTTTCCTAGATCAAAACGCTTGATACGTCACTTTTTCCTGTTTGCTTTTAGGCCATCAGATAGCGACTCACAGAGTGACATCATCTTTGACAATGGCGATGAAAGCACGGACGAGATGTCACAGGTTTAAATATTTAGCCCTCATTTATCCACTTGTTTTGTCAGTTTTACAAGTGCAGCAAACTGATGGCTTTTCCACACCCAGGTGGAGCAGAGCAAAAGGCTGGTGATCGACACAACAGAGAGCACAGACTCTGAACGACCCCCCCCAATAGCACATTACCTGTACATACAAGTAAGCTTCATCTCCATGCTCCTTTCTTACCGAAAGAGGTCTCTCTGCCTTGCATCTAATATACATGTTCTGCTTGGAACAGATGGAATACTGTCCAAAAAGCACTTTAAGGGACACGATAGATCACGGCTTGCACAGGGACCAGAATCGTTTATGGAGACTCTTCAGGGAAATACTGGATGGCCTTGCTTACATCCATCAGCAGGTGTGTTTACGTATTTGACGCCCACCCTCCTTTAAAGATGCTAAGTCTAATTGCTTTAGTGTCCCATACCAGGAATTTTTTCTTACTTAAATAGCAATAACATAAATGGAAGCCATGTTTTCAGGTATTTTAATCCACCCTTCTCTCTTTTAGGGCATGATACACAGGGACCTGAAGCCTGTCAACATCTTCCTTGACTCGCAAGATCATGTGAAGATCGGAGACTTTGGCCTGGCCACAGACCATCCTGCTAATGTGGTATGCATCAATATAAAATCTCGAACTACAGTGATGAAGATGAGAACCAATGGAGATAAGATACTGTTTATCTTTCTCAGGCTGCAGGTGTGTTTGAAGTGGAGGAGAGCGGATCAGTAGTGATGCCCAAACCAGACCCAACAGGTGGAGAGAGTTTGAAAACATTCACATTGTAATTGATATAAATAACAATTTTACAAATGTTCTTCCTTAACGTTTTGCTTTGGTATCACTATTCAACAGGAAACATGACAGGCATGGTTGGCACTGCCTTATACGTCAGTCCAGAGGTTCAAGGGAACACCAAAGCCACCTACAACCAAGTAAGATTTCAGTTTGTATTGGAATATAGATATGATTTGGTTTCTGAGTGTCTGATATTCATTCATTCCTTCCGTCTTTAGAAAGTTGACCTGTTTAGCCTGGGCATCATCCTGTTTGAGATGTCCTATCGGCCCATGACCACGGGAGCGGAACGCATCTCTGTGCTTAGCCAGCTGCGTGTGGTAGGTCCATGTTCAAAACTGGGAGCCATCAGAGCCATGTAGAGGCTTTGAAACTGTCACTCATTTTATCTCTTTTCATGCTGCAGGAGCCCATCAGCTTTCCTGAGGACTTTGCCGCATATGAGCAAGGCACACAGGTGAGGATGCTGCAGCACAACATTTGGTACAGACCTTTTTTCTCTGTTTCCCAGTCCATCAACAAAACATCTCTCTGTGTCTCTTCTTGGTGTTTGTCAGAGGAAAGTGACAGAGTGGCTGTTGAAGCACGACCCGGCCCTGCGGCCCACCGCCCAGGAGCTCCTTAAGAGCGAACTGCTGCCTCCACCACAGATGGAGGAGTCGGAGCTGCATGAGGTGCTGCAGCACACCATGGCCAATATCAACGGCAAGGCCTACCGCACCATGGTGGGCCAGCTTTTCGCCCAGAACACCACTCCAGTCATGGATTACACCTACGACACAGACCTTCACAAGGTATGACAGACATGTTTTGCACGGGACCAGAGGGCCGGTCACCTGTCTGACGTATAGATGAGTGGTATTGTTAATATATTAACAGTTCCCCCCTCTACCTGAAGATGTCACTGCAGACTCATGAATGTCTGCACTAACCTCTCCGTGCTACCTCACTCATCTGGTCTGTATAAGCAGCCAGCGGAAGGCCTGTTTGTGCTTTATCGATGTCTCCTGATCCCTAACAGAGTCTGTTTGTTTGGTCTCCCTCCAGGGCAGCTTCAGCTTCAACAGTGCCAAATTGCAGCAGCATGTGCATGAAACAATCACCAGGATCTTCAAGAAGCACGGTGAGTACACTACGCCTGTTTGCGTGTGAATGTGAGGCTTTGTTGACTCTCCTCTGCAAAACCACTTGGACTCCTGACCCGCTGCATGCCTGTTTTAGGGACCCTAACATCTGCTTCAGTGAGTGGCAGCTTAAACAATAAGTTCACTGTTAGGCAGCGCAGATTCTGTGCAGGTGCTTGTGTTATTTCTCTGCACAGTGCTGATGGTGTGCAGCTGTACTTATTTGTTTATGCTCAGTTAGTATCTGCTAACATGCATCACCTCTCTCAGGGTGAAGGTCATATTATCTTATGTAGATGTTGCAGTGATACATGATGTTTGTTTTCAGGTGCCGTGCGTCTGCAGACACCGCTGTTCCTCCCCAGAAACAGGAAGTTGTATGATGGCAGCGAGGTGGCCTGTTTCATGGACCACAGCGGAATGCTGGTTACACTGCCATATGACCTTCGCGTGAGCCAAACACACACGCGCACATGCACAACATCACAAACAATACCACTGTTTGCATCAGCACATGCAAACACACACAGAGTGTGAGGCTGCAATCAGCAGCCGCCGTAAGATCCTGCCACCTCAGGAAACCCTGAGGACTAAATGGTTGTTTCCACACTGTGATTGATTACAGCCCAGTTTGCACCGACTTCACTGTCATTATACAAGTGCCCTAAGTCTCAACTCTCTGTTTGCTTTAGATGGCGTTTGCAAGATTCGTCAGTCGCAACAATATAACGCATCTGAAGAGGTAAAGTTCCATGAACGCAAGCTTGTTTGTGCCAATAACACTTTTTAATAATATAATTAATAATGGTTATTTGTTGACTAATAGCTCCTTTCAAAACAATCTTACATTGTTTCCTACAAACAAGGTAGCAGCAAAAAAGTTGGTTTACATGTTACTGATTAAGCCTGTCTCATACGCTATGTTTTTCTTTTTACTTAAAGGGTACTGCTGTATATGTGAAACAATAGATTAAAGCCTTTCTTTCACTCCAAAGGAAGATGCATGTAATCTAATGTCACTCGGACTACTTTTTTCACATATGCAGTAGTACTCTTCAAGACCTGTAAATTCACTTTGATGTATAAAATTGGTGGAGTTGCCCTCTAAAACATACCCCGAACCATTATCATTAACACTACCATTAACCCTAACCCTTTCTTAAGGTGGGGATGTTTTTTTAGAGGGGTGATGTAACAAAAATCCAATGAAAGATAAAATTAATTCAAATCACCATGATCAGTTTTGCTCATTGTTCGAGCCTTATCACAAGTAGGCCTGCTGCCGCTGACACATGAAAACCTGACATTCTTGTAGAGAATAAGCATGACTGATTCAGATTTTGTCTTTGTCTTTCTCAAGGTACAGCATTGAACGGGTGTTCCGCCCCAGGAAGCTGGATCGCGCTCACCCAAGGGAGCTTATGGAGTGTGCCTTCGACATCATCACACCCGTCACCAACAGCCTGCTCCCTGACGCAGAGGCCATTTACACCATCTCTGAAATAGTCCAGGAATTCCCCGGGCTCCAGGTCATACACATGAACTGCATGTTTTTTAACTGATCCTGTGAACTGACAGTTTGTGCTGCGCTTCCTCACCCTGAGCAGTTTATTGATGCATCATTGTTCCTTACTTTCCTACGGACGCCTGATGGCAACTTGTCCTGTCTTTGTTTTTTCCCGTTGTACTTCCCACTCACATTCCAAACATACCAAAGTATGTGTAAGCCTGACAGATTTACGCTGGGCTTATTATTTACATAGTAAATCCGAAATGCGTGGCTCTCCCCACTTCCTTCCCTGCCTCCCAGTACAGTCCATTTCCTGTCCACACATCCCAGTGCAGCCTCAGTCTCCAGTCGCAGCACTCCTCGTGCATGTTTCATGAACTCAGTCAACTCAGAGTCTGGCCTCCGGTTCATCCCTCACAGATCCTGTTTCTGATCCTCTCCACCACCCTGCTCTTTGTGTGAAAGCTTTTAAGAATATGTGAGTCAGACGGAATGAGAGGGCAGCCGGACACAACAGTCATTATTCACCGAGGCACTCATTGTACAGTAGTGCTCTTGCTTTTGACTGTAATTGCAGCTAAGGGGGTTAAAGGTGTGTGTGTGTGTTCGTGACTGCAGGAAAGGAACTATAACATTTACCTGAACCACACCAGCTTGTTGAAGGCCATCCTGCTTCACAGCGGAGTCCCCGAGGACAAACTGAGCCAGGCCGCCAACATTCTGTGTGACGCCATGGTCAGTGAAGGTCGCACGTGCATCACAGATGTTTTCCACATCGCGTGTCCGTTGCTGATATAATGTTATGAACGCACATAATAGCGTTTTTCCTAAATATAGCAGCGCTAACATTTCTGTATTTGCTCCAGAGCGAAAAGCTGACCAGACGTGAGGTGGAGGCAAAGTTCTGCAACTTTTCGCTGTCAACCAACAGTGTGAGTGTCCCGCCGGTGCACGAACTGTCTGTAAAAAATAATCAGTCGTGTTCTCATAAACACTGAGATCTCCTCTCTGTCGTGTCCAGTTGCAGACGCTGTACAAGTACATAGAGCAGAAGGGGAATCTGCAGGACCTGGCGCCACTGCTGATATCACTTACCAAACAGAAGACCGCCGTGACCCAGCTAGCCAAGCAGGGCCTTAAGGACCTGGAGGAAGTCACAGTGCTGCTGCATAAACTGGGAGTTAAACTGCAGGTGATTTGGGGTGCTTTTCTGTTTAAAGAGGCTGTGATGTGTGTGTTTTCTCCCCCTATTAACACAGAAGTGTGCACTCCACAGGTGGTGGTGAACTTGGGCTTAGTGTACAAGGTGCAGCATCACTCTGGGGTCATCTTCCAGTTTGTGGCTTTCATCAGGAAGCGCAAGCGAATTGTACCGGATATTGTGGCCGCTGGAGGACGCTACGACCACCTGGTAGGTTTTATTGACACTCATCCACATTCCACATGTGACTTTAGTCAAGTCATGGCACAAATCTGCAGCTATTATTGTAAAAATGTGGCCGTAATGTATGCAAACCATATTTTTTTTTCCATCTGAGATATAGCTTTTTGCCTGCATTTCATTTATTCCATATGATGCAGTCCAAGTGGTTTCTTCATGTGGTTTCTAGCTCCCGGAGTTTCGAGGACCAGCCCCCACGGTGCCGGTGCCCTCTGCTGTAGGGGCCAGTGTGGCCCTGGACAAAGTCTGTGCTGCTATGGCCAACATGGAGGAGCCGGTGGGAGAGACAAACACACACACACACACAGACACACACTGGGATCTGACATTCCTAATTATTGTAATGAAGGAGCAGCAGACAGAGCTACATATTTAATGATGCCTTATTACAGCAGGCGGCCGCCACACAGCCACTTTTAGGAACATGTTAATAACTATGATCAGTGTGACTCTTGACGCCGAGGAGTTATTTTTGGAGGTGCATCATTTTCTATTTTTCACATTCAGAATGTGAGACGATGTGCCCAGAAAACTAGCACTGAAATGAGTCATTCTTCCCAAAAAAGATATTATACTGCAGCTCGATGCATCTTTTACTGTTTGACCTTTTTTTTAACTTCTCTGTTTTTTCTCTGTATCAGCCATCAGTGAGCTCATGTGATGCCCTGGTGGTCCCAGTGGGACATTCTTCAATGTCCAGAGCCATCAATGTTGTCCAGAAGCTGTGGAGCTCCGGCTTGTCTGCAGACATTGCCTATGATGTCTCACAGGTAAGTGCACTGCCTGATATCAGAGTTTTGATTTGAAGTTTGTCTGTGGGGTTTATAATGCTAAACAAAGTTTTGTTTACATTCTGTTATTGAAGAATTTAGTTTTTGTTATCCAAAATGTGTTGTGTGTATCCTTGAGGTCTTAAAAGAAGTCTTGAATGCCGTTCCACGTACAGACATTCTTAGATCATGGATGTGTTAAAAGAACTAGATAATGGACCAAAGATGGCGGCCATTCAGTTCTATGTAAGTTGCCTGACACATATGACAGAAAGGTTTCTAGCTTCCGGGCTTGTTTCCACAACATCACATCATTTACAACACTACATTGTGATGATGTCACAGATTTTTAAATCGATTTTCTTGGCTCGATTTTTTTTTACAAAGCTCTATGGATTTGAAAAAAATATATTGGAAAGACTCAAAATTTACCTCAATTGCAGTTTGAGGTTTCCAGTTTGCTGCAGTTTTACAGATCCCTTTTATAATTGTGCTCTCTGGGAGAAACACTGTGGAAGCAAGACGGAGTGTTAGTACCCTAACCAGGTCTTGATATACATCCATGCATCTATGTTTGCTCTTCTAGCAGCTATTCTTCTCCTTCACTGTCTTTGCCGAGGCATTGCTGCATTTCTTGGTGCATTACTACCACCCATGCAACTTTAATGTGCACATAAAGATATTGCACCATAGTTGCCTATAGTGGTCAAAATTCCACATGGTACCTACGTTAATTCAATGAAAACGTCTTCAGGTGTGATCTGGCAGTTGCAAAAGTGCATGAAGCATTGCAGTAGCTCTGCAGGGAAAATTTTAAATTATAAACATATACTTTTCCTGCAGCTATGACATAAGAACCAGATTACCCATGAAGGCGTGTGGGCCTGTCTTTTTTAACATGTTTTCAAGAAAATGTACTTTGTTTGAAAATTAGGGTTGGTGTTTCGTTTAAGGTGTAGAAAGAAGGATGTTTATTGAAAATGTCGCTACGTGCAGATAAACAGCATGTTTATAAGTAATGATTCAGTAGAAATGCAAAACCTAGTGAATGCCCTAAGCTTAAATATGTCTCAACTAAAGGAAGCTTCTCAGTAAGTCAGTCCCTCATTGTTGCTTCCTGACATGCTGAAGGAAGGGTTTTGCAGGAACCTGCAGAGGACTATAAGCATCTGCACTGTACATGTAGTTGTTTGAGTAGAAGGATTTCATTGAGTTTGTGTTCATACCCTTATAATTATGTAAGTGCGCCCTCATGGTTTTTGTACGCGTAAACTAAACCACATTTCTAACATACTAGATCCCTGAATAGACAATGGAATTTAGCCTTTGTGTATGCGGCTGATCTCCCGAGCTCCCCCTCCCTATTCTTCCTGTTCTGCAGTACCTTGATCCCTCCTACAGAGGGCAACACCCGACTTCCGTTCTTGAGGAAAAAGTCCCTCATCCGTCAGCAGCAGGCTGCTTATCAAGACAGCATCAGAAATAGTAAACATCCCAGAGAATGAGCTGCTCTTTATGGTTGTTCTTAAAAGAGGCTCACAGGCCTTATTAGGACAATACGACATGGAGTCTTTTCAATGATGGTGTCATTCATTTGTAAGACCCGCTTCCAATACAGTTTTTTGATAAGCTCTTATTGGGAAACTCGTGAAGCCAGGCTGATCAGTCCCTTCAAAGCAAAGTTATTTATTGCCTGGTCCAAAACTCTTGATGCCGTGCCTTTGCCACATTCTCCATGTTTATGTGACAAACTGATCTCAGCCTTGTGTTTATGTGTTGGTGTAGACGCCCTCCCTAGCACATTTAAATACTACTCCTGTTTTTTCCTCCTTTGCTCTTTATAACCTATTGTTTTAACTTTCCACTTCTGCAGTCGACGAGTGTTTGCTTAAATGGTCTTCATTGTCTTTTGTGCTGGCACAGGACATAAGTGATTGGCCACCTTCATTTCCCCTGAGTACTTAGAAGCAATTAGCAAAGGTTGGGTTTAGCTGAAAACAAGCAGCACTATGTCCAATTTGTCAACAGTGCCTGTGTGCGTGTTTGTTGATTATGTATGCAGGCGGCGCCTCGACCAGTGAGAGATGGGGAGAACACCTTGTCCGGATCTACTCACCCATCGCTCCCCCTCGCTAGACTTTTGTTAACACCTTTCACATGCCGGCCTCTTAACGGGCCGAAAGTGCGGCTTTAATTCATCCTCAGGAGACGATCCCACTCTTTAAGCATTTATTAGCCAAATATGGCAAACCCCTTCCACATGCAGTCAGTGCAGGCAAATGGCCCAGAGCTGCCCATCGGCCTCAAGGCTTACCTTTGACTTAATTTGTTCTGTCAATGAGAAAGTTGTGAGAAAAGAAGGAAGTTTCAGTGCTTATTTGATGAGGAGGTGAAGTCACACAGAAGCCAGCTATAACTCTCTGGCTGAAGTTAGAGAATAAATTGGGCTGACGCAAACATATACATTCATACGCATGGTCAGGGTTGAATGCATTACCTGAATACACATTGGTTTTGGTTGGGAGTACTGGCTCAGTGCACACTCTGTGTTCCAATGTCCCAAACAAAACCGACTGGCTGCTGCTATAGAAGAATTTTTGAGGTTGCTTCTCCAGGACTGGTTTCCAACCTTAAAGCTTTAGCCGACTGGTATCCCAAGAATGCCCCACAGCAACCGCATTAGCCTCAGTGTTAAATGGGCAGCTTTGATGCTTTTATTATGAAATTCCTGTCACACTGTTAAAACTGACTCATAATTCTTTGAGTTATTAATGGAAGAACACTCTTAAGCAGAACTTGTGTGAGGACAGCAAGCTTTCAGCAGTTTTAAGAAATAAAGCCGGCTCCAGTAAACACCTCTCTTTAAACTGGCCGCCATCCTCAAGCCCATGTGACAAGAAATCCAGCTTGAATTAATACTCTCTGATAAGACAGTTATGTTTTGAATGTATTGTTCTGTTGAGTTGAACCCTTAAACCACCACTCACGTTATGTGTGTTTGTGAGTAATTCAGCCTTTTCTCATTGAGGGTGTGTTTAGTCTCAGGAAACGTTGATGGAGCACTGCAGGCTAGCCGGCATCAGCTGCATGGCCCTGGTCTCAGACAAGGAGGGGATCTATGTGAAGGTAAACCAGCCTTACAGTGCAGTAGAGCTGCAACTAACGACTACTTTCATTATCGATATGTACAGATTATTTGCACAATCATTTATTCCATATATCGTGAAGAAAAAAGAATGTTGAAAAAATGTTCATCACAATCTCCCTGAGCCAAAAGTGGCATCTTCAAATTGCTTGTTTTGTCAAGTCAACAGTCTGAAACTCAGGGAAGCTTAATTTACTATAAGAAAAGCAGCAGATCCTTACATATAAGAAGATGAAACCAGCAAATGTTTTAAATTTTTGCGAAACAATGACACAGTTTACCAAACAAATGGCAACTAGTTTGCTATCGCTCAACTAATTGGTTCATCAATTAATCATTGCACCTTTTACAGTGCATCAGAGTATTGTACAGTATATTTTTAGTACATTTTGAGAAAAACAGCTTTTTCCTTCAGTAGCATTACAGGTCACTGGTGCCTGTTAAAGTAATTTTCTGTCTTCAGGTGAAATCCTTTGAGAAGGACAGACAGTCTGAGAAGCGGATTCCAGAACCAGACTTGGTGGACCACATCATTCAGAAATGTCGGACCAAATTCTTTGAGGAGAGAAACATCAGGTAAAGACATTTTGGTTTTAAGCGCGGCTCGGATATCTGAATGAGGCTGTTCTTATATAATGTTTGTCCTCGTGCCCCTGCAGAGAAACTTCTGAAAGCCTGTCCCAGAACCCTAAAGGATCACTGCTCAACACCACAGGTAATGTGTTCAGTTCAGTCTGATTTCCACTTACTCCTTACAGACAGCCTCTATATACAGCCTTAACTGTACATTTGTGACCCTGAAGTTTCACTGCAGCATGAAACAGTCGCACCTCTGTTTTCATTCAGTTGTGCTTTGATTCCTCCAACGTTCTGCTTACAGTAAAAGTATTAAATTATGAAATGGAATACTTAACTGATGTGTTACCCAGAGTGACGGACAATTAGTGCACTAGCGGAATAAATGTTAAATCTAACATTGCTTTTGTCATGCACTGCACACGTGTAACCAACAACATGTTTTAATTTATCTGAGTAACAGTTAAACGTCTTATTAGAACATGACGTTTTAACTATTGGATTTTAAAAATGTAAAAATCCTTCATAATTGGATAAAAAGTGATTATTTTTTATTGTTTAAATGTGGAAATCTTCCTTTTTCTTTCTCTAGGCTCTTCGGAGCAGCATGGGAGCAGTGGCAACATGAACATTAATGTGAACATCATCAGCCCAGAAAAGGTTTCATCCAGTGCCAGACGACGCTATGATACTCAGGTTTGCTATGCACCTGCACACACACACACACACACACACACACACACACCACTTGCACAGACCCACCTGTTCTCCATGGCTTTTTACCATTACTAAAATAAATGATGTGTTCAGTCAGATACTCTGATGTGGTCATCCAAAATGAGTCGCACCTGTTCTTCAAGTAGGCAGAAACTCATGAAAATACCTTAATTGACAGTGAGCATAGCAGGAGAAGGAAACACAGCAACAGGTGTGGGTTAAAAGGGGAAGTTTTTAAGGTTTAAGGTTTTTGTAACAGGAAGCAGAAGCATCGTCAAGAAAGAGAATTTCTGCTAGGCTTGCGCGAATGCAGTCCTTCGAGCACTGAGTTGTGGTCAGCGCGACCTGTGACAAGTGCTTGCAGATGCTAAACTCTAACACTCGCTTGCTAATCTGTTGAGACATCGGAGGCAGTAATTGAATAGACGATGGCTGATGTCTCCCCTCTTTCCTCAGGTATTATTACATCCATAATAACCGTGATAGTATAATATTTAAGTAAATGCTGACTGCAAGGATACTAGAAATAACCCTCTGAAGTGCAGCTGTTGATTTAAAACTTTGAATTTAAACTTTAGTACTTAGTCTATTTATTCTGGACATGAAGAGAGGTTGTCCCCCATGCCTGGCAATCCTCTATTGGATACCACAAAATGAGAGCTGTGATGCCGGATATATGGCAATGGGTACAAAGTGTGCAATGTGCAAAATTATAATAAATATTGCAGATAATTAGAATTCCACAACATGGATCATGATAAGGACATCCCACAGGTCACGACGATCAGAGGCATACTCAGGAAAACGCCTAGTTTGGAGCAAGTTCTTGTCGCCAGTCACCCACACCGACAGTAAACATGTCCCTACTAGGCCACTGTTTTGCTTATGAAATGATTGCTTGTCAAGACTTTTTCCTGCTGGTTCATTTTGTCTATGGGAACAGTTATTATTTTCTTCCAGCCTTTTCTCTTTTCTTTCTCCTCACCTTCTTCCTCTCCAACTCTCTCTTTCAGATCCAAACCAGATTACAGAATCTCGGAAGCAATTTGCAGAACAAGAGCAGTGACATCGAGGTTCTGGCAGTAAGTCATTTTGTTTGTTTACCCCCAAATCCCAGCTCCCCCTTTTCTTTCTACTCTCCCACCTTATCTCTGGAAACCATGTGTGAAATCACAGAGCGAGCAAAAAGCACTTTTGATAGCTAAAACAGCAAACATCACTGGGAGCTGCCCTTTTATAGTTATTTACCTTGCGCTAAAATCCCCTGCTGGAGGTAGGATGGCTGTGAAGCCGCTACAGAGCAATTAACACTAAACAGAAGGCAGCAAGCATGTCGTTCCGGGGCTGCCATATTGGATTTATTTGTGGTTGCGATGTAGATTTATGGCCAGATATTCTTAAAGTAAATCAACCCTGCTTGTCCTATTTACTATGTCGGCGTATATTCCAAATACATCTGTCATCCCTGTTGGGGTCTGGATTGCATCAGCGACCCGGGCAGAGTTATTGAAACATAACAGGCATAATCACCTTGGATCCGGTAAACTGTTGCAATGGCCCGCATGTCCGTCAGTCAGACTGGAACACCCCACTTATTTTCTAATGATAATCTCAAGAGGGTATTAGCCACTTCCTGTAAAAAGGACATGGGGGGGCTGTCAGAGAGCGTTGTGAAAGTGGAATTATAAGTAATTTACTGATGTTCTACCGGACTGGATTACAATGTGTTGAAAGAATTACACAACTCATTGGACAGCGGCTCCAACGCTTGATATTTTTAGCTTGATTATGAAAACAGCGTTTGGCAGCACCAGTGGCCACATCCAAGCAAAACGTGCACTTTGTTCTCTGCATTTGTTGAATTGTTGCAACCTGAGATAAGGCTCCATTGTGTTTTTATGTAACCCTGCTTGTTTTGTATCCCGCAGGTGGACCTGCCGAAGGAAACTCTGATCAACTTCCTGTCTTTGGAGGTTTGTACCATACTGGCTTCATCAAGAGCATTGCAGAGTTAATAAAAGGCTGCGCTCCAATGAAGGAAGAGAGGGCAGGGGAAGTGGAAAGAATGGCCAGTAGAGGTCAATTTCCTAGACAGGAAGAGGGGATCCCGTCTCCTTCCTTACAGTCCCGTCGAGGAGTGGACTGAGGGAACACCCCTGCCTACAGCTCTGCTAAAGAGTCTTAGCTTAAACTCACATATGGCACAAACACATACTGCACTTAACAAAACGTGCTACATGCTTCAGAGGTGTTAATATTCACATTCCAAACTCCTGACTGCGGCTGCACGCAGAGGTTTAAAAAAAAAAGACTAAAAAAGAGAAAGCTGAAACATGCTCCCTACACCACTGTTATATAAGCAAAAGCCTCCACTCCATAAATGAATGGGCCACCTATACAGTCGGCCCCTGTAGCACATGTGTCAAAGAAAACACATTCAGTATATAAAGCGCATGACAATACACAGTGTGCAGTGTATAGCCAGGCATGCAGGAAAGGCCTGTTTTAAATATGGCAAATCACCCCGAGTCACACAAGGAACCAGAGAACTCAGTAAACCCAATGTTGCTTTGTGTCTCCACTGGCCCGCTACACTTGACATGCACAAATATACTTCAAGGCTGCATGTTAAAAAAACCCTTTTACTCCATATTCCCTTCTTTTACATTCTGAAGTCTGAATACAAACATGTAATGACATTGAGTTGGACAGTCCCAACAATAATCTTCAGCAAAACTAATCTGTACCGGGCACTGTTTAATGTCCATGAGCTTTTCTCAATATTTTGTCACCTAGCTTTCAATTCTTTAACCTGTGCTCTGTCTCTTTCTTTCCAGTTTGATAGCGAAGACCAGTTCAACAACAGTGTGAAGACTCTGCTGACTCGTCTCCCCAAGCAGCGCTACCTGAAGTCCATCTGCGAAGAGATCCACCATTTCAAAATAAAGAAAAAGTAAGTTGGTTGTTTTGCACGTTTGTCCTGTCCTGTGCTTTTGACTTTCTTGTGTTTGTTATTGTTGAAGCAAAACAGATTCTTGAGGCTCTAGCCATGTATCTTGCCAAAACTAGCTTGCTAAATCATTTATTGTCATCAAACTTGGTTGGCAAAATCATCTGGGCACCATCGATCAAATTTATTGGCCGTCCAATCGATCCAATAATAGTCAAACAAACATATTACCCTGCTGGGGGGCGCTGAAGCCTGGAATCACCGCAATTCATTCAATAAGTGTCCGTCAATGCCAAAATGTTCGATCGATTGACATATACAATCCATTCAACTGTGCTCACTGCATGGTTAAAAATCTGTCACCTAATGAGCTTCATGTGTTTTTAATAAGCTACTTCCTTTTCAGTTCCCTGAAAACCGGTGTTAGTTGTGGTGATGCAGCAATATTTTCAACACACTCAACCAGAGAGCAGATATCATCTCATGTGTCGTCCTGTCAATCAGCTGTCCTCCTCAGGATACTGTGTTTGAATTAGTGAAAGCAGTTATTTGTGGAAAAATGTGGTCCAACATAAAAATCCAAGTCTAATGTAGTATTTACATGCACAGAATTGTCTTTAGCATCCAAAATGTTTCCCCCTCAGTATCAGAGAAACAGGTGGAACTTGAGACTGTATAGACATTTTTCGTACAAACAATTGTAGACGTCTAGTCTCAGCAGGGGTCCTCCTGAATGATGAACCAGAGACCCCATGGTTTCACCTCTCTGCCTGCTCCTACATGTTTCCATCTGCTAGTGACCTGTTACTTTTATTAAAATGAAACCTGAAGCAAACAGTGGAATATATTAAAGACCACTTAAAAAAGACAGACTTCCTTTTACGGGCAGCTGCCACCCCAAAGCTCCGAGCAAGCCCACGCACTCCAGGTGTAACAGTGACAGTCAGTTCTTCAAAGGGAGCTGTTAGACGGATAACTACTGCCTTGAAGAACATCAAATCCTCAGCTGATCCCATTTCCTGAGGTGAAATCTGGAGAAGGATTAGCCTTGTTTGGTCTTCTGATGTCTGTCTCTTAACACCCAAGTTGATTGACACTGAGATTGCAGCACACAGGGGGGCGGGTTCGCTTCATCCATCACTGTGGTTGTGACTGGTGCGGTTTATTCCCAATTTTCCCAGCAGAAGGTTTTTTTTCCAAGCCCAGGCTAAACCCTCAGTGTTTGCTTTCAGCGTTGTGACGTTTGTGAATGCCCATAGAGAGCGGCCCTGTGAGGGATTCAGCGGATTTTCTCTTTCATGAATGAGATGGTAACAAAAAAAAATCAAAGCTTCTCTTTCTGGCTTCCCGTCCGCCCCTTCAGAGCAGTTGGTTTTAATTTCCTGTCTCTGCTGTGTGTTTGATTTGCCATTTGGGGGGGGGGGGGATAAAAGTCTGTGCTGATAAATGAGCGTCACAGAGGCAACAATGAATATATTCAGCATGTGTTTTTATGTGTTTGTTTAGTTGTTTTCAGCGAATGTGTGGTGCAGGCAACTGAGGCCAGATGAGTGGGGTAAAGGGCACAGGCAGTCACCTGGCTGCTGCAACACAGAGTGAAATTATTCCAGTCGCAGTAGTGATGTTACACTGGTGAACAATCCCATTCTTTTCAATGGCTGTTCGATAGGGATGAAGGGAACGAGTCTTGGCATTCTTTTCACAACACATTTCATACAGAGGGTAAATTCAAAGTTGCAAACTCACTGTCAAAACAGAGGGATATACTACCACCTTGTATAAGGTTTATGAAGCAGATTGGATCTGGCAATATGAGTCTTTCAGTGCTGCTAAACCTCGTCCACACATACAAAATTGCATTTTATAGGTGGGGTATCTTAGTTTGAATCCAAATCCAACCCTGTCATTATCCCAGTGATTATTTGGCAGATGAACAGAATTTAAAAGAACAATAAGCTGTTCTTTTCGGCTCGGCTCACTCCCCTCGAAGAGACATAATTCACTAAATCACAGTCACTGAGCTTTCCCTGATCCAACACTACTTTGGGTAACACCTGTTTGTTAACCAGTTTACAGCCATGCTAGCGGCCCTGTGAGGCAGCAGTTACAGTAGGCACTTAGTGCTTTGCTAAGTGCTAAATGCTAACATGCTCACGATAACGGCGCTAACACGTTAATACAAAGTACAAAATTACCATGTTTACCGTCATTGTTTTGTGTTAGCATGCTAAATTTTGCAAAGTGCAGCTGCAGCTAATGTCATTTGTCAAGCATGTATTTGGAGGTGCAATATGTAAGATTTTTAGTTGACAACATTTAAAAATGTACTACATTTCTCAACATAATGTGAAGAAAGAGGTATGTACAAAATTTAGCATGCTAACCTGGTCTTTCGCAGTCCAGAGCTCCTGTGCTAGCGATGGTAACAACAACAATCAGCTGTTGCTCCAAGTTCCCAGTCTGAACCTCTAGCTCCATGTCTAATTGAGATAACTACCTGATGGCAGCTGCAGTTGGTAGGAGTATGTGATAATCTTGGTGATATGCTGCCCCCTATTTGTTTGGAGTATGGATTCAACAGGTGGCCAATTCTCACATATTGCACCTTTAAACCAAAATGTTGGACAAATTGAAAATTTGACCTGGTGATGGCACCAAAAGATAAGTTAAGATTTTCTCCACTGAGTTATGGGACTGTCTTACCCTGGACGTTGATCCGTGGCAGGTTTGAAGCCTCTGCTATTTCCACAGGATTGACTTCTTAAGCCAGAGAAATCTAAGATCTTGAAAAACCTCCCGGCTGAATTTCATTGTCCTGATTTTGCAATGTCCAATTTTGGAAGTCCTGCATGATGTTTTCAATATCGTTCTTAATCTCATAACTGACAGATTTTGTCCTCTCGCAGGCTGGCTGTGGTGGTCTTGTACAGCTACAAGGACGACTACTACAAGATCCTTCTGTGAAAACCTCCTTCCATGGTTCCACTGACCCTGGAGACATCCCTCGAGGCTCAGTCAAGTCCCAGAGACAGTTTCCATCCTGGGACCTGCAGAATCTGCTTGAGGAGTGACAGATTCATACCTTTTCCATTTGGAAAGCGAACCCCCAACAGAGACAAATGGTTTATTTTTTACCGTGCTGAATGCCGACTTTCTGAAAACCCCTTTTGTGGACAAGTGGTTCACTCGACTTTAATGCCTTAATAGGACAATGGAAGTTGAAATATAGAGGACTTTTTAAGAAGATTAAGTGTCTTAGAAACAGCTATTTTACATTTCCAATTAGCAAGATCAATAGTGGAAATAAATATGTTTTTCCCACATGGAGCTGTGGTTTTTTTCAGCTGTTTAATGAGTATACCAGCCATGAGGATTAACAGCCTGGACACTGACTTGGTTGAGTCACAGGTTGAGCACATTCAGGGAATTATGAAAATATCTTTAGTCAAAATGTACTGCTTTTGATAGTCTGTAGGCTTTGCGTGGGAGCGTCTGACATATCCAAGGCCTGGGAAACTGACCCTAATGTTTGCTTTATTGATCCTTCCGGAGAAGCTTCCTCACCTTGAAGTTTATGAGAGAGCTTTGACGGACAAGTCAAAACAACAGCCCAGTCTGCATCGAGGATTATCCGGGCTTCCAGGTCTGGCCTGCGTGTCTTTGTGTTTTCCAGTGTTTTATTAGCACACCGGATAGATGAGGTGTCCCCCCCCCCACCATCAGGAATAACATACAGTAATACCACTAAACACATCTGCAAGTGCTACTGAGATAAGGGAGACAACCTGGGTAAGCATTTAAAGCAACTAAGAGAGGACAAATTCCCATTTGGAGCAGAACTCCAGGACCAGATGTGAACGAGCCTGCGAGTACAAACCACTAACAGATACCATCTTGGCTGACATCACCGCACTTTTGGGAATTGCTCCTCCGACCGAGTTTCAGTATCATCGATGCAGGGGCTACTTTGGTTCACACATTTATTTTTCAAAATAAGTGTAAATGTTACAGTTCATCATCTAGGAAACATATTTACAGGGTTTGCAACAGTGAAATAAATAAGGTTGTATAGAATATAGCAGATAGAAATGGTAAATAGTCTACAATGTACAGCAGCTTTGGCTACCAAAAAGTTCATTTTTCCAAAAAAAAAAAAAAATCTCAAACTATAGTATTAATAAATAAAGCTATGTGAAAAAATAAATAAGGTACTCTTCTGTCCTACTAATTTAAACTACTTTTTTTTTTTTTACACATAGAAGAACAAAGAACTGCGTAAGCTTTTACAGTCACCTCTTCATATTTTTTTTTTTTTTTAAAGCACATGGTCATGATTCAAACAGACACAAATCTACCGAGTTACTAAAACACTTCAATATAAAACTGGTCTCCAACCAATTTTGGCATCAGATTGGTCTTTGTATTGAGAAATTGGCAGTGGGTCGAAACCTCCGATCCAAGACCTTTTTCCTTGTTTCGTAATGCTTCTCAGATTCTCTCCTTCCCCTCGCGCTGATCAGATTGGTACAGAGCCTCTAGCTGCAACAGCGTGTTCACTTGAGTGGTTTAACATCTCCGCGGGGCTTAATATGCCTATCAAATCCCTGATTAGGGCCTTTATCCCTCCAGGAATCCCTGCAGGGCTCTCTCTCTATCTCAAAAAAAAAGAAAAACACTGGCTCCAAAGAAAAGTGCTACGTCTCTTTAACATGCTCTTAATTTGTAATGTGTACCAAACAAGCTCCCCATACACTTTTAACATCTCCACATCACATCATTTCACTGTAAGAGTCAATTAGAACCATCACTGATGCTGTACAACTAAATCTGAATATATTACTGTTTTTTTTTTTTAGGCTTCCTTGATATTGGCTAACTCGATTATTAGAAGGAAAAACAAAGAAAATGCATTAAGGCTATAGAATTAAGGCTTTAAAAATGACTCATTACTATCGCTAACATTCGATGTGAACAGAAGGTCCACACACACACACATAAACACGCATGCGCACCCACACACAAAACACAAACACATGAAGCAGTGAGGCGAGGTATCAAAGGCCAGATGAAGTGTCTGGCGCCGCTACAGCGACTCTTCCTGGATGAATGTCACTCCACCTCAACTCTTGCGATTCTTTGAGATGAAGTAAAAAAAAAAACAAAAAAAAGAGAGAGGAACTGGAGGGGAAATTCACGTTTCGTTGTGTTAGAATCATTGCTGTTTGTCGTTTTCTGAATGGAACGGCTCAGGTCAGTCGAAGGTAGAAAACGAGGCGGTTATCTGGGAAGCGTGTCCTTCCTGAACTCGATCGGGGATGGGGGGGGAATGTTTGGACTGGCATTTTTAAAATGTTTTCAAGCTGGCCCCACAGAGACACCCATAATAAAAACGAGAGGTGGCCAAGAACAACACTACAACGAGTACAAACACTGTAGAAATATACAAAATACTAAGATGGAAACCACACATTCTAAGGCAGGGGTTTGGATCTGGAGGTCTACATAAAGCCCGCTGACTTTGTTATGATTTGGCTGCTGAACCCCGACGTGATCCAACTGGATTATCAGTTCCTTTGGCCTCCCTGCTGCAGAAAATGATTACATCCACGAAGCACTGCTGATCTCAGGGGGGCTTCATCCTCTACAGCCCCTTTAAACTACAGCCCAAACCCCCGTCCTAAAGCTTTTTATGCCCCTCTTATTGCCTCAGAGTTCCAGTTTCAAAGGAGGCAATAACGGGCAATAATATTACAATGTTCACAGTCAAAGTCTGATTCTGACAGAGGAGCCTCTCCGGCTGCCTCCTTCTCTGTTTGAAAGCAGAGTCCTTTTTATGTTGTACATGCGTCCGTCCACCTCCCAGCGTCTCACTCCACCCAAAGAAGAATATGGACACGTAGTAGAAGAAAAGCAGAGGTCGCTTGTGTTGTCTTTTGTCGAGCGTCCTCAGAGAAGGAAGGGTGGGAACGAGGGCGGTGCCCAAGGTGCGTCATCCAATCGCCTTGGATACAGCAGTGAGAGAGAGTGGGAGGTGCTGGACAGCGCTGATCTGCTGGGGGGGGGCGGGGGGCTCGAGCGGTGTTGTTGTTTTTAGCGCGGCGTCCAGTCGTTGCCCATGCTCAGCTTGGCCCTGGGGATGGTCATCTTGTCCGCGCAGGGGGAGCTCATCTCTGGAGAGAAGTGGATGATGCCGCAGTCGTTCTTCACATTCTGGAACTTGTTCTCCTTGGAGGGCTCCATGTAGACCACCGAGTTCTTGTTCACATGCTTCTTCAGGATCACAGTCTGAGCAGGACAGGAAAAAAAAGAACATAGCCCGTTGTTGAGTGGCAAGGAGTGGGAAGTACATTCACTTAAACACTGTACCTCAGGGCAATTTTTCTTTACTCCACGGCATTTTCCAGCTTTAGACACCAGTTACTTTTAAAAGATAAGTTCATCCCAAAATGTATTTTCTGGAGCTTCACAGTAGGACAGTGATGTAGCATTCTCCTGAACAACAGAAAAAAAAGGGTGTTCCGCTAAAAGCTTTTGCCAGTCTGAAGTGGGCGCATGTGCCCATCTGCGCATCAAGCATGTAAATAACGTCAATTTTAAACCAGTTTGGGGTCTCAGGGTTTATGGATTATGCCAGACAAGATGTTGTTACTACCGCTGTTTTCAGAGAACGCTGCAACGCTGTTCTGCTGTGAAGCTCTAGAAAAAACACTTTGCATACTTACAAAACTTCAAGTTTCAGTCCAAATGGTCGTGGAAAGAACAACAAGAAATAATATGACAAACTTTTGAAATACAAGGCCTTGTTTATGACTAAACCAACCGCTTTGGCCTCTGACGTCTTGCAACCAGCAGTGTAAGTTTGGATCACATGTCAAGTTAATAGGCATTTTTTTTCAGTTGGTTTCATTTTTTATAAATGTTCAGATGATCCAATCCATCAGCAAAAATAAAAAATAAAGGATTTAAAACGGTGTATAAAGTAGGTCAAACTAGCTCAATCTCCAGCAGCAACAACAGAAAAATGCTGATTATACATTGATGCTCCAGTATTACTATTCTATTGATGCCATTTATAGTAATATCTCCGTACTTTCACTTGAATACTTTCACTACATTTTGCTGGTGGCTGTTACATACTTTTACTTAAGTAAGATTTTTCATGCAGGATTTTTACTTGTACTGTTGTGTGTTTTTAGATCGCTGTATTGGTACTTTAACTTAAGCAATGGACCTGAACACTTCTTCCACGGCTGCCCTTCTTGCCCTTGAAGCCATATAATAATTCGGGTCAGATGAATCCTTTCTAATTTTTTTCACCCTGCACTTGTTTGCTCTGACAATACTCTCTTGACAAATTTCGGATCTTCTGGCGCTACAATCTCATTTCATGGTCGAGTTGTAGATCCCCATGATGGACGTGACCTTGTTCCAGTTAAAAGTGCAGGGCAAAGGGGAAACGGCATTAATCTTAACGTCATGACGGCTTTAGTGCTGCAGGTAGCAGAAGCGGAAAGATCAAGGAGCATTTTAAGCCAGCGCTTGAAAAATAATGAGCCGATTAACGTGATTTACAGATCTCTTCTCACCTTCTTTGGTGCGCTGTAGCAGGACATCTGCACCCACTTCTTTTTCTTGTTGATAAGCAACGCCACGATGAGGAAGATGATGATGGCCAGCAGGAGACCTGCCAGGATCCAGGCTGCCGATTGGTAGATGAGGGCCATCTCTGTTTGGCTGG
Organism: Diplodus puntazzo; assembly: GCA_963678695.2. Classification (NCBI taxonomy): domain Eukaryota; kingdom Metazoa; phylum Chordata; class Actinopteri; order Spariformes; family Sparidae; genus Diplodus; species Diplodus puntazzo. The sequence goes on from OZ023175.1 coordinate 16,109,020, forward strand.
GGTAATTCTCACCCAGACCTGGCTCATCTGTGGGACGCAGACAACATCGATATTAGATATCTTTCCTACGGAAAGCGTTTTTTTTCCTCCCCTCTTAATCTGAAAACAGTTTATTTCTTCGTTTCACAGCTCGGTATTAAACATAGAAAAATAAACACTGGCTGACTCGAGAGAGAGCTCATGTTTACCCCGCGTCCATTAATCATTATCGCTTTAGTGCAGCACGAGTTAATTTCCCTTTCACTCATTTATCAAGGCATCACCAAACACCCTGCATCGGAATAAACATTTACAAACTCCAAACATTGGCAGGGGGGAGTAGGCTACACAGTGATGCCAATAACTGGGATGAATCCATGATGGGTTTGAGGATGTTTGAAAAAGGAGGAAAGGGGAAGCTAAATAAAGCGCTGGCATTACTGCATGCGGTCAGCCAAAACTTCTTGGTTAACCAGCTCCTTGAGTAAGACCAAATCTCTGTTATGAGATCCAGCTGGTCAGGTCCAGGCTACCAAGACAACTGGGCGGTGGCAGCTAAATGCGCCCGACAAGCTCCTTACAGTATCTGTTATATTGGAGAGCATGAACAACTTAAAAGGGGCGATATGTAAGTGAGGATATGTGGATGATTTAATGAGCAGGTACCTGTTTCAGCGACGATGGGCGGCACAGTGACAGTGGTGATCCACACCGGAATCTCCACCGTCACAGAGGCCGTCGTCTTGGGGGCGTTGGTAGACACCATCACCGGCACCGACGTTGTTACTTCTGTTCAGACAAGAATGAGATCCATTTACTGATATCACCGGCGTAATACAAAGCATTCCAGACATAACTGCGAGGGGAATGTATCAACTCCCTAGTGTCTAAATTGATAAGGTGTGTTTATAGGAACTTCCTCTGTACTGCTTTTCTTTTTTTTAAAAAAAGGCATTGCGTGAAAAGCTCTGTTTTCCACCGGGCAAATAACAAAAACAAAAGGCCTGGTGAAACGGCTCCATGTCAGGGTGAACAATGGGTGCCTCTGCTGAGGTTTTCCTCCATAGGAAAAGCTGACATGGAGCTTTGCCTTCCTGTGCCGCCACGGAGAGGGGGCGACGCGGGCCGATTCAGTCGGGGGACAGGAAACACGTGTGAATGTGCGGATGCTCGAGGAATGTTTTTCGCTCCGAGCGGTGCCCGTGTGTGCATGTCACATGGAATGGTGTTGCCAATGCTTGTGCTGTTTGCCTAAGAAGCGCCAGAGTGGCTGTGTCTAACGAACAAGCACATACCCGGGCAGTCAGTGTAGGAAACCCCTCGGTGACGCCCTCTTTTTGACGTGTGGCGCTATAAATTATAACTTTCCCAACAACAACAACGGGCTGGGCCTCGTTCCAGTGGTACCACGGCTTTGACATCTTGTTCTTACTTTGTGGAAGTGGTTCATAAACAACTATTTAGTGTGTAACGTGAACCGCATTCAGAATGTATAAACTCAGGGTTGAGTTTTAGCCATAAAAAGACTCAAAGTTGAGTCTGAAGGCAGCCGTCTCTTGACTGAGACTCACCGAGACAGTGTGGGCAGCATTGGCCCTTGCGTAAGACGGGCACCCGGCAGTTGGCAGCCGGACAGCGCTGGGAGAAACACTGAATGGTGCCGTTGTTGCAGGTGCAGCTGGTACAGGCGTTGGCTTTCCAGGAGTCTCCCGCCAGCAGCACATCTCCATCGTTGGTTATGCAGTACTCCTGCTGGCTGTTGTTGACTGGCAGCAGCGGGCTCTGGGTCTCGTCTGCGGTCGCACACAGGTTCAAATAAAGTTAATAACGAAAATAGTTAAAGGATAGGGTCAGACATGGAGCTGCGTGCTGGGTTAGGTTCCAACTTCTTTCCTCACTTAAAGGTGTAGTATGTAGGAACTGTTCAGCTGTTGGGTTTAGACTCCAGACATATAGGGGGCAGCATATCAAAAGAGCAACAGCTGGCTGCTGCTAACTGAGGCTGCCGTTAGCTAGTTTGGTTAGTTAGCCATGTAGCCAGCCGTCCTGTTCTCTGACATGAGTATGCCCAGACTGGTAAGAGCCTTGGATCGCTGGGGCTGGCTGGATAGCATTCCTACATATTGCACCTTTAATAAGCCTCGGTAATGTAAGGTTGGAGCGTGTAAAGTCCAGCTTGAAGAGAATTTTTTCAAAGAAAAACCTAATTCTGTCTGAGTGCTACGGCCTCTATGACTCCTGCATTTATCCCTGCTGTATAACATCTCAATCCACAGAAGTTATGGGGCCTTTAAGGTGACGCCAAGGGAAAGATGCTTTACTGTATGTTAAACACAAACACAAGTGGCTCCATATGTCAGATGTCAGCTCAGCGGCCCTATCTCTCCGTCTCATCAGTCCCCTGCAGGCCTGAGATCTGAGGCCTTCTCATGAGTTAGTTAGCATGTACACACCGCGCTGCTCTACAGTACACATACATCATAGGGCCTGTCAGTGAGATGTGTATTATTCCCACATTCCTGGTGACCAGACCCATACATATATCAAAGGCCGGCCTCTGACAATCTGCTTTTGTGAAGGGAGATGCAGCGATAAGGCGGGCCGGCATTCTCAAGGAGCAGCAGCTCTCAGGCGCAGTCATGCATTGCTGATTTGTGGGCCTCATGCTGGGGGAGCGCTTGGGACATGTTGATTTTAAGCGTATGAGAGAGGCTCGAGTGTTTGGGTGCGCTTGTAAATAAAATATGTGTGTGGTTTTGCATTTGCGTAGACATTCGGTGTTGGGGTTTGTTCCCATAGCCGGGGAGAATAGCACAGATTGAGCGCAAATTACATAGTTACATTCTTGTGCCTCTAGCTATGAGAGAGGTTACGATGAACCTTCGGTGAGGACTGCTGGGTGAAAGCGGTGCACATGTGCTGCCGCCTGCTATGTAAACCCAACCGGTCTTGGCTGGTTTCTTTATGAGTCTGTGGGCCTGACATAAAACTGCCCACTGTGGAGTGCAACATGCAAGACCTTCCAGAACCACATGCTGATAGCACATCCAAAACAGCTTTATACTTTTCTTCTGACGCCCCCATCCCCCACCCGCCCGGCTCTCTTTCCTGCCCTTTTTCTTATTACCTGGGCACACGTGGCAACAGGTGTCCTTGTTCCTGACTGGCGTCTGGCAGAGGGCCGGGGGACACACTTCAGTGTCGCACAGGACACGTCCCTTCCTGCAGGTGCAGCGCGTGCACTCGTCCAGGTTCCAGGTCTCCCCCTCTATGTAAAACTCCCCCCCGGGCGCTCTGCACACCACCATGTCCATCCCCTCTGGCTGACCGCTGCCTGACTCATCTACAGTCGGGAGAGAGGAGAAGAAAGGAAACGGTCATGTTAGCGTTGTGCTATCAACTTCACATTCTGGTCTGTGCCAAACAAACATTCATTCAGCTCATAACAACCACTGCAATGCGACGGAGTGAAAGAGTAAACAGGGTCATAAGTTACACGAATGAGGATGCACGGGAGACCATCCTCCATTCAAAAAGAAGCCTCAGGCAGCCTAGGGCAGTGTCCAACTCGTGTTTTGACACTCGTTTAGTTGAAAACATCTTTGTGTCCAGCAGAGTAGCAGACATCTGCAAAGAGTTAGCCTGTTGTCCCCTGACTGCAAAAGTGTGCATAGCTTCTGAAAGTTGTAGACATTCTTTCACTCTTAAATATTTGAACAGCCAACTGAGTCACTCCTCCATAAATATCCTGCATGAGTCGGAGGGTTGTGGATGAAAACGTGTGGGTGTGGATCAGTGTGCCTTCCATTTTTAGAGAGACGGACAGACAGAGTCTGTGTGTTTGAGAGTTTAAGTGGCCGGCAAGTCTAAGGCCTAGAAGCTAGCTAATGATCTGAAGCCCTCACTTGAATGAGCTGTTAGGAGGCTGTATAGTGTGCGTTGCCAGATGTGTGTGTGTGTGTGTGTGTGTGTGTGTGTGTGTGTATGTGTGTGTGTGTGCGTGCATGAAAGAAAGGAAGCATGTGTATTAACTGTTATTGAATGTCAAAGTGAGTCATAAATCATGTTTTGGGTGTGTGTTAATAACTGTGAAGCAGTACGGCGTGTACATGCTAACTAAGTCAACAAAGGCCTCAGATCTTCATGAAGAATTTCCAAAACGTAAACCTGCAAACTGATCTGACACATCTTTATCTAATGAGGAGAAGATTTTTTTTAAGGATTATTCCAATTTGTGTAGTTTGGGCCTTTAGTTTTATTGGTTATCACACCATGATCCGGATGAATAATCGATTGTGATCAATTTTGGAGTGTTCACTAATTCCCTATACTGCATGAGAACCTTTTGGGAAAGTCCTGATTGTTCCTGGTATAAGTCAAACCCTCAGGTTATGCCAAGAAAGGAGTTATTACTTGTGAAAAACCTAATATTTCGATCGCAAAATGCATTAAATATGAATTCATTGTCTACATTTTTGTTCTTTGGCATGTCATCTATTAATTCAAGTAACTGCTGAAATCTGCAAACATATTGCTGCATTAAAGTCGTTAAACATGAGCGCACCCATAATGTTGGTAATGATCCCTCAATTGCATTGGAAAATGCAAAACTGCAAGCTAAACTATAGCATGTGTGGGAGGTCATGTTTTGCACCAGGAAGTCTGCAAACTCGGACGGATGTTTTCAACACACAGTTTCAGCAATAATAACTTAAAGATGCAATATGCAAGAAGTGGCCATCTGTCGAGGCAAGGTCACTCCAAACAGGAAAGGGGGGCAGCCTATTACCACAATAACTACTAAATGCATCTAACTGTAGTTAGCTCGGTTAGCCATGCAGTTAGTGGTCTGGGCTAGGAGCGTGCAGGGGTATTATAGGATATGACAGGCTGAGGCTAGCTGGTTAACATGCTAACTTCAGTAGATATCTCTGCAACACACCCCATGGATGTTATTTCTTCACATTCAGTTGATAATTAAATGTTTTGTTTATTTGTTGATAACCCAAATTCTTACTTATTGCACCTTTAAGCTAACCTCAGAGTTTGTTTTAAGCAGTGTCACCACATCTCAACAAACTAACTTGGTGAGCACAATGTCACTATTGCCAAAAGGAAACATGGCCAAATCTGGATAGGATTTAAAAATGGTGTTAACTGGATACAAAATAAATTAACTGACGTACCCTCACACGTGGGGCAACACTGGTCAGGCCTCACAACTGGATGAGAACAGCTGGGCACAGGGCACGAAATGAGGACGCACATCTCCCGTCCGGCGTGGCAGTAGCAGTCGCGACAGCCGTCATGCCATCCGTCACCTTCCTCGTATCGGTGCCCGTTGGAGGTGAGGCAGTAGCTGGGCATTGGTGCTGGGACAGTGGTGCTCGGGACATGGCCACTTTCTACAGACACAAACGCGAGAGGCTCAGACATTAGAGGGGGATTAGAGGAGAGACTTGTAGAGGAACTGTGCAAACATTCAAGATAGGAACCTTGTAAATTCACTGTGGAAATTTCATTAATTGCATTTATGATTTACTGTAAAAAAGGGCCAGTATTATTCTCGTGGGGCCAATTTCATTGGAGGACTAAGCGAAAGCTAAGTGGTTGTGGTTTTTGTTTGCTGGAATTAGTTTATTGCATATGTGCGTACCAAACGTCAATTCATAATCAAATCTTAAATAAAATTTAATGCATTCCCCACTATCCCCCAATATCGTCACATCATCACATCACACCTAAAAGACAAACGTATCGCATCTTATGAAGGGCCCACGTTGCCGGTAACCAAGCCCCTGCATGTGTTAAACGCAGTACGGCCGTTAAAGCTTGCAGGGATCCGCTGGGATCTGGAACAAAGCCGAACGCAGTGCTACGTTGCAGAGTTCAGGCATATGTTTAGATGCCTCTTCTCTCTTTCATTTGAAACCTTGGCTTGGAAACAACGCACAGTGAAAAATGCACTTCCAAAAAAAAAGTTTCCTATCCCTGAATATTTTAGCAGTCCACAGAGAGGCCGATACAAGGGTTCAGAATCAGGTAAACAGCAGTGTATTTGCAGAAGGTCGCAGCTCTGTTTGCGAAGACGAGGAGCCAGCTGCTCCGACTGATCATCTCGCCATACAGGAAAACCAGAGGTATATTTGAGGCAGACATATTTATAATGCAGCTAAACTGGCAAAAAAATAAACACATCGCATAAAATGTGGTGGCGCATAAATATGGCGTCTGTATACTTGCTTCAAACTCAGGGGGTTGAGGGAATCTAATTAGAGGTGCGCACACAGCCGCTGGATAAAGCAACACACCGACAAGGACCAAAACAAGCATTCATAAAAGTCTCCACAGTGGAGCACCAGAAGGTCACAGGAAACCTAAGCTGCAGCTTAGTGGCAGAAATTCAACTCTGCTAACAGAGCTCTCCTATCTCCTTCCAACCTCTACCCTTTATACAGCTCACAGCTAAGACTCTGTGGTGGAACTGTGGTTATGTATCGGGGGGGAGGGGACTCTTAATATATAACTCAACATTTATATATGGGGTTAGTGGTTAAAAATCCTCCGGGGAAACAATGTGATTGTGGAATTTCTATTTGATCGCATGATAAGGTATGAATGACACCCAAATTGGCTTGCATATGCAGGTTTTTGTGTCACTTTTGACCTCACATACGCTCCTGAAAACAGGAAACAGTAGGAAGCCGCAGATCATGCACCGAATCACACGACATCCAGAGGAATTAAAACTTGTCTTGATAACATTCTGAACTACACCGGGTCTTTCTGGGGCTGATGATGGAAGTAGAGAAGGGGTGAGACATCTCTATTCTTGCTCATCTCTGTTGAGTTGCACATGATTTGGCAGTTTGGCAGAATGAAAGATGCCCGAGCGCTGCTTGAACGGGGACGAATGTAAAGTTATTCACGTGTCAACTAGCCTGCCAATGGTCTTACCCGGGCCCAGGACAAGGTGATCTCCAAAGGGCCCTGCCAACAGATTATGTCAAGGCCCTTTCTGGCCTTCCATGACCAACAGCCTGGGACAACTCATCCGGCGTTCTCCCCTGTCTGCAGCTCTGTGTGCCAACATCCTTAACATCAACGTGTGTCATAGCACCGCGTCGGAAAACGGGTGTAAACTAGGGTGTTCTTCCGGATGTCAAATTAGACCACCGCTGATCAGAGCAGTCATTTGATCTGGGACTGAATGCCAATTGTACCCTTTTCCACTGAAGACAAAAGCCAGATGTTTGTGTTTTTTTGTCTAGCTTACAGTTAAGTGTGGTGGAACTGTAGTTATGTATCAGGGGGTTACTTTTGATATATAACTCTATATCGATAGAGTAAATGCCCTTAAGTACATGGCAATCACCGTGTGAAAGTACCACTTTTACACCCCTGATCTATTGTCACACAATTGCTATTGAGGTACTATCTTGTGCTTCGCAGCAGGCGATGTCTGAACCAGAGCTCGGTTACCTTTACACATGCAGACGGAGCAGCCCTTCCTGTTCTGTCGATAGCCGTCGCTGCAGTGCTTGTCGCAGGTGAAGGGGGGACACTTGACACAACGACACATCTCACAGCCGTGCTTGTTCCTCCTGAGGGGACAACAACCACAGACACGGTTGAAGCGCACACACACACGTATACAAAAAAATCAAATCGCTTAAACAATGCCACTCCTGTGCTGTCCAAATGAAAACCGCACCACATCGAGGATATCTCCGAGATAAAAGAGGAAAGCATCGTGGTGTTTGTGATTGAGAACCAGATGCTCACGTCTGGTTTAATCAACATCTGGACCTGCTTTGCCCCCCCCTCCCCGTCTACATTAGCTGCCCTTAAAGAGAAGCCAAATAAAAAGGCCAACACGTGAGTTCCCTGTGGTTTGCACATCATACCAGCCCAGAGACTGTGGATGGAGCAATCTCAAGCCAATTCAGATGCTTTCAATTCGCTCCTGATGCCATCCTTATTGCTCCAAAAGCCTTTGGCAGACATATAAGAGCGCCAAAGAGCAGCGGCCAGACGAGAACTAATGCGGGCATGCTGATCGAGGAGTATAGAGAAAGAGAGATATTGCCTTCTGAGGGCCAGGCATAAGTGACAATTCATAAAGAGGTTTTCTCTCAATCAAAACTAAACAAAAGATGTACGGTGCATGGGATCATGGGAGTTGTTGTCATCCTTGCCACTGCCACATGTTCACAGAGGAGGTAATGTTTTATTCAAGTTATGTTTCCGTGTTGTAAGTGGATGAGTCCAGTTGTCGGAACTAAGCCTAATTAAAGGGATACCCTCACCTACAAAGAAAGCGGAGCAGTATGAAGTGCAGAAGCTGCAGAGGCTGGAAATAGGCCGGTCGGATCCAATTATCTGCCTGATAAAACGTGGATGAGCTGCAGGTTGATGGATTGTCTAAACGCAGATGAAACAATGACCTGCATCCACACTTCTAGACTCGCTCTCTATCCCTCTCTGTCTAACATTCGGGCCTCTTTCACCCAGCGAGCCTCCCTCTCCACCCCTCTCTCTCTCTCTCTCTCTCTCTCTCTCTCTCTCTCAGGGTAAGTGATGATACCCATTTTATGAAGCAGCGGCCTCATTAGGTCTGGGTAATTGCTCGATTAATCTTCATCTGCCAGGCCAGCATAAATAAAATAAGCCCCTCGAACCCATGGATGGGTGCTGTGTACCATAAAGAGGACAGAGCATGTCAGCCTTCAGAAAACACAGCGCCCTATCTATGCTGAAACAGCAATAACAGCTATTGAAACAACATTGTGAGGGTTTGGCCAGAGCCTCACTGTACAAATACAGAGACAGAGAGTGCTGCGACCTTAGAGCAAGGCTTTGTTTAAAGATGGTGTGTGGAATGCCAAGCAGCGCTCTGGGCTCCAGGGGGATAGAGGGGCTCGGGGAGGCACTGGGGGCCCCCCGGCCCTGGGACTGCTGGCTCGGCACAATTTCCAGTGTGCCGCAAGTGTGATGGCCTGAAGAATGCCATTCATGACCTGTGAGGTCACAGTGATGATTTTGAGCTATGGAGGATTTTAAAACACAACTTCAGTCGTAAGAGCGACCCTGAGAAAAGTCCTTCATCTGGACCGTTAACACAGGAGAGGAGTGTTTAACACATGGGTACGCATTGGTTTACAGGGTTTACATTCATCCTGCGTCTTCAGTTTTGGATATGTACATTACAGTACACACAGGATGTCATCAACAGTATAAACACAGAGATCCTTTGTGCCTTTTGTTGCTTTGTGGTGGCTGCCTGCTGAGATCCTGTGTGAGCGGACAGATCTGCATTGTAAGGCTGGCAAGCTCTCAGAGGATTTCTGACTTCTGAGGGTAGACCTAAACAGCTGCTTATGAAGGATAAAGCCACGACTTCCTGTTCTTCTTTTCCCCATGGGCTCCCCCTCATCCTCTCCTCTCCTCTCCTCAGCTGCCTTCATCCCCTCCTCTCCTTTCCTGCGCAGACATATCGGGCCCATCTTGAGCCGTGGCTCCACATAGCATGGTTGAGATACCAGAAGAATCCCAACTGTATACGTTTCATAAAGGCAGCTTTTGTCCTGATGTGTTTTTGATCGTCGTTTTGAGACGGAACGATGATTTATGAAATGAGAGCGTCGCCTGGGGACCGAGCGTCCTAGTGGAGAGCACTTCCAGATGTTTGATTGGGTTAAATGGGATTAGGAGGAAAGGAGTTGCAGGACCTCACAGTGAATTACTCACACACACACACACACGCACACACGCACGCACACACTCTGACACACAGATTTAGAGACCTGGCTCAGACCGGCCACCAAGGTAGGCCTTTTGATCTGGGATGCCAGACTACGGTACTGATACCGTAGCCTTTTCTACCTCCTGCTGATCAGGACCAAACAGGCACTGGCCTGTGGTTATTATGTTTTTAACTACCTATTGAAACAGATCAAATCAATTAAAATCAGTCTTTTCTGATTAGAATTTCTTCCCCAAAACCATTTTCTCAGGAGTAAAATAAAGACAACCACCCACTAAGATTATTCTTTATGAGCATGTAAGCACAGAGAGCATAATTTAACGATATATCTGCATGTGATGTCACCAACAGCCACAGATGCTTGTGAAACAGGCTGAAAACACAGATGAAAAATGAGCGAATGAGGACTTGGGGGGCAGGGAGAGAGAGAAACCCACAGGTTCAGTGGGTGTACTTACACATAGCCATAGGGGCAGGTCTTAGTGCAGGTCAGAGGTCGGCACTTGGGCATGGGGATGCTGCACTCGCACACCTCGCAGCCGAAATCGTCCCTCTCGTATCCCATCGGGCAGTTCAGCGAACAGTATTTTCCCAGGTCGGGGCAGGAGTCATCTGAAAGAGTTGAGGGAGAGGTCATCTGATCATGGGCACAACAATCCATCAAAGGCATGAGCATGAGTTGCTACGGGGCACGGGGGCAGGAACATTCTTGTAAAGACTGCAGCCATGGACACAAATAAGCTGTCCTGAATGCGAACATGTCTTTGCTGATGTCCAAACCGAGCGACTGTTTGACGTCAGGATGAACAAATTCGTAAATACAACGTTGTTTGTCCACACATTTTAAGGCAAAGCTGCAAGAGGCAGCATGTCAAGAAATAAGTCACGTTCAAGCTCGAACCCTCTGGAGGAAAGTAAACTTACTGTTGAGACAGTGGCAGAGCAGACATCCGTTCTTGTCCTGTTGGAAGCCATAGGGGCAGTCGCTTCCTGAGAGGGAGCAGTTTTCCAGGGGAGGACAGAGCATAGGGCTGACTGTCTCATAGGAAGGCTCTGGAGAAGAAAAAGAGACAATGGAGGATAAAAAAGTTTGCACGAGACACAACGAAGAACAGATTCATTTTATGATTTTCTTTCTGTTTTTCATACGTGTGCCAGGATCCCTTCAGTTGTAACACCTCATCTGTGCTACTTGTGCCAACTGTAATAGCTACCTATTTACAGTGCTCCTATTCTGGAGTAAACAGTAATTACTGATAAATGCAGAGCAATTACACCAGGGTGGGTCACACTGTAAGGGGGATTATACCTCTCTTTCTTATTGTGTGGAACCGTCTCCTATTAATAAGTCAAATGCATCTGAAGAGCATGTTTTAGTTCTGGTTAGTCTACACGTGGAGAAAACAGAGGGTCCCCCTGGACTGGAGACAGCGTCTAGCACTGCCCGGACTCTCTGGAATCAGGGCCAGCTCCGTCGTGAAATCAACAACAACAACAACCCGCATGCACCGCGGCGATTCCCGTCAGATGCCTCTCGCCACGTTCGGTGGGAGGAGCAGCCCAACGAGCTGTAACTAATTACGCTCACAAAAAAAAAAAAAGGATCCACTTCATTTACGCAGCCTCCTGCCTTAAAAGCCCGGGCGCAGCCTCGCACACACAGGTGGGTCTCATTTTGGCGGGCAACAGTAATAAAGGAACACAAAGAACCCTGCAGCTCGAAGAATGCTCCGTGGCCTCCCCTTTAATGAGCCCATGCTGACATGGCCTCTGTGGCAAAGCTGCGGGGACACAGGAGCCTCCTACATGTGGTATGTGGGCTAATGTGTACCTCACATAGATCTGAGTTAATATGTTAAGATATGATAAATAATAAAAGACAAGCAGTTTTCGAAGGCCAGCGCTGTACCTTCGCAGAAGGGACAGCACTCTCCGGGGATCTTGACCGGGTTCTGGCAGCTCTGTTTGCAGGCCATAGCCGTGCAGTGCGGCTCTCCGTCCACGCACTGGCAGAAGGTGCAGTCGTCCTCTTTCCACTGCTCCTCGTGGGCTCGCAGCTTGTTGTTCACCCAGCAGCTTGCCTTGGTGCTGTCCATCGACAGTAACTCCACATCTGGGAGAGGAAAAAAAAAAGAGATACACTGAGGGTTAAAGAAGAAAATCAGAGGAAAGAGGAGAATCTTGGATCTGATTCTTAGCATAATCACATGTACAGTTTGGTTTGGCTGCCATGAGTGGAATTTAAAGCCATAGCTTCAGTCCATCCTCTACTGTAATTGAATTAACAGGAGACCGGCTGAGAGGATGCAGGATGCCCCATGAGTGAGCTAACAAGATATGGAAACTGGCTCATCACCAAGACCTGTGGAGTTGAATTTAAATGACTCATTTACATTTACGAGTGAGGAGAGGCCTCTGGCTGCGACGTACGGAGGGATTTAAGTTGAAACGAGACAGATGAGTTTTAGAGTATCACTGTGTCGTCCCGAGCGAGATTTGATCATCGGGACCACGGGGAGGGTGATGACATTCATAAAGGCCGGTCCCAAAGCTAAAAGTCATCCATGCGAGTTTCAGCTGTGAACCATAACCCTGTATCACAGTATGGTACAATAAATTTCACTCCGAAACACTTTAAAAATGTTTTGATGTGTAAGCCATTAGTCTTAAGAAGGAACCATTAAGCCACTCCGCTCAGCTTGAGGTGATGTACTGTGCCTGGGCCTTTTTTCCATTTACTATAAACAGTCTTAATTGTTTTTGTTCCACTGTTTATTGCTAACAGAGGCAGGTTAGAAGGTGGTCTCAGCATTTTCCCTGCGCGACACAAAGGTGTATTCATATTTCCGCGTGTTTGTGTGTTTTTGGTGAGGCTTACTGAATGCGTGTCGGAGGGCGAGAGGTTGCGCTGTAATGTGCCCGGGCGTCCTATTTGACTCGTCAGACCCCGGCTGAGTTTAGGTTCCGTCCATCTGGCTGTGATTAATCTGAACAAGATCTATTTTTCTCTCCCCTGTTCTCTCCCTCTGTCTAACTGTGACACCACCTGTGTTCAGTACCACGACCCTTATAATAAAAACATTAAAAGGGTCACCCCTGGGATTTCACTTCAAAGCAACGCTATGTAACTTTCTGCAGAAAGCTAGTTGACTGTTGAATCTCCTGGTATTTGAAAATCTGGAAATGAGACTCAACAATCGACAACCTTCACCAGCATTACTTTAAAGGTCACATCATGCGTATGTGCGTGTGTCTGTGCGTGCAGCTCTTGTCTGTCATTGGCTGAGGGCTACACACCACTGACCAAATGCCTGTGCCCAGCAATGTCAGCACCACACACTTTTAGCACTTCAAGTGGATCATAAGTGATGATTGAGATGGATAACTTTTGTAAGAGTCTTTACATTGTTTTTTTTTTTTGTTGTTGCTTTTTTTTCCCCCTGGAAAATCCTGCATAGTATACCTTTAAAACAGAAATAACGATTAATGCAGCTTCAAGTGTAATCACAAGCAGGTAACCTTAGATATGTCGGTTGATCCAGATTAAGAGTATTTCAGCCAATGTCCTCCGCAGTGAACTGTACAGTCAGCGGAGAGCAGCTTTCCATAGGAAGAAGATGAAAGCATTCCATACCATCTAAATGCCTGCGTATTCCAGGTGTTCTTCCAACGCTGACCTGACATGATCTCCGACGCAGCCTCGCTCTTTGTCTACTTCACTCACTGTTCATACGCCCGATCAACTGTAGCCGAGCGGGCAGAGGCCAGAACTGGCAACCGTCTCCATCTCCTGTCTTTAGCAGACTGTAATGTGGTTGCCATATGGGCCAAATCAGAGCTCCGTACCTGGATTTGAGCTCATTTGTGTTCTACCAGTTGTGCTATTTATCTATCTAGATTGCTTTAGTCGGAGTTCCCGAGTTTTCAGCTAACCAACTAGCTAACATTATCATCTGAGCCAAGGAGTATGGCATTAATGTGCCCCATGCTGACATGAGCCTGAGCCTCTTGTCCATGAGTAGATGCATGCTTCCCCCTGCATAGTGATATGGTTGGCGGGTTTTTTTTGGTAGGAAGAAAACGGCTCCAACATTTAACTTTTTACAACAAGATCTGTGGATAATCTTGAGCAAACGGGTCATGATTTCTGGAGAGATACATTGTGTGCCATCTCGTTAAATTATATTTCAGAGAGAAGGCATCTATATCTATATGGCCCATATCTCCATAATTCAGCAACTCATACTTAAAGAACCTTGATTGATAAATATCATTCCAGGAAAAAGGAGAAATATGTATTTTTGATTCTGGGGTGAACTATCCCTTTAAAAAAATCCAAAACACTAGTGTGAATCAGACTCTACCCATTTTAACAGTCTAACGTTTGACAAAATTAAGAATTAGGTTGTCATATCTTAACAGAATAATGGTTAAATAATAATAATAATAATAATAATAATAATAATAATAATAATAATAATAATAATAATAAAAGGTAAATGTGTGTACCTATGCAGACGGGACAACACTCGCCCTCAGGAATGTAAAAGTTTTCACAGTCCAGCTCAGCGCACTCTGCCTTGGAGCAGAAGGAGATCCCACCCCGGCACTGACACAGCCAGCAGGGGTCCATGCGGTACACCTCACCCTCGGAAAACTCCTTCCCATTGTGGACACACTTGGGAGAGACTACGGAGGAGAAACAAGGGAAAGAATGATCAGACAGATCAAACCGGGCACCATGTGCGGATCATGATGCTTAACACACGAGCGGGGCACAGTGCAGTCAGGTGTCCGTCACATTCGGTAAAGATTAACGCAAGAATTTTGTTTTCATGATCGTGTGACAGACAAAACGCAGATTTTAATCACAAACGCCAAGGCTGATCGGTGAGAGACTTTCACAACTGTATACAGTGAATTACAAATCCGTAAACATCCATTCATTTTCCACGATTGATGGAAATGTTTATCCAAACCAAATGGTGCCGAGGTGAAAGCCTGTAGGGAGGAATGGCATTCATCAGACAATGAAGCCAAGTCCGTGAGGAGGAATTTCACAGGGATCTATCAAGTATTGAAAAGGCGTTGGGCTCTTGCACTGTCGAGTAAAAGAAAACAGTAGTGGGTCTGAGGCTTTGGCAGAATCTGGGCTCAGTGTGCTAGTGGCAGGTGGAGTGAATCAATGCTCCAGACTGCCTTTTCTAGAAGCATCCAAGCACTCAGAACCTGCTCCCTTTTACTGTGAGATAAATGGGCTTAGTTACAGCACCGCTGGAAAACCTGATTCTGGTCTCGTTCACAGAAAACTGGCCCCGTCAAAACACTTATTTTCACTTTTTACCTGACTCACACTAACTTACAACAGTTCGCTGCCAACCCTGCACCCAAAAGGACAACAATTACTGCAAAAAACAAAAAAACAAAACCTTTCTCCTCAAATTGGTCTCCCTAAAACTTGCGTTTTGTTGGACTGCGAACAGCTGCCTGCTATTGTTAAGCGACTTTTCGCTGCACTGGTCTTAAGAGAAGTACTTTTTAGTGACTCATTTGCTTCTGTTGACATAGTAAATATATGTAATGGATGTGAATGATGGCTTTGACGTAATCGCAATTATAGTCTTGTTGAGATTCTTGTTCAACCCACAAAAAACAAGCAAACAAACAAACAAACAAAAAAAAATCAAGGTCTGAACTGAACCATGGATTTGGAGAATCGTTACACCCCGAATATGTGTTTGTAAAGTTTTTTAAAAAGCTAAAAGACATAACAATAATAACGTCCTCAGTCCACATAATGACACAAATATAATGAATCGTTTAAAATTAATGGTGGTAGTTTTTATAGCCACGGGAACAGGAAGATTACAACATGACATCCCAGTGGGTAATGCTCGATTACGTCTTCAAATGTACCACAGCGGTTTGGGTGACTCATCGTTCGGAGATCTCAAGTAACCACACACTAACTTTTCATCAAACACACTCTAACATGAGGGAGGTGAGGCAATGTGGTTATGTAAGAAATTCTACACAATCACAGATGAGTAGCTGCACTAGTTAGGCGAGTAAATGCATTGCACAGATGCAAGCAGATGTGGGGCCAGCGGTTTTCCCTATAAACGAGAGTGGAGGCTGCGGCCGGCATCTGCGCGCCATGCCTTAGAGCGCAGACTCAAAGCATCCGCGCCGATGACCCCCGCGCCTCCCGACGAGCAGCGCTGCGCTCTAACACAGAGCAGGTGGGCCAACTTAGTTGAAAGCGGAGCGGGGATTTGTTGATCTTTTATTCTCCTCCTCGCCGTCTTTTTGTTCCCTCCTCCTCAGTGTTCCTGCCGTCCCCGCTCCGCGTGCATGCAAAGCCAAGCAGAGAAAATGCAATAAGCACTCTAGCTGGCCGAAATCAAAAGGCACGGCAACACTTTCTAACGCTCGCAGAAGCAATAGGAAGTCACATGAGGGGACGCTCACATGTGATTTCCGCAGTGTTTGTTAATGGTAATCCCTAAAACAACTTGCGGCACCGAGTCTAAATTCCAATCGTGCTTTGTGATGTTCAGTCTTCTCTAAATTGAGGTGAGGATTGGATGCGGAGATGGATGGGCCATAAAACACTGACCCCAGGCAGGTCTAAATCATTCATAATGGACTGCCATACTGGCGCTTCTTGTGGTTTAGAGGCGAATTAGGCAAAACCACAGAGGGAAGCATGACTTTCCCTGGGGAGGAATAGTGATGGGATTTATTAAAATCATTTTTTACAGACTTTTGATTAGTTCCGAATATTAAATGACAATGTAGAAATATACATTTTAATTAAGTCCCTAACATCTACTGTCTGAGAACATGGTTGTTGTGTGTTTTTCTGAGATGAGCCCTGAGAACCATCGGTGTGATGATCTTAGCCCTGAGCCCAGGCTGCATCCCGAGGACGTATGCGGTATATGTTACAGCTAACGTGTTGATAAACAACAGAGCACGGCTAAACAGGATCTAACAGGATTATCTGTGACATCAGATGACATCAGGTCAGGACGGAGCTGCCAGGTTTAGTTTGCCACCCAGTTGCAGCCGCTCTCCAGCCAGCAGTGGAAAGACTATATCTGCGATGGAGGCCAAAACACACAGGTGGGATTCATTGTCACCGCACACACTGACCCTGACTAAATACGAGCCCTCAGCCAAGTGGGCAATGGAAACAAGTTAATCAGTCCAAGCCCGACACTCGGAGACAATAGGGGGCCGTGCTAAAGTGTGTTCCATTGGAGAAAAGTTACGGTATTTGTGAGCAACCTAGACTTAACATGAATACAGTATGTGGAGCCAGTGCTTTTAGGGGCCGGGGAGGTGACTAGTGGGCCCCCAGTGTGTGTCCTTGTCCGTGTCCCTGTCTGTGGAGCTTTCTGACATGGCGCGCAGTCATGCAGGCCTAACGGACGGTAGGGGCAGCACAAAAGGCATCAAGCCCCAGGCCCAAAGAGCAGCAGACACTTGTTATCAAAACACTGATCCCATGGCCCCCACGGCTGCCATTCAGCCCCCGCCGGCCTGCCGGACTCGATTACCCTCCCCACTGGCAGACTGGAGCACATAAAAAGCATTCCCATCAATGAACTGTTGAACCTTTTCCCTTTGGACGTGTGACCAGACAGGAACCCTTTGACACTGCACTTCTGTTGAGCAAATTCGTAGCCTAAGCACTTTTCTGGTCACTGGGCTCGTTAAGTCCATTAATTCCGGGACACGGCACTCATTTATGCATGTGGAGGGGCCAGAATGGGAATTTGTTCTGTTGGTAAAACAGCGAATATTTGTTGGGAGCACAGAGTAAACAGACCAATACCACAGGTCCCCTCCCTGCCTTCCTGACTCTCCTGGCTGCCTCCGGGCCACGTCTATATCCTACCTGCCAACATAAGGCTGCGGAAAAGACGGACCACCTGCATGTAACCTTACACCCCAGATTAATAGAATAAAGTAGAATTACACATAATAAGTCTTAAATTCAGAGCTCACAGTAAAGTTAATTAGTACAAAAAAGTGATTGAAAGCCAACATCCGAAATTAACTTTATAGAAGGGGGAAAATTTGGAAGCGTATTTCTTCTTTTTGGGACCCATTTCATCCATTTCTTCAGCGGGGATCTGAGCGCAGCGTAGGGCTTAAGCGGGCGCAGTGATGAGTGATGCACATCAGGAGGGTCTTTTGTGCATGCAACAGGAGATTATACCGATTGGGAGCAAAGTGGGAGAACAGGGTTAGAAATGGGCGACTTCCCTTGAAAATCCGGAGTGTTGACAGGCATGCTCTGCATGTGATCTCCTTTGCTTCTCTTTCCTTGCAGTTCCTCTTTTTTACCAGGTGAGAAAATGGTGCACAGGCGTATTTAAGATCCATTATAATTGTAATATTGCTTCAGGCAACAGATGTATCTGTGGATACACCCCTGAAAAAATGCCTTTGAACCATGGTCCTAACCCTGAGAGGCATCGACCCAGCCTGATAAAAACAGCCCAACAGCAATTATCCAATCAGCAGCTTTGCTTTTCATCTGTGGACATTTAGTCAGCAGGGAGGAAAGCCTTACTCTAAGGGAAATAATTGCTTCCTCAAAGGCGATGAATCTCACACCGACTGTGCCATTGCTACCCCCCCAGCGGGAGGCCAATTGAAACGGTTTGTAGTGCAGCATGCGGCTCTGTGTAATCACCTTTCTGGCACTCGAAGATGTCGCAGCAGTCTCCTGGCTGACCGCTGGCCTGGCTGAGCGGCACGGCGCGCTGTCCGCTGGGGCACTGGGGCTTGTGGCAGGCACGGAGGTCGCAAGTGCACTGGGGCGGTACAGAGGGACAGCAGCCAGCAGGGGGCGTGTAGCTCTTGGTCAGGACTGAGCCCTTGGGGCAGGAGGGCACCTGCAGAGTGGGGCACGTCACCCCGGCGCACCTCAGCTCCTCTGAAACACAGACAAGGACGCACATTAAATGCTAATAAAACACTGACTGCTTTTCGCTGTGAGAGTGCTGACGCTGTTCTCCAAGACCAAGGACCTTTTTTTTCTTCTGTGCATGTGTGTGAGGGCTGCCTGCTCTTAGTGTCAGCTAAGCCACTTCAGAGCAGCGCTACTCGTGTTACGGAGTTCACACAGTCGGCCCAACACAAACCCTGTGCAGTCATCAGATCCCCACTTCAGTCCGTGACAGCTTCACAGCATCCTGTCAGAGAAGCGTGAGCGGCACCGTAGACACGACAAGGCTCCATGCGTATCCTGTCTGCGGGCCTCTGATCCCACCCAGCCTGGCTCGCAACCCAAACAGCCCCTCACGCTCTAAAAGCCAGTCATTAATACCAGCCAACCTTCAACAGAGCGTTTTTCTTCCTGCCAGTCTAGAATCTCCCCTTCTTCACTAAGCATACCAGGTTGTGTTTGTCTATTCATTCACATAATAGCTCTGATACCCCTTGTTAGCGAGGAAAGGGGTGCAGGAGGTTCTGGAAATCTGGGATTGGGGCTCAGGGGTGTATTTTGGAGCCTGTTCAGGAAAAGAAAAGTGGAGCGCCCCTCTGTGCAGACATTGTATGAGAACAGTAGCTACCTACAAAGATTGGATTACCCCGAACTAAAGACGTGTTTATTTTGGTTCTCAGTGTCGCTGTAATGTATACAGTGCAGGCAGAGGAGAAGGATTGCGGCGAGGCAGACTCGGGTCCCGTCCCATAATTGTCAATCACTAAGTTGTTTCCCAGGTCCCCCCGCTGAAAGCACAGCAAACACGCACTTTGTAGCACTCTGACAGCTGAAGAGGAAGAGCGGAAACATTAACATGCGCGGGGATGATGGATGAGAATGAGGATAATCTGGTAATTATACATGTAGTTTAAATCATCGCTGGCATTTAAAGGAGGAAAACGTGACAACAAATGACTGCCTTATAGGAAAGTTCAATTAAGGGGATTATGATTTAGTTATTGGGAATGCTTGACGATCTTCGCATACGCAGGGTTTTTGAGGGGAGGAAATGATACGGGCTGAGGTTGCGTAACTGCGCTTGGGGTTTTGGTAGTGTTTCCAGAAGCCGAGTTTTGTTGATGGTCTTCCCAGACCAGTGCTAGCTCCACGGCGCAACACGAGTCTCTCGGAGGATGTGCCTCATCCCTGACATTTGAAGACCTGTAAGTGGATCCCTCTGGGTTTTCGCCAAAAGACGGGGAAACCGAAGCGAGCGGTTCAGGGTCCAGACTTCCAGATCCTCTGATAATGATTCCTCATCTCAACAGACAGACCTCTGAATTACATTGTACAGTGTCAGAAAGGGGCACTGTGCTGTTTGGGAGAAAAAATTCTAACTCAGAATTTTTATTTGGACTATATTGGTGAGGTAATAATACAAACTCAGACATTTATCTTTTCCATAACTGAATAAACAAGATGTTGTCGGAGGAAAATAAGTTCCCAAGACACTGTGTAAAGCTAGAAAAGGTGGCAGGGTCCACCAACTGTAAACAAGTTAAGTAAAACAGTATGAAATTGTGTTGTCCATTAAGGTCAAGTTTGCTTATTCAGTTTATTCAGTCATGAAAACGAAGAGGTTGTTTATTTAGTCTGTTTAGAAAAAAATCAGTCAATGAAGATCTTTCTCTTCTGATTAAAATTTCTTCCCCGTAACTACATCGTCTTTGTTCCGACCCGATGCTCTGCTGGCGTCGCAGTTGAGGAGCTGTTTGATGTCTGCCTGACTCAGGATAAACATGGCGGAGAGGGACTGTAAGACTGCGCCTGCTGTATTTCGGTGGGTGGAGGTAACATTTCTGACAGATGAAATTGAGGATAAGGGAAACATTGAATTTTTCTGGCTCCAGATAAATAGAGCCGGAGTGTGAGGTATCTGTACTGTACTGTTTACTCAAGCAACCTGGGAACAGTGAGGGCCCGCCACAAAGCTCTCATTGATAAACTTTGCGGCTGAATAGTGTCATAGAAAATGAGGGGAAAACCCCCAAATTAAGGGAGGCTACGAGCCTTTTAACGGTTTTTGGCCTAATTCCTGCGCCGGAGTTAAATAAACTTCAGTTGGAAACGCTGATTGGCGAATGTTTTACTTCCAGTAAAGTCCAATGCAGTCTGCCGCCGCTGCTGCTCAGCTGAAGACTGGTTTTGCATATGAAAACCTCACACTGTTTAAAGCCATAGAGAAACACCCTGGGACGATCCTCCCCAACGTTCTACACTGAAAAAACACTTTCCTGAATTGTATGAGTCCAAGAGAAGGCTGATTACTCTTTCAGTTGTGATAATGGATGGGGTTAGAGTGCGCTGGGAAAAGCAGCTGGCAGACATACCATTGTCATTCAAATGAATAGAATTGTATCCATCCGTGGAAGTGGTCCAGCCCTTGCAGGTCCAATTAATATAATTTTCCCGCTGCCGCATTTGTAAACACAATAGGCAGACGGGGAGGATGGAAAAAGTCAGCGGCAAATGGATTTTATCCTGCGCTGTTTGTGTTCTATCTCTGAGCATAAATGGCTGTAATTAGTGAGTCAGCAACCACTGAACCAATCTTCGTATCACAATGGTGGCCATAATCCAGCTTGCACAAACACAAAAAGCCTGATTTGGTATGCTTGATAAGTTCTCCGTGCAGATTAGGCAACACATGCACTTGTGCGACTGTAAGATAGCAAAGAATGGGAAACCTTTGACCTGCAAGAGGCACACACACACACACACACACACACACCTGACGCTGGTCTGGATGAGGTGAGGTACGGAAATTGCTTCATAACCACGGAATAGTCTCTTTTTTTAACAATGCATATTTCTGGCATCTCAGCAGCTCATTGAAAGAAAGAAAAACACCTCCTATCTAAATGGGTTTTTTCTTCTCTTCAAGCCTCGCTGTACAAGGCGCGCAGTCTTTCCCCGAACCAGAGCGGCTCAGCCAGGCAGAGGAGGCTGTGTTGACAGCCTGAGTTTACTCATGGAAAAAGCGCACAATGTGAGTTCTGTTCGCTGACTGACTTTGGAAGCAAGTCAGCTGAGAACAAAGCTGTCTCAGTCCAGCTGCCCTCCGTGGGTTTCTGGTCTGTCCTCAGGTTTTATAAAGTTGCTCTGCAAAGGGACACATCAGGGCCGTCTCTCACGTAAAGCTGTGGGGGCCTGGCCCGTTGCCCACCAGCAGTTACAGCCGAGAAAGTCGGCATTGTTCGCCGTGTGTATCAGCGTGCGTGAGTATACGTGTGAGGAGCGAGGAGCAGGCCTGGGAGGGGGTCCAGGCCAAAAGGCACAGACGGGGTCACCGGGAAGAAACACTCGGTGGGAACTTCACACCGTGGCGAGAAGCCTGAGGTAGTCGGGCGTAGGCATGCAAGCAGGCCTGCGTCTGCTGCCTGCATGCCTCGCTCTCTTGCTCTCTTGCTCTCTTGCTCTCTCGCTCTTTGGCTAAATATTTGTATTTGAAAAACGTGATCGCAGCGTCTGAAGTAACACTGCTGCAGCTGTGAGTGAGCATGTCTGGGTGAGGTAATGAGAGTGTCCACATGTAGGTGCACATTTGCACATAGATTTTTCATGTATGTGTGTGTGTGTGTGTGTGAGCATAGTTAGTGTACATAGAATGTGTGCATTCCATTGAAACACGCCCTTTCCTTGCCGTCAGATGGCCAATAAGATTAGGCGCGCGGGACGTCTATCTGGCTGAAGGGCCCATCCCTCAAACAGAGATTGACAATCGTTACATCTACCCTCAAAATGCATATGAAAAAGGATGAGCACGCTGTGCTTTGGGGTAGTGTACATTCAGCATAAAGCTGAACAGTTGCCACATGCACTGACACACTCAGAGGACACTCATCGGTAGTAAATATAGAAAACAATTCCGTGGGGGGGCCGAGGTGTAGACAGATGTTAAATAAATTGTGTTGAGTTATGTGTGGATTTTGGCCATATGGATCTGTTCCCTTTCTGGGAACTGATTGGCTGATGATAGAAGAAATGTGCCTGTGAACAACAAGAGCTGGCTTAGGCTGCAGCCAGGGTGTCTTTGATTTCTTAATGGTTATGGTTGGGTCAATGACTGAGGCTTTAGGTCCAGATCTAGTGAATGGGGTGAGGGTTAGAATCGCACATGTAGGAATGCAGGAAGACTTCATGTGAGTGTGTTTCTTGGGTCTTCCTGCTGGCCTAACGCTGGCCGGTTTGGTCAGCGGCTGACCATGAGTAGCGAGCAGGCTGAGAGCAGTCCCAACATGCCTTTAAGGGAAGTTCTTTGTCTCTCAAGAGTTTTGTTTTCTCTTTGAAATCACCACCCGCACACATACAAATAGTCACACGCAGGGAAACGAGCAGCTTGCAGTGTGCAACAGGGGCAGTCGCTTCCATGCACACACAAACAGACGTCTCGCGCCCCTGCCAGCCAGTGGCGGTCTGGCTCGGCCAGTAATAGCTCTGCCACAAAGAGGCTGCAGCCGAGCAGAACTAACAGGCCTTTCACAAGGGCAGAGAGAGGCAGGACGGAGGTGGCATAGGTGGGCAAGTGAATTTGTGGGCGCAAGGTCAGTTTGTGCCATTGCATCATAGTGGGCACAGTTTCATTGTCTGATGAACCGCCTGTGAACTTCCACATGATTCTACTCTATTCTCAGTCCACTAGGACAAATAAATCGACAAAAACCAAGTGACGATTAACAATTAATAGCAATCACTTTGTCTAAGCAAATATTAGTATTAAGTGATGCCAGTTTTATGAATCAGCTAAACACTGTCGACTTGTTCCTGTCAGTGAGCGGCAACAGGGGAATTCTTCTGAAACAGCAGTTAGGGGCCTTATCATGAATGAAATATGTAAACCATCCTACAGTGTAAAATTACCAAACACCAACCTCCAAGGACCCCGGGGCCTCTTCTTAACACAAATACCTCAACAAAATGTTATGATTTCCTATCTTCCTGCCCACACTTATCACATCCTCTTTCCCTGACATGTGGGTAATACGTCTAGCACACCATGTTGCCTCCCATTGAACGTTCGCAGCCAAATTACATCAGTGGTTTTGTGTGCCAGGGAGAGAACTGGGTCCCACTGCAGCTACACGAGGCTACATTAGGTGACTGAGCACCAATTGTGGTGAGGCAGAAAAGATGTTGAGTTTTAACAGATCACAGTGAGTCCCAGCAGAGGGATGAACTGCTGAGTGCGTCGGACAGAAAGTGAGAGGCCAAACCGTTACCACGTGTGGGATCTGAAGAAGAGAATCTACAGGATGTTCCCACTGATGTCTGTAAAGGGTTTCTGCGGAAGTGTTGGAACACAAGGTCGACTCGAAAGTTGCATTATGTAAGTATTGGCCTCGTGTTGAATTCAAATTCCTTCCCCCAACAAAGAGGGGGCAGCATATCATCAGAATAACCGCTAACTGCTGTTAACTGTAGGTGATGTTAACCAGTTAGTTCTGTTAGCCACTGTCCTATTAGCTCATTCTGCAGGTTGGTGCTGTTAATACCAGAGGAGGTTTTCAGGTCAGACTCAACACAGTCATTTTGACGACAGGATATAAAGTACAGAGGTGATTAACAGCAGTGCCCACTACGGGTATGAGAAAGACATGGCGGATTGAGGAGCAGTTTGGGGTTCAGTATCTTGACAAAGGACACTTCAACAAGCAGACCAGGGGTAATCGAACCAGCGACCTTACGATAACAAGAACTTGGCTCTACCCCTGAGCAACAGCCGCCATTTCCAGAGGCCTGAGCTATACTATATACTATACTATCTTATACTATAACCAGTCCTGGTCTTAAGTCATAGTGTTAGTTGTTTAATCATTGACATTGTCACGGTGCTCTGAGCTCCAGTTTGGTATGGCTAACTGAGCTAACAGCAGCTATTTAAAGCAGCAATTCGCATCTACACTACCAATATGCTGCCCCCATTCAACAGGTGGCCAACTCTTACATATTACACCTTTAACGATCAATGATTAAAATAAACAAAGGGTTGTACCCTAAGCGACACGCGCGCGACCTCTATATGTATCCACTACTATCCTCACCCATTCTGCGCTCAGCACACAAGCGAGCCCTATCCTAGCGATCCAGCTCAGCCAAAGCAATATCTCCGTCAGCACGCTCGCCTCGGCGATGACACACGCGAGATCTCTCACAGCGTCGCAGCGCACACATACTACCGCCCGGCATCATCAGACTTCGATCAGCCCCGCTCGCTCAGATCGACGACCAGCACCCCGCGGCGCACGCCAACCCCGCAGCACTATCTCAGACTACTACCTTCCGCATGTGTCGGACCGAGGGGATCCGAACCCCCGAGTGACTGCTAGCCCAAACCCGAGCCTAGCCACCAGAGCACTGTAAACACACAACACACAAATCCACTCGTACCCACCACAACACAGTCGATCTCCGCACGACCCGACACACCGCACGCCAACCATCGCATCAACACCCAGACACTGCTCAGAGACAGCCCCTACACACATCTCAGGACAGCTTGTACACCCGAGGACACAGCCGCGACGCACCTCCCCGTCCCGCAGGCCCACCGAAGAGCCGATCGCGTTCCCACAATGCGCCGCAGTACGGCCTCGACCGAAACACGCGACGCTCCATAGCCTCGCACACACTCCACTATGAACCACCTCGATCACAACAGTGGCAGATGACCTCGTGTCTCATCGACACACGACAACGACTCTCAGAGCTCCATGGGCCAAATTAGGGGGTGATCTGAGAAGCACAACGGGGAGTGCACGCTGCTCTACGATACGCAGGCGCAGTGCCACACTGCTGGGCCCCCAGCGGCGCGACTCTAGAATCTATGCGCAGTCAGCCTCTTCTAAACATCTGGGTTCCTCCACAGACGACCACGGGCACTGGGGGGAAAACAAGCACAACGTCTACTCTCACACGCGCGGCGCACTGCCTACACATCGTCACCGACTAGGAGTGCTCGACAGGAATCGAGACTGACTCTGCTCTGCGCCGACTTTCACGCTGCGCCGCGGAATCGCAGTAGAGTAACGATTCTTTAGACGAGCTGCGGCTGGCGACACATCCCGCCGACTAGTCACGCAGCCGGAGGCTGCCGCCTTACACGTTAGCACTTTCATTGCCGCACCCAGTGATCGCCAACGCGACACCACACTACACGCAAACACGGGGGCGCACAGAGAACAATAGCGATAGCGACTGGAGAGGCACGAGCCTTCACGGAGCGCACAACGAGATGAACACGATACTCACAAGGGTGTTTTTTATATATGATATGATATGAGAAGGTATGAGGTATAGATAAATGATTTAATGGGGTAAGAAGGAAGAGTGTCTGATGGTGGGGGAATGGGGATGGAGGGGTATTGGGAGATAGATGTTGTGGTGGGGGTAATATGTATAGTGTGATCGAATAGGGATGAAGGAAATAGGGGGATTTTGATAGATGTGGATAAAAATAGTAAAGGAGTTATTAATGAATAATATATTGTGAAATGGTTGTTTATTAGAGAGGGATTGTTGGGTGGGGTCAAATAGAGGCTGGATTGATATTAGGGAGTGGGAGGGGAGGTTTTATATATGGGAGGGTGTAGAAGAATTAGATGGATTTGTTGTGGGGGGGGGATAAGAAATACAAAGGAATTTGATGGATTAGGAATAAAGATATTAATGAGATGATAGATGTGTGAATGATGAATGGAGATGGTAGTAGGGGTTATGGGGAGGGGGGGAGAAGAAGGATGATGGGTAACATAAGGAGATAGGGATGGGAGTGTGGTGTTGGGGATGGAAGACGATAAAGACATGCTTCTAGCAGCGCCTGCCAGCAACGAACGCTAGGTATGGTCGCAGTAGACGTAGTACGCGCATGAGAGTTCCGTGTAGAGCCGACTCGGGTAGCGCGAGCGTGAGTGATGAACCGGATGGCTCAGTGGCATCATCATAGCCGGGAGAGGCATATGGACTAAGGCCAGAGACAAACCTAGGTATTACGATATCGGCGAAGGGGACGGTGAGGCGGAGTAGAACATAGACCACAGGACCACATCGCCACGTGGTATCTATTCACTAGACGGCGATATGCTAGGAGCAAGCGCTCTAGAACGCAATAGTCTATAGATAAGTTCTCAGCGAGATGGCGGGCGAACAGATGCGAGAATTCGATCTCTAGCGAGCTGATGTAGGTCTATAAGAGTCCGTATAGCTGAGGTGTGGTATTGGG
Organism: Diplodus puntazzo; assembly: GCA_963678695.2. Taxonomy (NCBI): domain Eukaryota; kingdom Metazoa; phylum Chordata; class Actinopteri; order Spariformes; family Sparidae; genus Diplodus; species Diplodus puntazzo. The sequence goes on from OZ023175.1 coordinate 16,135,990, forward strand.
GTTTTGCTGTCACGGGGCAGGTCGGCAGGGGGGAGCTGCGCCCTGGTGATTCCGAGCGGTGCTCGCAGAGTGTCAATATAATGGTTGGGAGGGACAAGTTTAAATGGTGTGGATTGGGTGGGAGAATGGGGGGTTGTGGATTATGTGGTTTTTTGTTGGGTTTTAAATGTTGTGAGGTTTATGGAAAAGGGGGGGGAGGATTTGATTTGGTAAATGATGGGGTTGGATAATTGAGGGGTTGGGGAATGAAGAATTGTGGAGGAGGTATAGATGTAAGGTAGGTTGTATATGATTAAGGAAGGGTTGGAAAAGGGTTGGGGGGGGGGTGATTGTGTTATTTTAGGTTGATAGGTGTGCATGGTGGGGGTGTTGATTGGGGGGGATTTGTTGATTGTTTGGGGTGGGGTTATTATTGAGGATTGATTACTTGGGGTTGTTGTGATGGGTTTATGATGTGTGGGGGTTATGGGGTGGGGGGGTGGGGATGGTTAATGAGAGTTAGATATGGAGTTATGAGTGAAAATGGAAAGAAGAATATAGGTAAAGTTTATAGGGTGTTGGGTAGAAAGGGGGGGAGGGGGATATTTTATGGGATTGTATTTTGGTTGGTTTGGGGGGTTGAAATGATATGATGGTGGGTGAGGGTTGTGGTGGGGGGAGGGTTAGGGGGGTGGGGGGGATTTGAGTGGGATTCGAAGGGGGGTGTTTGAAAATTAGGTTATAGTTTGTAGAGGGCTGAGTGTGAAGAGGAGAGGGGGAGGGAGGGGGGGGGGGGGGGGGGGATGGGTCACAAGATGGAAGTTGAAGGTTAATGCGGCTTCCTGGCACTGGCTGCGGTTGATGTAGGCGAAGTGGTGATGGCAGCTCTGAGACTCACACACACAGCCCTCGGCGGTCAGGTTACACCCAGAGAACATGCAGGCCGGGTTGGATGGTCCCACATACTTCTCTCTGTGTCTGTCCCGGTGCTCGTGCCTCCGACCCTCTGAAATCCGGCCAAACACACACACACACACACACACACAGACCACTGTCATCAATGAGTCACAGACAATGGCACCACTCAGGGTGAGAGGGGAACCGCTAGACAAAGCTTTTAGCGTGTGTGTCATCACTATGATATGTAAGTAGCGTTAGTCACCTCAGAGCCACATCTGTTATGGATTAGCTCCTCTCAATGGACAGCTTTATTCCCCCTGACTTCTGTGCTTGTGTGTCTGTGTCTCAACATGTGTGTGTGATGGAGGGAGAGGGCTCACCTGACTTGCTGGCCTTCATGCAGGTTTCTTGGTCGGGGTAGGTGAAAGAGCCCAGGCAGGAGTGACGGGCATCGCACACGCACTGACCTCCCGCTCTGTCGCAGCCGGTCATCAGGGGACAGCGCTCGTCCTCCAGGCCGGCTTCTGGATGGTCGGGCAGCACTGCGGAGGACAGCGAGGAGAACAGGGGTTATGAGGGAAAGAAGATTGACTTCTCGCTCCGGCTAGTTTGTCTATTTTAATCGGGAAATAAAAAGACATTGGACAGGGCGTAATCACATGGTGAAATGTGCCAGAAGCTGAGATTTGTTTCCCAAAAGTGCTAGAGGGTTAGCCAGCTTACAGGCCGTGTTGCAACACATTGCCCTGGCACTGTCATTCCTGAAGTGACCAGTGTATTTCTGGGCTGCTGTCCCTCCTCCCTCCTCCTTCCTCCCTCCTCGTCGTGCCACGCTACTTTAGCCATTGAGCCCATTTGTTTGCTTTTGTTCCACAGCATGGGGCCCTCCCAGGGTCTCCATCTCTGCTGGCTGCTGGAACGCCTCTTCTGTACGCAGGCCACTTGCACCATACCCGCTTATTGTTCCCAGTGAGCCTCGCCCCCCTGGGAGGGCACCTCGAGGCTTAGCCCAACTTGGATGAAAACTTTACCATGGGAAGGAATGTGTCCCGTTACTGCCATGTGGGCTGAACAACCACCAAAACCCCTAGGATTAAACAGCCCCAATGTATACATCACCCGTAGCGTTCCTTTCACATGCATGCATGAATGCACACACATATATATACCCCCAAATTACCCTCCTTCACAGTCGTCCAAGCGTGCTAAGAGTGGCAGCAGAGTAAACAGGATGAGACAAACTGTAACACGGAGTAACCCCTTCCCAAGCATTTAGCTCCCAGGCCTCGAACCAGCAGTGTGGACGCGTGATTGGAGCTTATCATAATACTCTGGCTTTCTTCTCCAAACAGCTACACACCAGAACAATGCAGCAGAGGAAAAGGTGCAAAAGGTTTAGCAATCCAATACAAACACAAGCAACAAACTCTCAGCACCATCACGAGCAGACAGGACCGCTAGCTTATGGAGTTCTCTGTCCTGATTGGATAGAGGGGGCAGGGATAGCAGAACATTTATTTTCTCTTTTTACGGCAAGAAAGACATAGATTAAAAACCAAATACTATGTAACAGTGAAAATTGAGCTATTTAACACTTATTTTAATGAGCACATATCACTTACAACAGCTTTATTCCATAGTAATGCATCATAACTGATCAAACAAACCTTTTGTACTCGATCATAAATACAAGCAATCTAAATACGCCTGATTTCTTGCATTATTCCCCAAGAAATCTCACACTGTTAAAGAAACTGAGAAACAATTCCTGGATGCTTTCCTTTATCCAGAGCCTCGCCAAAAGCTAACGGGGTCTGTTCGGGGCCGAGACCCATCCTCCATCCAAGTTAGGTGGAAACACTTTCAGTAGTTTTGGCGTAATCCTGCTTACAAACCAACCAGCCAACCAACAAATGGCAAAAAATAACCTCCTTGGTGGAGAAAGAAAATGCCATTTCAAATTAAAATGCTTTTCATTCTCAGTTAGGGGTCAGAGGATTAATGAAGTGATGACTCAAAGTGATCGCAAAGAAACAGAATTCCACAGCTTTGCTTTGAAATGCTGTAAATCATGATAAAACACATATGCCTGTTAACTGAAAGCAGATATTCCACTGTGGGGTAAAGCCAGTGTCTTTCGGTAATACATTTTACTGTCAAAGTGAGTTATTGTGACTGCAGAAGAAGGCATCCCAGCAAACACTTTCCTCAAGTTGAGGTTGGTGGTGTGGACGACTCCTCTGTGATGGACGATGCTCACAAGCACAGCAGTAAACACCGGCTGACGGAGGGGGGTGAAGGTAATACTACCTTTAACCTGAGCCAGCCTGTGCTGTTAATAGCTCTCCCAGACGGGCCAGCGAGGCTGGCAAAGCACAAGCAGCCTTTTCAATAAACCACACCGAAACTTTCCCTGTGATTTCCTTTCACCTTAAAATGATCCTCTGCTCCACATTTTTTCCATCCCGAGGCTTTCCTGTGCCTGGGAGGGTATTTTCTTTTGAGGTGGTGGTGGCAGGGGAGCCTGTCTGTGTGGGGCACTAAATCTGGCGTGTAGAAAAAAGAGGTGGAAGTCAAAACAATTAATGAATGGCTGGGCCGGACACTGAGGGCATTGTCTCATTAACTCATTTTTGTTCTTGACCCCTGTCGGCCCAGTTTGTCCTACGCTGGTCTGCCTCAGTCTAGCCCCATTTAGCATGACCCCCGGTCTGGTCTGGCCCTTGGTATCTATTATCTGGCCTGGCACGACTGTAGCCAGGGTCTATGGCTTCATCCCAGGGGGATTCCTCTCTCAGCCACTGAGACTGCTTGTCTTGGCATCCAGGGCCAGGATGGGAAAGCTGACCTCTAGAGGCCCTCCGGCTGATAGCGAGCTAAAAAGGAAGTCTTTGAAACATTAGATAATACCAGAGGAAGGGAGAAGGAGAAGGCATGTGAAGGAGTGCAGCGGACATAGCGTCCCTGTAAAACAGACATTCTGTTACGTGGTATGTTAAGTGCCTCTGGAGCTCGGGGAAAGCGTGGCGTGGGAGGACAGACGTGAGAATACAATGAGAACACCAAAACAAGTCGTTTAGCAGCAGAGCCTGGAATGATTTCACCTGATCGCTGACGCAAATATGACTTTTCCCAAGAGCAGGTGCCTGCGTAGCGACAAGACGTCCGACAGACTCAACATACAACCCGGTTGGTGATTCAAGGGGGGATGGCATCCTGTTTTTTAGGAAAAATGATCAAAATGCAACCTCCTTGTTAACCTGCCATCGCCTAGTAGCAGGGAGGACAGGGGACATGCCAATTTAGTCCGTCCGACTCATTGATGATCATTTGTGCAGGTTAGAATCGATGGCTCTGAAACCAACAGAACCGAAAGAGTCGGTTTATTAGTCGCGGACGATTGAAACAAACCGGTTCCATACCTCCTTTTGAAAAATCACCTAGTGCCGCCTGAATCTGCAACATTTGTTTTTTATATTTTAATCAGCTTCAGTGTTAAAAGCCAAATTCCTTCAATAGGATGAGCTTTGTTTGTATTTTGTTGTATCGTATGTATATATTTTTTTGTAATTATGTTTTGAAAAGTAGTGAGATCTTACGGCACCAAAGCCCGGATTTAAACCCTCCAAGAATAACAGGTCAAAAGCTGGGCGATGATGCATCGCCACCTCTCGTGTAATATATCACCTGTGTCCTAAGGTTGTTGTGCCTCCGCACTCACTTAGATTATGGCCACCCAGAAAATCAAAACTGTGAGCAGAAAAGCAGGGGATCAGAAAGCGGAAACATTTACCCCCTACTCCTGATTGCGAGTCTAATCACTTTAAGACCCTTGCAGCTCGAGGAGGGAAATCTGGGATCAGCCTCCAGCAGCCTGCCTACCGTGGCCCCTGAAAACACACTGGGAGGTGTTGATTTACCCCCACCAAGACCCTCTGGGATATCGAGATTGTGTGCGTTCGTGTGTCTGATTTAGGGGTCAGCGGCGTGCTCCGAGGCCCCTGGAGCCACAGGACCAGAGGCACGACTCAATCAGGGGAGCCATTAGGTCTCCAAAGCTGTTAATTTGCGGAGGAGATGTCCTCCAGACGCCAGGCTAACCTGTGCGTGAGGCACAATCAGCAGCGGCGTCTCCTGGGACGGCCTGGGGGCTCGAGACCCCTCGACAAACCCTCGTTGGACCACCCCACAGAGGGATGATGGGAGGGCCGGGTCAGGGGGATCCAGACACCCACTGTGAGCTGCTTACTCTCTGTCAGTCCCTTTCAATCACTCCAAAAGAGGGCGGACACAGTGCAGGTGAAGGGGCCGAGCCGAGGGGGGGTCCTCAGGGGAAGAGGCCATTGCTACTTACTTTGTTCACCGCCAGGAATCTGACACCCAGCCTCTTCTTTGAAGTTCAGAAAGGTTGCTCAAATTGTGCGTAAAACGAGCACATCCAAGGCAAAACAAGCCCCAGCAGTGCGGCTTCACAGGATTGCCAATGAAACTCTGCTGGGGTCTTTTGCAATCGCGCTGTCAAACCATGACATCTCACACTGAAGCCCCTGGTGTAAACATTACAGACAAGAAGCAGGCGGCTGATTTATTGAATTACAGCGCAGTCCAAGTTTAAAAGCACAGTCACGCCATGGGGGTAATCCACTATTTTGCCCCTCACATGGACTCAAACAGTCGTTTTTGTCTTATCTAAAATCACTGCCTGCCCCCCCCCCACTCAATTCTTTGAGTTGTGAAGCAGAGTGAAAAAAAGAACAGAACCTAGTGACGCTGAGGTGTAACCTGCTGCCAGATCACTGCTGCCAATCTTATTGTCATGCTCCTGAGCGGAGAGTGAATGAAGCTTTGAAGGGTGGAAAAGAAAGAGCAGCTTGAACACGACTCCTCTCCCGGCCCAGTCAAGAGCCCCCTCTCCGACCCTGGGGGAGCTGCTCCAGGCGAGGCCAGAGACGAGGTAAACACTGACACGGTCCCTGCAGCCAGGACTAGACTGACGTTTGAATAGTCGTGCCATCAGGACGCTTCAATGAGGAGGGCGGCTGAAAAGAACTGGCGCCCACGGCTCTTTTTTTGCACCGTTAAACAACTCAACACGTTCCATCTCTCACTGAAACTTCTATGATTTCGTTAAAACACTGTTAGTGCTACCCACCTTTACACACTCCGATCTCAGGGAGCGTGGCTGCCCCCGTTGTGTTGAAAGAGGCGCACGTCAGCCCCAGGGCGCAGTAGCCGTGCGCCCAGTCCTGTCCGCCGCACGGCTCCCACTCCAGCCGGGCGCACTGGTCGCAGCATCCGCACGGATCCCTGGCCAGGCTCCGGCCGCCCTCGCAGCCGTGCGTCGCCTTGCCGGGACACGTCCGCTGGTTACACGGCGTGCACTCGTGAGCCGAGAGCGCCCGCACCAGAAAGAGCACGTTCAATAACACCACGGAGCACTTGCTGAACATGTTCCCCCCCCAAAAAGAGCCTTCTGTAAGTTCCCAGAGAAATGCTCCTTCTTCTTCCTCTTCTTCTTCTTTTTCTTCCTCTTCTTGTCAGATGAGAAACCACATGAGCTCACCGCTACTGGATGGAACTCCAAAGTTTGCAAAGTCTCCTTTCAAAGTTTCTCTATATTAGTCCTCTCTCTCAGGCATGAGCTGTTCCGTGACACAGCAGCGCGCCTCAAGGAGCGACAAAAAAAAAAAAAAAGAAAAAGGAAAAAAAAAATACCACGAGACTCAAAGTGTGCAGGATGCGTGTGAAGCGGCAGTGATATCCAGAGGCGGAGGGGTTTAGCGCGATCAGGTAGGCGCACGTCTCCAGAGTCTCATCTGGTTTCAAGGAAATCCCGCACCGAGGCTGTGGAAGGTCCGCTCGGGCAGGCTCACTGTCGCCGACTACCTCTCGGGGCTTTCGGTGGCTGACATCCACGCACACGCGAGAGAGAGCGCAATCTGACTCTTAAATTGACACACAGGGATATAGAAATTAGCGGTGCACCCCTCCCCCTGACTGACACATGCGGCGACCAGTCACAGGGAGCGAACGGAGGGAGGGTTTGAACTGATTTATCCTCGCGCTGTGTTGCGCAATGATGCAACTTTGAATGCCCTGAGTGCAAGTTGCTTTTTTTGTGTGCGTGTGTTTCTGTTTCATATTCTGTCAACAAAATCACACAAACCTTTTGTGTGGTTTAACAGATATTGTTACTGTGATTAAATATTTAAAGGTGCAACATTTTTAATCAGAAGAGAAAAAGCTTCCTGCCCTAACTAAATAAACAAACTGTCTTTGTTTTCATGACTGAATAAACAAACCGACTATAAAGGACAACACAGTTTCACACTGCTTTACTTTATATGTAGCGGACCCTGCCACCTTTCTGGCTTGAAACAGTGTTCTGAAGACCTTATTTTCCTCTGTGAACAGAAAACAGGAACAGGGAAAAATAAATAAATATTTGTATTATTATTTGTATTAGTTTGTAATATTACCTTTTTAATGTAAGTATATTAGAATTTCATCTCCAAAACTACACAGTGCCCCTTTAAATTGTGAAAATACAAAATCAGCTGTGTAGGCTGTTTTACTGTAAAAAGCAAAAAAAAAGAAAGAAAAAAAAAAGAAAAGCATGGATGACTTTATCACCAGTCCTTGCTTTAGTTCATAATATTATATATTGTTATACTGATTAAAGTCTATAAAACCATGGCAACAAAATCAGAAAGATCATAATTTCCTTAAAGAATACATGTCTAGTGGTAATACATTTTGTATAACCACTAGAATAGGTTTACATTACTTTTACTTTAGTTAGTTTTCTCATTCTTAATTTATCTTCTAAGCCTCTAGGTATAATTTATGCAAATATCTGACACGGTGTCATGGTGTGATGTCACAAAGTCACAGAATTAAAGGGGTATTACCTATGGAGCGTTTCGGGAGCAGCGTTTTCTGTGGGAGAGAGGAGCTTCTGCTAGTTGTCCTGTTAGACTTTGACCTTTTAAACTCATAAGACTCTTGTACACGCACAAGAACCTATATAAAACACTGACGGACAAAAAACAAGAAAGAATAATGTGTCTCGTTTACCTGACTCAATTAGACCAGGGAGGTCCATTACAAAGATTTAGCCTCTGGGTCCCCCATCTGATAAGACTGTGGCTTTTAGAGGGGTTTATTGCAGAAAGCGGATGAACCCCTGTGTCACTATGTTACATATGGATGGAATTTTAGCGAAAATAAATGATTCCCCTTTTCTCCGCAAACCCCACTGGAACCCACTCAAGGACTTTGAGGACGTCTGGACCAGGGGACGGTATATGGTCCATACACTCCCTCCCTCATTAAGACCGTCTTTTACGACAGAGTGTATATACAGTATCTGTTAGACCTCTTGTCACCAGCAGCTTATCTCTTTTCAACAATGCAGCCGTAAAGTCTGTCAGAGCCCCGTAATCAAACACATCGGGCTTTATCAAGGCCATATATCAGTCCACGGGTTTACCTTTCGTGTGCGGATGAGTGTGTGCTCACTCGTGTTTGCAGGTGTCCGATTGTGTGTGCGCAGGCGGCTTCGGGGAGGTAAAAGGTCATCTGGTGTTTGTTGAGGCAGTGTTTGTGTGCTTACACTGGCAGATGGATGGTGTGTGTGTGTGTGTGTGTGTGTGTGTGTGTGTGTGTGTGTGTGTGTGTGTGTGTGTGTATGGGCAGTGGGCACAGCTGGAGGGTGACTGTGCCACAGAGGCAGAGGACCCAGAGAAACAATGTTGCTTAACAAAAATAAAATAAAGTGCATGTAAAAACACATTATTTCCCACCGTGACAAATCTTAAGATCCAGTGAAGTGTGATGGTAAAAAGTCTGCTTTACAAGGAGATGGCTGCCAGCTCTGAAGAACTTAGTAATAAAAATGACTGGAAAGGATTGATGCCATAATAAATATCACATATCCAAAGTGTGAGGATGGTCCAATATTAGGGATCTTTTTTTTCCATTGTCATTGGAAACATCTCTTCTTCAAAACGCCAATCAGATGTCATCTGGGACGATTTCCCCCCGCAATGTCAACACACAACAGCACCTCCTTCATTTGCAACATCTGCCTGGAGCCACCGGCTCCAACACAAACACAACATCCAGGAAAGCGGCCTCGCAGTACGCATAATCAGCCCTCGCAGCACAACCCGGCTCTTGTCCTCCCGCTCTCCCTCCGCCCTCCCTCCGCTCCGTCCCCTCCTTAAAAGCTCTTGTCAAATGGGCCGACCCGTTGACCGCTGACCGGACACCCACTGCTGGTTGATGACAGATCAGACCAGCACCTTGGAGAGCCTCGGTTTCAGAGATTGTGGCCCAGCGGCACTGACCTATTTGCCTGGGTGATGGGCTTTCAAACGGGGCCAGCTGGCTGCTCTGTGGGCCCTCTCATCCTGCTATCAAGGACCTGGGGTTTGTTTTTGGCCAGCCTAAAGGTCAACACAGCACCTTCTGGTTCTCTTTCTATCCATCCTCACTAGTTGCTAAAAGTATAAATACTGTTGGGGATTACAAATGAGGCATTGTTCTTCAAGAATGGCAGCAATCAACGATACAACTAAAACACACCCTCATTAGACTCACTCTGAGCATGTGCCCCGTGTCAAATGTTGCATGAGTCTGGCATTTGGAAAAACTTCAATTTTGTCACGCCTGGCGCCGAAAAACCACGGTGACACTATCCATCATTTCTGAATTGTTTAAGATTTCAAATAAGTGCCGAATGAGGTGCGAACAGAGACAATTAGATTTGATGAGTGCCATGTCCGCGTAAAAACCAGAGCCCAGTCTGCTACACCATGTGCCCGGGTGTTGCACGTGAGTCTTTGAGTGGAGCAAACAGGGGGAAAAGGTGAGGCAGTAAAGGGTGTTTCACAGGGCTTGACTAACGGTAGTGTGTGTGTGCTAATGATGTTCTGAGTCACAGAGCTCTGGGAAAACACAGCGGTAGTGGCACCAGCTTCTCCGTCTCCAGCACTGAAGTCCCTGGATATCCCATACATGCCAGTGTTTGTGACAGTGGGTTGAATCATCACTGGAGGGGTAGCGGTGTTGGATCTGTTCCAGAGATTGTTTGACCTCTCTGTGTCACCCACCCCTGTTGCTTCTCATTTATCCATTGCACAGGCAGCTGATTTACACCCCGACTGCCGCGGAGGCGTCAGACCGGTGGCGAGGAGGTGTTTCCGGGGATGTAGAAGGGTGTGAATGATGGTTGGAGCAGCACAACTCTGAAGGTGGCACAGGGCTGAATGTGGAGTGCGATACGGGCTGTTGAGTGCACGCTGAGTGGACAGCGTGCAGCACACCTGATTACAAGTCCCCTGGATGTGCTCCGGGATTTTTCCCCCGAGGATCAGTGTACAGCGCTGATTATCGCCCTTGCTTAGCTTATCAGTGGGCGCATGGAGCCATGCTTCACAGATCCAGGCCAAGGGGTGGTGGTCGTGGTGGTAAGGGGGGGGGGGGGGGGGGGGGGGGGGGGGGGGGTTTTAATGGTGACGCATACTCACAGCCTAAAGAGTTTGAAAGCCAGTCGCACATCTACTAAATAGCGGAAATATGGAGCATTTAGTGTTGAGACTAATGAATGGCGTGTTTCAAAACCCAGAACCCAGATGAGGTCATCTGTTTTTTTAATGTGAGCAGCCAAAATAAGAAATAAAAGATCTGATGCATGACAAAGAGGTGTGAACAAAGCGCGAAGAAAATACGCCAAAAAGTTCACGCACGATGATTTTTCTTTTGAGAGTTTACAGCACATTGAGGTAATAATCGACAGAGATGATTACTTCCCTTTTTCCGTGACCGCCATCCAGAGGGACTCACAAGTGCTTTTGTTTCTCAATCTGCTCTCTTAACTTGTTTGTGCGAAAACGTTCGGAAAGAGTCAAAGAAGTCCAACAGAAAGACTAACTCATCGTGCATCAGGCTGTCAGAGCTGATTCACGGGTCTAGGTCACAAAAACACCGAACATCATTTCTTTATTCATGCCTCCCCTTGTCTCTTTCTCTTCTGCCTCCCTAACCCTGTTGTTTCTTTCTCTCTGTGAGGTCTGCTCCAGCTGCTGTTTCCCATGCAGGGCCTGTAATAATGTGTTTTGACACCGTCGGGTCTCCTGCAGTCTTCTCGCAGCACCCCCAGAGTCATCGCAGCAGCAGTGTGCCGACACGGTGATACAAAACTACAAGTCCGCCCCTCTTGTTCTGGCTTCAAGCTGTAAATGTTCTTAGGGTTCAGTGGGTTCAACCTGCCCTGAGGGTTAGGCACTCCACTTTGGCTTTGTAGTCTGTGAATTGGCTGCTTTCTGTGAAGTAATGGGGAGAGTACAGAAATCTTAGCAGATGGCCGGCCACCTAGAGGGAGGTGCATCCTGAATATTGTTAATCACTGCTGTGTGAGGTGTTTTTCAATTGGAGGCTAAGGCAGATGTCATGTGATCTACCATCAGATCAGGTCACAGGTTTTTGTCTTATCCTGTGAAAAATATCTCAACATCTGCTTGATGAACTGGCACAAACTTTTGCAGGAACACTAATGGCTCCTAGATGATGTATCGTAATGACAGAGGATCCCCTCCCAATATGAGGTCGACATTTTTGATGTATGGCTGCAAAATTAGGTACAGACATGCATCCATGGCGCTCCTCTCGCTGGTCGTCACACCTAAACCACGCACATAGCTGCCAGTAGTTCCTTATTGAGCACTGATTGGTCGGAACCACTGTGTGTTTGGCGACAAGCACGCAGCTTGAATCCTGGCCAGGTGGATTCTCAAAATCACATGATCATGCAAAGTTGATGTATAACCAAATGACTGCTAAACTCAGATGTGCAGACATCAAAGACAGATACTACATGTGCTAAACATCCAAATGTCAGCATTGTCACTGTTAGCATGTTAGCATGTTGATATTAGCATTTAACTCAAAGGTCTGCTGCGCCTAAGGACAGCCTTTGAAAACTGCTCACATGTAGACCCTCAAGATACAGTTACAACATCTAGTGCTAATAGAATAAAACTAAACTCTACACCGCGCGCAGTGTCGACTTACAGCATTTTAAACCAACCAACTACATCAACACTTTCTAAAAGCGTAATGACACATAAGGTTTTTGGGTTCGATTGGCATCATGAGTTGGTATGACTCAGCCCCGGACCCTTCCTACAGTCATGGCTCAGATCCTCTGGCTCGGATTGTGCCTCACACTGGGCCTCTCGCTCTCCCTCCATCCCCTTCTGCCGGTGAGATCCTGTGACCTCGGGGAGCAAGCGGCCACCAGCTTGTTTAACAATTACAAGTGGCATACTTGCTTACCCCTGTCCCGCTCCAGCGGAACGTTAAGTGGACCTCTCAGAAGTTTTATTCTGCAAATCTAGGTGATGATGGCAAATTCCTCAGTGGATTGAAGCCTAAATGAACCCTTGTGTCCCATTCCCATAACACCGGGCCAGTGTAATCTTCCTTCTCATTGCATGGGATCATTGAGACTATTGAACGAGTGAGCCTCGGAGAGTCTTCAGTTACAACAAATGAGTAGAGGGCGAGGCTGTAACCCAGATTTTCTACCTGGTCATAAACCATTTTGAGTGGGTGTAGCTGGAGATATTTGTCATGCAGATGAACTGAAACTGTCTTGTACATTTACAGTATGTGTGAGCATATGCGTGACCTTTTTTTGGCTCTCTGTTGAACAGTATAATATGGATGGTGTCAGACATGTCCAAAACGTCCTCTTCACCCAAATCTTATTAAAGCAGATGATGTATTGGTGTTTCACAGGCATTATATTGCATGAGGTCATTGTAACGCAATTTAAATGATTTTCAAAGTAAAGGGGCCAATCATCTTGTTGTCCAGAATGTATTTTATACAAGCGGCAACCTCCGGGGCTGAAGAAAGAAGCCAAGTCCAAGTGCCAAAACTGCAGTTGGAGTGACACTTATCCACTGGCTAGCTCGCTGTGAACAACCAGGCTTCATTCAGCCTGCCTCAGCTCCACCCGCGCTCCTTTTTGTTGCCCACTGCCGGGGAGTAGGCAAAGCCACGATGGCGACACCAGAGCCACACGCACAAATTAAGCCCAACGGTAGCATAACTTTGACCACTTTGAATGGGTCCAAATGTGCCATCATGTGTCACTGATGTCTTCTAACCATATACAGACCTTTTGGAGTGACTCTCTTCCTTGTTAGGGATTGTGGAAACATCTGCAACCCTGAGCAGCAGCATGGCTGTGTCTCCCATTTTACATATACATTTCCAGTTGCATGTTATCAGCTATCAAATGTTTCATATGCATAATACCTCAAAACTCTCAAAACATTTTACCCCACTTAATTATAAACTCTAACTTTAAAATAAATAAAAGGAAATGAGCAAATAAAGGTGAGTCATCTCATTAGATTTCCACTCATCAAATGTCAGCTCATTGTCTTAAATAGCCTGCGATGTTCATTAAGTGACGATTAATCAAGCTAATGAGGCTTCTTAAAAATGAAAGGAATGTAATTAACTCCACCTCCTTGGAGTTCATCCTGTTGAGTAAATCGCATCACATCCTGCTCTCGCTCTGAACGTACACATACACCTGTGACCATACACAGACGTTTCTAGCGGTTTCTGCGGGCTGCGAGGGGGAGGACCCTCAGGTAAAGGTGCCAGATTTACAGGCCGACCTCCAGCTGGCAGAGGAATGTCGCAACCTGTGTTTCAGCTGTAAATTCTGGCATAATTACAGTGCCACTAACTCAAACATCGAGGTGAAACAACCACCTTGCGAGGGGAAAATGATCACTGCTTAATGTTATGTCTGGGACACAGATTTACTCCTGTCTTTGTGGGGGGAAGGACAGGCAGCGGGAGCAAGAATGCGAGAAATGTGTGAGTTCTCTGACCTTTATGAAGGTGAAGCGAACGAGCTGACATCATTACCATCGCCGGCATGTGCGTGCTTGCAGTCACATGGGCCTTAAGGAAAGTAGAGACAGGTCAGAGGAGGGGGAGAGTGCAAGTTATGTGCTGTATAAATACTTCTGTGAATCCATAAACTTTGTGTTTACTTGACACACAAAACACACTTTAGGGATGCAAAATTGTTTGAATTGCCACTTCCAGGTAAGTCTGAGTGGAAAGAATGATGAGAGGTGTTTGTTTTTTTTATTGAGCATTCTGAAGTAGAGGTGTTCTGGCTGGGTAGACTTTAAAAAATGTAGCTCAGCATTTTGGTAAATTGGGTTATTATATGGTACTAAGTCTTATAGAACTGTCTGTTTAATATGAACGAGTAGCCGTTGAGCTTATCTTAGCACGAGGACTGCATAAAGGGGGAATCAGCTAGCCTCTCCCTGCACAAAAGTAGCTTTTCCTAATGTAGTTTTCCTTTGGATGGAGCCAGGCTAGCTGTTTCCCCCCTTTTCTTTCCAGTCATTATGCTAAGCTATGCTAACTGGCTGCATGCTGACTTTGTCCAGACAAAATAAACACATTTCTCAAAATGTCAAACCGGGAACACTTGTTACATGTGATACCATATCTTTATCTCTAGGGTATTACGTTATATGTCTTCATAAAAGCCAGCACATAGACTTCCTTGACATGACATCAACACTCCTAATCTTCACACTCTGCTGATAACACCGAATAATTTGGATGCTTCCAACCAAAATTCCAACCATGTCTTACAAATTACCCCTTCAAGTGCCAGAAAGAAAAACTCATGAGCTCACATTTATTTTCCCTCAATGTGGTGCTGCCCCCTTGTGATGGCACGCAGGCAGTGCATTGTAACCTGAGTTGCACCTCATCCTATAGTGCTCACTTTTAAAAAAATTTTTTATCACACATAACATACACTCGATGACATTTTCTCCTCGCCTGCCAGTCGCCTCACGTGTGAGAAGAAACATCTAAAGGCAGGAAGGCTTTTATTCCTCCCGGGCCGAGGTTTTTACCGACTTAGTCACTCACTCTTCCTGTTTTTCTCTCCACCACCAGCCACCAACAAACAATTCTAGGAAGGGGTCTGCTCTTTGTCTAGACGGTGGTCTGTCAGCTGCGTCTGATCCGATTCAGTGTGCAGCCGTGTCCACTGGCCTGTCTGGCTGAGGTCAACCAGACCACTGAAGCAAGAACCCTGATGCAACCTGCTCTACCCTGAACTCCTCAGTTTCCAACCTGTTGAGGAGCATAATGGATTTGTGTGCCCTCTTTATGTATCCTCTTTATGGTTCTGCTTTAGGTGAGAGGTGCAAATTATAAGGTCAGATGCATTACTAACATGGTTCAACATGTTTAAAATAGGCTCTAAAGAGAAAATAATCACTTTGGACTAAATTCATCTTGCAATTGCGTGATTGTATCAATAGAGGGCAGAATGATACAACTATCCAATAATCAGGGTTTCTTTAAGGTCACTTACTTGCAAAGGGGTGAATAGGAATTTAAATTTGTGGCACAGTGAGGTGATTATTGATCAGCTGAGTAAAGAAAGAATACAGAATCATCTGACAGAGTCTCCCCTGCGGTGATCCCTCAGGGCAACATGGGTTTTCCGCCAGTGCGAAGTCTGGGAGGTGTGAATGCAATCAACAGTGATGTCCCTCATTAGCTGGAAAA
Organism: Diplodus puntazzo; assembly: GCA_963678695.2. NCBI lineage: Eukaryota > Metazoa > Chordata > Actinopteri > Spariformes > Sparidae > Diplodus > Diplodus puntazzo. Next base: position 16,151,509 of record OZ023175.1, read on the forward strand.
TCGATACAAATCGCAGCTGAAGCTTTCCTTCCGTCATCCTTCCAGCTATTATCTATCAACTCCAACCTTCATCAGTGCAGATAGATTCAAGGAAAAGGAAAACAAAACAAAAAAAAGGTGCTGTGATGCTTTTGGCTGTTTGGTGCACCTTGACCTTTGCTTCCACATTATTCGCCCCAGAACCAAGAAGAAAAACAAGAAGCACTGATCCCGAATCAGGATAACAATAACCGGTAAATGTCAATGCTTTGGGCCTTGAGGTGTTTCAAGAGTCTAGAAAAAGCAGTGATTAACTTCATGTAGCGTGTGGCTCGATCGATATCAGCAACAACTCGCTCTCTATGAACCTCCAGGACTCCTTTTGACTGATGTGGCATTTGACAAGACAGGTCCAGCATGCAGGCTGCGAATGACTGTGTGTGCTTGAGCGGGAAAAAAGAAAAAAAAGGGGGAAGGAGAGCCGGTGTCGAAGTAGGTATAGGGGCAGACTTTCTGGAGCCGTCTCCCACATGCCCTCTGACTACCTGTCACTGGTCAGACCAACCTCGTCTCTCTGAAGGCAGATGATGCGATAAGGGAGGCAGGGAGAGAGAGCAGGGGAAGGAAGGGTGAAAAGAGAGAACGGACAATGGAAGAGATGAGAGGCAGGAAGGTGCAAAAAAGCACGAGTAAAGAGAGGAGGAGGGCGAAGGAAGGAGACAAAGGAGAGAGAGATCAGCAAAAGGGAGGGATGGCAAAGAGAGAGAGAGGGAGAGAGAGAGAGAGAGAGAGAGAGCAGAAAGTCTTGCCCTGAGGCGTCGTTTCTCTGTCTGCACTCGGCGCAGAGAGGCCAACAACAGTGTCATACACAGCTGAAGACATTCACTGGCAGCCAAGAAGCACATCTGGATTTCTCATAATGAAATGCAGTAGGCTGCAAAGTTTTTCCTGTGCAAATATACAGTAGAGACAGAGAGCAGTCGCTGCGAATTGTCAGGTTTTTGTTTTGCCGGACGTTTTTTTTTTTTGCAGGAGAGCTTGATAACTCGATCGTATTTATGTAACGTGCACGCTTTGCATTTTTTCTGGACTGTCATTGTCGTGCTGTTGGTGGACGCTGACAGATGGATGAATTGCCATCCAACTGCCAGCAAAACCGAAAAAGCAGTGTGTCTAATCCTGCACCACTGCCAGCCATAGGGAAGGGAATCTATCATTTCACGGTCTTATTACTGCCTCCAAAATACACCAGTTACACACACACACACAGACACACACACACGCACACACACACACACACAAATTCACTGCCAAGCTGTCCAATCCTCTGCATGTGCAACATATCCTCCACTCCCCCTCACCCCCCCTCCTCTTTTCAACATCCTTGCACAATACAGACGAGCTGCACTCGGGTTACACGTCGTTCAGGTTGGACCTCTCGATTGCTCCCCAGGGCTGTCGGGAAGAGAAGAGGTGGAGAGGAAAAAAAAAAAAAAAAAAAGAGGAGATGATGGAAGGAAGGCCCACAATAACAGTCTGTTTCCTCGCATGTCAGGGCCTGCAGCCTAACCTACTGCACCTGTTGTGGAGGCTCACACTAGCTGGAGAGCTGTATGTGGGAGGAGGGGAAGGGCGGGGGGGCGAGGGGGGTGTTGTAGGGTGGAGGAGAAGGGTGGTGATCCGGTGTGGCACCTGTATCGTGGTCCAGAGCCAGCTGGAAAGAGG